>CM076570.1:930767701-931412097 GCA_034641835.2 Pinus albicaulis | reverse complement strand
GGTTTCAAGGTAGCAAGATTTGCGACCAGGACTTACAAGTGCCCTCCTTGTGGCATTGCATTCAGCTGCAGTATTGCTTTGGAGTTACATCTGGTGATGTCGCACAAGGTCACATTTTCAAAAGATAACTTGCCAGAATTGACTGGGATTATTAAGCTACTTTCTGGCTCATCGAGTGATTGCTCCAAAGCTGGCATAAATCTGGAATGCCTTTTGTGCTCAGTAAAATGTGAAGCCATAGATGATTTTGTTCTGCATTTATTTTCTAGTGTGCATATCAAATCCTGGAGAACATCTACTTGCCTAGTTTGCTAAAAACAGTTCATTCATGTGAATGACCGGGAGAGCCATTTGCATGCATATAAACACAAATTTCAATTGCAAAAAGTTTGTTTAAGCAATAGGCTCAAGAAGGTGAAGGATATGGGACATTTAGAAAACATGGGATATTTATGCACATATTGTATGATATGGTGTAAAAAGTCGGCCCTGCTTTATCCTTCATTTATTGGGCAGTGCTCACAGGTTATATGCTGAGATTCAAGATCAGCGACATACAAATAAAGTAATACAGACTCGATCACAAGAAGAAAAAAAGAGGAATGCCACTGCAGATTCTGGCTGAGCTTAAACAGGAAGGCATTTGTTTTCTATAGCATGATGGCTCTGTACTTGCACTTAGTGAACTTGAAATTTTGTTTAAGTACCTAGAACGTTCAGGTTGTCTAAACACGATAGTATTTGATCTTAGTCTTGCAAGAGGTCTTAACTACTACATTGGAGTGATATATGAAGCTGTTTTCAAGGGAAGCACACAGGTTGGTTCCATTGCAGCTGGTGGACGTTATGACAATCTTGTTGGTATGTTTAGTGGGAAGAAAATTCCTGCAGTAGGTATTAACCTTGGGATTGAAAGAGTATTTACAATAATGGAGGAAGAATGCAAAAATGCAATCTCTGCAACACAGACAGAGGTTTTGGTGGTGGCCTTGGGAGATGATATGGGAGTAAAAGCGTTTGAATTTCTTGCTACATCAAATAGCTAGCTACGGGAAAGCTTAGTGTGGATGTTCGTTTCAAATGATAGAGTTAGTGCAAGGAACAATTTCTATAATGGTGACAACGGTGATGTATAAGGGTTAGCGTTATCAGTTTCGTGGGTGTTTTTGTTGTCATATCGCAGGCTACGTTGCAGCTGGAATGGGCGGAATACACATCTCAACATGAATCAAAAAAATTCCCAAATAGCATCAAAACTCTCAATCAACACAGAGTCCGATAGTTATATGGCGCTCTCGATTCAGATCTGGAGATGTCATTGCAATTGTAATAATTCACCAGGGATTCCAATGAAACGCATTATGAAACATCGACACGTATCGAAGCCAAAATTAAAACGAAATGTCTACCACAGCAGAGATATTATATACAGCGGCTATGGAATGCTCTCACGACACGTTGGGAAATATGCCAGTAAAAATAGACATATGGATAATTGGTTTTAATTTAAAGGGAAAGTGACCAACGGATTTCCAGAACATTTGGGGGTAGGTGTATAGGAATGTGCAAAGTGGCATTCAAATATTCAATTACCTATTTTGCCTTTAGTCTATGCTCCAGGATTACTTTTCATGGGTCATTAGAAATCCTCGGCTGAAATATTGGAAGGTTTTTCTATCTTTAGAGCAAATGGAGGATCCTTTTCTATCTTCATGGCTTCAGTTGAAACAACGCCCTTGTTTTTGGGTCGATCTGTTTCCTTCTAGCATAGTTTATTTAATGTATTGAAATTCATTTGTAAAGGGGGGGAGAGAGTTCTGAAAGCTGGTGGAGGAGAAATACAAAGTTTTATTGTACAGTTTTGACAGAGAAACTAATTGAATGGTACAACTATGTTTCATAATATTCTTGTGGCGTAAAATTTAGCAAATGTGTCTTTCTTTCTGTTTCATATGTCTTTTGTAATGTTTCATAGTTCATTCATAAGCATTTCCAGCTGAATGTCTTTAAGTAGAAAGGTAGAATCCAGATAACTGCTTTGCCTTGGGAGAATGTTCAGTATTTGTGTAATTTCTTCTGTTGATAAGGATTCATCACACATGCCCTTGTCAACTTCTTAGCAGGCTTTCCATTCCGTTTAATTTCAATTTAATTATTAAACTTCATGCCTATCTCGCCTTATGGAATAATCTGCGCCTTTGATTAGATCTCTGCTCTTGCTGTCTTTGCCCCACACAGCCCAGAAAACCCCGACATTTATCAAAAATCTCTTGCATATCTTTTTACTAGCCTAAAATCAATATCAGTGTTTCATTTAGGTCATCTCAGATCCTATTTGACATCTTTCACTGAGTTTGACCCAGAGAGAGCCCTCTCCTGTCCTCGTAGGGCTAGCTACGAGGCTGAGCTTGGTTTGATGTTGCCTCGAGTTTTGCCTTCTTCAGCCTGTGGCAGATTCGAGCGCTAACGCTCCTGTCCTCGTAGGGCTAGCTACGAGGCTGAGCTTGGTTTGATGTTGCCTCGAGTTTTGCCTTCTTGACTGGCAATTTTGAGACGCTAACGGGAGAACAAGTCACTTTAATATGGATGTTCTTGACAACGTTTAATGGAAATGTCGATAGGCATAATATGTGTGATGGTACTCAGGGTTATCATCCATAAAGACTTTGTGTCGGGATAGGCATTTGAAGTAGAGGAGAAGGAACCTGAGAAGTGAACCTCTCAAGACACGTAGACATTGCCCCAAGGTCATGCATAAACAAGGAATAATGATGACTATAGTCCCAAGGAGGATCCTCAAGAGACATTGTTTCCATAATGGCCTCATCGGAGGGAAATATCTCTCTCAATGGATCGGGCGATTCTAAATCGTCGAGCCAAGTGGATTGAGAATAAGTATAAAGACACATTCCTAAAGAAGCATGATTAGGAGGTGGAGAATATGAAGCCGAAATAAGTTCACAATAATAAATCTCGATCGGACTTAACGACATCGAATCTCCAAATGAATCAATCTGCTCCAGTGAAGGGATGATCCACGGATTGTCAGACCTGGAGATCATATTAACCTGAATAGTGTTGGGTGGAGGAAGAGGAAAAATACCCATGAGGGAAGCATCTTTGAAGAGACCCGGCCCTACGCTCTCATAAGGCATAGGAATTTGATCCACATACGGAACGTTGTTCTCACAAGAAGAAGTGAAGAAACACAACTGATCGATAGTAACAATCTTTCCTTCGTGTAGAAATTGAAAAACATGAAAGAGAGTGGACGGAACACACAAAATGGCGTGAGTCCAACTACGACAGAGGAGAAGATTGTAATTGAGATTGGCATCAACTACTTCAACCTCGATGTTGACTGTTTTCCCTTCTTGTAGGGTAATCGGTAAACTAGCGAGAACACCAAGAGGTCTAAATTCCCTTGCATCAAATGCTTCTAGAGAATTTGGATATGAATTCAGAGCTGGAGAACCAATAGCTTTCCAACAGGCAGATGAAATGATGCATGTAGATTCATCCTCATCCATGACTGCTTGATGGATATTTAGTCCATTAATCCCAACTTGGATGATGAGCGCAAGCTAGTGAGGGATATGTGGGATGAAATTCTCCAAGCCGAAAGTGATAAGGCTTGAATCAACATGATAAACCCCACCGATGGTAGATAGCAAAGCCTTCCATTGAGACAGACAACTCTGAAGTAGTTCTAATGTAGAAATCATAGATGGTGCCTGAGCCAAATCCTCAACAATACTATAATGTTGAGTAGCACAGGCATTAGGATTGTAAGAAGACTTGTGGAGTACACCTTTGGAAGGTGGCCATACAATGGGCTCAATACTAGGACTTTCAATCTGAAGAGAGCCAAAAGCAGATAGAAGAGGAGGACCATCAATGATTTCTTTCCCCACTACCTGATAAAGTTCGGTATAATGTTTAGACCATGTATATATGGAAACAGATGCAGAATCATTCATCATGAAAGCTTGAGAGCCAAATGGGGTAGAGGACTGAGGTTCCTCTACGAACTAAATTTGATGTGAATGAAACAGTTCTTTGAGAACAACCAGAGTTCCTTGGGTGCCTTTGAGCAATCGACTCACTACAGCCCATCAAGGACAATCCTTGGTGTAGTGATCTTCGTCACAAATCAAGCAAGGATACTCCGGTTTTTGTTGTGAACCATCATCAGCACAAGACTTATGAGAATCCTATTTTTGGGTATCAGCTTTGGCCTTAACTTTACCCTTATTTTTACCCTTGGAATTTTTATCCACTGGATTGGCCTGAATAACATTTACTTCTGCAGTTTTACCAAAATTCAGGGTTGGATGAGAAGTAGTATCATTGGAAGGAGTAGGTTTTTTCTTCCGACGAGTCAGAGGAGAAGACTTCTGAGAAGTCTGAGACAAAAATCGATGATACTGTTGACGGATGGAATCGCCGGTGCTTTGAAAGTCCCAGGTCTAGGAGCACCGGGAAAGAGATCATACAACATGCCTAACTGAGAGTACACAAGATCAAGGTACTGGACACGAGAAATGGCTTGTTCCTCAGTGACGGATGTCACCATCGCAATGTCCTTAGCAATCAGAGCAATGAAGTAGGTAGTAAACCAATTAGTTAGAAGTTGATCATGGATTTCAAACTTGATTAAGTGACGACGATGCCTCCATTCATGTATATGTTTTGAGATATGAGTAGCTCGATCTTGCTTCAAGCATGTGAGGAGGTGTGTCCCGGTTTCATACCGAACTAGAAATTGAAAGTGTGTGAGAAATGCCATGGCTAAAGAGTTTAAATCTCGGAAGATACCATGAGCTAATTTGATGTACCACTTGGCAGTGACACGAGTAAGAGTATGTTGGAAAAGACAGAGTCAGATAGAATCATCAACCAAAGAGTTAGAGGAACACCATAGATGGTATGTCATAACATGCGCTGGGAGTATTCTCCAGACTTGCCCTCAAACTTGGGACAATCACCAGGAATTTTGGTTGGAACTAGAGGCCAATATGGGTTGTGAAGGATTGGATAGTTCGTTAACTTTGACACATCAAGAAATTCCAATGTAGCGAGAAACGAGAATTGAGGATTAAAATGCATTGCAGGTCGTTGATAAAGACTAGTGTTAGCATTCCACCCAAGTTGAGAGAAATTATGCCCCCATATATTTTGTCCAGAAGGATTCTAACCATAGGGGTTATAAGCCTGATAGTTCTTCACATATTGGTTTTGAGGACCAGGATACTGATTCTGAGCATACAACTAGGGTCCTTCCTGAGCAATATATGGATTTTTCTATGGAATGTAAGCATTGACTTAAGGTGGATTATACACCATATAAGATTGATCTTGAAGATAATAAGCGAAACCTTGGGGCGCACTATATAATACCTGAGATTTACCTTGAGGAAGGTAAGTAGTTCCTTGAGCTTGACCAGGTTGTCCCTGCAGGGCAGGTTGAATAGGTTTCCCCTACGGAGCAGGTTGAACAGGTTGAACTGTCTGCTGAGCAGGTTGAGCAGGTTGAATCGGCTACTGAGGTTGGACACGATGTCCTTGCGGGGCAGGTTGGCTTATATACTAAGGGCCACTAGGTTGCCACTGTGGAAGAGGTTGGCCTGATGATTGAGATGGGCCAGGTTGCCCCTAAAAAGCAAGTTGACCCGACGCAGGAATGTAGAGTTTTCCTTATTTTACAAAAGCTTGGCCTTGTTGAATGTAAGGTTGTTGTTGTTGCACAAAATATTGTCCCTATGGTGGATACATTTTCCCCCCAGGAATGTAAGATGCCCAAGGTTGAAATTGCGGTGGACTAGAAGGATAGTAAGGTTGTCCTTGTTGGACCAAAGGTTGACCCTATAAGGGTTGTCCTTGCGGACCGTATGGTTGTCCCTGTGGACCAAAGGGTTGTCCCTGTTGGATCAAAGGTTGTCCCTGTAAGGGTTGTCCTTGAGTCACCAACTTGTTGTGTAGGTAAATCCCCTCTACAGACAGAGGTGATCCCTCTAGCCCTATGGTGGGTCTAGCAGCAAGAGGAAATGCTAATGCATCGATTCCTAGTTAATGAATGAAACTAAGTCGGGATAAATAGTCATACCTTTGATCCAACGTAGTTGTCATAGCTATAGTAGCAGTCTCCTGATCTTCCTCCCGATACATCGCAGTCCTTCAGCAGTGGTACTAAGGTTCCTACACAAGGATCAGAGAATGAAAGTTGCATACGAAACAATATTTTCATTCATAATTATCTAATTGGTCAAGGAGAATTAAACGTATTGTGTAATATAAATCACATCAACACAAGACGGGAACCAAAACATCAATCATGTATTAAGTAAGAGAAATAAATATGTTACAACCAAATGAGCATTGACGTCGCAGCCTCCTTCAGCGATTCCAGTCAAAATCCATCTCAAGCATTCGTCAGGAATTGAGAACGTGGTGAGGGAATTAGCCTAGACTCTCTCTCGACAAGGATCTCTCTCACTTCTCTATCTCACACCAGCTAAATCAGACTATTTCAACTATTCTAAAAAATGTTCAGCTATCCAAACCATTTATCTAGCTGCATCTATGTGAGAGAGATGTATTTATAGAAGGAGAGGAGGAGGTTGGGATCCCTAAAATGGTGGAAGGGAGGCTTTATCCCTTGAGAGGTTTTCCAAAAAGTAGGGAACAAGAAGCCAAAGGAGGTTTCTCAATTCTATTCAATTGAACCAGCCATGCTGACTCACTCACGAAGTGGTTAGCAATGGAAACTTCGCTTCTATATTTAAAACACTTTCCAAAAATAGCTTGGTGCACATATTCCACTGAGACAGAGTACCAATGGGCGCAGGACCCAGTGCTAATTTCCCTTATCGGCTCAAGTCCATAACTTCCTGCTAGTACCATCCCAAAATCATGTGTTTTTTATGGTTTGTTCCAAGAATAGTCAACAAAGGAAATGTTCTTCTCATGGTAAGGGATGTAATGACACTTTTTTCAAGGCATGAAACTACATATAAGTCACAGAAATGGTCCTCCAATGTGCAGGATGGGGATTGTAGGGACGGTGACAAAATGTTGTGTAACAGGTGCCCCCTAAAGCATGAGGTCTAAGAGAGAGGGAGGAGTGAAATGCTTTATGATAACGTGTTCGAACAAAACATCGCTGTCGAAAGACCTGCAAGTACAAAAACAACTGACATCTCTGATACATGAACATGTGGCATGGTGCAGCCATCCATAATAGAGTACATATATAAATTGAGATTTGAGGTATGGTCATAGCCATCAAGTAGTAAGGATCAACAAATTGACTCATGTAAATCCCCAGTTGGTGACGCATTAGGCGGAGATACACTCTACTGCATCAGAGTTGATTCCATTATCCGCCAGTGTTTGAATCTTGAGGAGGCTGAAACGGCCCTAAATGATTGTCATAGTGGTGCTTGTGGTGGTCACATGTCTGAATATGCTACTGCATAGAAAATTCTTCGTGCTGGGTAGTTTTGGCCCACCATCTTTAAAGAGTGCATTGTTTTCGTCTGTAAGTGCCATGATTGCTAGATTTATGAACACAAGATGTGCGGGCCACCTTCCCATCTTCACCCTGTCATTACCGTTAGTCCCTTTGTGAAGTGGGGCATTTATTTTATGATGTGTAACCCTCACAGGGCCAGTAGACATGCTTATATCATCATAGCCATGGACTAATTCACCAAATCGACCGAAGCAATGCCTACACTTACGGCTGACAGTAACACAACAACACTGTTTCTATTCAATCATGTAATTTCTAGGTTTGGTGTCCCTCAAGCCATTGCTACCAATCATGGTTCCCTTTTTCGGCATTACATGGTGGTGGATTTGACTTCCAAGTTCAGTCTGTGTCACGACAGCTCATCGCCGTACTACCCTCAGGCCAATGGCCGGGTTGAAGCTGTGAACAAAGTTCTCGTCACTATGCTTCAACGTACAATTGGGATGCACAAATCAAATTTGCACCTCATGTCGTTCTCATCTCTTTGGGCTTATCGAACCTTAGTAAAGGATGCAACCAAATTCACTCAATTCCAACTTGTCTATGGAACCATTCTGATTGAATGTGAAATACCTTTGCTCAAAGTAGTTGTTGAATTGCTGCCGAATACTTTTCTAGAAGAAAATTGTCTTCTCTATTTAGAGAGGCTTGATGAAACTCGCCGCTTTGCTGCTTTGGTCATTGCAGCACATAAAAAATGGGTCAAAGCTCATTTTGACCAGTTGTTTCACCCTCGATCCTTCATAGAAGGAGATCTTGTCCTCCTGTACGACCAAGCTCACGATAAGTTGGGGGCAAGAAAATTTCAACCCATGTGGAATGGGCCCTACATTGTTAAATGTGTTTTGTGCAATGTGGCTTATAAGATTGATTATGAAGGTCGTCCTCTGGATCATCCTAGAAATGGGTTGTATCTTAAAAATTACTATGCATGAGTCATTAGTGTATGTTTTTTTTACATAGGTGTTTTTCCATTTTTGTACATTTTTGGCTTGGTGTGGTTTGTGAGCGTTTTCTTGCTTATTGGATCGTTTCTTATTGTGCATATGTCTATTACCCTTGATGTCCCTGATGTCGGTTTCGTGGATGGTGCTTCCCACCCAGTTATTATAGAACATGTTCGGTATCCTAGGTAATTTATGATCATTGGTGAGTTGATAGACCTTCAAGGTATCTTTCTAGGAAAAACTACGAGACAATGTCCTTGAATATAGTGTTGTTATTGAACTATTGGTAGGGGCCATTTCTCTCCACCACTCGCGCATTGATTTTTTTTAACCTAGACTCGGAGAACTTGTTGTTCTTCAAATTAATGGACATTATTACATTGAAAACCTCACATTTTTAAGGTTGTATTTTCATGTTTGTTGTTGGGAAAAAAATACTGAGAGGGGGGTGAATCAGTATTTAGAGCTGACTGACAATTTTTAGTTTTCCTTCTTCTTAAAACCATATGTTACATTACTGCATCCAACTTGTATGTCCAGAGATCTTATTATGTCTTTACATAGATCATTGCATAGTTTATTCATCAGATAAGAAGTAAGCATGAACAGACATAACAAAACAAACCATCAAACATAAGCAACACATATGAACATGCACAAGGATTTAAGGTAGAGCAATTGGGAGAAAACCACCACTCTGCTATAATCTCGATCTTCAATATTTATTATAGAAAAACTTGTTACAGCCTATCTTTGATGTGAAGACTTATACCCGACATACAACACCCACACATAAAAGACTACAACCTTCCCTCATTTACCGGCCTCTCACGGAAGGGAGCTACTACTCACTGCTCTCGTTTACCAGCCTCTCCTGAGAGGGAGCACTACCCCACTGCTATCCTTTACCATCTACCACTTTGGAAGGAGCTTACAACCCCATATCTGAAGGCTTCGACCTATCGGCACCCGCACGGACCACGTTTCATCAATTTTCATCTTTGAATCACCAATTTCCACCATTGTATTAGGTGACAGTTGTTATTTTCTTCAGAGGTGCATCCTTAATTCCGATCTCTCATCAATCTGTTACCCATTCCATACAGATATACTTCAGAGTGAAGTATTCATTCACAACCCTTACTCATGCATACGTTCTTCATGATTTTGTCAGTCGATTAAACTAGGAATTAATCATTATCTGATCTAGAGATCTTGATCAATCATCATATTCACAGGTGCACCATAGATTCAAATATATCAGATTTTATTCATACAGATATCTCTAAAAGAGATTCGTTTATTATCAACCCTTTCGCATGCACACCGTTCTTCATGATTCTCATCACCTTATATAGTTTTCGCCTTTATTAAAACCTTGGGTCAAAACCATTCACTTGCTAATGGTATTCCTGGATGGGGTCAAAATAGATAATCTAGCGGGGTCTCTATAACTCTTATTGTTCTATTGATCTTGGTAATTAAATAATTAATTTAATACTTTTGAACTTAACTTTAGGATTAAGGTTAACCTTTCGCATATTAACGCTTTCAAATAATATGATAAACCTTTGACCCCGAGCCCACAAATATAGTCAATAGCCAATCAAATACATGCACGGTACCATAAGTAAATTTCGCGCAAGTCCAGCGTTCGATCACCGTTAGATTAGCAAGCTTCCAGATCAACGACGTATATGCATATCGCTCGACCTCCGATGCCGAACGTTAACGTGCGATGGTCCGCCGTACCTGTGTTAATCTTCGCGCACCTTCAACAAATGATGACCGTCCGATGACCCCTTCCTAGATCAACAGCGTATATGCATATCGCTCGACCTCCGATGCCGAACGTTAACATGCGATGGTCCGCCGTACCTGTGTTAATCTTCACGCACCTTCAACAAATGATGACCGTCCGATGACCCCTTCCCAGATCAACTTCCAACAACGATATCTTTAGGCATCGTCATCTTTCATTTAAACTATGATGGCACGGTGAAAGGAAATCTAGGTTTTTGTGAAGTCGTACGGGGACGTGTGTGAACACCTTGGAATCACTCCTCGACCGGGAAATACGCCTCTGTATTTGCTTTATGAAATTTTTGACAAGCAAATAGGGGGCTGATTCATTGTTGAGTCTTCAAGGAATGCCTTTCCCCTGAAAATCCATCCTCCTTGAAGTCTCTCAATTGCTGCACCTAATACAAATCCACCTCTGCTAGTAAACTGCTAAAAAGGGCCTATCATTCCTCCCTTTATCCCTGCAACATACATCAGTTCCCCTTCTTTCCCTTTGCCCGAATTCCCTTTATTTTACCCTCATTTAGCCTCTACTTTGTTCCCCTGTCTTCCCCTTCTATTCCCCTTCTTACCCTTTGAATTTCCCCAAAATCCCCTTTAAAGTCCCCCCTTAACCTTTGATGACCATATTCCCCCTTAAATTCTCTATCGTTCCCCTTCCCAACCTTCAAAATCCATTAAAACGGGCCAAAAACCCACTTTCCTGACTTTATAACAGGCCCTAGCCCCTTTCCCGTTAAGCCCCTTCAACCACTTCCCCACATATGCCCGTCACCCAAGACCAAGCGCTTAAGCCTTGGGGGCCAATCGCAATCGGAAGCCGGGCGGGTGCGAAAATCCTTTGTAACACTGAAAAAACCCGATGCGATTGTTTTATTACGATAAGTCCCGCGATCTGTTCCGCACCGTTGATATGATCTCCAGATCTAACGGCTGAGCGCTAATCGCAGCCCCCACCTAATCGCAATCGGAACATGTTAAGTGCGCCCTCCGATCAATCGCTGCCCATACTCCCGATCCTCCGATGGTCTTCCCCACCGTTGATCTGGACCCGAGATCAACGGCCAGCGCTCAATCGCAATTCCCCTTCCGATCGCAATCGCAGGTCCCGTCTCTCTACCTCCGATTGCGATGCTCCGATTTAATCTCCGTCGTTCATCTCACAGTCGATCCAACGGTCCCGCGCTGATCGCGCTGCCCCTCCGATGGTTTTCCCCACCGTTGATTCCCTCGCTAATCCAACGGACAGCACTCAATCGCAACCCTTATCCGATCGCAATCGCAGCTCCCAGTGGTGCAGCCCCGATTGAGATCTCTCGATCAAATCTCAGCTGTCCATCCTCCTGCAGATCCGACGGCCATCGCAACTCCCGATTCCCCGATCGCACTGCCCCTCCGATTACACCTCCGCCGTTGATCTGGACCCGAGATCAACGGTTATCACTCAATCGCATTACCCCCCCCCCCCCCGATCGCTAATCGAAACCCCTTCCCTCCGTCTCCCGATTTGATCTCAGCCATCCGTTTAATCCATGATCCGACGGCCATCGCACTCCCACTCCAATCGCAATCGCAAATTCCAAACGATGCCATTTTCCTCCCCTTGCGACTGCGATCTTCCGATTACATCTCCGCCGTCCGTTTCCTCCCGGATCTGACAGATCAGGTTTAATCGCCCTCTGCCTCCGCTGGGTCCCACCTCTTACATGCATTTCGTTGCATTTGTTTGCATTTCCATACATTCTCGCCAAAGTCTAAGGTTTCAATATGTCTGATAAGTCAGCCCGCAGATCAATCTCCACCGTTGATCTCCATCTCCAGGCCTGAATCCAACGGCCTGCGCTACATGATCATACCAAACCCTATTATCCGCGCATTCCACCACTCCACTGCATTTTCATTGTTCTTTTACACAAAAGCATTGTTTCCACCACCGCCGCACTACCATTTCGTCCACCCTGCACCCATCGCTCCGTCTACTGTTTTCTTCATGAGTTTTGCTATGTTGCAGAGTTTCTAGAGGAAGAGGACCGCCGCTGTTCAATGTACTACCTCAATGGCGAGCGGCACAACCAGGATCAAATCTAATGAGCCAGTACTATCAGGAAAGTCAAGGAATGGGGCCGTCAGGACTCACATTAATGGAAAACAGAGTTCAAACGCCGAAAATCCTTCCGGCGCCATTTAAAGCTCGAGCTAACTTGAAATGAAGCAGTAAGGAGTTTCAGTACAGAGCAGAGGGATTAGCGCACATCAACGAAGATCTTGAGTTCTGAACCAGAGGTTTAAAGAGGCAAAGCATCATTTTGAAGACCCCGAGGATCGATCTGGAGATCCTAAACATCAATAAGAGGTAAAATCAAGGTTTACTTATCAGCAGAATGTTTTTCCATAAAGGACAGGTCTCCCATACAGTCTTTATTATGCGCCGTGTCCCTGAAGGAGTTTTCCGTCCCAGCTATAGTTCAAAACAATCTAACATCTATGAGGCAGACCTTCAGTAGTTTCTTTTATTTTGTTCAAATCACCTGGAGTACTGCAGCCAAAAGGTCAAATCATATCCGAAGCAGATCTCTATTGCACCGGGGAGAGGACAAAGATTAAATATACAGCATATCAAGCGGCATGGGCCTCAGCCCTGCATTCATTGTTGTGTTTAAATGTAACATTTAAAATTCACCTACCTCCTCAGTCGGTCCTCTGTGTCTCTTCTGCTATAAAGCACAGAGGGATATCATTGTAATGGTTGTTGTTGGATTATCAGTGAATTGCAAGCATTTTTGTCCCGAGCCAAGTTCCCTGTGTAATAGTTGTGTGACAGGCTGAGAAATATGATGTATTCAGGCTGAATGTAATAGCTTTGGTCAGTGATGTACCTGATTGGTGTTGTGTTTAACATGATAAGCAGTTTTCATTGGATCCTGATCTACAGCAGTTGGTGATGTTTTTCTTATCTCTGCGTTTATTTCCATTTCATTTCATGTTCTTCTGACTGACATCTGAATGCATGACATAAGATTTACCCTTGTTAGGTACCTTATGTCCCAGCTCTCTTAGTCTTTAATGTTTTCTGCTCATATGTGTATCTGAATATTGTTTTTAATTGACTAAACCAGTGTAGTGGATGATTATTGCCTGCTCTCTGATGTGCAAGTTGATAGAATCAGTGTTCAGATGTCTTTGTTAATATTTAATTGAAAGAGGTTAGGAACATTGGGAGGTGTAAAGTCTGTCACTGCCTCAACCTGCCCTTCCATACAAAAATTTTCAAGACCCCTTGTGTTGCCTATGGTTTTGTCCAAGCAGGCCTGGAGTTAAATGACCTCTGGCCTGATCTATAGACGGAATCAGATGGTTTTCCATCCTTCATTCTCATTCCTTAGTGTTCCATCCCACCAATCAGTCTTTGAGATCCAAATGCTCTAGATGACTAGCCCAACCGAAGCTTACACATTGAACATAAGTAAATCCTTTCTTGACTCCATTGCCCAATGGCCTTGATGTTCCCTGAGTTATATATCCTTGCCTAGCTTCCTTCTTTACCCATCCTTGTCTTATGATGAAACCTTCCTTCCTGATTCTCAACAACCAAACTCAAACAATCAAACAAACAACCTTGAGCTTATAACTAGCCTAAAATCACAATTGAGAACTTCAAAGACATATATCCTTTGATAATCATAGAGAGATCCCTCTCTGGACCTAGGAGGGCTAGATCCTAAGGTCTGAAAGTGGTTTTATGTTGTCTCATCTTTTGGTATTGCCAACCTTGCCAAAACATGGGAACCCCAACATAATGGCGACTCTGCTGGGGAAGTTCTAAGTGTTTTTTCATTTCAAACCTCCTTAGAAGCTTAGAGCTCTGGTTAGGTTGGCAGTAAAACACTTATCCTTCCTATTCCACTTCCCTCTGGTGTTTTTTACCCCTTACTCTTAGACAGAGCCTGGTAAGGGCCAGGTAGCCTCCGGATCTCATCCTCTTTAGGAGGTGACACATCTGGTAAATGCCCTCCCAGTCCATCTCTGGTTTGAGTTTGCTGTGTTTTGTGGGATATTCCTGAAAAGGATATTTCCTCATCACTGCGGTGGACAGTGTACCCCCTAGAAACATCCTAAACCTTCCACCTGGCGACTCCATTGTTCCCAAACGAAAAGACTCCACTGGTGATCAGTAGGCCTGCTGATTACCTTGGTTTCACATAAGACTCCACTGGGAGACCAGATTCAAAGCATAATGAAGGCTCCACTGGGAGACCAGCCCTGAGACAACATCAACCACAGCAGAAATGACAGGTAGGGTTAAGCTGCTTGGCTAAAAATAACACTCTAGCTCACAGAACCATTCATACAAGAGCTTTCCCTGATCCAAGCCCACCCGAAATAGTTGATAATCCCGAGAAAATCCTCAAGAGAACACCTGTAAGTAGGAGATCAACTATTTCCAGCAACATTCATAGAGCCAATTCTGCACCAGAAGATCTTGCAGCTCTATTAGACCCTTTCTTCGACCTAGACCTCCAAAACAGATTACCTAGAACTAGGTCATTCAGTGTTTTAGACCAGCCAGACACTAGGGACAGCGAAACCCCTCCTTCCACACCACCTGATCTCCACTTTCTCCAAAACTTGGGGCTTTCTCACCCTAGATCTGCTCAACAGACTTCTGCTGGTCCTACCATCCCTGTCGTCCAACTACCAGCTGCTCAAGCCAACCCTATACCTCATCAGAACATCATCATGGCAGCCTGGTATGCACCTCTAGTTTTACCTCAGCCTCTACTACCCTTACCAGGTGATTATCAATCAAAAATCCCACACTTCCCCGCTAAAGAGCCTACAACTGCACAACAACATGTAGATAAAATGGAGGACTCTTTCGACTATATGGAAATTGATGATGAAACAATCAAAATGAGAATTTTTGCGCAGAGCCTGGGGGGAGAGGTTAAAAAGTGGTTTAAAAACCTGCCTGCTGGTAGTATCCAAGATCTCCCAGCTTTATACCAGACTTTCATTAACAAATGGGAAACTAGAGCAAACCCTCGCCAGCTCCTAGCAGAATACATGTCCCTTAAGAGGAACGCAGGAGAGAGTGTTCACGATTACACCACTAGATTCAATAGCATTTACAATGCTCTTCCCCCACACATGAAACCTCCACAAGGTATGGCCCTGGCCAAATATCCTGATGGATTTGATGCTGACATGGCCTATGAGCTTAGAGATAAAGAATATACCACATTGGAGGATATGCAGAAAGGGGCAGTAAACATAGAGGCAAACTTAATTGAGAAAAGAGCAAAACTGAGATCCGAGAAGAGGGTAACATACAGGGATGACAATGTAGCCTCCACGTCTAAGCCCAATAATGAACGCGTGTGCAAGGAGGTGGAAGAGATGAAACAAATTATGAAGAAAATGGTTGTCACAGTTAGTAGCCTAAGCAAAAATCAGAATCAGAACCAAAACTTTAGAAGAAACAACAACACTCCCAACAGACAGAAAGAGTCAGATCAACAAGTCATTCCCCCTTTCCAAAACTTCCTTGATGAGGATGAGGGAATCATAGAAGAGTCTGAAGGGAATGTGATAAACATGTTCGAAACAGAAGATTCGATCCTAAACTGTGATTCAGAAGAGGACCAACCCTCAACCTCTTATGGGGAGGAGGAATGGTTTGAATCTGAGGATTATAGGTTGGGATTCGAAAATGCCATGTTACAGGTCAGAGAACAATATGAGCTCAGGATTAAAAAGAACCAAGACACTTCCAAACCTAAAACTCCTGAGGTAACCATCAAAAAGAGGCCTGAAAAATCTTCTAAAGTAACTGCTGTGAACAACAATTCAACAGCCAAGAGTTCTGAGAGTAACAAAGAAAAGGACAACCAAAACAATGAAAGACAAAGTCAACCAGCCAGCAACACTAGCACCTCAGTTAGTGTTCCTGATAAAACTGTTTCTACACATGTACATAATGAGAAAACACAAACTGATTCAGCCACTAAAACAGTGGCAAATAAAACAGAGTTGAACACTTCCAAGAGTCAATCCACTTTCAGTTTAGAAAGTGAGATTGCAAAAATCAAAATATCTGTACCATTATCTGAGTTGGCCGCTCAGGATGCATATAAGGGCCAAATTTTGAAAGCATTGAATTTAGGGGAATACACTGATTCTGTAAACTTGAATGATGATCAGCCTGCCCTCTTGTTTGGTCCTAAGATTGAAGGTAAGTTTTAGGAAGGGGTAGTACCACCTTTCTATATTAGTCTCAACATTCATGATAAAATACTCCACAATGCAATGCATGATTCTGGAGCCTCACACAACCTGATGCCTAAGGTAGTTATGGAGAGGTTAGGCCTAGAAATCACCAGACCCTATAAAGACTTGTATTCTTTTGACTCGAGTAGAGTAAAATGTCTTGGCCTGATCAAAGACTTGTGTGTGAGTTTGACTCAGATTCCTACGAAATGTATGGTCATGGATGTAGTGGTGGCAGACGTGCCACCCAAGTATGGCATGTTATTATCTAGATCATGGGGAGCCAAGCTGCAAGGCACCATGCAGATGGATGGCTCATATGCCACTATTCCTATATTTGGTCAATTAAGAAGACTATATAGAGAATCCCAAATGAAATTCCTAGTCAGTAGCCCCGAGAAACCCGAAAATTCACCATTATATTCTATACATACCGACCTTGACTCCTTCATCTTTTGTAATGATGAATCCTTAGAAGAGCCAGAGTCCCAGAATAGGCATACAAATGAGAACACCGAGCCTATGGACCTCCACATAATGGCCACTCTGGAAGAATATGATCAGGAAGACCATGGGCAGCACACTGAAAATGAAGAGGAAATCAGCAATCAAGCCTGTAGGATCTGTGGTGGACCTCTCACTCCAAGTGAAACAGAAACAGAACAAGAACAACAAGCTAACCACCTACCTGACATCCATGGCCTCTATGAACAACAAGATAGTTTACAACCTATCTAAATTTGCAGAAAAGAAACTAATACTAAACTACACATTTCATAATACAGTCCCTCACCATCAGTCCAGCTGTGGCTTTCGGAGGCAACTGAAGACGCTATGAGCAGCTTAATATATCTAAATTTAACTACTGAATCAGATAAGCAAAACTGAAGTGTACAAAGCAAGACTGAAGTTAAACAAAAGCTATGAAAAGCAAACTAGCAGCAGAACAATGTTAGTTCATGTCATTAGTCAAAATGCTATAAAAATGCTATAAAAATGCCCGGGCTGTCTACCTAAAACCTGCACAAGAAAACTGATCAGTGATTAACAATCATAAAAACATGAAAGACAGAAATGAAATGAAAATTATGGAAATGTATAAACAGAAATGAAACAACTACAAAATATGAACATATGATGGATTATGATACAATGACTTTTTAAAAGAAATGAAATGAGAAATATATACACTAATACACAGAACCTTAGCTGAGCAGGGGCCCTCTACACAGCTTTGGTAACGATCCTCAAACACGAATTAAGTTGAAAAACAGAGTTTTCTCATATTAAAAAGCAGTTCATTACAGACTGGTAGTATTACAGCTCAAGGCAGCGTAATCACTACAAAGCAAACATAACAGAGTACGCACATCAACTATCAACTAACAATGATCAACTAACTCTACGTGCGTATGCAAGCGCTCTATATATAACAGCAAACTGTAACTGTTTCCTAAAGTTCATGATGACAGGGAGCACGTAGACCACTACAGCCACGGATATAGGAGTATGGCCGTGTTGGAAAGTGAATCTACGGAAGGTGGATGCTTCAATTCAACTCCAGAACTCTGCACAGATGTTGATTTAACCTCCGCAAGCTTAGAAACAGCCGTATGGATGTTTATTTGCCACGAAACAGAGTCCAGCCGACATGAAACTCCATAGTTGACTTCCACGTGGATGGCTTTGACCGCGGCTTCTTTGGATGAGTTTACTTGAACCAATAGGACACGAACCATGTCCTCGTCATTCCTAGCCTGCCCATGTGGCTCATTTCCTTTGTAGACACCTGTAGCATATAATTCTACAAAATAGCTGCGGAAAGTTGCAGCAGCTGCGGAAAGTGGCAAGTTTCCGCAGCTGTATGAACAAAATCTAAATCAAATAGAAAACACAAAAACATAATTAAAAACCATGTTAGATACCCTTTTGCACATGATATTGACAATTTTGGGAGGTTTAGGCGAGTGAAAAAGATATGGAAAAGTGTATGGAAAAGAGGAAAATTCGGGACTCAACATACCCCCACTGTGAAGGTGTTGCATGTCCTCATGCAACCAAAATTTTGATACTCTTTGTTCAATTCATGTGCCTTGATACTTCAGCCAGCACATCTAAACCCCTTCTCTTCTTCTTTGGTACTGCCATCATTCTGGGTTTCTTCATTAAGCACCTGAATTTGATATTCACAAGTGCTCTGCTCAATTTTTGGCATTTTCTTTTTAACTTCTTATTCTTCTTTTGCCAAATACCCAAATGTAACATAGTATTGTCATGGATGATCTTGTCCAGTTTTCCTTGCTCTTTGAGTGTTTCATTTTCATTTTTGATATGCCGATTCAAAAGTTCTAGCTCAAAAATTTCCTATTTTAATGACTGAACTAAATCATCCTGCAATGTATGAGGCTGAATAGAAGAGGTACTTGGACCTGTGGCTGCCTTCTCCAAGGATTCTATATAGTCATATACCTCCTGCTGTTTGGGATCTACTTCCGGTGTCTTTTTCATTGGGTTGTCCCCAAAATGCTGCAAGGGAGAATTATGTTCAAAATCTGGCCGAGGAGGACTTACATCAATATTTTGCTGAGAATAAGATGGAGTATGCTCATTGTCTGATTGGGAGTGAAAGGAGTCAGGTTCACTAACTGACTGAAATGGACTATGGTCAGTTGGAGACTGTTCAGATGTCTCCTCACCCAGATCAATGAAATGAGGACCTTTAATTTGTGTTTTTCTCAGTTTTCCCTTAAGCCTGCTGCTTCTCCTCACATGCTGTGGTACACTACCCTTTTGTTCTTGTTTTCCTGTTTTTGCCTTCTTGGATAGAGATGACTGTTTTTGAAGAAAAATTAATTTTTCAGATAGAATTTGGTGATCTTCTTCTTCAGAAGAAGAATTTTTATGGACAACCTCAATAATTTCTTTCCCTTTTGATATTGTTGGCTTCTTAGCTTTAATTTCCTTCTTCTTCCTTTTTACCAATCTCTCTTCCCTATCAGTTTTCTTCATAGTAGTAGTAGAAGTATTTTGGATTTCATCTACTGTTCTTTTCCTTCTACTTCTTTTTGCTGTGCTAGCTGCGGGAATTTCCTGTGTAGGAGCAACTTGGGTTTCAACATTCATTTTCTTTCTTCTACTCCTTCTAATTGAACTACCTTCAGGAATTTCCTGAGGTTCTTCAAAGAAGTTTCTAACTAGGAATTGTTCCCATGTATCTTTTCTTTCCTTTAGCTCCTTTTCAATCAGAATTTTTATAAGGCCGTGGTGATAAAGATGGGGCTCTACATCTCCTAAGTGTTTTTGAACAGTCACAGCCATTTTCTTTAAGCTATTGAATAGAAAATAAGGGAGATTGAGAGTTTGGTTTTCAAGAAAATTCATCAATAGCCTAGTATGGTACATGTACATAGACCCAAAACGACCTTCACATGTAATAAATTTCTGAACAATTAGTAGTAAAGTGGCCCATTCTTCTTTAATTGCATGCACAGGGATTCCTCTTTTGAAAACAGTGATATCCATACCTTGATTTCGGAGGATTGTTTTCCATGCCTCATCACTGATACTTTTATTTTTGAACCAACGTTCTCCTTCCTGAAGAAGCTCTGTGGCTGTTGCTATTGATGCTTCATTGACCAAAAACTTGAGGTCTCCCACTTCTGCTTCCGAGCCATCAAATGATCTTGCAAACACTTTTGTAACTTCTCTGTGGTAACCCCTGAATTTCTGAATAAAACGCAGCCATTTAGCTTTCCTCAACATCTCTTTTGCTTGTGGATATCCCTCTATAAATTTCGGTCCTTCCGGCTCTGCCCTTAATAATTTTCCCATTTCACTTCTCTGTGCTTCACAAGTTTGCCTCTGTGAGGGTTTAAGTGGAAATGGAACAATGGAATACACAGGATCGAGCACAATACTGTGGGGATGTTATCATAAAATGAGAATGAGTACCATAAACAGAATGGAGTAAGACTGTGGGTAGATATACGGGAGTGAGAGTGAGCAAAAGGAACGAAATGGAGTGAAACGGGGAGTGAGAATGAGTAGAGTGGGGTTTTGTAAACACGACAGAGACACGACAAAAGAGGTTAACAAAGTATAATTCATTCGGCCGCATTTTGAATTTTGGTGGCTGTGTAATAAATATAAACACGTTTCAATAAACGGTTATGAAGTTATGCGGCTTGTAAGAGTCCTTTGTCAACTCAAATACGTATCATTATCTCCGGTGGGATATTAGAACATGAGTGAGAATCGGAATTTCAATGATGAAACCGTTTGTGAATAAATGCAAGAGGATAACATGGAGATCGTGGAAGGTTACGAGACTGTCAATATAATCATTGCGCGTTATGGGTAGAGCTCATAGTTTAAAATTATATAAAAATGTGTTTTTCAATACTATTTGAAATAAACTTTATTCATACCTTTGGAATCCTTGCTTTTGCCCTTGGTCTTCAACTGATTCATCTCCATTGGTGTCTTGAATGTTCCATTGATCCTCTCTCCTGCATTTTATTTCATAATTATGAAAATAACAACTGACTGTACATTCTCTTTGAAAACAGAGTAGTAGTTGCGGAATCTGCTTCTGGTTGCGGAAACTGGAGTCAGCTGCGGAAACTGACACAGCTATTACTTGGCTGAATAGAAATGATCAAATGACAAATGACCAGATGGAAATGGTCATAAAAAAGATTTTTATTGATGGAATGGATGAAATGAAGTGGAATGAAGTGAAATGAAATGAAATGAAATGGAATGAAGTGAAATGAAATGGAGTGGGTGGTGAAATGAAAGATAGATTTTTTTATTTTTTTTGGAAAATATAGAGTGTCAGGTGTCCCTGATTTTCACCCCATATTTTCTGTATAAGACTGCCAATCAATGATTGGTTTTCAGGCTTATACCATTTTTTTTTTTTTTTTTTTAAACTTGAAAAACAAAAGCTAGGCTGGTGGAGAAGAAGAATTCTTCTGTACCAGCCTGATTGCAGAACTTTCTTGAAACATCTTGACAAAATCCTCTTTAGAGAGTGGCTTATGATAAACTTTCAATCTATGGCCATTCACAATAAGAGGAGTTTGAAACTCATCAATAGTCTTGATTCTTACAGCTCCATTGCTAAAGATTTTGTCAATCTCATATGGCCCAAGCCAATGAGTCTGAAATTTCCCTTGAAAATATTTAAACTTGGAATCAAATAACAATGCCCAATCTCCTTCTTGAAACTTCTTTTCTTTGATATATTTGTCATGCCATTTATTTCTTTGATATTGAACTAGATCAGTTCTTAGAATTGCTTCTTGTCTGATCTCATCTAGCTCATTCAACTGCTCCATTCTATGATTTTGGGCTTCTGATAAGTCCATCCCCAACTGAACTGCTATCTTGAAGGTCTTGACTTGGAACTCAATGGGGAGCAAGACTTCTTTCCCATAAACAAGTTCATAGGGAGAATGTCTTGTTGTATTCCTCCATGTAGTTCTATAGGCCCACAAGGCTTCAGGAAGCCTTTCTGCCCAATCTCTTCTATGTAGATGAACAGTTTTGGTGATGATACTTTCAAGAACTTTGTTTGTGGACTCCACTTGACCATTTGCTTGTGGATGGTAAGGAGTAGATTTTATGTGCTTGATTTTGTATTCTTCCATCAACTTCTCCACCAAGTTTGATGTGAATTGGCTCCCTTGATCTGTTACAATTTCTCTTGGAACACCAAAGCGAGTAAAAATATCCTCATAAAGAAAATGAACAACTGAATTTTCAGTAGCAGATACTAATGCTTTAGCTTCTACCCATTTAGTAACATAATCGGTACAAACCAATATATACTTCTTTTGCTTAGATGGTGGATTAATAGGTCCAATGAAATCTAAAGCCCATTTTTCAAAGGGTTCAATGAGTACCTGTGTTTGCAATGGCATTTCATTTGAAAGGGTAGGTTTCCCTACTCTTTGGCGGCTATCACACCTTTTGACATATTGTTTTGCATCTTTGAAGAGAGAAGGCCAATAATATCCCAAGGAAAGGATTTTATAGGCCGTCCTTTTGTCCGCAAAGTGTCCGTCGCATGGTTCATCATGACATGCCTTAAGAATATCAGGCATTTCATCTTCCCTGACACATCTTCTGATCACAAGATCTGGCCCTGTTTTAAACAATTCGTTAGAAATCCATGAATATCTTGAACTCTCCTGAATAATTTTTCGTTTTCTCTTGGAAATAAATGTGAAGGTAGTTTCCCTGTAACCAAATAGTTAGCAATATCTGCATACCAAGGGGTCTTAATAGTTACTGCAAACAAATATTCATCAGGAAACTTATCTTCTACAGGAGAATCTTCTTTAGTATTCTGAATCCTAGACAAGAAATCAGCTACTGTATTCTGTTTTCCTGGTCTATCCAACACAGTAATATTGAATTCTTGCAAAAGTAAAAGCCATCTTGTCACTCTGCCATTAGTAACAGGTTTGTTCATTAAATATCTAATTGCAGAATGGTCAGTGTGAATAAAAGTTTCATAGCCTGTTATGTAATGTCTAAACTTATTAATTGCATGAACAACAGCTAAGAACTCTTTTTCAGTCACAGTATAATTCAACTCTGTGGGAGTCAAATTTTTACTGGTGTAATAAATGGCATAAGGAATTAAATCTTTTTGACCCAACACGGCTCCAAGAGCTGTATCTGAAGCATCTGTAGAAATATGAAAAGGAAGTTTCCAATTTGGTCCTCTTAAGATAGGTGCTTCAGATATTCTTGTTTTCAAAGTTTCAAAAGCTGATTGACAATCAGGATCCCATTTAAATTCACAGTCTTTTGTGAGCAATTTGAAGAGTGGAGATGCTATTTTAGTGAAGTTTTCTATAAATCTTCTATAGTAACCAGTAAATCCTAGAAAACTTCTAACATCTCTTTGACAATTTGGAATAGGTAACTTAGAGATGACTTCAACTTTTGATCTATCAACCTTAATCCCATCTCCCGAAATATGATGTCCTAAAACAATCTCTTCAGTAAACATCATAAAGCATTTTTCATGGCTTAATGAAAGGTTTGTTTCTTTACATCTTATAAGAACTTTTCCAAATTTTCTAATGCCTCTTCAAATGAATTACCATAAACTGTAAAATCATCCATATAAACCTCTACACAATCATGGATTAGATCAGAAGAAATTCCTAGTACTGCTCTTTGGAATGTTGCTGGTGCATTACATAACCCAAAAGGAAGCACTCGGTAGGCAAAAGTTCCCCATGGACAAGTAAATGTGGTCTTATCTTGATCTTCAGGTGCTACCTGAATTTGATTATAGCCACTAAAACCATCCAAAATGAAAAGTACTTTTTACCTGCTAATGTATCTAATACCTGATCGATAAAAGGAAAAGGAAAGTGATCCTTCAAAGTTGCTTTGTTCAATTCCCTGTAATCAATGCATACCCTCCATTTACCATTCTTTTAGGTACTATAACCAAAGGAGAAACCCATCGGCTATCTGAAATTGGATAAATGAAGTTTACATTGAGTAGTTTTTGGAGCTCTTCTTTCACTATCTCCCTAAGATTTGGATTCATCCTTCTTTGAGGTTGTCTGATTGGTCTACTGTTTTTCTCAATATAGATATGATGGATGCAAGTCTTAGGATCAATACCCTTCATGTCAGTATACTCCCATGCAAATGCAGTAGAATGTTTTTGCAAGATTCTGGTTAGTTCTTCTTGTTGTGACCTCTCCAGATTTTTATTGATATTCAATGTCTTTTCTGGAAAAATCTCAATAGCAGAATTACCAAATTCTGCCATAGAGTAAAGAGACATGTGTCTTGATGATAAATATTCTATCATCCCGATTCATTTACCGTTGTTGGGTCTATTAAAGTATCTCAAATTTTCTAATTAATGTTTGAATTTGACTATCTCTACAATTGCTGCTTAGAGATGGTAAAAAGCGGTTGCGCCAAGTGATTTCTCATCATCATTGCATTATTTATTATCTATTTACGTGATTTCTCTTGGAGGATAGAATTCGTTCTTTGTGAATTACCATTAAAATGCCGTATAACCAGGATCTACAACTAATAAGCATGACCATAAACTCAGGTCTTCAAATATTGGATGTCCTCTAGATTACTTTTGAGTCAAATCATAAATCTCGAATATTCCGTCTAAGAAGCCAAAATATCAAATAATACCATCTGGTTTAATAACCGATCGATCTCCAAGTTGCAATAAGGTAGGTGTAAAAAGAAGGTTAGGAATTTTTAACTGTTCCATAGTCTGTCTACTCATAATGTTGATAGCAGCCCCTAAGTCAATCAATGTGTTTGGAATTTCTATCCCATTTATGTGTCTTGACAATTGGACTTCCTGGATCTACATATTTCTGCATGGCAATTTTTCCCATCATAATGTCTGCAATCTTTCCTACCAGGTGGATTCTTCTTGTGTCCTTTAGCTTTCTTCCTGGTCTTTTGAAACTCAACTCCTTTATGGTTTTTGCTAGAATAGGAATTTCTCAAATGGCTTGTAGCAATGGAATCTTGATACAAACATTCTTCAATTCATCTAGAAAGTCATAGTTAGGCAACAAGATTTGTTTTTCCACCCCCTTATCAATTTGTAGTCTTTCCGGAAAAGGAGGTGTAGATGAAGATACAGGTTGCTCAACTATAGGAGTTGTGGATATTAGCTTTTCTTTTTCTTTTTGAATTTTTGAATTTTGAAGAGATTCTTCCTCAGAACCCTTATTGACTTGAAGAGAGTCCTCCTCAGAGGTATCTTGCTCTTGAATGTCTATAGAAGGTTTTTCTAAAACTCTACCAGATCTGAGTTGTACATCGTTGAGAGGAACAATCATATAGGTAAGAAATTGTTGTCCTTCTACCATATAAGTAGTTTGAGGATTCTTATTGTTAGGATTTGGCAATGGCTGAGCTGGAAGTTGATTTGTCTTCTGTTGGTATGGGAGCATGAGTTGAGGATTTGTATTTTGTTGAGAAGGTTGTTTTTGTGGAAATGGCAATGAAAGTTGTGGATTTTGGCTTGGAAATTGTGGAGCTTGTTGATTTTGAAAAGATGGAGGATATTGATAAAATTGAGCAAATCTCCCATAAGGATTTTGCATCCCTTGTACCCATGGCTGATATGAATTTTGATGTTGGGGCCAAGGTTGTTGCCAAGGATTCCAATTTGGTGGGGTTTGAATATTCATAGGGTTGTTAAACCCTTGAGATTGTTGTCCCTGCCAAGGTCTCCTTGCGACAAAACAGAGAGATTCTACTGAATTTGGGTCTTCTTGAAAAACAGCTTTGAGTCCAGGAATTGAAGGACAATCCTTGATCTCATGATTCTCTGAGCAAATCATACATGTTTCTGCAACTTTTGCATCCAAGGGACATTCCCTTAAAGCATGTTTCTTCCTACATTTTGGACAAAAGATGGCTAAAGCATCTGTTTCTGCTTTCTGCTTGTTTTGGATTTTAAGGGTGTCTAGTTGTTCACTAAGGCTCCCTAAGATATCAGTTTTGAACTCATCAAACATATTACCAATCTCTGCCCTACTTACTGATCCAGTTGCAGATTTGTTAGCCCTAATAAGAGAAGGATCCCTAGGCCCTTTTCCTATTTTAGATTTTCCTCTTGAGAGATGGACACATAGTTCTGTTATGTCACGAAGTGGAAGTTGAGAAATGTCTCCTTTCCCCATCATGTTTAAAATATCTATCCATTCATCTCTAATAGCTTTTAATATGAGGGCTTTCAAGGTTTCATCATCTAAGTTGCTCATCTTTGCTCTTTTCAAGTTGTATTGAAATCTTTCAAGTAAATCTTCCAAGTTTTCATCTTCTTTTGCATCATTTTGAATACCTCATCCTTGTGATTGGTGGGCATACAATAGTCCAAGTATCTATCCAAAAATGTTTGTTTCATATCATTCCAAGTCCCGATAGATTGAGTGGCTAATCCCATGAACCATTTCAAAGCAGATCCCTTCAATGTTGAAGGAAACAGTTTGAGTTTTTGAGAATCTTCCATATAGTCATAAGTTCGGCACACTACTTCAAACTCAAACAGAAATGTTTCAGGATCCTCACTTCGCAATCCATAAAATTTAGGGAGAACAGATGGTGAAATATTTTTCATTGTTGCATGAGTTTCCTCATCAGCTATAGGGAATCCCAACAAATCCCTATTTCTACCATTATTTCCTTCACCATTGTTATCTCCATTATCTCCTCCTCTTCTACCTCCACCTCTATTTATTGCTTCCTCTGCCATGATAGTTTCTTTAGAGTCCTTATAGTCCTCTAGTTCTTCTACCAAGGAAGGATGAGAGAAAGTCTCTTTGTTTTCTAAGTGGGTTTTAGTAGGTGGTATGGGAGAATCCTCTAATTCAGCTGGTCCTTGACTTCCAAAAATCTTAAGGCTAGGGGTAGATGGTGGTGAATCTGGTCTATGCCTTGAAGAAGATGGAGTTGTGAAAATCGAACTCTTGGCTTTAGCTATAAACCTTCCCCTAGAATCTCTTACTCTATGCATGTCATTTTTTATTTATTTTTTATTTTTGAAAAGTTGGGCTAATAATTCTCTTTCTGATCTTCCAGGTCACACTAGGTGCAAGAAGAGAGCATACTTAAGAAATTACTAAACCAATAACTCTCTTTTCTGATCCTCCAGATCACACTAGGTGCAAGAGGAGAGCATACTTCAAGAAGTTATCAAGTTTTCCATTCTTTTATGATTTTATGTTTTTTTTTTTTAAGAAATTGGCTACCTAGTTACACTTCCCCGGCAATGGCGCCAAAATGTTTGGTCAATTTAGTGTGTCCTAAATTGCTGCATTTAATTTGTCAATCCGGGAATCGTAAGCTGATGAAGTGCGGCGCACTATATGTGCAAGATAACCTATTTCTTAACTTTTTGTCGTTTTTGATTTTCTAAGGTGAAATGGAAATTCTAAGATGAAAACAAGTTTGGTTATGTTTGTTCAAGGAAGTGATATCCCCTATAATGATTTACCAATCTTGAAACTTTAAAAGCAAATTGAAAATTACAATGACAAGACTTGAAAGAAAGTAAAAGTGTACTGCTGAAATGAAAAGGTGCTGCTAATCTAATGAATCAAAACGGGAAACTAGTGAACATGAAAACCAAACTATTCTTGCTGCCAACTAAACACAAAAGAAACTACGCTTATGGAAATTCAAAATTGCAATAAAATAAATCTAAATCAGTTTGCATCAATTCATTTTCTGACCCTTCATCATTAGACCAGCTATGACTTGCGGAAGTAATCATAAACAACTTGTGTAACTGATTATTTAATTTGCAGAAAGTAAACTAATACTAAACCATATACACTTGATTCAATCCCTCGCTGATACCAGGTCAATTTTGGCAGCTTTAGGGGGGCTGTATTTAGTGTCTACCTTTGATTTAATATATCATTACAGAAAAGATACTAATAAACTACTGCATTTCATAAATAGATCTACCTCACTATGAATCAGTTGTGGCTTTTGGGTACAACTAAAACTCTATGGCAGAAGCTTAATATATCTAAATTTGTAGAAAAAAAACTAATACTAAACTACACATTTCATAATGCAGTCCCTCACCATCAGTCCAGCTGTGGCTTTCGGAGGCAACTGAAGACGCTATGAGCAGCTTAATATATCTAAATTTAACTACTGAATCAGATAAGCAAAACTGAAATGTACAAAGCAAGACTGAAGTTAAACAAAAGCTATGAAAAACAAACTAGCAGCAGAACAATGTTAGTTCATGTCATTAGTCAAAATGCTATAAAAATGCCCGGGTTGTCTACCTAAAACCTGCACAAGAAAACTGATCAGTGATTAACAATCATAAAAACATGAAAGACAGAAATGAAATGGAAATTATAGAAATGTATGAACAGAAATGAAACAACTACAAAATATGAACATATGATGGATTATGATACAATGAATTTTTTAAAAGAAATGAAATGAGAAATATATACACTAATACACAGAACCTTAGCTGAGCAGGGGCCCTCTACACAGCTTTGGTAACAATCCTCAAACACGAATTAAGTTGAAAACAGAGTCTTCTCACATTAAAAAGCAGTTCATTACAGAATGGTAGTGTTACGGCTCAAAGGCAGCGTAATCACTACAAAGCAAACATAACAGAGTACGAACATCAACTATCAATTAACAACTATCAACTAACTCTACGTGCGTATGCAAACGCTCTATATATAACAGCAAACTGTAACTGTTTCCTAAAGTTCATGATGACAGGGAGCACGTAGACCACTCCAGCCACGGATATAGGAGTATGGCCGTGTTGGAAAGTGAATCTACGGAAGGTGGATGCTTCAATTCAACTCCAGAACTCTGCACAGATGTCGATTTAACCTCCGCAAGCTTAGAAACGGCCGTATGGATGTTTATTTGCCACGAAACAGAGTCCAGCCGACATGAAACTCCATAGTTGACTTCCATGTGGATGGCTTTGACCGCGGCTTCTTTGGACGAGTTTACTTGAACCAATAGGACACGAACCATGTCCTCGTCATTCCTAGCCTACCCATGTGGCTCATTTCCTTTGTAGACACCTGTAGCATATAATTCCACAAAATAGTTGCGGAAAGTTGCAGCAGCTGCGGAAAGTGGCAAGTTTCCGCAGCTGTATGAACAAAATCTAAATCAAATAGAAAACACAAAAACATAATTAAAAACCATGTTAGATACCCTTTTGCACATGATATCGACAATTTTGGAGGTTTAGGTGAGTGAAAAAGATATGGAAAAGTGTATGGAAAAGAGGCAAATTCGGGACTCAACAGTTCCACCTTTTTATATCAGTCTTAACATTCATGACAAGATCCTTCATAATGCCATGCATGACTCCGGTGCATCACACAATCTAATGCCTAAGGTAGTCATGGAGAAGTTAGGCCTCGAAATCACCAGACCTTATAAAGACTTGTATTCATTTGACTCGAGTAGAGTAAAATGTCTTGGTCTGATCAAAGACTTGTGTGTGAGTTTGACTCAAATTCCTGCGAAATGTATGGTCATGGATGTAGTGGTGGCAGATGTGCCACCCAAGTATGGCATGCTGTTGTCAAGATCATGGGGAGCCAAGATGCAAGGCACCATGCAGATGGATGGCTCATATGCCACTATCCCTATATTTGGCCAATTAAGAAGACTGTATAGAGAGTCCCAAATGAAATTCCTAGTCAGTAGCCCCGAGAAACCTGAAACTTCACCATTATATTCTGTGCATACCGACCTTGACTCCTTCATCTTTTGTAATGATGAATCCTTAGAAGAGCCAGAGTCCGAGAGTAGGCATACAAATGAGAACACCGAGCCTATGGACCTTCACATAATGGCCACTCTGGAAGAATATGATCAGGAAAACCATGGGCAGCACACTGAAAATGAAGAGGAAATCAGAAATGAAGCCTGTAGGATCTGTAGTGGACCTCTCACTCCAAGTGAAATAGAAACAGAACAAGAACAACAAGCTAACCACCTCCCTGACATCTATGGCCTCTACGAACAACAAGATAGTTTACAACCTAGTACAGACCTCCCAACTCAACCTAATGGTGAACCCGGCTGTAAGGGAGAAAGTGAAGTGGAAGTAAACAAAGAACCCCTGTGGGAAATGAACTTTGATGGGTCCTGCACTAGACAAAGCGCTGGAGCTGGAGTGTGGCTGCGTAACACCGAAAATGATCACGCGGAGAGCCACGCTGTCAATCTGCATTTCAAATGCACGAATAACATTGCAGAATATGAGGCTCTAATATTGGGCTTAAATCTGTTGAAAAAATTAGGAGCCCGAAGGATAATTGTGAGAGGAGACTCTAAGTTAGTGATCAAACAGATGAATGGTGAGTATTCGGCAAAACACCCCAAGCTTAGGGCTTATAGGAATGATACCCTAGATTTGCTGAAAACGTTCATTGAATATGATTTAGTATCCATTCCTAGGGGTCAAAACGCTATTGCAAATGGACTAGCCTGCCTAGCTAGCTCCTATCCTAAAGCCCCAGTTGACCAACAGATCATCATTCAGACTAAATTCAGGCCTGCAGTGCCAGACAATGAAAAATACTGGCAGGTCTTTGAAGGAGACAAACAGATTGAAGATTTCCTGATGGGCAGAAATGAGTTTTAATTTTCTGATTCAGACTCAAAATCTGATGACAGCTACCCAAGTGAGGATTCCCCAGATGAACTAGAAACACCTAGTAGTATAGAAATAAATTTTTTTTCTGAAGAAACTGTAGATTCAGCCATAAAACGTGAAAACACAGATAGAGAAGAAATGGAGGTGCTGCAAGCCAAAGACAAGAACATACCAAGAGGCTTAGCACCCTTAGAGGACCTCTTTGATTTTGATGATGTGGCAAAGAAGCCCACAATAGAACATGCAGAATCAGATGTAGAAGAATGTAACATAGGCACTGAAGACAAACCCAAAATGATAAAACTGGGTAAGTCTATACCTGCAGACATGAAGAAAAGATACATTGACTTGTTTAAGGAATTCACTGATGTGTTTGCATGGAGCTACGAAGACTTAAAGGCCTATGACACCAAAATTATACAACATAAGATACCACTGAAGGAAAATCAGAAACCTTTCAGACAAAAAATCCATAGAATTAATCCAAAACAATTGCCTGCAGTAGAAAAGGAAATTAAGAATGTGTATGATGTAGGCATTATAATCCCTGTAAGGTTTTCTGATTGGGTGTCGAACTTAGTGGCTGTAAGGAAGAAAACAGGGGAGATTAGACTATGCATAGACTTCAGAAACCTCAATAGAGCCTCCCTGAAAGATAACTACCCCTTGCCTAGAATGGAACATATCTTACAGAAGGTAGTGGGCTCTAAAAGAATCTCCCTACTTGATGGTTTTTCAGGATACAACCAGGTTCTGGTAATCCCAGAAGATCAACTCAAAACAGCTTTTACCACTCCATGGGGCACCTTCATGTATGTGAAAATGCCTTTTGGATTGATGAATGCTGGAGCTACCTTCCAGAGAGCAATGGATATTGCTTTCGCAGATGAGATTGGACACTTTATAGTTATCTACTTGGATGACTTAACTGTCTTTTCTAAAACAGAAGAAGAACACTTAAAAAATCTGAGGAAAGTTTTTGAAAAATGTAGAAGGTACGGTCTGTCCCTAAATCCTAAGAAGATTGTTTTTGGACTGCAAGAAGGTAAGCTTCTGGGCCACATCATATCCGAGAAAGGGATTAGGATAGACCCCCAGAGAGTTGAGGGAATACTTCAAATTACACATCCAAGAAACATCAAAGAGCTACAGTCCTTCATTGGGAAGATCAATTTCCTTAGAAGATTTATCCCCAATCTTGCTGAGCATCTTAGGAAAATGACTGAAATGCTAAAGAAAGATGCAGGAATCAAGTGGACTGTTGAAGCCAAAAAATATTTTGAGTCAGTAAAGCTTGCACTCACCCAAGCCCCTGTCCTTATCAGCCCTGACTTTTCAAAATATTTTCTGATCTTTTCATTTGCTTCCCCACACACAATAGCTGCAGTTTTGCTGCAGAAAAATTCAGAAGGTAATGAACAGCCTATAGCCTTCTTCAGTAAAGCCTTAAGAGATGCACCCTTAAAGTACAACATCATGGAAAAGCAAGCCTATGCCCTGATTAAGGCCTTAAAAGACTTTAGGGTGTACATTCTGCATTCTCACACCATTGCCTATGTGCCAAATATAGTGGTCAAAGATATCCTGTCCCAAGACCCGGATGGGAAAAGGGGCAAATGGATTGCTACAATTTTAGAATATGAAATTGAAATCAAACCCACCAAGCTGATCAAAGGTCAAGGCCTGGCCCAGTTGATGGCTGAAACTAATCTACAGGCCCTTGATATTAACATGATGAATGCCCTGGATGAGCAGGAAGGATTACCCCATCCAACTGTAGAGGAGAAGTTTCAGAACTCTCCTTGGTATGTTGCTATCCTTTACGTGCTCACACACCTCAATGCCCCTCCAGAACTGTCCAAAACAAAGGCCAGATTCATAAAAATCAAAGCTAGAAATTACTGCATTATGAATGAGAGTCTATATTGGAAAAATCCAAATGGCCTTTTACTGAAATGCTTGTCTGAAATTGAAGCCGAAAAAATCAAACAAGAATTCCATGCTGGGGAGTGTGGAGGCCACCTGAGTTGGAAGGCCACTGCAAATAAGATACTCAGGGTCGGTTACTATTGGCCCACACTCTTCAGTGATGTCCATAAAATGATCCTTACCTGCCACAAATGCCAAATTTTTTAAGGCAAAAGAAAGCTCCTTCCCCTCCCTCTGCAACCTATCACCATAGAAGGTCCCTTCATGCAATGGGGCTTAGACTTCATTGGAGAAATCCACCCCTCTTCTTCTAGGCAACACAAATGGATCTTGACTGCTACTGATTACTTCACTAAGTGGATTGAAGCCATAGCCACTAGGAATGCCACTGATTCTGTCATCAGTAGGTTCCTAGAAGACTTCATCTTATCTCGGTTTGGCTGCCCAAGGAAAATAATCACTGACAATGCTGCTGCTTTTGGATCCAAAAGAATGATTGATTTCTGTCACAGGTACGGAATTGCGCTTGGACATTCAACTGCCTATTACCCCCAGGGTAATGGCTTAGCTGAATCATCAAATAAAAGCTTGGTTACAATCATTAAGAAGCTGCTGGAAGAGAATAAAAGGTCTTGGCATAAAAAGTTGATACATGCCTTGTGGGCAGACAGGCTCACTACAAAGAAATCTATTGGCATATCACCCTTCCAGCTGGTTTATGGGACAGAAGCAGTTTTTCCTACTAGCCTTGGGATACCAGTGGTAAAGCTTATTCAAGAAATCCAATCAGAAGAAGACATCATGATAAGGAGAATTAATGAAACAATCCATCTTCAGCAAACAAGGGAGCAGGTTTATAACAGAGTTGTCAAAGTGCAGGAAAACATGAAGAGACAGTTTGAAAAAAGAACCAAAGCAGCAAATTTCAAAGTTGGGGACAAGGTCCTGAAGTGGGATTCAAGAAGAGAGGATAAAGGCAAACATGGCAAATTCGACAGCTTGTGGCAAGGTCCCTTCATCATTCAAGCCACTGTGGGTCCTAATGCGTTTTTCTTGCAAGAAATTGATGGTTCCGAGTTGTTTGGGGGTCCTGTCAATGGCAGGATGCTCAAACACTATTTCTGCTAATTCTCCATTTCCAGTTTCATTTCCATTGTATATACCGTTGCAAATTTTCATTTTCAGCAAAAAGTGAAGAAATTGTTCCAAAAAAAAAAAAAAACAGAATGAAAGGAGAGGTTCAGACATGCTCAAAACATGAACCTCTGAGGCAAAAGGATTGGCTCTAATAAACTCAAAATCTGAGCCAAAAGGAAGAAGAATAGCTGGTCCTTACAAGCTCAAAATCTGGATCAACAGTGAAAGAAGATCCAGCTCTAATATGCCCAAAATCAGAGCTGGAGCAAAGGAAAGAAGTGACTCAAATATGCTCAAAACCTGAGTCACAAGAAAGAAAAAAGGATGTTTCACAGTCGCAGAATTCCATGCTTTCTCAGTTTTTTTTTTTTCAAGTTTCTGCCCAGCAAGCCAGACAGTCTAATCCTGGCTTGGCTGTGTTTAAATTTCCTGTCTTAGAATGTAGGTGAAGAAACCTGTTGGACAGTTTAATCCCAACAGGTAGTAGTTTAGGTAGAGAAATAGATGAGGCCAACAGTCTAATCTGGCCTCATGGAGCAATAAGGGTAGAATTAGAATAGGTTTATTTTTGTTTTGCAAAATAAAATGTAAAGGGTCTGCTAGTTCAAATGCACCCAAGGGAAAATTGTTAGAGTTCTAGTTTGGGTAGGTAGATTGGTTGGGAAAATGTTTCTGCTGATTTGTGTATCTAATATATTGTGGCAGCTAATCTAAAGAAAGAAGAAATATGGCTTATAGCAGCAGGCATCTGACCTACACCAAGAGATCATTTTCTGAATTCTTGACTCCTTCAAGAAGAAGCCATCCCCATGTGGAGCCACTGTTAGCCCCCCTATGAAATTTTTGACAAGCAAACAGGGGGCTAAATCATTTTTGAGTCTTCAAGGAATGCCTTTCCCCTGAAAATCCATCCTCCTTGAAGTCTCTCAAATTGCGTGCCTAATACAAATCCCCCGCTGCTAGTAAACTGCTAAAAGGGGCCTGTCATTCCTTCCTTTACCCCTGCAACATACATCAGTTCCCCCTCTTTCCCTTTGTCCGAATTCCCTTTATTTTTCCCTCATTTAGCCTCTTTTCTTCCCCCTTGTCTTCCCCTTCTATTTCCCCCATTTACCCCTCAAATCCCCCCAAAATCCCCTTTAATTTCTTCCCCTACCCTTTGTTTTCCCTTTTCTCCCCTTTCTCCATCTATCGTTCCCCTTCCCTAGCCCTTTAATCCATTAAAATGGGCTAAAAAACCCTCTTTCCGACCTTAATATAGGGCTTAGCCCCTTACCACAGGTCCCTTAACCACTTCCCCACATGTGCCCTGGCGCTGGGACCAAGCGCTTAAGTCCCGAGCGCCAATCACAATCGGAGCTGTCAGTGGGCGCATTTCCTTTGTAAATTCCAAAGTCCCGATGCGATCATTTTAACGCTTTAAGTCCCGCGATGCATTATTCACCGTCGATCTGCTATTCTGATCCGACGGTGGAGCACCAATCGCAACCCCCGTCTGATCGCAATCGCAACTCACAATGGTGCCGCCCCGATTGAGATCTTCTGATTCAATCCTGACCGCTGATCTCCCCACCTGATCCGACGGTCCTCCGCTAATCGCAAGCCTTCTGCTCCCTCCTCCGATTGCAATCCCCTGATTGCATCCGGACCGTTGATCTATGCCACCGATCTAACAGCCAGTGCTTAATCACAGCCCCCGCTCAATCTCAATCGCAAACCTTGCGCTCCGACCTCCGATTGCGATCTGCCAATTCAATCCCAGCCGTTCATCCCTCCCCCAGATCAACAGCTATCGCACAATCGCAGGTCCTTCCTCCCATCTCCCGATTAGATCTTCGCCGTCCATTTTCCCGCGATTCGACAGTCATCGCTCAATCGCAACTCCCCCCCGATCGCCGATCGCAAGTTCTTCTCTCTGTCTTCCGATTAAATCTCCGCCGTTTGTTCCTCCGCCAGATCGACGACCAGCGCTCAATCGCTTCATTCCTTTCGATCGCCGATCGCAAGCCTTCCCCGCTGTCTCCCGATTGTATCCCAACCGTCCATTCAACCCGCGATCTGACGACCAGCGCTCAATCGCGTCCTGACCTCCGATCGCAATCGCATCCCCTTCCTTCCATCCTCCGATTTGATCTCTTCCATTCGTTTGTTTCACGATCCAACGGCTATCGCTCTCCCCCGTCGATCACAATCGGAAGTTTGTGAGTGTCTCCTTTTTGTGCCCTTGCGATTGTGATCCTCCGATTGCATCTCCACCATCCGTCTCCTCCTGGATCTGACAGCTCAGGTTTAATCGCCCTCCGCCTCCGCTGGGTCCCACTCTTTCATTCGCCTCCGTCACATTCCATGCATTTTGCCTATTTTTGGTTCGTTTCATATATTGTTATGCCGGTCAGTCTCCGCCGTCGATCTCCATCTCCAGGTCTGAATCCAACGGTCTGCGCTGCATATTTCTACCAAACCCTATGGTCTGCACATTCCACCACTCCACTGCATCTTCATCATAATAGCGTTGTTTCTGTCACCGCCGCACCACCGTTTCGTTCACCCTGCATTCATCGCTCCGTCCACTGTTTTCTTCATAAGTTCACCGTGTTGCAGAGTTTCTAGAGGATGAGACCGCCGCTGTTCAATTTACTACCTCAATGGCGAGTGGCGCAGTCAGGATCAAATCTAATGAGCAGGTACCATCAGGAAAGTCAAGGAATGGGGCCGTCAGGACTCACATTAATGGAGAGCAGAGTTCAAACGCCGAAATCCTTTCAGCGCCATTTAAAGATCGAGCTAACTTGACAGAGGCAGTAATGAAGTAGCAAGGATTTTCAGTACAGAGCAGAGGGATTAGTGCGCGTCAACGAAGATATTAAGCCCTAAAACAAAATTTTAAAGAGGCAAAGCATCATTTTGAAGACCCCGAGGATCGATTCTGGAGATCCTGAACATCAATAAGAGGTAATATCAAGGTTTTCTTATCAGCAGAATGTTTTTCCATAAAGGACAGGTCTCCCATACAGTCTTTATTATGCGCCGCGTCCTTGAAGGAATTTCTCATCCCAGCTATAGTTCAAAATGATCTAACATCCATGAGGCAGACTTCTCAGCAAATTCTTTTATTTGGATTAAATTACCTGGAGTACTACAGCCAGAGGGTCAAATCATATCCGAAGCAGATCTTTCTTTCACGAGGAAGGTGACAAAAAATAAATATACAGTGCATCAAGCAGAATGGGTCTCGGCCCTGCATTCATTGTTGTGTTTAAATGTAACATTTAAAATTCACCTACCTCCTCAGTCGGTCCTCTGTGTCTCTTCTGCTATAAAGCACAGAGGGATATCATTGTAATGGTTGTTGTTGGATTATCAGTGAATTGCAAGCATTTTTGTCCCAAGCCAAGTTTCCTGTGTAATAGTTGTATGACAGGCTGAGAAATATGATATATTCAGGCTGAATGTAAAAGCTTTGGGCAGTGATGTACCTGATTGGTGTTGTGTTTAACATGATAAGCAGTTTTCATTGGATCCTGATCTACAGCAGTTGGTGATGTTTTTCTTATCTCTGTGTTTATTTCCATTTCATTTCATGTTCTTCTGACTGACATCTAAACGCATGACATAAGATTTACCCTTGTTAGGTACCTTATGTCCCAGCTCTCTCAGTCTTTAATGTTTTCTGCTCATATGTGTATCTGAATATTGTTTTTAATTGACTAAACCAGTGTAGTGGATGATTATTGCCCGCTCTCTGATGTGCAAGTTGATAGAATCAGTGTTCAGATGTCTTTGTTAAGATTTAATTGAAAGAGGTTAGGAACATTGGGAGGTGTAAAGCCTGTCGCTGCCTCTTCATAACCTGCCCTTCCATACAAACCTTTTCAAGACCCCTTGTGTTGCCTATGGTTTTGTCCAAGCAGGCCTGGAGTTAAATGACCTCTGGCCTGATCTATAGACGGAATCAGATGGTTTTCCATCCTTCATTATCATTCCTTAGTGTTCCATCCCACCAATCAGTCTTTGAGATCCAAATGCTCTAGATGACTAGCCCAACTGAAGCTTACACATTGAACATAAGTAAATCCTTTCTTGACTCCATTGCCCAATGGCCTTGATGTTCCCTGAGTTATCTATCCTTGCCTAGCTTCCTTCTTTAACCATCCTTGTCTTAATGATGAAACCTTCCTTCTTGATTCTCAACAACCAAACTCAAACAATCAAACAAACAACCTTGAGCCTATAACTAGCCTAAAATCACAATTGAGAACTTCAAAGACATATATCCTTTGATAATCATAGAGAGATCCCTCTCTGGACCTAGGAGGGCTAGATCCTAAGGTCGGAAAGTGGTTCTATGTTGTCTCATATTTTGGTCTCTGTCAACCTGGCCAAAACATGGGAACCCCGACAAGTGGAATATGATATATAAAATGGGTCTGCACTTATGATTTTGTGATAGCTGCTTGCAGGAAAAGAACAAATTTGAAAAGCTAAAGTGTCAGAAGAGTTCTGATTTTCACTTTATCTTTTCTGTATAAACATGCTAATCAGTGATTAGTTTTCATGTTTATACTTTTTTTTTTTCATGCATTTGAATTTAGAAAATTCAATGAAGTTGATGAAGAAGAAGAATTCTTCTTCATTAACTTCACATCACTGTTTTCCTGGAATATCTTGAAAAATTCTTCTCTTGAAAGTGGCTTATGATACAGCTTCAATCTATAACCATTTATAAGAAAAGTGACCTTTTCTTCATCTATTTTCCTGATTTTTATTGCTCCATTGTCAAAAAATTTCATAATTTCATATGGCCCAAGCCAATGTGTTTGGAATTTACCTTGAAAATCTTTGAACTTTGAATCAAACAAGAGGGCCTAGTCACCTTATTTGAATTTCTTTTCCTTGATGTACTTATCATGCCATCTAGTCCTTTGTTGCTGGACTATCCTTGTTTTCTGGACTTCATCTTGTCTGATCTCATCCAATTCATTAGTCTGCTCCAATCTGTGCTTTTGTGCCTTTGTTAGATCAAGTCCTAGCTGAACTTCCATTTTAAAAGTTTGAATCTGAAACACTATGGGAAACAAAACTTGTTTTCCATAAAAATTTTCATAAGGAGTATGACCTGTTGTGCTTCTCCATGTAGTTCTATAGGCCCACAAGGCTTCAGGAAGCCTGTCTGCCCAATCTCTTCTATGTAAATGAATTGTCTTTGTTAGGATCCCTTGAATGACCTTATTAGTAGATTCCACTTGACCATTTGCTTGTGGATGATAGGGAGTATATTTTCTGTGTATGATTTTGTACCTCTCCATCATTTTTTCCAGTAGCCTTGATGTGAATTGAGCTCCTTGATCTGTAACAATTTCTCTTAGGACACCAAAACAAGTAAAAATATCCTCAAAAAGACAATTAACTACAGATAATTCAGTAGCAGAAAGTAATGGCTTGGCCTCTATCCATATGGTAACATAATTAGTGCAAACTAATATATATTTCTTTTTTCTTGATGGAGGACTAATAGGTCCTACAAAATCTAAATCCCATTTCTCAAAAGGTTCAGTATGTACCTGAGGCTACAATGGCATCTCACATGAAGGAGTAGGTTTCCCTACCCTTTGGAAATTGTCACACCTTTTGACATACTCTTTAGCATATTTAAAAATGGATGGCCAATAGTATCCTAAATGAAGGACCTTATAAGCTGTCCTTTTATCAGCAAAGTTTCTACCACAAGGTTCATCATGACATGCCTTGAGAATCTCAGGCATCTCATCTCCTCGAACACATATTCTAATGATAAAGTCTGGACCTTTTTTGTATGACTCATTAGCAACCCATGAATATTTTGCACTGTCATAAATGATCTTTCTTTTGTCTCTTGCATTCATTATTGAATGAAATTTCCCTGAAACTAAATAATTAGCAATGTCAGCAAACCAAGGAGTTTGAGTAGAAATTGCAAAAATATATTCATCAGGGAATTGATCTTCAACTGGAGTATTTTCTTTGATGTTTTGGAGTCTAGATAGGAAATCAACTACTGTATTTTGTTTCCCAGGCCTATCTAGAATGGTAATTTTGAATTCCTATAAAAGAAATAACCATCTTATGACTCTGCCATTAGTAATTGATTTGTTCATTAGATATTTAATTTCAGAGTGATCTGTGTGAACAAAAGTTTCATAGCCTATTATATAGTGTCTGAATTTATTTATGGCATGAACAACAACTAAGAACTCTTTTTCAGTTACAGTATAATTTAACTCTGAAGGAGTCAAATTTTTACTTGTATAGTAGATGGCATAAGGAATCAGGTCTTTTTGTCCCAATATTGCTCCTAAAGCTGTATCTAACGCATCTGTTGAAATATGAAAAGGTAATTTCCAGTTAGGTCCCCTTAAAATAGGTGCTTCAGAGATTCTTGTTTTCAAGGTTTCAAAGGCTAACTAGCCATCAAGATTCCACTTGAATTCACAGTCTTTGGTAAGTAATTTGAAAAGTGGAGATGCTATCTTGGTGAATTTTTCTATAAACCTTCGATAATATCTTGTAAATCCTAGAAAACTCCTAACATATTTTTGACAACTTGGAATAGACAAGTTAGAGATGACTTCAACTTTTGACTCATCAACTCTAATCCCATCCCCTGAAATGTGATGACCCAAAACAATTCCTTTAGTAAACATCATAAAACACTTCTCATGACTTAGTGAAAGATTTGCTTCTTTACATCTCTTTAAAAAAATTTCCAAGTTTGCTAAGGCTTCTTCAAATGTGTTTCCATAGACTGTGAAATTATCCATATATACCTCTACACAATCATGTATTAGATCTGAAAAGTTTCCTAGTACTGCCCTTTGAAATGTTGCAGGTGCATTACATAGTCCAAATGGCAATACTTGGTAAGCATAGGTACCCCAAGGATAGGTAAATGTGGTTTTGTCTTGATCTTCAAGTGCTACTTGAATTTGGTTATAACCACTAAACCCATCTAAAAATGAGAAGTACTTTTTTCCAACTAATGTATCTAACACCTAATCTATGAAAGGTAGGGGAAAATAATCTTTAAGAGTAGCTTTGTTTAATTCTCGGTAGTCAATACATACCCTCCATTTACCATTTTTCTTTGGCACAATTACCAAAGGAGAAACCCATTAATTATCTGAAATGGGATAGATAAAGTTGACATTTAACAATTTCTACAATTCTTCTTTAACAATCTCCCTAAGATTTGGATTCATCCGTCTCTGAAGTTGTCTGATTGGTTTACAATTTTCCTCTATGTAGATGTGATGAGTGCAAGTCTTAGGGTTTACCCATTTCATATTAGTGTACTCCCATGCATATGCAAAAGAATGTCTCTGTAATATCTTGACTAGCTCTTCTTCTTGAGATTTCTCTAGGTTCTTGTTTATGTTTAAAGTTTTACGTGGAAATATATCAATTGCGGAGCTGCCAAATTTATCCATGGAATAAATAGACATCTGTCTTGATGATAAAAACTCAATGTTGGATTCTTCTTGAAATTGTTCATGTTTGTATTCCGAAGAGGATTCAAAATTTTCTAAGGTATTCAGGATCTGGATGTCTTCACTAATTTCTGAAATTGTGAAGAGAGGTTGTATGTCTTCTTCATCCTCAATCCATTGAGTATCATCTAATTCTGTAATTGTCTTTGCTGGAGGATACAAGGTAAATTTCTTGGTTGAACTACCATCAGAGATGTACATATCACCGGATCTACAACTAATGAAAGCATCAACTGTAGCTAACCAAGGTATTCCTAATATAATAGGATGCCCTCCTAGATTATTCTTAGGAGTTAGGATCATAAAATCCACAGGATACTCCCAAGAATCTAGGGACATTGGAATGTCTTCTATTACCCCATCAGGTTTGATCACAGATCTGTCTGCTAATTGTAATAATGTGGGTGTAAAAAGAAGATTAGGAAGTTTCAGTTTATCCATGATTTTTCTACTCATGATATTGATTGCTGCTCCTAAATCAATAAGTGTGTTTTGGATCTTAGTTCCATTGATGTGTATTTTAACAACTAGATTTCCCGGGTCTAGATTCTTTGGAATGGAAATTTTACCCATCATGATATCTGCTATTTTTCCTGCCAGTTGAATTTTCTTTGTCTCTCTTATTCTTTTTCCTGTTTTTTTCATGCTCAACTCCTTTATTTTTTTTTGCTAAAATTGGAATTTCCTTGATAGCCTGTAATAATGGGATCTTAATACAAACATTTATCAGCTCATCTAGGAAATCATAACTAGGCACCATAATTTATTTTTCTATACCCCTATCAATTTGTAATATTTCTAGAAAGGGAGGTGTAGAGGTGGATGTTGATGGCTGCTCTAATATAGGAGTTGAAATTATTGGTTCTCTTTGTTTTGATTTTTCAATGTTTGGGTCTTGAAAAGATGTGTCTTCTTCAAGACTTTTATTTACCCGTACAGAATCTTCCTCAGAGTTGTTTTGTTCTTGTATGATTACAGAAGGTTTCTTCTTTTCAAGTATTCTTCCAGACCTAAGTTGAACATCATTAAGGTCTAAAGAAATGATCAAATAGGTTGGAAACCGTTGGCCTTCTATCATGTATGTGTTCTAAGGATTTTTATTGTTGGGGTTTGGTATGGGTTGGGCAGGCAACTGATTTTTTTTTTGAGGAAATGGTAATGGAAGTGGTGAATTTTGATGTTGTGGATTTTGAGGATTCTGTTGAGGATTTTGTTGAAGATTTTGTTGAGGAGGGAAATGTGGATATGGTGGATATTGATAGTACTGAGAGTATCTTCCATAGGGATTTTGTGCTCCTTGTGCCCAAGTTTGAGATTGATTTTGGAATTGGGGCCAAGGTTGCTGCCAAGAATTTCAATTTGGTGAGGGTTGATTATACAGTTGATCATGGAATCCTTGTGTTTGAGGTCCTTGCCAAGACCTTCTAGAGACAAAATTGAGAGATTCTGTGGAATTTGTAGGGGTTTCTTCTTGAAAGACAGCTATAAGACCAAGAAGTGAAGGAAAACTCTTGGTCTCATGTTTTTCAGAACAAATTACACAAGTCTCTACTACTTTTGCATCCAAAGGGCACTCTCTCAAGGCATGCTTCTTTCTACATTTGGGACAAAAGACTGTTAAGGCATCAGATTCAACTTTTTGCTTTTTTTGTAGCTTTAGGGTGTCTATTTTCTCACTAAGACTCCCTAAAATGTCATATTTGAATTCATCAAGCATATGTCATATTTCTGCCCTACTTACTGTCCCAGAAGAGGACTTACTTTCCCTTGCAAGAGTAGGGTCTCTTGGTCCTTTTACAGTTTTAGATTTCCCTCTTGAAAGGTTGATACATAATTCAGCTATTTCAGGTAATGTGAGCTAAGATATATCCCCTTTTCCCATCATATTAAGGATATCTATCCATTCATCCCTAATTGTCTTCAACAAGAGAGCTTTCAAGGTATCTTGGTCTAGGTTTTCCATTTTTTCTCTTTTGATGTTGTAGTTAAACCTCTCCAACAAATCTTCCAGGTTTTCATCCTCTTTTTGTAGCATTTTAAACACTTCCTCCTTATGGTTGACTAGCATACAGTAATCCAAATACCTCTCTAGAAATGCATGTTTCATGTCTTCCCATGTCCTAATAGAACTGTTGATCAGACTCATAAACCATTTTAATGCTACTCCTTTCAATGTTGAAGGGAATAGTTTAAGTTTTTGGGCATCTTGTAAGTAATCATAGGTTCTACATAGGACTTCAAATTCAAATAGGAAGGTTTCAAGATCTTCACTTTTGAGTCTGTAAAAGTTTGGAAGGATAGAGGGTGAAATGTTTTTCATAGTTGCATTGGTTTCTTCATCTATTATAGGAAACCCAAAAGAGTTTCCCATTTCCCTTCTACCTCTCCCTCTGCCTCCTTCTTCACCTCTACCTCATTCTCCTCTACCTCTACCTCTACCCCCTCCAAATAGTGTATGTTCTCCATTAAAGACTCCTCCTCCTCCTTCTTCTGCCATGGTTGATTCTCCTGTGGAAGTGGAAAAGTTTAGGTCTCTAGCAGGGGTCCTTGAATCTTCTTCTAAGACAGGTTCAGTGGATGAAGTGGAAGTTATTTCTAATGGAATGTCTGATCTTAAGTCCTCTGGAAGTCTATGATTAGTGGATTATGGGATGTGGGTTTGAGTTGGAGGTGTGCTTCCTCTTAGTCTTGGTGGAACAAGTGGTGTTCTAGGAATCAAGCTTCTGCTTCTTATGAACCTACCCCTTGAGTCTCTTTCTCTACGCATATCATTGTTTTTGGGATGTAAGAAACAAGGCTACCTAGTTACACTGCCCCGGCAATGGCGCCAAAATGTCTGCTCAATTTAGTATTCCTAAATTGATGTCATAAATTGTCAACCAGGGCTAGTAAACTGTTGAAGTGAAGTGCACTATATGTGCCTAGGTATCTGCTTCCTACTTCGTTGTGTTTAGTGTTTTTCTAGTGTTTTTGGTTTTGTGTTTTTATGCTAAGAGGAAAAGAACTAAGTTGTTGGCAAAGAGAAGTTATTGGTCACACTAAAACAGAGCAAAATCCATTCTAAACTATGTATGGCACCTAAGAACAGAAAATGTTAATTCACAGATTGCAAAACTTGACAAGAAAAATAACTCATAACATGAACTCAGTCCAATTTATTTCATTAGAAGTATGTTGGAACAACTTGAGAAAAGGATAATTTTAATGCAATGAGGTTCTTCTAAGTAAACAACAACTTACAATATCACAGAGAAAATCTCATCCATGATTAGAAATTTGTTGGAACACATTTGGAAAATATTATCTGCAACATAGTAAGGAACCCTACTCTAAATTTACTTATGACACTAAAATTAATCGATTCTGCAACTCAAAATGTCACTATTAAGCCTCATTTAAGGGTTAGAAATATCTTGGAATAGTTTTGGAAAAAGGCAGTTTGTAAAATTATGAGAAATTGCAGAACAGTCAAGACTTCAAAATGACATTACCAATTCTTGTTCCTATGATAATGATGTATTAGCAGAGACTAAGAACAAGAGCAGTTTGTAAATAATGAATGCCTTTAAGTCTAATGTAACAGAACTAGAATACAACTAGCTAATAAAACTTAAAATACATTAAACAAAACTAAACTAATATGCAATTAACCTCCGAAATACTACAGCTGAACTAAAATGCAATTAGTCTCTGAAATACTACAGTTCTATCTCATTCAGTGTTAGTGATATTTTGGAACAATTCATAAGAGCAAGACTGGATGTAACATTCAATGTAAGTGAGCATAAAACATAAAGTTCAGAAAACTGCCTAAATTAGGAACGAAACAGAGCTAAAGTTACTTATCTAAACAATATGCACAGAGCCTCTCGGGCAGCAGGGGCCCTATACCACTAGATTAGCACACGAATCTCCTCTAGATTGCTTTAGATCATGTATTAAAGTTGTTCTTCTTTCATTAAAGGAAAACGCTTCAAAAACAGAGTATTACGGTCTTGGACAACTTAACAATAAAACATCAACTAACTAACTCTCTCTCGGTTTCCCGAGTTATTCTTATAAGAGAAATACATAACTGCCCTGGAGAATAAATAGGGATAAGTGTATTTTCAATTAAAATCAAATTAGAACTCTTTTGGAGGCCTTGTACTTTGCTGAAGACATCTGTAGAGTCCTTGTCCTGGTAGGAATCTACTTCTTAGTTTGGGTTTCCTCCACGTGCATAACCACTTGCAGATTTTTGCTCAGACTTCGTAGAGGGCAAGGAATGATGTAGGTGATTTCTGGAATTCAACCATATGCATTTTTCCTTTAAGTGACACCTGTAACCTGTGTGAACATGAAGATAGCTGCGGAATAGGCGACTAGCTATAGAATGGCTGCATTCTGTAGCTAAGTCTAGTCAAAAATTACTACAACAACAAGACCACAAAAGTTTAGTAAGTCAGTTATTGTATGCATTCTTAAAGTGAATTTAATCAATCCTATTGATATTTTAAGCCTATAATTGTTAAAGGAAAAAGGAAATGAAGTGAAATTTGGTGAAAGGACATCACCAGGGCTCTGCTTTTGACTCTTTCAATTACGGAGGCGAATACATAAAGGCCACTCATGCAAGCAAGGAAACGGTTGGGTTGCAAATACTATTCCAAGTATGGGGTTAGTGCAATGACTATAAGGATAGGCGAGCCAAAGTACGATTTTCTTGGCTAAGACCACCCCAACACCATTCAAAGACAAAGCACATTGATGAACGTATCACTTTTTTGAGATATGGTTGAGCTAAAAGGGTGTTCTTTGGTAAGGTGAAAACTTTTGAAGAATGTTGCGGATGCATTGATGAATTCCTGTGAGCACTCAGAAGTTCTCTTGGTGTAGAGAAATAATGGGTGTTGAAGAATTGGCCCAATGACTAGGCTCTCTTGTGGCCCCTTGTGGAAAGAAAACAACAAGTGGGAGAATGTTGGGCATGTGTTATATTCTTTCCACGACTAGCCCCACGTGCTGTATGTTGCGTCAGGCGTAGCAAGGGGTCACAAGGGGGGAGGCAGCCCCCACTGTTGGGGTCCGGGGCGGCGAAAATGTTTTTGGTGTGCGGACCCACTCATAGGTGGACCCACCCATGTTTTGTGAATGAGTTTGCATATGGTTTTGGGGTTCGATGGTTTTCGGCCCCTGGTATTTTTGTAGATCCGGTCAAAGGAACTACGGTTATGTTCTAATCCAGGGTTAATGGATTGGGGTTTATGTATGCTCCGGCATGTATATATATGTGTTGTAACACTAAAAGGAATATAATGAAAAAATCAAGCTAGTCGTCCCGATTTGGGATCCAGGGGAAAATCTCTGTGTTTATCTGTTTTATGTTTTATGCTCTTGCTATTGTTTATTTTCTGTTATAAGAATCGTGTGTAGATATTTCTATCAGGGTTAAAACCTACACATGTGGGGTTATAGAGAAATTGACGGTTCTGACTTCCGACAGTAACTCGTTCCGAACAGAGGCATCATGACTATTACCAACAGTAAACCCCAAAGCTCGTAAATTAGTTTGCACAATAACCACATACAAAACCATAAATATAGAATAAACACACCTGCCAAAAGTAAACGTGTTGATGTGCTCCTTCTGCACGATAAAAACTCCAGAGCTTTCCAACCGTGTAACCTCCTTCACTTGACAGGGAAGCCTAACTTAGGTAGCAAGAAAAAAAATGACAAACATCGGTGTGAAACCCGTGACAGCTAAGGTGAATGACCGACAATAACTCGCAATTCCCAGGGCCTCCACATAAGTTCCCAACTGGAGGCCTTGGGAGTGCCAAATGGAAGGAACGACTACCATCAACCCACTGACATAGGAGGCCGCATGTCCCTCCTCCAATCCACCATGTGCCCATCATTCACCATTCATCATTTGGCCCCATTAACAACCACAATTTTTCTCCTCCATTCCAGTTCTCCTCTATTAAAATAAATTCTAATTTTAATAAATAAGTATTTAATTGGTAATTTAAATAAGAGTTAATATTCTTTTACTAAACATTTAAAGTCCTTAATTAATTATTTAATTCTTCAATTATATTATCTATATAATTAAATTTAAGAATAATTTATAAACAACTTTATCCTTTTTGGCTGACATTTGTGAAGAGGTATTCATGCTTACCCTTCTCTTCTCCACTTTACATTTGTGCACTATTTCTTTTACACATGTTGTTTTCATTCGCAAAATTTCGGGAAGAGTGGGTATAACACTATGCAAATGTTTGAACAATTTTTATGATGCACGACATAATTTACTTGTCACGACCAATAGTTTCCTGAATCCATGAGGCATGATGAACACATATGTTGTCCTATTAAATCAGAGTAAGTTCATATTCAAACTTATTTACAGTGAATTCTTGCATCATCCCTCTTTCTCAGCTGTTTTTTGTAGCTTGTATTTCTTATTTCTCTGCTTCTCAGTTTAAGTCATCATGTAACCCTCTTCAACATACAACGACATACAGAATTTTTCACTACGAGTAACCCAAATCAAAGTTTCATACATACATTTTATGGAGACCAGTGAACATAGGTGAGTGAAAAAATTCAAGTATGATCCCTTCATTATGCAGTAGAAACCTTTGATCCCTTCATTATGCAGTAGAAACCTTTCCCTTCACTCTGCTAATCCTATTAGTCACAATTCTAAAAAATAGTACTCATATTCTCTTCGTTAGGTAGGCAGTAGCATGAAAGTACTTAGTTTATTTAAATTTTCTCAACTGCTGAATCAAAATTGTGTCTCACATATCAAATTTATATTAGTTATTTTATATACTTTGTATAGATATATATTAATACACGCTTATATTTTCGTGGTGAAATAGATCAAAATATCACCTAACCATCAAATAACTTCCACCAGCATCAATTCTATATTGTGAAATGAGTGTTATTTCTGGAGTGATGATTGCATTCTATACTTCTCTGAAACTCATATAGTTAAAACAAAGGCCACTTTTAACTGTGAATATTAGTAGGTAGATACAAAATTGTTTAATACATAATTATTTTGTGTTCTAAACATTCTAAAGTCTATCTTTGGATTATAAGAATAATCATAAATAAGTTGTTGCTTGAGTTTCTAGGACTAATGAATCCAATGGACCATTTACTGGAAATGATTTACTAGCAATGTCCATTTGCAAAGAAAGCCTGCAAAATTCCTTGCAACAATGTCATTTTTCTTCGGTGTCACAAGTCGGAATGTTAATGGAGGAAACCTCCTTCACAACAGATTGGAAGTAAGATATTATGATTCATCTTATAAAAAATGTATGTTTTTTCCTAGATTACTCAAGAGTTTTATGTAATTTGAAATATAATCTCTTTGGATGTTTAATAAAACACTTGAATACGAATTCATTGCAATAATGGTTTAAAATCCCTATTTGGTCTACATCTCTGAAGCTTACCATTTTTCCAGAAATCCATAAAAGAGAATTACATGCCTTCCTGTTCCAGTATTTTGTAATATTTTGAAAAAATTATTTGGAATATTAAGAATGATCAAGAAATGCAAATTTATTGGTTTATAGGCAGACAAATTTAATGGGTCGGTTAGCAAAAAATTGGTCAAAGGAGAGATGAGTTTTCTTTTGTGCCAAAAGAGTATTTTGTTTTCTTTTACAAACTCTCAAAGACAAGATTGAGTGAAAACCCTATTTGTGGCACAAAACCATACAAAACCAATTTGTGACAATAGAGAGGGTTGTGTTAATAATTATTCATGGAGAAGCTTCAAAAGGATTTTGATTCTCGTTGATTATGTTTCTTTCAGTAATATTGGATGCCAATAAGACTCGATGTTTTATATCCTAACTTTTATGGTATGTTCCCTATGCCTTATAGTACAAATGCCTTATAAGTAAGTGCAAAAATTTCTCTAAGTTAAATTTTGTTCCCTTCATTACAAAATAGAAACCCTTAATTGTTCTTGTACATATTAGGTATTGTACATGTTAGGGTCCTATAATATAGGGATCAAGTGTTTTTTTCTAACTATTCTTTTAGGGGTTCTATTTACAATTTTTAGCCTATGAATTCACCTAGTATCATAATCTAAATGGTATTTGTGCAATGGTCTCAAATTCGTCAAGTAATTGTAAAATATGTGTGTCAAAAGAGGTCTATGAGTCTTTATTTTAATTGTAAGGTCCCTAAGGGGTCATGAGTGAGGTGTCATGAGTTAGTTGTCATGTTATTTACAAGATCATACCTCATCATCACAAGTGGTGTTGTGCTTTTGAAAGTGGGGCATCATTGCAACTAAAGAATACTCTAGACCATGTGAAGGATTAAAAGGACACGATTTGCTTTCAGAAACATTCACTAAGTTTATTCTTGACCTTTATAGACACTCCAGACATTAACCAGAAGTTTGTTGCACTATTAACAAAGCATTAGGGTTAGGGTTTTTGGTCTAGAGATGAATGTTTTGAATTTTTGGCTAAAGGAGGCTTGATAGGGGTGTTTGTTATCACTAATATAGTTTCATCATCATCACAAACATGTGAATATTGTTCATAGACCCCATTGTGGCTTAAACCATGAAAAATAAATTGCGCTGCTCACAGGCAATACACATTCACACAGTCAGCTTTAAGAGTTTTTTTTGCCTAATTAGAGATGAATATTGGGAAAAAAAGAGATTTTTGTCAATAATGGTACATAAAACAAAAACCTCTCTCATTTTTTACACATCAATCATAATTTGGGAGATATTTAAAAAATATCAGTTGATGCGCTTAGGTGTTGCACTCGAACACATTCACCTTTTTATTGAGATATGTGGTTTCGATTTGGCTCAAATATTTTTCAAAGATGCATTATGATGATATTGAATTTCTGTAAAAATTTCATACCATTCTGATTCACCATTTTGGATATATTCACAAAATACTATTGCTACCGACGACGCACAGGGTGAGCAGTGAAACTACTCTTTTTTAAAGGTCACATTTTGGGAAAAATGTTGATATATATAATGAATATATGTTTTCACTACAGACTAAAAGACATCTACAATTTTTTTTTATCATATTGAATCCATTTGTGAACTCAAATAAATAGCAGGACATGTGTTTCTCTCAGGAGGTGTTGCGCTCAGGAAGTGTTATGATCAAACACAATCAATGTTTTGGACCAAATTTTCACCTCAGCATGGAAAATGAAGGTTTTAATCATGTAATTATTTGTTTTTGATCATGTAAAAGCTCCACCTATGTTGTTTTTTACAAGTTCAATGTATTAGGAGTGTAGGCAAGTTTATAGGTAAAAGTCAAAGATGCTTTCCTATTTTCCATATTAGTGGTTTTTCTTTCCAATTTTCATGAGATAAGTTCCATCTAAATGCGGAATGGGTGATTTCTACCCCCTTAGACTTAGTATATATATATATATATATATATATATATATATATATATATATATATATATATATATATATATATATATATATATATATATATATATATATATATATATATATATATATATATATATATATATATATAATGATTTTTAATGTATAGGAGGTTGATTGTGAAGTAAAGGAAGACTTTTTCTTTGATTGTAAGTTGTGGAGTTAAAACTGAAGTAATCAATTCAGCAATAAAGAGGCGGTTTGGCTTCATGATTATCGCGTCTAAAAAAATGTTGATGTTTCCTTCTTTGTAAATCTGTTTTTATTTCAAGTTTCACATGGATGCTCCTTCTTAAATTTTTTGCAAGAAGATGATGAGTAAAATTTACTTACACTACTCTGCTCTGGCTTGTTTAGCAATATTAATGTTTTTTTATGAGATTAAGTATATAATTCATCTGTGTATACTCTATATTTAGTTGATCCTAACTGTCATTCATCTCATCCACACCACAATAGCTCTATAATATCTAGGATTTTTCCCACCTCACCTTGTTTCAATCTTTCCTTTTTCTATCTGTGATTGATTACTGAACATCCTTATGACTTCATGCCCAATGGAATTTTGTTTCATTCTGCAACCACAATTTTAAAACAAATTTATTGATCTTCATACCTAGCCTAAAACCTTAGACTGTGATTGATTATAATCCATATTGAGAGATCCCTCTCCGGGATTGGAAGGGCTAGTGTCCAATTGTGCAAGAGGTTTGTGGTTACCTATGCAATTTTCCTCCTCAACCTAGGAAAAATACATAGTGCTAACAGTTCCCATGTTCTCACTTGTCATATCTTCTTCAATTTTGATTTTTCATGTCTTTGATTTTGACTTCAGCCACTTCCTTTGCACACTTTGTTGCAAAGCTCTTGTGGGAAAGTCTTAATTTAGGGGAAATTTCATGCATAAATGGGGCCTTGATGTATAGAGTGGGACCATAGGATCTCGCTATTATGCATTCTTTTGTTTCCTTTTTGAAGATTCATCGAACAGAGACAGAGAAAAAATTGAATGTTGTTAATTAATTTTCATAGGCTAAGTGCCTCTGCAAATCTTGCAAGAATTATGAATCAAATGAACAATAAATGGGAATTGTGAAGAGTCATGGCCTTAGGTTCTCATTATTGGGGTGAAAATTAAAAATTTTGTACCTGTTAGGCATTTAATTTCTCAACATGGCTAAATTTTCCATTAACTGCTTATACATGTGGATATGACTTCTCGTTAAAATCATTTTCATGAATCTTAAGATTGTATAGTCACAGAGTTGAAAGGTCTCCTGTGATATTTATACTAGGGCCTTCTTGAATTTTGATCCTTTTCATAGGATCAATATTTGATACAAAAAGTAGAGGAGAAAGAAGGCATTCTTTCATTCCCAGATATTTTCTCTCCACTACTCTCCTTTCACTAGAAGAATATTCATTTTTTTTGAAGCCTTTAGGAGTTGACCAAAATCGGGGTTGAAACATATATCTATGCTCATTAGCAACCATTTAAGGTTTTAGAGATATTTGATATGTCATATTTTTTGAACCTTTTTTAAAAGGCATTAAAACTTAATAATAGGTTTAAAATTAATTCCTTTTTTGTTAGACATCCATATTCTCATTAGGGTTTGAGAGGTCTTCATTTTTTCATTATGTGTGTTTCTGGTAGTCAATGAAATGGAGGAGAATAATTGAGCCTTAAAAGGCATGATAAAATCTACTATTAACATTTTTCTTCCTCATTTTCATGTTGGAAGTGCTTTCTACAATATCCTATCTGATATATCCACGATTGTTTATATTCTCGTCTTATATAGTAGAGATTCCATGCCTTTGGAGTTTCAAAAGTATGGATATATGTTCTTGCACAATAAAAATGTAATGTATCAGTCCTGAGTAGGTGTGAAAAATAAATTTCATAGCCCCCATATTTCTCTATAAGAAGTATGTTTTCAGTCCTAGTAGAGGTGGAAGTTTACAGAGAAACCTTGGTTTTTTGGCTTGAAACTTGAGCACCACCCCTCTTGGTGATTATTTATAAATCAGAATAAATTCTCCAGCAAAATAAAATATAGTAAATCTTACAGACTTAATGGCCATTATAGAACAAGTGCTAAGACTTTTCCTTGTTATATATTAGTCTAAAAGCAACAGCTAGATTGTAAGACCAATAAATTATGATATTGCAAGATCCTAAGTAATAAAAATTCATGTAATAAACCTTGTATATTTAAGAGGATATGTATAAGACAAGAACCATTCTTGTTGGAGAATTTCCGGCCCAGCGGTATTGTCCACAATTCCTTTCCATACAAAACGAAATCACCCTTCAAAAGTTATTTATTCAAACACAAGACATGACCAACATCAATTGATTTATCATTTGTGTTGAAAGTAAAATTCACAACCTTCATAATTATGATTGATATCCTATATTCTTCCACTCATCCATAAACATCATCCTTTATTATATGCCACATTTTTTGATAAAATTTGGCTAGGAATGTTGTTGGGCTAGGATCCTTGATGTTTTTTCAAGAAATGACAAACCTTCTAAAGTTACTCAGTAATAGGAGGCATCAGTTTAGAATCATATTATCATTTATGATTTTCTAGATAGCATCCAAAACATTTGTTGTGCTTATGGGAATTTGGAACCTATATGAGTCAACAAATATTTGAAATAAAATTATGCTTATTTCAAATTTGTTCTTTCTTTTAAGTTATTCTATCATCTGAATTGATAAGTCTTGAAATTTTGTTGTTTTAGCTCTTGTTTTGGGTGGTTCTATGGAATAAGGTAGTATTATTATCTCCTTCTTTGATCTATTGGATTACCTTGCCTCCTGAAAACCTTTTCTCTTTTGTATACCTCATCCAGACAAGCTTTCTTCCTCATCTAGGAGTTCTTGGTTCAACCCTTCATTGCCAATCATGTTTTAGTTGTTTGTCATATCATTCTCCAGTTCATTTCTTTTCTTTAAAAATATTTCCCACTAGTTATTCACATTGACTGCACATTTGAGTTCGATTGACCAACACTGTGGTCATTGTTGGATATTTATCTTATCTTTTTTCACATGTAACTTCTCACCTCACCCTCTATCTTGTCCGTGAAAATGAGATATTTTTCATGGCTCACAAAATACCTCAATAAAAAATTCCTTCCCTTAACCACTAGAGCTAGATTTCAATTTCACATTAATTTCTTTCATCATATCTTATCTTTTCTGATATTTCTAGCCTTGAACCTCTTTTCAAGTGTCGTGGTTTCCTAGATAAAATAAACAGCTTACCATATTCCATCACTTTAGAAAATTTTATTTTCCAAATATGGATGATCATGCTACGCGCCTTCAAACCTGAAGGGAATGTTTTTGGATTTTTCAACACTTGACATATCCAAACAAATAGGGAAGTGATCTGAAATATCCCTTTCAAGAATGAAAGATTCAACTTCAAAGAATTTCTTGAACCATTCCTCACTGAGAAAGAATGTGTGTAAGCATTCCATAAAAAAATCTCTTACTTTTTCATTTCTAAGTCCACATGGAGTTCCCATTATTTGGCTCCACATCAATCAAGGAATTTTATTGATAAATTTTGCTAGGAAAGAGATTTCTTCTTCTTGCAATTCCCCCATTCTTTTCGTGGGCTTCCAAGATGAGGCTCAAGATTCCTTATATATACTACAATCCAAGGGATCTTATGGTCGCTCTCTCTTTCAATTGAATCTCATCTCAGAGAAGTGCAGTTAACATTCAAATTTCATTATTTTCCAATTCCACTATAGTCATGTATTGTAAAAACAACTAAAGGAAATATGATCACAAGTATAGGTGTAAATTTTACTCAATATAGGAGAGTGCTTGAAAGTTGATGTTGGGTGTGGAGCCTGATTATCTTGTTTACTTTGTATCACAAAATTGGACCCCTGTACCTTAAAAGGGGCGGCAACGCCACTCGTAATTAATCGCTGTCGTGGGGGGTCCAGGGGGGGTGGTAGCGCTTTTCGGAGCCCCCCCCTGGCGGGGGCTTTCGGGGGCAGCGCCCCCGAAGCTAAAAACATATGTAAAATTGCCTTGTAAAAGTATAGTAATTTATAGTCAATCTGGGCCATTCATTAGGCAAATGATCTGACGGTAGAAGTTATGTTTAGTTTATGGTTTTTTGCCCTAGAAGGCAACCCCTTGCTTTTATGAGGGTATTGTATTGCGGCTGTGTATTGTATGGTATGTGTATTCTCGGAGCGAGAAACAGAGAGGGAGACTGTGAGAGAGAACAGAGGATATTACAATGGATCTGCTGTAGGTTTTGTCTCTTCATTTTTTGCTGGATAATAGAAAGGAAGGACTGGCTATTCGGGGTGGACGTAGCCCAAATTGGGTGAACCACGTATATCTGTGTCTCTCTAGTTTTATGTGTTTTGTGTGCTTTTATTTTCCGCGTATTTTATGTGTTGCATTGCTCCATAATATTTAATTTTCTAACAGTTGAAGCTAGAAATATCTCTTTCAAATATCTTCCCTTTGCTCCCTCTTCTACTTAGGATATTGATTTTAATGCAAGCCCTTGCAAACATAATAGCAGAAATAATTTTGAATTTTTAAATAACATGAAAAAATATTTTAAAAATATAGTTTATGAGGTCAACGTATTGCATAGCTCACTTATAAGCATAAGTAAGAATTTATTTAGGTTCCCCACTAATGGGGTATACCCAACCATTGAATCTTCCAAAATGAACCCAGGTAAACCCTTGAGTTGAACATGGGTTTGTCTGCAACATTTCTAATGAGTGTTATGTTACTCATATCCAACATAATTTTTGTCTCAATTAGAATATTAGAAGATTCAATATCTATAAGTTTAACAATTAGAATATTTTTTATCTAAGGATATTGAATCAATTCCCTTAAACACATCCATATTAATTTTTCCGCAAACCAAGAATTAATTTTCCAAAAATCCTTTATTCTTAGTATTATAGAAATACACCGTAAGAAAACTTTGAGCAAACTCAATACTTAGTTTGGGTTAAAAGAATGGTATTTAAGAATAATAATAAAAGACATACCCTCAAAAGAGCTCACTATCAAAGCAAAGAAAGGTAATATGGCTTGAACAAAGCACCCGAAAAAAACTCACTGATACTTCCTTGGGGTTCTCTTATCATCCTTTGTATTGCTAATCATGGAATGAAATATTAACATAACCTATAATTGATGATAATTTCCCCCTTTTTTAGAGATGTGGTTTGGTTGAAAAACCCACGTGCTATATTATTATTTTCACATAATACAATAACATAGGATAAAGAGAAACTTAAGCATGAGACATTTTTATCTTTCTTATTGGAATTTGAAGACAATTTGTCTCAAGATCATGAGATTAAAATGATTTTTGTCTCCATAAATATCTGAGTACTCTGATTGTGTATTGAGTTTTGTCTCCAGAAATCTCTGGGTACTCAGATTGTGTAGATTACATAACAATGAGTTTTGTCCTCGGAAATATCTCTGAGTACTCGAATTGTGTAGATTACATAACAATGAGTTTTTTCCTTGGAAATATCTCTTGGTACTCAGATTGTGTAGACTACAGAACTCAGACTTATCATTTCAAGAAAATTTCCATTGGATTTTAAAAAAAAATCAACTGGATTTTGATGTTTAATTATTTGGAATTCATAACATACTTATCATTAATTTGATCATACATGTTGAATAATTATGGTTCTGATTAATATTTTATATTTGATCTTTTTTTAAATATTTCTTATTCCAGGTGGACCCTAATAAACATGATTCAAAATTTTGTAGAAAACTATTTGAAGTAAATGAAGTTCATCTCAAGGAATACCACTATTATTCCCTAGGTCTATCATATAAGGTTTCAAATTTCATATTATGAACATAAAATCCATCTTATTTTCCATGTTTATTTAATATATTATTTAATATTATTTCAGTATATTATAAATGGTTTTGAGGTCTAAAAAAGTCATTTTTATTTATAGAATTTTTATTTAATGAACTTGTGACAAAGTAAATGTATCCATGGAACAATAAAGAATGTAGGAACTTCATTTATGAATTGGGTCTCAGTCTGCCTATCCCTATCAGAAATATTTACAACCACTAGAGCATTGTTTTGAAGAATTCATTTATACACCATGTTAGGTCTCCGTAGTTAGCAAGATTGGCAAATACAAACGTTGCAGAGCCTACATCAAAACCGCTTTGGGATTCTAGGATCTAGCCCTCCTGAATCCAGAGGGGGATCTCTCTATGAGTGTGTTTAAAGATGTGATATTTAAGGCTTATAGTATGATATTAGGCTAGTTATTAAGAACAAGGGTTTTTGTTTGTTTTTTTGGTCAGGTATGATCTTTAATTGGATGGAATATCACAAAATGAAATAATTTCCAAGGGTGAAGATGCAAGTATATTGAGAAGTGTTCAACAGATAGGATTAGTGTGAAGCAACTTTAATCCATTGGGTAATGGAGTCACAATAGGGTTTAATTGTGCAACAATTTCAAGAGTGGTCCAAGGGCAAGTCATCTATATCAAAAGATTCTTTAGATTAAATGATGGAGTGGAACATTAAAAGTGTTGAGAAAGTGAAAAAAGCCAATAATTTCAATGAGGATTTATCAACTTACCATACAAGAAAATCCTTTTTTAGCAACTGTTTGAAACCAACCAAAGGACAGGGCTAACCATAGACTTCTTTGGACAAGATTGTATTAAAGCTAACTTATCAGACAACAATCCAGTAATGTCATTAGACTACGTTCAAGAAGGAATGAAAACAGATAAGAAAAGAAAGTGCAGCTTAAGATCAGGTCAGATATATTACAATCATGGTCTGCTTTAGCATACTCTTAGGGAAACTTTCAAACAACCTTTGGAGAAAGAACTAGAAGATAGAGCAAACCTTAAACTTTCCTAGTTTAACTCTACTTAGCATGTAATGAAAATATCATTCAAGAACTTCCTTTCAAGTTTTGCACATCAAGACATGGACTAACCAACATTCCTTGATAATGTTTACACTTAATTTAAGTCATTCCAAAATATCACAATTAGAAGAAAACATATAGATAAAGCTTATCAGTGAGAGTAGGGTACTTTTAGCAGTAAATCGTAGCTCTATGCTTGCTGCTCTTTATCAGAGAAAAGTGAACAAAATGGCATACATGAAAGGAAAACAATGACAACAAGAGGTACTTCACCAATGATATAGACCAGGATCCCAAGATTCAACCTGTATATTGATTGTCAATCCAGTTACAAACTACATGTCCAATGTTTCATCACAGCTTCAAGTTTCTCTTCTCAGCCTATCTTCTTCAATAACTTAACAGAGCTTCAGAGCTTCAGAACTTATTTACATTCAACAATGATTTGATACCGCAACTATTACATCAAGAGTCCTGTTGATCATAATCAACTTCCTATAAAATTTTCACAGGCAATCTGGCTTAAAGCTCTCAAATTCCCCATTTCAGCCTTGGAAAATCATTCTTACGCCTATCGTTACCATTTCCCGCCTCCAAATTACATTACAAAAGGCAGAAAACCCCACATTTGAAAATATTTAAGGTCGTAGCCTCTCTGTCCTTTTCTCCCGCGTAACCCAGTGCTGGAACCGAACGCAAAAGAACTAGGCGCTTATCAACCAAATGCCCGGGCGAAATATTGTCCGTCGATCTTTGCTAAGATCGGACGGTCTTCATGAATCAGCACTGTGCTCGTGGCCCATTCTAATCATCACCCAAATCGTTTATGCACCGTCCGATCATTCTGCCAAATCAACGGTCCACAACCTGCCTATCCTGGTGGTCCCCACGCCCGCTCCCATTGCAAAAACCGATGGTTTATATCGCACCACCTTTCGGCGGTAGGCGGTAATTCCCGTTTGGCCAGCAATTCCATACAGTGTTTGCCACGCGTCCCAGCGTATGGCTCCAAAACCGCCGTTCATTGCACGTTATTGTTCGGAACAAGACGCCCAGCGATATCACCGCCAGCCGTCCGATCTGAAGCTCTTCATCCAACGGCTATCGCGCTCTGAAGCTGCACGAGATTTAATGCAAGGAAATCACACCCCGGGCCCACTGTCCATCACCCCCGACGCTCTTTCAACCGTCGATCTCCTCCTGAGATCGGACGGCCAAGATTTCATCATCCCCACCGTTGACCGGTCCCACTGTCAACACTCCACGTCATCCATTTCCCATCGCCTTAGTATCGCGCCACCTGTCCTCAAATTGTTCTCCACGTACTCTCCATCACCCCAGACCTATATTTGGTTCATTCCTACGTTTCTTTCGTATTTTCACGATCATTTTCGCATTACATTATCTTTCTCCATGGCCATCCCACACCGTTATGCCGCATTTCCTACCATTTCCCTATAGTTTTTTCACCAGTCCGCCATGTCACGCTATCATTTCTCATTATTCCCCATTGCATCCAGCTTCCCAGGCATGTTTATTTTTAACGAGTTTGTGGATTTTTCAGGGTTACAGCAGCGGAAAGTCGCCATAATTCATAGTTTCCGTTTCAAAAGTCGAGAACACATCAAAGGACCATCTTTCAGAGGCAGAATTTATGAGGGAAATCTAGGAAGCTGTTACGACACGGCTCTCATTAAAGGAGCAGGGGTGAAAAATCTGTCAAACCTTCCAGAGTTATTAAAATACACAGATTTTGTAGATGGAAACATTAATGGAGCAGATAGAGAATATCAGCGAAAGGTTGGAAATTGAAGACATATAATTGAAAATTTTAGGGCCTTGATCTAACCTTTTGAAGGCGCAGTACCAGATCGAAGATCTTGCAGATCACTCCAAATATTTGTTCACAAGAAACAATACCCTCCAGGATTTATTTCAGCAGGTGTTTTTCCTCCAGGAAAGGATGGAATGTCCATGTGATCTTAATTCTATACCGTGTTCCTGAAGATATTTTTGCCCAGTGCATTTACTTCAGAAAGCAGGCAACAGAGTACAAACAGCACAACATAGTCATTCAGCAGTATGGGCGTGAATGTTTCTGCCATTTTTCCTTAATTATGCAAATTAAATGTTCATCACCTACCTCTTTCACCAGGTTTTGGCTTCTCCTATAAAATTCCATGAGAATGAATGATTTAGGGTTCCAGATCTTATCAGAAAATTATGCAGTGAAAGGCTTTTTGTATACATTTTGTAAAACTTTTGTATGAAGGCTCAGAGCCCATAGGGTTTCAGTGAGGGGGAGTTCCATATGTTAAAGAGGATTATGGTCTTTGGTATTTCATAGTATGTAACTCTCTCTTATGTGTTAATTAATAGAACATTTCATTTCATCCATCTTTCTTGTATCATGTTTTGGAATGCGAGTGGCTCACTGATTTTTGGTATGGATTCATCCTAGTTGATGCCCATGCTCGGATCAGTCAAGCGCTTTAAATATGGTTCATGCATGATATTTTGTTCCATTACTCATCTAAATCGTATTTCTGCTATATTAGTTGCTTTTGGAGGGTGCTTTTAAAATGCTATTATCATGTATGGATTCTTAGATTGGTAAGCCCATGCATGGTGGTATTGTATATCTAGGTATCAGCTCAATGTTAAATAATATCTTCACAATATTTCTTTCACTACATACACCTTCTGATAACTTATGTCTGTGAAGTATTTCTGAATCGGCCCGCTTTGCAGTAAACTGTCTCTGAATTGTCTGATGCTTTGTATTAGAGTTTTACATCTTGCCTCTACAGTATCTCTTCTCCTGTGTCAGTTTCTGAGAGTTTGGTCCCATTCTAGTTTATTTCCATGTTTACAAGAGATAGCATGTGAGCTGAAGCTGACAAATTCATACATTATATTATATGCTCCTTGTTATGCTAAGATGTCCTAGGCACTAGTCTATCACAACTCTAGGCTGTCTCTAGGAGCGACAACAAGTCCAATAACCAACCCTTTACAATGTGCTCCTCATGGAGAATTTATAAGAAAATGAGGAGGTGGAAGAGTTTCTAGGGTTCAAGTATCATTAATTTTAAACTAAATGCAACCCCTGGCCTTGAAAACCATGCAAGTTATAAGGCAGGAAAGCATTCAATCTACAACTCTATTTCATTAACTCTGTTTTATGCCTTTTAGGCTTAGTGGATGAAAAGATTGAATTTAAGGCTCTTTTTATCTTTTATAATAACTTTAATGATAGTTTAAAATATGTTCTTTTGTTTGTAATAAATGTCAGCTGCCTTTGGCCTTAATGTTTCTGAGTGAGATTTGATCTGGGTATTCCTTTGAGGCAGAGAGTTGCAAGGTGGCAATTTTGGTAGCTAGGGCATTCAATTAGCCCCTTTGATGTGGCATTCAAGGCTTCCTTCGACTGATCTGATTTTCTATTTCATAAACAAAGTGATTTATCTTTGGATCTATTTTTAGGCTTGATTAAGCCATAATCTTCATCTTTGACACTGATACTCTTTCATTTAATTAACTTTGACTGTGTTTTTTGTTTGTAGGTGCGCAGAGGGTTTGTTGGAAAATTTGTTTAGAAAGCCGATGATCATGACTTATCGGCCTTCTTAAAATATGTAATTATCACTTTAAAACCCTTTAATTTGTATCAAAGGCCGTAAGGATCGTCATCCTTGGCTAATAACACTGTAATTATCTGCTGGAGGGTTTTTAACCTTAATCTTCATTAAACCTGCATAAAAACAAACAAACGCTATTAAAATCCTGCGAATTATTGGTTTGACTGCTTAGGAGTGTTTATGGAAGCAGTCAGAGCTGTGAGGATGAATGGATGTAGCAGTGTAAGGAGCAAAACTGTGGCGAAAAACAAAACAGGGGTTCAAATTTGAATTAGGGCGCGAATTTGGGGAAAGGTGGTTTCGGGAAAACCATTAATGGTTTTCGCACAGCATTTGGGGGGGTAGGCAGTATTAACTTTTGGAATGCGATTCCATTCATCAATTAACACATGTATTTCCAAAACCATTTTTATCGCGTGGAAGTAGCGCACTATGAAACGGGGCCAAAAATTGCGCGATATGGATTCTGGTATGTTGGATGATCGGCGATAGATCTGACGGTGCGGGTGAAATGCGATCAATCAAAAGATGCACGGAGAATGTATGGTGGGACCGACGATTGCATCAGTGCCTTTGTCGCGTAGCGGACAGGTGCAATGGGTTATCAGGTTAAGTCTCGATCGTTGGATCTCTAGAATGAATGGTAGAGATTTAGAGATAAAGCGGTAAGTTTTGAAAAAGGGAAGAAGCCAAGGTAGATGGCGATGCAGAGAAATGGTAGCCCGATGGCCATTGATCTGCAGAGATGAACGGTCCATATTTATTTAAAATTGAAATGTTAGGGAAATGAAAAATAGAAGGAAATAAGGTTTCGGAAAGGGTTTTTAGGCCTTTAAGTGCCCGATTGCGGGGCTTTAGGACGCATGGAGGAAGGGGCTTAAAGGAAATAAGCCCTCGGGGGCTTAATACCTTTGCAGAGAAAAAGACTCTTTTTAGGCCAAAAACAGAGATTTTAAGGCAAAAAGAGGGTCTTGATAGGTGAGATAAGGGTTTTAAAACCAAATGAAAGGGGGACATAAGGTTTAAAAAGGGTTTTGGAATGGTTTAGAGGTTAAAATGAAGGTTTATAGAGGAAATTTGGAAATGGTTTAAGAGTGAAAAATGGAATCTCTTAAGAGTGAAATGGTGAAGCGAATGAATGAAAAATGGAGCCTTAAAAGCAATTTTTCTCTTAGTAAACAACAGGTACTTGAGGGCTAATAGTGAAACAGCAGTGAAGATTAATACCAAGGACATCATAAGACTTCAAGAACTCACAATTTGGACATGAACTGTTTATTGAAGGATAAAAAAGATTTAGCCACCATTTGGTATGAAATTTTTTTATAGGTGGCTAATAGTGGCTCCACATGGGGATGGCATCTTCTTAAAGGTGTCAAGAACTTTAGACAATTTTATCTGGAATCTGATCAGTGCCTTGAACTTTGATAACCTTTTACTTGTAATCAGCTGCTTAACAAAAATGATTAGAACTTATTATATCAGCAGAAAATTATTTCCCAAACAACTACCTACACAGCCTACTTCCTAACATTTTTTCTTCAGAAGGTGCACTTGGACTTGCAAACCTTTTCATCAATCATTTTATTCTTTTGAACAACAAGAAGCTAGTCTATTTATACTCTTATTTCTCCATGAACTCAGTTTAAATAGTTGAGTTCATAAATTCTCTACCTAACTACTATCTGTCAGGATTAGACTGTCTGACAGAACTTTATTCTCTAAATTCTAAAACAGGAAATTTAAAAGCAGCCAAGCCAGGATTAAGCAATTTGACTTGCTGCAGATCTATGGCATAAAAACAAGCTACCCAGATTTTATCTGCAGTAAAGTAAAACAAATTGTGAAGGCTTAAGATCTGAAAAATCAAAAACATCCTTCATTTTCTTCAGCTCTGGTTTTGATTTTGTTTGAGTTGTCTTTTCTTTTCCTTTCTGGTTCAAATTTTGAGCTTTTTAGAACCAGTTCTTCATCAATCTCAAAGGTTCAAGATTTGAGCATGTTTGAACCTTCTTTCTTCTATCCTAATCTACCTTACTGATAAGCCAATATTGTACTATTTGGCTGATCTAATTCACTAACCTATCAGCAGTAAATTGAAAAACTAACTAGTCATGATTAGGTTGCATGACTAACTAGAAGTGTGTTTTTAGAAGTGACATTTTGAGCTTGCTCACTTTCAGATTTTGTCTCTCCTTTTTTTTTTGGTATGGGGTTGTACCTTTCTTGTTTTCATTCTTCCCTCTTTGCTATTTTTATTGTTTTTGTATTTTCCTTTTTCTAACTTTGAAAGCAGTGATAGATATGATATTTACAATGAGGGAAAAATGAAAAAGCTTAAAACTAGTATAATTAAGAAAAATAATGTTTGAGCATCTTGCCATTGACAGGACCTCCAAAAATTTTAATTCCATTGTGCAAGAAATAAACATTTTTACCAGCAGTAGAATGAATGAGATAAGGGCCTAGCCATAAGTTATCAAATTTTCCATGTTTTCCCTTATCTTCTCTCCTGGAATCCCACTTAAAAACTTTGTCACCAATGCTGAAATCACTGGCCTTTGTCCTTTTATCAAACAGGTTCTTCATGTTTTCTTGCTTGTGTAGGGCTTTGTTGTAGACTTCCTCCCTGGTTTGTTGAAGTTGTATAGTCTAATTGATTCTTCCTGTCATATCATTATCCTCAGACTGTACTTCTTGGATCAGCTTCATGACTGGCATTCCTAGGCTGGTTTGAAAAATTGCATCTACTCCATAAACCAACTGGTAGGGAGACATTCCAATTGATTTCTTAAGTGTTAATCTATCAACCCATAGTGCATGTAGTAGATTTGTGTGCCATGATTACTTATTGTCTTCCAACAACTTTTTGATTATATTCACCAAAATCTTGTTTGAGGATTCTGCCAACCCATTACCTTGAGGGTAATAAGCAGTAGAATGGCCCAATGTAATCTGATATTTATGACAGAATTCAACCATATTTTTGGATCCAAATGTAACAGCATTGTCAGTGATAATCTTCCTAGGACAGCCAAATCTAGATAGGATATGATTTTCAAGGAATTTTATGATGACAGAGTCAGTGGCTTGCCTAGAAGGGATGGATTCTATCCATTTGGTAAAGTAGTCTGTTGCAGTGAGGATCCATCTATGTTGGGAAGATGAGGCTGGATGGATTTCTTCGATGAAGTCTAGACCCCACTGTTGAAAATGAGCTTCAACAGTGATTGGTTGCAGAGGTAAGGGAATCAATTTTCTTTTTCCTTCAAAGAGTTGGAATTTGTGACAGGAAATAATCATTTTGTGGACATCTTGAAAGAGGGTGGGCCAATAGTAACCAGCTCTAAGGATTTTAATGGCAGTTGTCTTCCAATAGAGTTGGCCTCCACATTCTCCTTCATGTAATTCATGCTTGATCTTATCTGCATCATTCTCAGGCAAACATTTAAGCAATAATCCACTAGCATTTTTCTAATATAGACATTTATCCAAAATGCAGTAATTAATAGCTTTCAACTTTAAAAATCTTGCCTTCATTTTGGAAAAACCAGGAGGTGTATTTAAATTGAGCAAAACATATACAATATTAGCATACCAAGATGAAAACAGGAAACGATCTTCAATAATGGGAGTTGACAACTCCTCCTGTTCATCTAATGCATCTAACATGTTTATATCAAGAGCTTCAAAGTTTGACTCAGCCATTAATATTGCTATCCCTTGGCCTTTTATGAGCTTAGTGGGCTTGATTTCTAAATCATATTCAAGTATCACAGCAATCCACTTTCCTATTTTTCCATCTGGATCCTGGGTTAAAATGTCGTTTACAACTGAACTTGGCACAAATGCAATTATGTGGGAATGTAAAATGTAAAATCTGAAGTCTTTTAAGGCTTTGACTAAGGCAAAGGCTTTTTTTTTCCATGATATTGTATTTCAGAGGTGCATCTCTCAATGCCTTACTAAAAAATGCAATTGGCTGCTCTTGTCCCTTCAAATTTTTCTGTAATAGTACATTAGCCACTGTGTGTTCTGATGCAAATGAAAAAATGAAGAAATCCTTTGTAAAATCAAGACTAATGAGAATTGGTGTTTTGGTTTATGCTTGTTTTACCAGTTCAAATGATTTCTTTGCTTCTAAGGTCCATTTAACTCCTTCTTCCTTTTTCAGCATGTTTGTTATGTTTCTAAGGAGTTCAACTAGATTAGGTATGAACCTTCTCAAGAAATTAATCTTCCTAATGAAAGATTGAAGTTCCTTGATGTTTCTAGGATGGTTGATTTGCAATATACCCTCAATCCTCTTTGGGTCTATCTTTATCCCTTCTTCTGATATGATGTGTCCAAGTAGTTTGCCTTCTTGGAGACCAAACATTGTTTTCTTTGGATTTAAAGATAACCCATATTTTCTGCATTTCTCAAAGACTTTTCTCAAGTATTCTAGGTGTTCTTCATCTGTTTTGGAAAAAACAGTGATGTCATCAAGGTAAATAATAATGAAGGATCCTAATTCTTTTGAGAATGAAATATCCATGGCTCTCTGAAATGTAGCACCAGCATTCATTAAACCAAAGGGAATTTTCACATACATGAAAGTACCCCAAGGTGTAGTAAAGGCCATTTTGAGTTGATCATTAGGATGTACTAATATCTTATTGTAGCCTGAGAAGCCATCTAGCAAAGAAATTCTTCTAGAACCAACTACCTTTTGTAAAATGTGATCCATTTTGGGTAAGGGATAGTTGTCCTTTAATGAGGCTCTATTTAAGTTTCTAAACTCAATACAAATCCTTATTTCTCTTGTTTTCTTCCTCATTGATACTAGATTAGACACCCACTCTGAGTATCTAATAGGAAGAATAATTCCAGCATCATACATTTTCTTAATTTCTTTCTCAACCAAAGTTAATTGAATAGGGTTTATTCTGCGCAATTTTTTTCTAAAAGGTTTCTGGTTTTCCTTGAGGGGTATCTTGTGCTAAATTATTTCTGTATCATAGGACTTTAGATCTTCATAACTCCATGCAAACACATCAGAAAATTCTTTAAAGAGCTCAATATATTTCAGTTTAATGTGAGCTAGCAAAGTTTTAGACAATTTAATCATTTTTGGCTTTTGTTCACTGCCTATGTTACATTCTTCTACTTCAGTTTCAACAAGTTCCAGTTTTGGTTTTTTGGAAACAACATTGAAATCAAACAATTCTTCTAATGGGACCAGTCCTTTTGGCAAGCTTTGAGTGTTAGATTGCAGCATTTCTAAGTCTTCTTTTTCTAAATCTACACTAATTTCTATGGTATGTTCATGTTTATTAGATAACATATTTATATAAGCAATCTCTGGAGACTTTACTTCTTCATCAAGTGAATTTTCTTCAATAGGACAATCATTTTCATACTCTGAATCAGAACTTGGTGGTTCAAATTCATTTCTGGATTGTAGGAATTCTTCTATTTGTTTATCTCCCTCAAACACTTGCCAGTATTTTTCATTATCTGGGATGGCTGGTCTGAATTTCTCTTGAATTGTGTGTTGTTTGCTTTCGTAAGGCCTTTTGCAAGTACTAGCAGAAATGGCCAGTGCATTGGCCAGCATATTCTGGTTTCTGGGGACAAAGGTAAGTTTATACTCATCAAATGTTTTGAGTAAATCTAGGGTATAATTCCTATAGGCTCTCAATTTGGGATGTTTTGCAGTGTATTCCCCATTAATTTGCCTAATTATGAGTTCAAAATCTCCATGAACAATTATCTTTCTGCCCCCTAATTTTTTCAATAAATGCAAGCCTAAAAGGAGTGCCTCGTATTCAGCTATGTTATTAGTGCATGAAAAGTTGAATTTGTATGAGTGTCCTTCAGCATTATTGTTCTTTTTATTATGAAGCCACACTCCTACACCTGCACTATTCTTACTATGAGAACCATCAAAACTCATACTCCAAAGAGGACTAGTTTCAGATTTACTAGTTTGACTACTATCCTCTTCATCTATTGTGCTTTTAGATTGTTTTTGTAAGTCAACACTATGTTGAAATTGATTTAGTTCCTCATGTTCTTCAAGATGTTGAGGATTCTTCTCTTGACTCTCAAAGTTGACAACCAATGGATGACTATTTTGTAGCCCTAGACCTGTGATTAGTTGTTGTGATTTTCTATTTTGGAAAATTGTCTTGATACTTTTGTCTTGTATTCCTCCTTTTTTGTGTCTGCCACTATGTTACAGCGAGGGGTGGCCACTAATCAGTTAAGGTTTCTTGCTCATTAAATGTTTCATGATTGAAAAGAATAAATGAGTCAAGGCCTGTATGCACAGAATAAACAGGAGAGTTTTTCGGTCTCTCTTGGCTACTGACCATGTATTTCATGTGAGATTCCCTATAAAGTCTTCTAGTTTGATTAAAAATAGGGATGGTAACATATGTCATATCCATTTTCATTGTTCCTTGTAACTTAGCTCCCCATGATCTTGATAACAACATACCATATTTTGGGGGTACATCAGCCACTACAATATCCATCACTAAACACTTGGCTAGAATTTGAGCTAAGTTTACACAAAGGTCTTTGATCAAGCCTAAACATTTCACTTTGCTGGAGTCAAAGGAATATAGATATTTGTATGGTCTAATGATTTCAAGGCCTAGACTCTCCATTACTGGGCATTAAGTTGTGAGAGGCCCCTAAGTCATGCATAGCGTTGTGTAAAATTTTGTCATGAATTTTCAAAATAACATAAAATGGAGGAACTGGCCCTTCTTGGTATATTCCCTCAATCTTAGGACCAAATAGGAGCTCTGGTTGGTCATCATTGAGGTTGACAATGTCATTATTTTCTCCTATGTTGAAGGCTTTCAAAATTTGTGATCTATAGACATCTTGGGTGACTAATTCAGTGAGGGGAACAGAGATTTTAATCTTGGCAATTTCTTGTTCCAAACTAAAAGGCAACTGATTTTTTACAATGTTTGTTTCAGCCTTGTTAATCACCACTTTATCAGCAAAATCAGCTTGTTGATTTCCTCTATTTACATTGGTAAAAATTGTTTTAATAGGATCATTAGATGAAGTACTAATGCGGCTAAGATCTGCACTCTGTTTTTCATTCATTTGAGTGCCTTTATCTTTGTTTTGATCAGAATTTACAGCCACTGTTTTGTCTTTTTGTTTAATGTTTTTGGGTTTACTCATAGGGCTGTTTTTTGTAGGATTGTTAGAGGTTTTGTTCTTGGGAGCTTCAAGATTCTTTTTACTCCTAAGGTCATATTATTTTGGGGTCTCTATGTTGACATTTTCCAGCTCTTGATAATAATGTTCATCCTCTGTTCTTTTATCATCATAGGGTGTGTATAGACCTTGTTTTCTATTATTAGGAACATCAAAGTGTTCACTACCTACTCCCAACATGTTTATATCATCTTCCTCTGTTTGTTCAATTGTTTCTTCAACCTTACTTACATAGTTTTCTTGGAAAGGAGGTCTGATCTGTTGATCATCTTCTCTTTGTCTGTTCTGAGGTTGATTTCTTCTAAAGTTTTGATTTTGATTTTGAGATTGATTTCTGTTTTGGGGAGCTGATTGGTTTTCTGTAGCTTGTACTCTCTTAAGTATGCTCATATTTTTCATCATCTCTTCCATCATCCTTTCCATTTTCGATCTAGATGTGGAGGGTGTAGATTCTTCCCTAAATGATACTTTCTTCTCATTCCTCATCCTGACTCTTTTTTCAATCAGATTTACTTTTATAGCTAAAGCTCCTTTCTGCATGTCTTCTAAAGTCAAAGGATCTCTCTCTCTCAGCTGATAGGCCATTTCAGGATCAAATCCTTCGGGAAATTTGGCCAAGGCTGAACCTTGTGGAGGATTCAATTCTGGGGGTAGGGCATTATAAACACTATTGAACCTAGTGCAATAATTTTGAACTCTTTCTCCAGTGTTTCTTTTGAGGTTATTGTAATATGAAAGTATTTGGAGAGGGATTTTTCTAACTTCCCATTTGTTTAAGAATAACTGATGGAGAGCTTGGAGGTCATTAATACTTTGAGGGGTTAAGCCTTTGAACCATTTTCTTGCTTCTCCCCCTAGACTTTGGGAAAATAACCCGAGCTTGACAGTTTCATCATCAATCTCATTTCTATCAAAATAATCATTCATCTTGTCCACATGTTGTGAAGTAGTAGTAACACCACTGGCATCATATAATGGTATCTGGGACTGATAGTCTTGTGGCAGATTGACTAAAGGTAAAGGAAGGACTAGGGGAGCATACCATGTTGCCATGCTAGGAGGTTGTGGGAAAAATGGGGGGTTTACAAGTGGAGGATGTAGGATAGGAGGGGGTTGATGGAATGGGGTGGTTTGAGTAGTGGGTGTGTGAAGAATAGATGAGGATGGACTAGAAAAAGGCTGTTGAGTAGATCTTGGATGAGAGAAACCAAAATTATGAAGGAAATGAAAATCAGGTGGGGTAGTTTCTCTACTACCAGTGTTTTCACCACTATCTTTGGATAATGGTGAAGGCTCAAAGTCTGTCTGATATATATCATCAAGTGACCTAGTTCTGAATGGGTTTCTTGAGTCAACTTGTGAATCTTGTAGAGCTGTAAGGTTTTCAGGAACAAAATTAGATCTTTGGACTGGTCTGAAAATAGTTGAAGCTTGAGTCTTAGGATACTTCCTAAGTATGCTTTCAGGATTATCAACTATCTCAGGAGGGTTTGGGTCAGGATATGCTCTCATATGAACTCTTCTAGAAGCCACTATGCTATGTTTTCAAACCCAATAATAAGAAAAGTTTAACCAAATATGACAATCTTTAGTAGGCTAACTGATCTTTAGCAAGGAAACTTTAATCCTCAAAGTTTTATTAACTGAGTTTGTATGATGTTATGATAGTAATGGGTTTCCCAGTGGAGTATTTAGGTCTATTTAGGATTGTGGAGTCACCAGGTGGAAATTTTTAGCTTTAGAAGGTAAAATGTTTTATGGTCCACCACCATTAATGGGTTTGAATACCAATCTAAAATATTTTTGGGTTTTCTGAGTTTTTCAGTCCTATGGGTTATGAGAGTGTCCTAAATCTGATTCAACACTTAGCTACGGTTATGAGACAAACAGAGTTTACTCTTATGGCTTAGCTAGCTGATTCCTTCAAGGTTTGATAAGGCCATATGAGAATCCTAAGGGTTACTTAGTTTGTCACTGATTCAAATAAGTCCTATCATGATCACCATTTGCTTTGGTGGTGCTTGAAGAAAGCTACTTATACTGCACTGAATACTGAGTGTTGTGTTTTAAGGATTTTAATCACAATCTCCCTAGTATGGTCTCCAAGAATGTTAGGTCTCTATAGTTTGCAAGATTGGAAAATACAAACGTTGCACAGCCTACATCAAAACCGCTTTGGGATTCTAGGATCTAGCTCTCCTGAATCTAGAGGGGGATCTCTCTACGAGTGTGTTTAAAGATGTGATATTTAGGGATTTTAGTATGATATTAGGCTAGTTATTAAGAACAAGGGTTTTTGTTTGTTTGGTTGGTCAGGTATGATCTTTAATTGGATGGAATATCACAAAATGAAAGAATTTACAAGGTTGAAGATGCAAGTATATTGAGAAGTGTTCAGCAAATAGGATTAGTGTGAAGCAACTTTCAATGAGGATTTATCAACTTACCATACAAGAAAAGCCTTTTTAAGTAACTGTTTGAAACCAACCAAAGGACAGGGTTAACCATAGACTTCTTTGGACAAGCTTGTATTAAAGCTAACTTATCAGACAACAATCCAATAATCTCACTAGACTACTTTCAGAAGGGATGAAAACAGATAAGAAAACAAAGTGCAGCTTAAGATTAGGTCAGATATATTACAATCATGGTCTGCTTTAGCATACTCATAGAAACTTTAGAGAAAGAACTAGAAGACAGGGAAAACCATAAACTTTCCTAGTTTAACTCTACTTAGCATGTAATGAAAATATCATTCAAGAACTTCCTTTCAAGTTTTGCACATCAAGACATGGACTAACCCAAATATCAAAATTAGTAGAAAACATATAGATAAAGCTTATCAGTGAGAGTAGGGTACTTTTAGCAGTAAATCCTAGCTCTATGCTTGCTGCTCTTTATCAGAGAAAAGTGAACAAAATGGCATACATGAAAGGAAAACAATGACAGCAAGAGGTACTTCACCAATGATATAGACCAGGATCCCAAGAATCAGCTTGTATATTGATTGTCAATCCAGTTACAAACTACATGTCCAATGTTTCATCACAGCTTCAAGTTTCTCTTCTCAGCCTATCTTCTTCAATAAATTAATAGAGCTTCAGAGCTTTAGAACTTATTTACATTCAAAATTGATTTGATATAGGAACTATTACATCAAGAGTCCAATAACCAACCCTTTACAATGTGCTCCTCAAGGAGATTTTATAAGAAAATGAGGAGGTGGAAGAGTTTCTAGGGTTCAAGTATCATTAATTCCAAACTAAATGCAACCCGTGGCCTTGAAAACCATGCAAGGCATAAGGCAGGAAAGCATTCAATATACAACTCTATTTCATTAACTCTGCTTTCTACTTTTTAGGCTTAGTGGATGAAAAGATTGACTTTAAGGCTCTTTTTATCTTTTATAATAACTTTACTGACAGTTTAAAATATGTTCTTTTGTTTGTAATAACTGTCAGTTGCCTTTGGCCTTAATGTTTCTGAGTGAGATTTGATCTGGGTATTCCTTTGAGGTAGAGAGTTGCAAGGTGGAAATTTTGGTAGATAGGGGATTCAATTAGCCCCTTTGATGTGGCATTTGAGGCTTCCTTCGACTGATCTGATTTTTTGTTTCATAAACAGGGTGATTTATCTTTAGATCTGTGTTTAGGCTTGATTAATCCATAATCTTCATCTTTGACACTGATACTCTTTCATTTAATTAACTCTGACTGTGTTTGTTGTTTGCAGGTGCGCAGAGGGTTTCTTGGAAAATTTGTTTAGAAAGCCGATGATCATGACTTATCGACCTTCTTAAAATATGTAATTATCACTTTAAAACCCTTTAATTTGTATCAAAGGCCGTGAGGATCGTCATCCTCGGCTAATAACACTGTAATTATCTGTTGGAGGGATTTTAACCTTAATCTTCATTAAACCTACATAAAAACAAACAAACGTTATTAAAATCCTGCGAATTATTGGTTTGACTGCTTAGGAGGGTTTATGGAAGCAGTCGGATCTGTGAGGATGAATGGATGCAGAAGTGTAAGGAGAAAAATCGTGGCAAAAAATGAAACAGGGGTTCAAATTTGAATTAGGGCACGAATTTGGGGAAAGGTGGTTTCGGGAAAACCATTAATGGTTTTCGCGCAACATTTGGGGGGGTAGGTAGTATTAAATTTTGGAGCGCGATTCAATTCATCAATTGACACGTGTATTTCCAAAACCATTTTTATCGTGCAGAAGTAGCACATTGTGAAACGGGGCCAAAAATTGCGCGATATGGATTCCAGTCTGTTGGATGATCGGCAATAGATCTAATGGTGTGGGTGAAACACGATCGATCAAAAGATGCGCGGAGAATGTATGGTGGGACCGACGATTGCATCAGTGCCTTTGTCACGTAGCGGACGGGTGCAATGGGTTATCGGGTTAAGTCCCGATCGTTGGATCTCTGGAATGAACGGTAGATATTTAGAGATGAAGTGGTAAGTTTTGAAAAAGGGAAGAAGCCAAGGTAGATGGCGATGCAGAGAATGAGTAACCCGATGGCCGTTGATATGCAGAGATCAACGGTCCATATTTATTTAAAATTGAAATGTCGGGGAAACAAAAAATAGAAGGAAATGAGGTTTCAGAAAGGGTTTTTAGGCCTTTAAGCACCCGATTGCGGGGCTTCAGGACGCATGGAGGAAGGGGCTTAAAGGAAATAAGCCCTCGGGGGCTTAATACCTTTGCAGAGCAAAATAATCTTTTTAGGCCAAAAACAAAGATTTTAAGGAAAAAAGAGGGTCCCGATAGGTGAGATAAGGGTTTTTAAACCAAATGAAAGGAGGACATAAGGTTTAAAAAGGGTTTTGGAACGGTTTAGAGGTTAAAATGAAGGTTTCTAGAGAAAATTTGGAAATGGTTTAAGGGTGAAAAATGGAATCTCATAAGAGTAAAATGGTGAAGTGAATGAATGAATAATGGAGCCTTAAAAGCAGTTTTTCTCTTAGTAAACAGCAGGTACTTGAGGACTAATAGTTAAAAAGCAGTGAAGATTAATACCAAGGATAAAGGACATCATAAGACTTCAAGAACTCACAATTGGAACATGAATTGTTTCTTGAAGGTTAAAAATATTTAGCCACCATTTGATATGACAAATTTTTATAGGTGGCTAACACACCGCACCAAAGCCTCCTTCTTCCAACTTTTCAACAAATTTGTTTGTTTTATCCTTTAGGAATTTGTCCATATTTGAATTAGATATCCTATAATGAGGTTTCCTCCTCTTCCCGCGATACATAATGAACAACACTGCTATTGCAATATAAGATCCCAATCCATAAAAATTATCACAGATATGGCACATCTAAGTGTTCTAACCAAACATAATTGCAATAAAAACAACGAACACAACAAGATTTGGAACTGCAACACTTTATTTCAATTAGTCTTCAGAAAATGAGACATGCCCAAAATAAAAATAGATAATGGAGCCCCTGCCTCATCATACAATGTTTCTCAATGAAAAAGAAAGTGAAAATATTAAAGCACAAATGTGAATCCTAAATGGATCCACCAAAAAATTTCACCACAGGGTTTTCATCCCGTGATCAAGCTAAAACTGGCTAGGCAAAGTCCCCAACAAAACACAAATAGATAGACAAGTTCAGGATGATCCCTCTGTCTCACGCTTATCCATTTTTATAGGTTAGATGGACCTTATTTTATTGTTTGCCTTCGAAAAAAGAAGGCATATACTATGGGGGAATACCACAGTAAATACCATGGGATGATTCTGTCTATTTTGACCTTATAAAAAAAGGGAATACTACAAATACTCTCGCCTAAAGATTTCTTTTCCTTAAGAAATCCACTTATATCCACAACAGAAGAATTTTTACATTGATACTGGAATCCCATACAACCCAATGTATTGTTCCATCCCTCCATGTCGAACTGTCCTGAATGGATCCTCCGATAATTGGATCCTAAAAAATCCTCCCCTCAATATATTTACCTAGATCCCAAACAATCCTTTGGCCAATCCTACCCCCAATTGATTCCTCGATCTCAATGCCACCTAAATCCTGGGACCTGTGGGTTATGGTACCATTTTAGCTCTCCATCGATGCCTGTGCCAAAGGGCCCAAGCTGCAATATGCCCTTGGTTGTGAGTATCCTCCAAAAAATCAACCCATCAATAGAATACAAAATCATAATCTCTCGCCAATCCTTACTTTGGGAAGGATGAATATCTAAAAAAATACCATGTTGATGGTTTTCAATGCTCAATTCATGCTACTCTACTTGGTTATCCAACATGATGCATTTGGAGAACTCTACCCTGCTCTTCCCAATTTATAAAGGTGGGTTGTTGGTGTTGCCATCCTTATCTATGTATTCTTGTAGAGGGATTCTCTGGAGGGATGCTCTGTAGAAGGATGCTCTTGTTGGCTTGTGAGGGACTTGATTCATTCCTCAACACTAAACAACTTGGTCGTTGATTCAACATATACCCCTATGAGTTCATCATTTTTTCTGTTCTCCTGTAAGTCAATGTCTCGGACTGTCTAGATTTTCTGCTTCAACAACATAAGATCTGTCTTGAAATGCATGATCCTTTCCCAAAATTCTTCTACTAGAAATTCTAGTGGTGTGTTGTATATATCTGTATCTATCTGCACCGAATGCCCAATGACCACAACTTCAACTTGAGCCTTTGGCCAACTCTCTAGGAATGGTTCATTTTGCACATTATGTTTTTCATGTTGCTCCTCACTATCATACTCATCATGTTGGTTTAGTATGGCTAACTCCTCACTCAAATCTCCCTGGTCTCCTACTTGAATTTTCATATTCTTTATGGAAATTCCCCTGGGGATCTACAGACTCAGTTGTATAGGAGTCTACCTCATCAATACCAATAGGTAGAATTTCCTCATGAACTTCCAAATGCTTGTCATCGTACAAGCTTCCCTGAATAATTTCATGTTGTTTCTCACCATACTGAAGATCAATAGACCCAACTACAAAAGACTCCCCATGATCTGAAGGAAACTCCTCTTGTTATTTCTTTGTTGCCTTCTTCTTATCACCTAGACATGAATGGTTAAGGGCCCAAGGTCCCTTGCAAAAAAGCATAGTCCTTTCCTCCTTAGTTCATTCTTGTTGCAGATTTTGTTCTTTATTTCTCCATCAATCCTTCTCAATTCCTCCCTAGTCAACATCTTTATGAGAAATTTTATATTTTTCCTGACCAATTTCTCGACTAAATCATAGGCAACTAGTGATACCTTTGGTTCCTTCCTCCAAATGCTCAAAAATTTGGATCTTAGTATATTGCATATGTCAGCATCTCCTTGTTGAGATTCAACAAGAAATTTCAGCACCCACGCCTAATGTGGGACCAGGAGGTCCAAGCAACACCTACACTAGGGTGGGATCATAAGGCTAAATTTGGTGCAAGTCTATTTTAGTTATCCCTTAATTAAGATGGAAAATAAAATGTAATCTAATCTCAAAATAACTTGTAATAGTTAACTGAGTGTGATCAAATCAATTAACTCGTGAATTTCGAGTTAGAGGTAGTTGGTGAGGCATGCAGAGTAATTCTAGTTGTAACAGAGTTCGAAGTGCAGTGGTGCATTAGTTAATGCAGGCTGTAATAAGTTTAACTCAGTTAAGTGAGTTAAAATCATTTGTGCTAGTTGTAACTGTTAGATACACTAGTGAGAGATCAATTGAGTTAAATATTAATTAATTCATAATCAGTGATCTCACATGCAACTGAGGATTTACTATTATTAGCTGCATGCATGTCAGATCCAGTGGAGACCCAGTTGAGATCTAGGTGAAAGGGAAGTTGACTATCAGTTGTAGGATTATTGGGTTGCACCCATGCAAGAAAACACCCATTGGAGTGCCCATGATACTTGCATAATCAAGGAAGGAAAAAATTATTGAATAATAAGGATTGCATTCATCAGGGATTACATAAGCGAGGAAGGTTGTTTGGAGGTAGAAAATTGGCTAAGTATTGGTTAGTTTTATCTTAGACAGTGTGAGACAATTACCTAAGTACATGAGGGATCTTGTGAGAAGAGTTGTATGTAATTGTTTCAAGATTACATGCTGAATATACAATAGAATATAGTTGGGTTTTTAGCAGAAACCTTTCCTCAGGAAATTATCTGTGTTGTAGTTTGATTGATTCTTCTTTGCTTCATGTGATTGGCAATTGTGTTTTTAATTCCGAAAAATATTTGTAGAAGCGATTTAGTATTTAACTTTAGTACATTGTTAGATAAGATTGAATCCATGATATACATGCTTGTTGTATAATTTCTACATGGTAGAGCACAAGAAATCACAATTGTGAAGGAGGAGCTGAGTTTTTTATTGCATAGAATTCTAATTTGCGGAAAGACTTTCTTGGTGCTACAACTGATTCAGGATCGAAATGTCTTTCAATAGCTTGAGGTTGGAGTATTCACTCGAGGGTAGATAAAACTATATTTCTTGGAAGGACATGATGGAGGAAGTACTCGAAGACAATGGCTTGAAGGAATTCATTAACAATGATGTTCCTAAACCCGCTGTGACAGATGTTGCAAATATTGATGCATGGAAAAAGAAAGTGGAAAAGGCAAGGAGGATCCTATTAGAGGGAGTATGAGACCACATTGTCTCAATCCTCCATGGGAAAGCCACACCATATGCATTAAGGAAGGCTTTGACAGATCTATTTCAGAGAAACAACGAACATAGGAAATTGGCACTAAAAGATAAGCTCAGGAATATCAAGATGGAGAAAGGCGACTCCATACCAAAATATCTAAAAAAGTTTGTCCAATGTAGAGATGAACTCTGGAGCATTGGTATAGCTGTCGCTGATGATTATTTGGTGAGCTTGGCTCTCCTTTGACTTCCCAAGATTTGGCATATTATCAAGACTCTATCAATGGAAGGGAAAAGTTGCCAGAATGGGAACCTTTATGGTCGGATTTGGTGCAAGAGGAGTTCAGACGAAACACCAGAGATGGATATTCATATAAGAATGAAGATGAAGAATATTTTTTTTTGTATGCCAAGGTGAAGAAGGGGAAGGTGAAGAAATTCCATTCCAAATCAGACTCCAAAGATGTCAAGAAGCGAGACATGTCCAGGGTGAAGTGTTTTCACTATCACAAGCATGGGCATTATGCTACTAATTGTCCACAAAATAAGAAGAAAAAGAAGGTTGGAGGATCTGTAGCTGGTGAGGCTTTGGCATCGCAATTTGAGCTTGACTTCTCATTTATCGCATGCTTGATTTCAATTGCATTGGGATATGTGTGGTATTTTGATAGTGGCGCTTCCTTTCACATGACGAGAGACAAGGAAATTTCCAGTAGCTTGGAGGATAAGTATATCTAGATGCATATTGAAATGGGTGATGACGGGCGGTACAATGCTATCGAGATTGGTACAATTACCTTCTAGAGGCAGTCAGGTAAACCCTTTCATTTTAAATATGTAATGCATATACCAGGTTTGAAGAAAAAATTATTCTCAGTTGCAATGTTGGAGGATAGAGGATATGATATTGTTTTTAGTGAAGGAAAAGATTTCCTGTGACACAAAACAATAGGACAATCCAAGAAGATAGGGATTCAAGTTAAGAATCTCTACAAGCTAGATGTATATGGCTACGTAGCATTGATGGGAAATGCAAACAAAGTGGTGAGCTGGGATGAGGGCGAATTATGGCACAGGAGATTGGGCCATATTGACCATGGAGCCTTGAAAGTCATGCAACAGATTTCTATTGGTCTTCCTAAGGGTACACTTGTGCCGTTAGACACATGCAAGGGATGTACTATGGGAAAATATGTAAAGGCCACCTTTCATGACAAGGAGAACCGAGCTTTTAGGATCCTTAAGAATGTTCACAAAGAAATGTATGGACCATTCTATATTGCTTCAACAAAAAAACATAAGTAATATGTGATATTTGTTGATGAATTTTCTCGTAAGTGTTGTATCTTATTCATGCAGAAGAAATATTAGAAATTCTCAAAGTTTCTTGAGTTTAAGGCACTGATGGGGAAGTTTCTTGAGTGAAGGCTCTGAGGAGCGATAATGGTGGTGAATACATCTCTAACGAATTCAAGAAATTTTGCAACAAATAAGGAATTCAAAGAGAACTGATAGCGCCTCATAACCCACAACAGATTGGGGTTGCTAAAAGAAAGAACATAACGATTGTGGGTACAACAAGAGCGATGTTTCATGATCAAGGCCTGCCGATGCATCTGTGGGAAGAAGCACGCGACACTGCGGTATTTTGTGCAAAAATGTTGTCCTCATAGGATACTTGGCATGAGTACACCTGAAGAGGCTTTGATTGGTAAGAAACTTGATGTTTCAAACTAAGATTTTTGGCTCATCTGTTTATGTGCATGTGACCAAGGACACCAGGAAGAAGTTGGAACCAACAACTGAGATCAGGATTTTTGTGGGGTACACTGAAACACCCCACAAATATCGAGTGTATTTTCCAAACAACATAATGATTGTTGTGCGACGAGATATAAAATTGATGAGGAGAAAGCCATGTGGTTGTCCCTTGAGAGGGAGCTAGACTTACATGCAGAGGATGAACTATTGGTTCCTAAGACTAAGCCTCAAGATGTGGAGCAGCCACATGAGGAGGATCATGGAGTGGCGGAAAACACTCATGCAGAGCCATCCATCAGAAATTGGAGAAGGCACACCACGAAAGCTGATATATTGAGACTTGATGCTATAGAGAATGTAGGAGCCCCTACTTCACAACATAGACAGAGGCAATCTCTAGACAATTTTACTAGATACATGGATCTTATGAGAAAATGTATTGTGACTGAACCATATTCCTTTCAGGAGGCAGTGAAGCAACCAACTTGGATTTATGCAATGGTGGAGGAGTATGACTCAATTTTCAAGAACAATGCATGGGATATTTTCCCAAGACTGGTCGAAAAATCAGTGGTTGGATCGAGATGGATCTATAAGGTAAAGCAAGCTATTGATGGAAGTGTGGAGAAATACAAGGCTATATTTGTGGCTCGGGGATTCTCACAGATCGAGGGGATTGATTACGATAAGACCTTTGCACCAATTGCAAGGTACTCTTCTATTAGATCCATCCTTGCACTCTCAGCGGAAATGGGCTAGTGCATTCATCAGATGGATGTGAAAACTATGTTTCTCAATGGATTAATTGAGGAATAAGTGTACATAGAGTAGCCTGAAGGTTTCGATATCTTCAACAGTGAGTCACTTAGGAATAGCGTAATTCCTCTGTCGGATGCATGAGCCACTTCCAAGGCTCGAACTGAAGTGCTCCAAGAGAGTAAACTGAAGTTTATAGTCCAAATATTATTAAGGGTAAATAATATTTGACTTCCCTATTTTTAGGATAGGCAGTCTAAATATAGACTTCGACCTATAGGTCAAAAAATAGAGGTCCATCTATTTTTTACCAACATGACCAATACTCCAAGAATAACATACTGCAACCCCTGGACCATGCTCCATATGTCTAAAAATAGACATAGTCTAAAAATAGACTTTGCGCCAGAATTTGCCTGCGGGCCCACTTAGTGAAAGCGACTTCATTTCACTAAGCTCCATCATCTTGCTGCATTCTCAACAAGCCAAACAACGAGGAATATTTGTTGTGTGGCGAGATATAGGCTGATGAGGAGAAAGCCATGCAGTTGTCCCTTGAGAGGGAGTTGTACTTGCATGGAGAGGAGGAACTGTTGGCTCCCAAGGATGAGCCTCAAGATGTGGCGCAACCACATGCGAAGGATCATGGAGTGGAGGAAAACACTCATGCAGATCCATCCATCAGAAATGACAGAAGGCGCACCACAGAAGCTAATAGATTGATATTTGATGATGTAGAGAATGTAGGATCCCCTACTTCATAGTGCTGACAGAAACAATCTCTTGACAGGTTTACTGGATACATGGATCTTATGAGAAAATGTATTGTGACTGAACCATCTTCCTTTCAAGAAGTAGCGTAGAAACCTACTTGGGTTAATGCAATGGTGGAGAAGTATGACTTCATTGTTAAGAACGGTGCATGGGATATTGTCTCAAGACCAGTCGACAAATCAATGGTTGGATCGAGATGGGTCTACAAAAGAAAACTGCTAATGGGAGTGTGGAGAAATACAAGGATAGATTTGTGGTCCGAGGATTCTCACAGATTGAGGGGATCGATTATGATGAGACTTTTGTACTTGTTGCAAGGTACTCTTACATTAGATCCATACTTGAAGGTTTTGAAATCTTCAACAGTGAGTCGCATGTGTTCAGACTCAAAAGAGCATTGTATGGGCTGAAGCAAGCACCCCATGCTTGGTACACTCAGATAGAAAGCTATTTCACTGGACTGAGATTCACCAGAACTGAAGCAGATGCAAACCTATACCATATTGTGGTTGAGGCTAAGCTATTAATCATTGTTCTTTATGTTGATGATCTAATTTTTACTGGTGATGAGAAACTAATACACTCATGCAAGGGAGTTCGAAATGAAGGACATGGGAATCCTTCATTATTTCCTTGGATTGGAAATATGGCAGCGGGATGGTGAAATTTTTGTGTCTCAAGGCAAGTATGCAAAGGAGATACTGGGTAAGTTCAACATGGAGATTTGCAAACCCATGGATACTCCTCTTCTAGGAAATTAGAGGAAAGAGGATGCTACTTTTGGAGAGGTAGTGGATGCTACTGTTTACAGGCAGTTAGTTGGTTTGTTAATGTATCTAATGAACACTAGACCAAACATTTTCTACACAGTTAACCAGCTGAGTCAAGCTATGGTTAAGCCTACCAAGCCCTTTTGGAAGGTGAGGAAGCATGTCTTGAGATACTTGAGGGGCACATCAGAGTATGGTCTATGGTACAGGCAGACAGAGGGAGTGAAGCTTCAAGGCTTCACTGATGCAAATGGGGCGGGTAGTCCATCAGACGGAAATAGCACATCAGGAGGGATCTTTAGCACAGGATCAACAACAATTTCATGGTACAACAGGAATCAACGATCTGTGGCACTCAATTCAGTGGAAGCAGAATACATGGCAGCAAGTCAAGCTACATGTGACATTATTTGGATGAGAAAGATCTTGGTTGGTTTGTTTGGTTCTCATATGGATCCGACAGTGATTCATTGTGATAATCAGAGTTTCATTAAACTCTCGATTAATCCTATGTTTCATGATAGGTCCAAGCATATAGATATCTGGTACCATCATCTTAGATATTGTGTGCAGAGAAGAATAATGTTGCTTCGGTACATTCCCATGGAAGATCAGGATGCAGATATTCTGATGAAGGCACTCACTAGGAGAAAATTCGAATACCATAGAGACAGGATTGGGGTGAAGGATAATCCCTTTCTTGTTGAGAGGGAGTGTTGAGATTCAACAAGAAAATTTCAGCACCCACGCCCAGTGCATTAAGCACCTACACTAGGGTGGGGCCCATAGTGCTAGTTTTGGGTGCATGTCTATTTTAGTTATCCCTTAATTAAGATGGAAAATAAACTGTAATCTATTCTCAATGATGACTTGGAATAGTTAACTGAGAGTGATAAACTCAGTTAGCTAGTGGATTTCGATTTAGAGGTGGTTGGTGAGGCATGCATAGAGTAATTATAGTTGTAATAGAGTTTGAAGTGCAGTGGTGCATTAGTTAATGCAGATTGTAATTAGTTTAACTTAGTTAAGTGAGTTAAACTCAGTTGTGCTAGTTGTAACTGAAGATACACTAGTGAGAGATCAAGTGAATTAAATATTAATTAATTCAAAATCAGTGAAAACATATTATATATACATTAAATATTAATTAAAATCAAATATTAAAATTCAAATTGCAATCCACGTATTGTTCGTTGGTTAATACATTAATGCCATGGTTCATGTTAAAATAAATTCCAACGACAAGCTTTAAATCACATATGGTAAATCAAAGGTTAGTTAAATCTGCATATATGGTAAAAGGCATGGGGCGGGGTCGGGTTTTGAAGCCAGGACCACTGCCCAAAAAGCCAAGAGTTTCCATCGTTAAGCCTCAACATTACATTTGATAAGAATATTGATGTTCAAAGATTTGAATTCTAATGCGCCATTAAACAAAGGTTTGGAGGGGGCCAACTCCACCGGAAAGCCCCCTCCCCATGCACTCAAAACTAAAGGCTCTGACATCACATACGGTGGGAATTCGTTAAGCCATGATTATTAATGTATTAATCCGTGCTTATGGGTAATTAAACCATAACTAATCTCCATTAACGCAAATCCATGCTTAGAGCGCTAACCCCACTTATCTTATTATAACCGTGCTTATCTTAATGTTAAGCATCGATTAATCTAGCAAAATTTGAGCATAGCACGCCAAAGACAGCGGAATTTCTATTTTTAGAAGTTTAATTGGCAGTTAGCCAGATTTGGAGGTAGTTTTCAGGGAGAAACTTGAATGAGGCATAACTTTTGCCCAGAAACTCCAAATTCGACTTAGTTAGAATTAAAACAGGGGTATTGGGTGTATTTTGGAGCCATTGAAGCATGTTTCAGAGGTAGAAAAGGTCATCTACGAGTGTTTTTGTGCATTTGAATATTTTTTGAAGGTTAGGGCCACCAGGTGTTGGAGGCATTGCCAGAGCATCTAGAATCCAAATTGAGCAAAAAAACAATCATTTCTGGTAGATTGTGATGTTTTAAACTCATTGGGATAGGTTCCAATAGCATTTGAATCTTGTAACAATAATTTTAGCACACTTTAAGCTAATACAAAGGCCCACACTATGAAGCTGGACCAAGAAGATGTAGCTCAGGAGGGTTGATCTCCTTCAACAAAATTCTGTTTATTGAGATCTTTTATGTGTGTTTTCTGTGTTTAAATTTGATGTTGTTCAGTTATTTAAAATTGTTCTTTTAATTTTATGACAAACACTAAATTTCACCAAGTAAATTGAATTGACAATCACATGCTCATGGGAAAACTCTTGATTAATAAGAAAACCAAATCAAAGAGAATTTTATATCTAGAAATGATACTAGCACAACACTAAATAGCAATCATTTCAGATCACATTAGCAAATGGAGTACCCCATTTTCCCAATTTCCCCAACCATACTCCTCAATACCTCTTTATTTTTTAACAAGATTGAGGAGGATAACATATGCTTGATCTGTAAGTTCATCCTTTACATGAATCCCTCCGAGTATATTTAATGAACCCTAAGAAGGAAGGGTTCTCCCTTGTCATGTTTGAAAATTCCATCGTTGTTGTTTTAACGAGTCCAGTGAAGGTAAAACTCGACATCTTTTTCATGTTCAGAGAGTTTAAAAAAGAGGCGAAAAAGAAACTCTAGATTTTCCTTTTCGTAGATAGTTTCTTGAGTCCAAAAAGGTAGAAAACAATACTCAAGAACCTCTTGGCCATGTTCGGCTAAGTTATTATTCTTTCGTAAATAGTCAATGTCATTCCAAAAAAGGGTTAAACTTATACTGAGTAGACATATTTGATTTACTTTTATGAGTTTGAAAAGAAAAGTTCTTGACAATCTTTTCATATTTTAGGAGTCTGAAAAGAGCTGAAAGATGACTCCAAGGGGTTCCTTTTTCATAGGTTGATATAGTTTGAAAAAGAGATAAAAGTATACTCCTTGGTCAAAATAACCTATTTAAAGCATGGTAAAACACCATTAACAACCATCAACCTGCTAAAAACATCACAAAAAGGATTAAACATACCTATTTCATAGTAAAAATGAAGCATGTCTAGGTCAAAACATTAAATATGAATAAAATAATGCAATATATGACCATAAATACCTATAATGACTATTCATTTTTACCATTTCATATTTACCTTCAACAGTGAGAGTTTTGGAGAATTTTTTCCCTCGATATTTTACAGCTGATTGCAGCCAATCTAGTGGACCATTTCGATCAATGTTTCTTCTAAGTAGGAGCTAAAACCTTTCTGTTTCCTTTGATGGTCCTTTTTTGTGATTTCATGGCAATATTTTGAGGTTTTTAGGCCCTTGGGTTTCCAAAAACATGCCCTATACCAACGCACCTCTCTGGTGTCGAAACACGTGTTGCACCTAGGCAGATTTTCACTGTTGGGAGAGGTGAAATGCTTTTCCATGCACTATTGGGGTGTGTTGGGCGCAAAATTCTCAATGGTTTATCAGTTTCCCCTCAAATTTTGTCAGATATTTTGCATGAAAAGGACCCTAATGAATCCTTTGTTGATGTTTCAGGTGTTCATTAGCACAAAATGACATTCATTTGGTGAGAAAGAGAACATGAAGAATGAGATTAACTACAAAAAATTATCCCACCACTATCCAGCCACCTAAACACTGTGTTGTTGAAATTATTCTGGCTACCTGGTATGAGGCAACAAACGGAATTGTTGAAATATCTTGTTAATTCATGGGATATTCAAGTGCAAGTATTCAGGTTTGGGGAACATCTGCTCGAGACAAAGGTAGAGGATATTTAATTTCTGACAGGTTTATTCAAGAGGGGTGCTCCCATCTCTCTCCTAGGTGGGAGAAGTGGCGAGGAGACTATGAAATACTATATCCATACCTATAGAAAACCTCGATCCCAACCTATTAGGGATGGAAAGATCAATATCAAATATGTGATCTAGTTAACTTTGAGAACGATCATGTTTATCATCATGAGATTGGCAGGTATCTTTACACTCCATGTAGCGAGAGGATCGTACATGTCGTATGGGGTAGAATGTCTAGCACCAACAATGTTCAACTGGAGTGAGGGTGTCTTGGTAATAATGAAGGAAAATATCACTAAATTGAAAGAGGGGAAGTTAAATAACTTCATTTATGGTTCGATCTTAGTCTCTTTTTCTCTAGAGCGGGTGCCACTACTGTTGAATTCCAACAAGAAATTACAGCACCTACACTAGTGTGGGACCAATAGGTCCTAGTAGCACCTACACTAGTGTGTGCTAAATTTGGTGTAGTGTCTATTTTAATTTTCCCTTAATTAAAATGGACAATAAAATGTAATATTATCTCATGATCACTTGTAACAGTTAACTGAGCGTGATAAACTTAGTTATCTCATGTATTTCAAGTTGAGAGTGGTTGGTGAGGCATGCAAAGTAATTCTATTTGTTATGGAGTTCGAATTGCAGTTGGTGCATTAGTTTAATGCATGTGTAATCAGTTAACTCCGTTAGGTGAGTTAGAGTCAGTTGAACTAGTTATAATTGTTTGTTGCACTAGTGAGAGATCAAGTGAATTAAATATTATTTAATTCACAATCAATGATCTTCCATGCAACTGATGATTTACTATTATTAGTTACATGCATTTCAGTTCCAGTGGAGACCTAGTTGAGACAAAGGTGAAAGGAAGGTTAACTATCAGTTGTGTGATTAGTAGGTTGCTTGCATGCAACTAGACATCCATTGGATTTCCCATGATCCTTGCGCAGTTTAGGAAGGAAAAAATTCCTAAACAATAGGGATTGCATTCATCAGGAATTGTGCAAGCAAGGCAGGTTGTTTAGAGGCTGATAATTGGCTAAGTGTTGGTCAGTTTTGTCTAGGACAGTGTGATACAGTTAGCAGAGTGCAGGAGACTCTTGTGAGAAGAGTGAATTGTAATTGTTTCATGATTCCATGGTTAATATATGTAGAAATTATATGCACAAAGCATGCATATGTCCTTGATTCACCTGATCTCACACTATTTAACTTTATGCAAAATACTGAATCAATTCCACTTGTTAATCTTTTGCGGAAAAATTAATTGCACACACATGTGAAGCATAAACAAAAATAATCAATCGCACGTAACACAGTTTTTAACTGGGAAAGCCTGAAGCTGAAAACCCCAACTATATATTATGTATCATGGAATCATATGACAATCCTCATACAAAGCTTATCAAGCTCTCATTACAGTACAATCGTCATACACTAATCAGGACCAATCTTGCAAATCCATGCACTGATCTTTGCCTCCTGCTAGCCTGCCTCCACTGCACAATCCCTGCTGAAGAATAGCTCTGAATGAATTCAAAGTACTCTTGGATTGACTGCACAATCCTCATTGGATACTCCAATGTGTGTGTGATGCAATCAATGCATCACTATAGTCACAACAGATAGTCTATCTTGCCCTTTCACCTACCTCTCCACTGGGTCTCCACTGAAACTACCATGCACTGTAGTTAACTACTGTATTTTTCAGTTGATTAATGATTTATTATTTGTGAATTAATTAACTAATTAATTCACTCCACTCTCACTAGTGTATCATTCAGTTAGACTAGATACAACTAGCTCAATTGAGTCTAACTGAGTTAAACTAAATACAACTCGATAACTACTTCTTCCAACTGTGTCATAACTCTGCCACTTGAGTTCTAACTGAGTCCTCCATGCATTAGCTCCAGTAAACCCTTGGGAATTGCGTAATTCCCTCAGTCCATTGATGTGCCACATCTGTGCACTAAACTGTAGTGCTCCAATAGAATAAGTTGCTGTTTAGTATCTGATTATTATTAAGAGCTAATAATAATCGACATGCATCTATTTTTAGATCAGCGATCTATAAATAGACTTCGCCCAATATTCTAAAAATATAATTTCATCTATTTTTCCAACTTGATCAACCATCCACAAATAACATCCTGCAACTTCTGAAATATGATCATCATGTCTAAAAATAGACATAGTCTAAAAATAGACTTGCGCCAAAAATAGCCTGCGGGCCCACTTAGTGAAGGCAACTCTTTTCACTAAGCTCATCATCTTATTGAATCTCAACAATATACAATAGAAGATAGAGGGGTTTTTAGCAGCAATATTTCCCCAAAAAATTATCTGTGTTGTGGTTTGATTTGATTCTTTCTTTGCTTCATGTGATTGGCAATTGTGTTTAATTTCCACAATTGATTTGTAGAAGTTATTCAGTATCTAGCTTTAGTACTTGTTATATCAGATTGAATCCATTGATATACATATGTTTGTATAACTTCTACATGGTATCAGAGCACATGAAATCACTATAGTGGAGGAGAAGTTTAGTTTGTGACTGAATAGAATCGAATTTGTAGAAGACATTCTTGGTGCTTCAGGATCGAAATGGCTTTCAAAGGCTTGAGATTGGAGTGTGCACTCGAGGTAATATCTAACTATATTGCTTGGAAAGACAAGATGGAGGTAGTACTGGAGGACAATGGGTTGAAAGAATTCATTGGTAATGATGTTCCAAAACCCATTGTAGCAGATGTTGCAAATCTTGATGCCCAGAAAAAGAAGGTTGCAAAGGCGAGGATGATCTTATTGGAGGGAGTATGAGACCACATTGTCTCAAGTTTCCATGGAAAAGAGACACCATATGCAATGTGGAAATATTTGACAGATCTATTTCAGAGCAACAGTGATCATAGAAAATTGGCACTAAAGGATAAACTCAGGAAGATCAAAATGGAGAATGGCGACTCCATGCCGAAATATTTAAAAAAGTTTTTCCAATGTTGGGATGAGCTTGGGAGCATCAACATTACTATCATTGATGATTATTTGGCAAGCCTAGCTCTTCTAGGACTTACTAAGAGTTGGCATAGTGGACTTTGTCAATGGAAGGGAAAAGCTGCGAGATTGGGAACGACTTTGGTTGGATTTGGTGCAAGAATAATTCAGGCAGAATACCAGAGATGTATCTTCATCTAAGAATGAAGATGAAGAAGATTATGCTTTGGCTGCCAAAGTGAATAAGGGGAAAGGAAAGAAATTCCATTCCAAATCTGAGTCCAGTAAAGATGGTAAGAAGCGTGACATTTCCAGAGTGAAATGTTTTCACTGTCATGAACATGGACATTATACCACTAATTGTCCATAAAAGAAGAAGAACAAGAAGGCTCCAGGATCTACAACTGGTGACGCTTTGGCCTCACAATTTGAGCTTGACTTCTCCTTCATTTCATGCACGGTGTCAAGTGTAATGGGATCGTTGTGGTACTTGGATAGTGGTGCATGCTTTCACATGATGGGAGACAAAGAACTTTTCAGTAGCTTGGAGGAGAAGGACCTCCAGATGCATATTGAAATGGGTGATGACGAGCAGTACAGTGCTATCGGGATTGGTACCATTACCTTCAAGAGATAGTGATGTAAACCCTTTCAATTAAAATATGTAATGCATGTACCAGTATTGAAGAAAAAATTAGTCTCAGTTGCAATGTTGGAGGATAAAGGCTATGATGTTGTTTTCAGTGAAGGAAAATATTTCCTGCGACAAAAAAAAATAGGACAAGCCAAGAATATTGGGATTCGAGTTAAGAATCTCTACAAACTTGATGTAGATTTTTGCGCAACATTGATGGGTAAGGTGGGAAGAGTGGTGAGCCGAGATGAGGGTGAGTTATTGAACATGAGATTGGGCCATCTTCACCACGGAGCCTTGAAGGTCATGCAACAGATTTCTACAGGTCTTCCCAAGTGTACACTTGCGCAGTTAGACACATGCAAGGGATGTACTATGGGGAAGTATACAAAGGCCACTTTTCATGAGAATGAGAACTGAGCTTCGGAAATCCTTGAGAGAGTTCACTCAGATGTGTGTGTACCATTCTCTACTGCTTCGATAACAAAGCGTAAGTACTATGTGATATTCATTGATGAATTTTCTCGAAAGTGCTGGATCTACTTCATGCAGAAGAAAGATCAGAGGTTCTCAAAGTTTCTTGAGTTCAAAGAACTAGTGGATAAAGTCACGATGAAGCATGTGAAAGCTCTTAGGAGTGACAGTGGTGGTGAGTACATCTCCAATGAATTCTAGAACTTCTGTCGCAAAGAAGGAATTCGTAGAGAACTTATTGCGCCTCATAACCCACAGCAGAATGGGGTCACAGAAAGAAATAACATAACAATTGTGGGTGCAACAAGAGCGATGTTACATGATCAGGGCCTACCATTGCATCCGTGGGCGGAGGCATGAAACACCATGATATTTGTGAAAAACTATTGTCCTCATCGGATACTTGGCACGAGTACACCAGAAGAGGCTTTTACTGGTAAGAAACCTAATGTTTCACATTTTAAGTTTTTTGGCTCATCTGTTTATGTGCATGTGACAAAAGACGCCAGGAAGAATCTGGAACCAACAGCTGAGATTGGGATATTTGTGGGGTACAATGAAACTCCCCACAACTATTGAGTGTATTTTCCAAATAACAGAATGACTGTTGTGTGACAGGATATAAAATTTGATGAGGAGAAAGTCATGCGATTGTCTCTTGAGAGGGAGCTAGATTTGCATGCAGAGGAGGAAATATTGGTTTCAAAGAACGAACCTCAAGATGTGAAGCAGCCACATGCAGAGGATCATGGAGTGGCAGAAAAAACTCATGAAAATCCATCCACCAGAAATGGTAGAAGGCGCGCCACGGAAGCTTATATATTGAGACTTGATGCAACAGAGAATGTAGGAGCCCCTACTTCACTGCGTAGACAGAGACAATCTCCAGACAGGTTTACTGGATACATGGCTCTTATGAGCAAGTGTATTGTGACAAAACCATATTACTTTCAGGAATCAATGCAACAACCAATTTTGGTTGATGCTATGGTAGAGGAGTATGACTCCATCATCAAGGATAGTGCGTGGGAGATTGTCCCAAGACCGGTCGGCAAATCAGTGGTTGGATCTAGATGGATCTATAAGGTGAAGCAAGTTTATGATGGGAGTGTGGAGAAGTACAAGGATAGATTTTTGGCCCAGGGATTCTCACAAGTTGAGGTGATCAACTATGATGAGACTTTTGCATTAGTAACGAGGTACTCTTCCATTAGATCTATCCTTGCACTCTCAGCGCAGATGGGGTGGCGCATTCATCAGATGGATGTGAAAACTACATTTCTCAATGGAGTTATTGAGGAAGAAGTGTAGAAAAAGGAGCCATAAGGTTTTAAGATCTTTGACAATGAGTCACATGTGTGTTGACTCAAGAGAGCACTGTATGGGTTGAAGCAAGCACCTCGTACCTGGTACAGTCGTATTGACAGCTATTTCACTGGGTTTGGCTTCACCAAAAGTGAAGCTGATGCAAACTTGTACCAGATTGTGGTTGATGGTAAGCTCTTGATTATTGTACTATATGTTGATGATCTAATTTTGACAGGTGATGAGAAACTGATAAACTCATGCAAGGAGGATCTTGCAAGGGAGTTCGAAATGAAGGACATCTAACTCCTTCACTATTTCCTTGGTTTGGAAATATGGTAGTGGGATGGTGAACTTTTTGTTTCTCAAGGAAAATATGCCAAAGAGATACTGAGTAAGTTTCACATGGAGAGTTGTAAACCCATGGACACTCCTCTTCCAGTAAATTGGAGGAAAGAGGATGCTACTTCAGGAGAGGTAGTGGATGCTATTGTCTACAAGCAGTTAGTAGGTTCACTGATGTACTTGGTGAACACCAGAACAGAAATTTGCTACGCATTTAACTAGCTGAGTGAAGCTATGGTTAAGCCAACCAAGATCTTTTGGAAGACAGGGAAGCATGTCTTGAGATATCTCAAGGGCAGTACAAAGTATGGATTATGGTACAAGAGGACAAAGGGAGTGAAGCTTCAAGGCTTCACAAATGTAGATTGGGTAGGCAGTCCATCAGACAAAAAGAGCACAGTAGGAGGGATCTTCAACATAGGATCGACATTAGTTTCTTGGTACAACAGGAAACAGCGATATGTGGCACTCAGTTCAGCTGAGGCAGAGTACATGGCAGCAAGTCAAGCTGCATGTGAGGCCATATGGATGAGAAAGATCCTGGTTGGTTTGTTTGGTTCTCAAATGGATCCGACAGTGATACATTGTGATAACTAGAGTTGCATTAAACTCTTGGTTAATCTGATGTTTCATGATAGGTCCAAGAACATAGACATCAGGTGCCACCATCTCAAATATTGTACTCAGAGGCGCATAATTTTACTTTAGTACATTCCCACGGAAGATCAGTATGCAGATATTCTGACGAAGATGCTCACCAGGATCAAATTCGAATACCATAGAGGCAGGATCGGGGTGGCAGATAATCCCTTTCTTGTTGAGAGGGAGTGTTGAAGTCCAACAAGAAATTGCAACAACTACACTACTATGGGACCAATCGGTCCTAACTGCACCTACACTAGTGTGTGCTAAATTTGGTGCAGTGTCTATTTTATTTTTTGCTTAATTAAAATGGACAATAAAATGTAATCTTATCTCATGATCACTTGTAACAGTTAACAGAGTGTGATAAAATAAATCAGCTCATGTATTCCGAGTTGAGGGTGGTTGGTGAGGCATGCATAGTAATTCTATTAGTTATGGAGTTTGAATTGCAGTTGGTGCATTAGTTTAATGCATGTGTAATTAGTTAACTCAGTTAGGTGAGTTAGAGTCAGTTGAACTAGTTGTAACTGTTTGTTGCACTAGTGAGAGATCAAGTGAATTAAATATTATTTAATTCACAATCAGTGATCTGCCATGCAACTTATGATTTACTATTATTAGCTGCATGCATGTCAGTTCCAGTGGAGACCTAGTGTTATAGCATCATTTCTCACCTTGACATGATTCATGATTGCTTCATGGCTTTTGGGCACCCATTCCTACAGACTTGGACAAATTCACTTAAAAACAGTGTAAAATACCCCATACGCGACTATGCCCGTGTTTTTCCACGTGTATACGCGAGTCCAGCTAGACTTTTCCGCGTATGCCATTAAAATGATTAAAAAATTTATAAAAAATCCCTAATTTCGCGCTGGGTTGATGGTTACTCAGGTAGTTCAACCACCCTAGCCCGTGGCCAACTATTTCCAACTGCTGAAACTACTTGGAGGGACTATAAAAAGCCCTCATGTGTATGGCCTAAGGGAGAGAGAGAATTATTGATATTATACTCTGTTGGTATTCCCTATCCAAGTCTGATTCCCCGTGCCTCCTGCACTTTCCCAGTTCATTACAGGAAACCCTTGTTTCCTTGAGATATACATCCCTTTATATGTTATCTCTATGCACCAGTTCGGAAGGAGTCTTAGCGAGGCAAGGGCTGGACGGATCCGGACGACGGTCTGCGAAGGCCTTGGAAGGATCAGGTGATCTCTCCACTTGATTACTTTTGTACGTGCTATTTATAATACAGAAGTATCATGTTGTTCCAGAAATAAACGTGTTAGTGTATGCTTTTATGTATGAGAATATTTGTTATACAAGAATTCATTATGATTTATTTAATGTTTTATATGAATCTCACTAACATTTAGAGTAGATATATGCTGTACAACCTGTCCTTTGTGTTGGTTTCTTCTTGTTTTTCAGGTTAAGAAGGAAGGACGGTTGCTGGGGGTTTGGACCCCACGTGGATCTACTTCAACCGTAGGACCTACGGGTAACTTTCTCATTCTACTCTATTTAGTTTTTCTGAATGTGCATGGTTGTGTGAGTCTCTGTTAAGTAGCATGCCCCTGCTCTGTAGAGGTTGTAACCCAACCAACCTCTAGGGTTAGATTTCCCCGAAACAGAACTGGCGACTCCACCGGGGATCACATTCTTGTGATTCTCCTGTTGGGTTGTTTCAGCTGTTTGGTAGGTTGCCAACAGTTTTATCTTTCATTTGCAGTCCAGTTTATTTTCTTGCAGTCAGTCTGAAGTCTTGGTGTCTTTTCCAGGCTTGTTCTTTTTGTTTTTTTTCATTATTTACCTTTTCATATGCACCTTCTTTTGCACACAGTCACTTATACACGCGAGTTTGTCTGAAGGAAACCGTGTATACGCGAGTTTCCCTTAGAACAGACGCGTATGCACGCTGGTTGCATAGCTGTGAAGTAGCGTATACCTAGGCAGATTTTGAATTTTTGAGTTTCTTGACTTTTTAGTCCTTTCTGGCTGTGGAGGCATGTTTCTACAGAGTCTCTGTACTTACTGGAGTGTGAAGGAAGTGGTTTCATGTCTTTTCTCTCTTTCATTTGAGTGAAAACTAGTCTTTTTGGCAAAGTGTTGTTTCTGGTGCTGGCACTTCTGGGTTGAGTTCCAAGATCGCTTTCTGAGAATTCTTGGCTGTTCTACTTTATTAGAACAGAGAGCTTTTGCTCACTGACTCGCTCCTATATTTGTTTTGTGCTTCGCATTGCGATTTTTGCTTCGTTTTTGATTGGTTTTCTTGAGTTCCATAGGCTAGGTTTGTTGCAATTTTCGAAGAGCTTTTCTTGCTTCTTTGGAGTTTTTGTTTGCAACAAGTTTGCACTATTTGTCTAGGCTGATTGGCTGAGTTTTGGTCTTCTCTTGCTCTCATTGATCTTGCTACAAGTTAGCTTTATAAGGTTTGGGAGCATTCTTGAAGTTTGTGCTTGAAATTCGGTCTCGTTTTGGTTTGGATTTTGATAGTTGTGCTTGGTGTTTTCGAGCTCTTGTTTTATAAAACTAAAAAGCCCAAAAAACATTTGTTTTGCTTTTTGTTTTTGCATTTCAAAAACTCAAAAAACATTTGGTCTTGTTTTTGTTTTTGTTGTTGCATTTTCATTTTCGTTTTGCTATACCTTTTGGAGCTTTTGTGAAGTTTCTTGCTTCTAGTTTTCGGCTTGACTTTGAGGAGGAGTTGTCATTTGATTTCTTCTTCTTGTTTTTAAGTGTTTTTGGTGTCTTATATTAAGATTTTTTGTTTTTCGAGAACTAGATTTTTGGGCCATCAAAAGAGAGTTAAAACTGAAGGAGCTTTTTGGGAAATTTCACTCTGTTTTAAGAGATTTTTGCATCTTAGGATTTACATGCTTGTAGTGATTTGCATTAGGTGCATTTCAGCATTTAGTTAGCTTCTTAGTTTTTGTGAGTGTGAGTTTTCTTTTTGAAAAGAAAAATACAAATTTTTAGTCTCGTAGAACCTGTATAGAGATTACTTTTCATCGAAAGACAAAGAACTGCATGTGCATGTAGTTAAGTTTTTATTAATTTCTTTTGCGTCAAAACACCATTGGTTTCATCTCCATATCCTTGTGACTTAATACAATAGCCCTTAAAATAAGCGATTTAATCTAAAATCAACTAGCAAGTTTTCCTAAGTGTCAATCACCAACTAGCTAGGTTGTAGGGCCTTGGAATAGGTGAGTGGAGAGTTAACTCTCCAAGGCCGCTCAAACAAACATAGAAGTTGATTAATTGAGCAAAATCCAACTCCGTGAGGTGGACTGGGAAAGCTCTCATCCGAGAGTCAAGCGCGAGGGGAAGTGAAGGTTGAGAAGAGGGATACCCCCCCTCTGATTAGCTGAATCTGACCTCAAGACCGTTCCGCCCAGCTTCTGATACGGATTGGTGTCCATAGTTTCCACTCCTAGGTTCCACACAGGTGACTGCGGGGGGGAATACCCGTGGTACCTGAGGCAGGCGTCGCATCACTTTCAGCAGTACTTCTGGGGGGTGCCCTTGCGAAGCTTGGGTGCTTGAGCCGGCAAAGGCTGTCGTTAGGAGGTTGGCGTAACTGTTTCTGATACCTTCGCTAGTTGTTATGGGCCCTAATCATCCCAGACTGCTTTCGGAAGGCCCTATACTTCGCTTTCCTGTATTTTGGTGTCCGGTCCTCATCACCCGGAGCGGAAATACTTGGAGGCTGTTTGCTTGCTGTTTCTCAGGGATTTTTATTTTAGTGAGTGCTCTTTGCTCCTAGCTTGCCTAGCTTTTCACTTTTTTGATTCTAATTAATAAAATCTATAAAAGTGGTTGATCAAGCGCCTCGACGTTCGAGGAGAATCCGGGGGTTATCTCCCGAGAGTGCAGAGCCTTCTTCGAGAAGGCGTAGGAGCGATTTAGCAGGTGGTTACCACACTGTGGAGTCTGACGCAGTGGAGAGAGGTCCTCCACCAAGGTCTGAAGGTTTCATAGCTGATTCCAGTGTCGGTTCCGAGAGGAGCGTTCCGCTCACCTCGTGAGTGTTGTTTCCTCAGGAAGAAGATTTTCAGATAGAAGATATACCTGAGCCTCTTGCTACAGGTCCATCTCCTCTTCCTCCTAATTATCCGTTTGTTGTTCAGTACATCGGACCGGAGTCTGAGAGACTGCCGGATCTTCCGTATCATTCTTATCTTTCGATGGCCACGACTGGGAACGCAGCTTCTACCGTGAGTGCTGCAGGCATTCAGACTCCTGCTTCTGTCGAGGCAGGGGGCACTATTGCTTCATCTTTGATTGCTTCTAGTGCTGCTATGTTTGGCTCTGGGTTCACCCAAGCATATGCTTCTCATTCTGCTCCCTTCTGTTCAGGGATGTCCATTAGTGGAAATCCCTCTTTTTCCTTTTCCGCCGGTGCAGCTGGATCTACGCCCATGTCTAACATGGCTAGTGGATCAGCTTCGTTTCATGGTTTCCCCTTTGGGACTGGGCACATTCCTAGTTCCAATCCTTCTTTAGGGTCGTTTCCGTTTACGTCCCAGACCCAGAGTTTCAACCCTTGGTCTGGGGGGCAAAGTTCAACTTCTTTTACGGGATGGAATCCTGTGTTTACAACGGCTGGGGCAGGGAATCAGTTCTTTGCAGGTCATCAAGGGAATGCTTCTTTCCCTTCATCGAGTGCTTATCAGTCTTTTTCTCCTCTGTCTAATGCTTGGAACCCCTACCAGGGGCTTTCCTCTTCAATCAATACTTCAGCGGGGGGAACTGGTCTGGGTTTTGGTAACTCGGCGTGGGGAGGAGGTTCTTCTCCATTTTCTACGAGTCCTTTCTGGCAGCCTGGTGCCTCATCAAATCCAGGCTATTATTTTCAGAATGTTGGGAATCTATCCACTCAAGGATGGAATCCTCAAGCTCCGCCTCGTTTACCGTTTCTGGCAATGTTAAACTTGCCAGATTTGTCGAAGTTAACTAATGACCCGATTCGTTATAGTTCGGGGTGGCCTCCGGTCCCGACCAAACTTCCTTCAGATATTCCAAAGTTTGAAGGTAAGAATGGAGAGGATCCGGCGGACGACATCACCACTTTCCACTTATGGTGCTCTTCGAACTCCCTGATCGATGATTCGATTAGGTTGAGATTATTTCAATGCACCCTAACTGGAAATGCTGCCAAATGGTATATCGAGCTCACTGGGGGTAGTTTCACCACATTTGGAGAACTGGCTGTCACATTTCTAAACCATTTTCAGTTGCCTATCAGATATGAGGCTGGGACCGAACTCCTGGCTAATTTTAAACAGGATGAGGCAACTCACATTTCTGATCACATTCAGGAATGGAGGAGAAGGAAGAGGCTTATCAAAGCCCATATTCCAGGTGAGTTCCTTCTCGAGTGGTTTTTGAAATCTCTGCAGTTAGATATTTCAAAATATGTATCCCTATCTGGGGTATTTTCTGAGGAGCAGGCCATCTTTAGGGCCCAGCAGTTAGAATTGATCTATTCTCAGTCTGGGATGCTTTATAAGTATTTGCCCAATGCTCCTCGCTCCAAATTGGATTTATCGAAACCCAAACCTGGTCCGCATGGTGACGGGCTTGTCGGATTGGTCAATAGTAGTGCAGCCAGCCTGCTTTCTCAATTGCAGCAGTTGTCTTTACAATCTGCTCCTTCTGGTCAGGCTGTGCCTGCTGATTCATCACCTTCCCAGTCTTTGTCCATAAATGTTTTCCAAGCTTCTGATCCCAAAGGAAATCAACAATCCGATGGGAAGAAGAAGGGACGAAATAACAAGAAGAAGGGCAAGAACGGGAAGGGCAATGCAAATAAAACCAACAAGCGTGTTGGTGAGGGTCAAAAGGAGAAAAAGAAAGTGAAGTTTCCATGCAAGCTTTGTGCTGGAGACCATCTCACGCACCTTTGCCCTAAAATTCAGGATGCTCAGCGCCTGTTATCTCAGCAGGGTTCTTCTAGTTCCCAGGCTGTGCTAACAAACCCTTTTCCCCAAGGGCAGCAATTAGTTGTTGGCGCGAACCAAAATCATGGGGCTTCCTCTGGAGGTGCCCAGGAAGGGGAAATTCCATCGAACATCTTTATGATGAGTGCTCACGTGGATGTCGCTACGAGATCCCGTGATTATGGCGGAGAGGAATCTTCGAAAGCTAAGGAAGTTCCTGATGCTACTGAGCCGCTTCACATCACGAAGCCAACTGTTGAGTCTATGCCTCGGATGCCAAAAGCATCTTCTAAGCGGTCAACGATTAATCCAAACGCGAGGGCTGCCCAAAACTACTCGATTGTAGAAGATCTGGCGCAGAGTCCTTGTGTTATGTCAGCTTTAGAGGTACTCCAGTCTTGTCCAGCTCAGCGCAGTGCTTTGCTCACTGCCATTGGGGCTATTGATCCGAAAAATTCTCTTCTGATTACTTTTGATATGAATAATTTTAAGAAGAGACTTCCTCATCACATGGCTTTCCATATTAAATCGTCGTATCGGAAGTGCAATATCTTTCGAACAGTTGTTGATGAGGGTGCTTCTACTTGCGTGATGTCTCTCGCATGCTGGAAGACACTTGGATCTCCCAAAGCTGTTCCATCTAGCACTGTTCTTACTGTGTTCGATGGTCATTCTCACAGACCCCATGGTATTGTCCCGACTTTGCCCATCTGTGTTGGGGGAAAAAATGTTAACATAGAAGTTGAGGTAGTGGATGCAGCCTTGGACTACAACCTTCTGTTGGGGAGGAACTGGATTTATGAGATGGATGCCATTGCATCCTCACTATTTCGAATTGTATGTTTCCCCCACGAAGGGAGGATCGTTACAGTGGATCAACTGGACTGTCCTCCTGTAGACCTGGATGCACCTTCTGACTCATCTGTTCCTAAGTTGGATAATACTAAGGCGCCTGTTGCGAATCTAGGAGTTGGAATGTATTCTTCCATGATGGGTACTTTCGATCTTCCTCCTCCTAAGGTTCATATTAATGCTATTTCATCCTCCAAGGCTCCCCTTCGAAGAGAGTTCTTCCGAACTCATTATTTTTCGGACCCTTAGACCTTACCTTCCCCTACGGCCACATTAGCGGAAGGTCAAGTGGGTGGAATGGCATTCTTGATTTCTGCAGCAGAGATTGCATATCAGTTTGTTGTTGACACTGCAGAATCTACCCCAGCTCCTCTTTCACCGGAAGAGTTGGATGGTGATGTGGCTTCGGCTTGGACACTTACTTCTTCTTCTTCCCAGGATTGTCTTGATACCACTCTTCCATCTGAAGAGGCCATCCTGGAAGTGATGACAGGTATACATAGACCGTGGGATGATTTGCATCATCGGTCTTACTTCCTACCTGACTTGAGCGAAGTCGAAACAAGTTTTCCAAGTCCTCAGTCTCCTGGACCTGTTCACCCAGTCTTGACCCCTTTAGCACCAACACAGGTTTATGCTGAAGGGAACATGACTGTGATCTCTCCTACTATCCCGATGAACATTTCCAGGGATCCCAATATTGTCAAGAATGTCTTCATTGGAGCTGAATGCTCCCGTGAAGAGGTTCAAATCTATACCGAGCTCTTCAAAGAGTACAGGGATGTATTTGCTTGGTCTTATGAGGAAATGCCTGGCATAGACCCATCTATAGTCCAGCATGAGATCAAGACGTATGAAAACGCTAAGCCGGTCAGGCAAAAACTTCGTCCAGTTAATCCTAGGAAGGCAACAGCTATCAAAGCTGAATTTTAAAAGCTGCTTAAGGCGGGATTCATTTTCCCAGTTCCTCTGACTGAATGGGTTTCAAACCCCGTTCCGGTAGATAAAAAGTAAGGAACGATTCGAGTGTGCATTGATTTCAGAGACCTGAATAAGGCGTGTCCTAAAGATAATTACCCCACACCTTTCATCGATCAGATTATTGACGAGTGTGCCGGTAACGAGATTTTCTCCTTCATGGACGGTTTCTCTGGTTATAATCAAATTACTATCCGTCCAGAAGATCAACATAAGACCGGATTTATTTGTCCCTGGGGTACGTTTGCATATAAGAAAATGCCTTTTGGTCTTAAAAATGCTGGAGCTACCTTTCAGCGGGCCATGTCTTACGCCTTCCACGACATCAAGAAGATTATCGAGGCATACTTAGATGATCTAGTTGCTCATTCTCGAAAGAGGATGGATCATCCAGGTCACCTCCGGCAAATATTTGAAAGATGTCGTTTTTATAAAATTCGATTGAATCCGAACAAGTGCATTTTCGCGGTTACATCCGGTCGGCTGTTGGGATTTATCGTGTCTAGGGAAGGGATAAGGGTAGATCCCTTCAAGGTTGAGGCAATACTTCGGTTGCCTCCCCCGTCTTCAATCCGTCAGCTTCAAAGTCTCCAAGGGAAGACTAATTTTCTTCGGAGGTTTATCGTTAACTATGCTGAGATTACAAGGATATATGAGACTGTTGAAGAAAGGAGTTCCTTTTCTTTGGGACGACTATGCTCAACGCTCATTCGATGCCTTGAAAAAGGCATTGACCTCTGCTCCTTTACTGAGTCCACCCGATTATAGCAGAGATTTTCTTTTGTATCTGGATACAGCAGAATCTACCATCGGTATGGTTCTGGTTCAGGAAGATGATGCTCTTGCAGAGCATGTCATTTACTACCTTAGTCGAGGACTGGTAGGACCTGAACTGCGGTACACCCCGATAGAAAAATTAGCCTTAGCAGCAGTTCATGTTGTGCAGCGACTCCGGCATTACATTATTCTTCGCAAAACTTATGTCTTGGCAGCTGCCAATCCATTTCAGTTTGTCCTCAGCAGGCGAGTGATTGGGGGAAAATATAATAGATGGATTGTGATATTACAAGAATTTGATCTCGAGTTCATGTCTGCCAAATCCAAGAAGTCATTAGTCTTTGCGGAATTGATCTCCAAGTTGCCTTGTGGAGAGGAGATGATCTATGATGAGTCCTTCCCGGACGAACACTTGTTTCTAATCTCTCCACAAGATCCTTGGTATGGGGATATCATTGTGTATCTCCAGACTGCGAAGTTTCCCTCTTCTTTTTCGAAAGATGAGCATCGTAAGCTGCGTCACTTAGCCAAGAATTATCTGATTATTGGTGATGCTTTGTACCGTCGAGGGGTTGATTCAATCCTAAGACGTTGCTTAACTTTCGAAGAAGCTGAGGCTGTGCTCAATGATTCTCACGGTGGAGCTTGTGGGGGTCATTTATCAGGGCTTGCTACAGCCCAAAAGATTTTGCGTGATGGCTACTTCTGGCCCTCGATTTTCAAAGATTGTATTGAATCGGTCAAGAAGTGTCATCCTTGTCAGGTGTATACTCGAAAAATGCGCGCTCATCCAGCTCCGCTTTTTCCAGTCGTTCCTGTCGGACCCTTTACAAAGTGGGGTATGGATTATACTACTTGTAACCCGCCTTCGGCAAAAGGTCACAAGTACATTATCGTAGCAGTAGACTACTTTACGAAGTGGGTCGAGGCTATGCCTACTTTTGGGAACGATGGTGAGATTGCAGCTTTGTTCCTTTTCAACCAAGTTATCGCTTGTTTTGGTATACCTAGAGAGATTGTCACTGACCATGGCAGTCATTTTCAGAATAGTATGATGGCTGAGTTGGCTCTCAAATTGGGTTTCCGGCAGGAGCATTCATCTCCATATTATCCTCAGGCCAATGGGCAAGTGGAAGCCGTGAATAAATCCTTGAAGAAAATTCTTCAAAGGACAATTGATAAACATAGATCCAACTGGCATATCATGCTATATCCTACACTTTGGGCATACAGGACGTCAGTTAAAACTGCAACTGGCTTTACTCCATTTCAGTTAGTCCACGGGGTGAAATCTGTATTTCCCATTGAATGCGAGATTCCTTCCCTTAAATTAGCTATTGAGCTTCTTCCTGACACTTCTAGTCTGGCAGAGCGGCTTCTTCATCTGGAACATCTTGATGAGCAGCGTCGGGATGCTGCCACGATGAATGAAGCGCATAAAAACCGAGTCAAAGTTAAGTACGATAAGGCGGTGAAGCCTAGGGTCTTTTCCGAAGGTGACCTTGTTTTGGTCTACGCCCAAGAAAAAGATGCCTTGGGGGAAGGAAAGTTTAAGTCGATGTGGTATGGCCCCTATATCGTTAAAAAAGTCCTTAAGAAAGGAGCATATACCTTGGTTGACTTCGAAGGGAACGAGTTGTCGGAGCCCCGAAATGGGCTCTATTTGAAGAAGTATTATGCCTAGGCTTTGGCCTGGCATTTTGCTTTGTACATAGTAGTTTTTTGCTTTGTACATATATGTTTGATTTTCGATTTTTGATGAGGTGATGATGTTTTTGATCTGCTTTGGCAGGTTGTGTTGGATGTCATGAGTCATTTTGGTTTCGCCGATGGTGCTAGTAGACACACCTGGAACTTAGCTTTCGCGGCTTGGGTGCTTCATTATCCTTCCGGTCAGCTGTTGGTATCAAGAGGGGTCTGCATTGGTCCTGCTTCCAATAACGTAGCAGAATACACTGCAGTCATTCATCTACTCTCGGAGGCAATATATTTGGGTGTTGATTCGTTGGTAGTTTTCTTGGACTCCCAGCTGGTGGTGTCGCAGTTGAACAACACTTATCGGGTATGAGATCCATTTTTATTACGATTGTTCTTGAGGGTACGTTTGTTACAAAGGTCATTTCAATTTTTAACATTCATTCATATTCCTCGAGCTGACAATTGGTTTGCTGACTCATTAGCTAATCAAGCATTAGATTGACACATTAATCATTCCATACAATAAATTTTAATCATCAAAAAACATCATACATTTGATACATTTATCACATCACATCAAATATCGCTGTATATATATCATCGGAGTGTCAAACAACTTTACAAAATTTGGATCCATAATCTCATACAAAACTTGGGCTTATGCCCCATCATGTTCAGTCTCAAAAAAGAATATACAGTCATCTAATATATAAAATCTATCTACTCCTGAGGACCCTGCCCAGAAGTCGTGTTCCTATAGAACATAACTGCAGTGGCCACACGGCGGAATAGTCTAACCCAGTCTCGTGGTACTCCTACCACCCGTCTCTGGACGGCTTCCGGCAAGTCCTCCACGGCAGCCATAGGGATTTGGCGGGTCAGTCCCTCCAAGTTTCTCTGCACGGCCTGGAGAGTCCTGTCGGAATCCACTGTCTCTGCCTCACCTCTGCGGCGCTTATGGCGTGGTAGGCCCTCAGGACGAACTGGTCCAACATCTAAAACATGATCATTTTTAATTGTCAGTCATTATGAATCCAATCAAAAACATGTTTGTGTTTATATTTTTTCATACATATTTGAAAAAGTCCAAAAAATCATATAAGTCAAAAAATTTTGCAAAGTCTTACCGACTGTTCCCCATGCTACGCCTGGTGGCAGAACCAGATCTGGGTCTCCACGAAAGTCCATCCTAGCATAGGGATAGTCATCCACTGCGATGATCTGTTCTCCCCACCACAGGAAGAACTCATCGTCCCAAGTGGTCCGGGGTACCTCACTACCCCCCAATCTCTTCATCATGTCTGCCCAACGGGCGATTCTTGGGTCCCGCGGGCTGCTGATAGTCGAGATGACTCTGGGTCTCAAAGCTGGAATCCTCTCAAAGAAGAATGTTGTCAAAATGGTACCATAGCCAAAGTGTTTAGTTTTTACTTGGCGAATAGAGGTCAGCTGTTGTTTCATGTTCAGTAGCTGGGCTGTGCACCAATCGTAAACATGAGTCAAACACTCTACAACTATACTCATTTGCGTCCTGGACGCCTGATGTAGTGAGGCAGATCCTGCCACTCTGCTGATGGTGAAAAGGAGGATCTTCATGTGCAAATCCCTGATATCTCTAATTGCAATCTACGTTCCAACCTTTTTGGAATTATCTACGCAATATACGTGGACATAATCTTCCACAGTTAACCCTCCTAGGGGTTTTCCGTGCAAGTCTACTGGTTCTCCCCTCCTGGAGAGTCCAGTGATGAAATATATATCCTCCACCTCAATGCGTAGTGGCATCTGATCAATTATGAAGCAATCCTGATTTGGTTCCCAGTAATTTACGAGCATTTCAAGCAACCTCACATTACTTTTCATATTGGACATTTTAAAGAATTTCAACAATCCGCAATTTCGGAGGATGTTTTGCGATGCGCGGTCCTGCATGACCTCTTGGTCTACTGCGCTATGCTCACGTTCCCTCCATGAGATGGTCATCCTGAGAAATTTCATCAAAATTTGCATTAGCCACGCTTTTTTACAATCGGACCTGCGCATACACGACTTGTCCTGTGCACAGTCGCGTGTATACGCGACTTGCCTTCATTAAACCCGCGTATGCGCAGATACGCAAACTTTAGCAAGGGTTTTAAAGCAAAAAATCACTTAATTTTAATTTCCAAACGGACAAAATGAATAAACAGGATGATTAAGGAGCCTACCTGAAGTTTCGCTGAATTCCGACGGTCAGTTGTTCCTGATTTGACGAAAGAAGTTTTTAGCTCTAGAGCACTTTTTCCAAATCAGCTATGCAATAATGAACCAAATGAGAGGTAATTTGTCTATTTATGGCTAAAAAGTTGAAATTTTTTGCAAAAATTCCTTATGCTTATTTTTTCGATCTATCTTATGCTGTATAACTCAATTGCTTGGAAGTGCCCAGTTTGGTATGTTTTCAGGTACATTTTGACGATTTTGAGATTTTTCCCGGTTTTTGATCCATGATTTCCGACTCGTCACAGCAGGTATATGATCTTCACTGGCATATAGGTTAGGGAATCACTTTCCATTGCATCTTGCATACTAGCCTCCATACTGATCACTTGCCTTAGGGTCGATCCCATCAGGTCATGAGTATTACGCCCATTTCACTCGCCGATTATTTAATCATGACTTGATGTTAGAGCCTTCCTTTACATGGGCTTCCTAGTTAGTTCCTCGCTATCACTTGTTGCCCATGCTGCTTTTTATGTAGGCTCGGGAGTCCTCTTTAGTCCCGCCATTTCTTCTGTGTTGAAGCTTCATTCTTCTCCTTCATCACTTATCATTTTTCTGGCTTATACCCTAGCTGCTCCCTGGTGTCGTTAAGTTGTATTACTGCATTGCATATTGGCTACTTGTTTATCCTGGCCTTTAGCCAGCTTCATTTGGACTCGATGTTTAAGCCAACTTTTTACCTTGACTTTCTGTACAAGTTAACCATTGCATGCACTTAGCTATCACGACTTGACACCTTTGTACCCATGGATGGAACGTTCCTCTGAGTATCACTGACCAGCTTTCGCCACCTTGCATTGCGCATAGGATTGTTCCAATCCCAGGAACTAGTGCATCTGCTTTCTTGATACTCGTTCTATCCATTGTACCATAGCATTCTTTTATTCTTTTTCAGGCTTATTATATGAAAAAGACAAAAAAAATTAAATATAACAAAAAGAGCGGGAACGGGATGTATCTTCGGTATTTTGATGGCAGTACAGAGTCAGTTTGTCGCCCTTGAACAAAGCACATATACTTATATATATTTCCTTCATTTGGGATGGTTCTAGTTTTGACCTAGGTTCAGCCTTTACCATGTTTCACTTGTCAGTTCTTCCCCGGTTGGTTATCTCTTCCAATCATATGGAGAGTTTGTTTTGCCTCCTGCAGGACAGACTTATACAGTGTCACTTTTTACTGCCATGGTCATCACAGAGTCGTGCTTTTTTGTTCAAGGGAAGTTTAGCCTGAGTCGGCCATTCTGTGGTGTCTCTTGACTCATTATTCAGTCGGCCTTCCCGGTCTTGTCGGTATCATGTTCTATCACATCAGATGTTTTGGTCTTCTGCTCGTGCTGGTTTGAGAAGGTCCCCATTGACTTCTTGCCGGCGGGTTTGTCTCTTATCGACTACGACACATTGCTCTGAGAGCAAACCTAGAGCCGCACCTTGGGCCTATTTCCATCATTGATAGGTGACCTCGTGCTCGGCATTTGATCATCATCATGGGTCTTTGACTGAGTGGTTTCCCCTGTGTTCGACGTCAGCACACATTATCACACTTGGGATTCGTGCAGTACCTTGATTTCCATTTGACCCTATCGGTGGATTTCTCGCCTCTGTGTCAACTTTCATTATTGGTTGGTTCAGAGGGTTTCTTCCGTGCGCTAGCTTCATCTTGTGCACGTCAGAAACGTACTTCGGTTTTGGTTCCATCACTCTACTTCGTCCGATTCCTTCCAAATCTTGGCCTGCGGGTTACACTCGCGCTGGACTGATGTGGGATGCCTTAATGCCTTCCTTCCAGCAGATCTTTTCCCATCGACTCCGACTCATTACTCTTGGAATAAGGTCTAGAGTCTTTTTGTCAGTACCTTAGGGTTTGCAATCATCAGTGGCAGACTCTTCGCTATCGACAGTGGGGATTCATCATTGCCTCCTGATTGGTAGATTCTTTCAAGTGTTCGACTTCAACTCATTCATTCGCACTTGTCAAATTGTACTGGGGCACCTTGACACTCATTATCATTATCGGTGGGTTGTCTCGTGTTGGTTAACGAGATACATCATTGCCCGGTAATCCAACGATTTCTCACATGGTCGACTTCAGCTCATTTATTCCCATTGTGTAGAATTGTGCCATAGTGATCGATGAAGACCTCGGGTTGCATCAGCATGTTTCGGTTCACTTTTGACAGTCCTTTCAGTATCTGCCAGTGATGCCGTCCACCCTTATATGTTGCAGTTCAGTACAGCAGCATCCTATATGTTGGTCCCCGAGTTGCGTGATTGTACCGTTTGATCCACCTCTTATGATCCGGTACTTGGAGATTCAGTTACTTATTTGATCAGACATCCAGTTGCACCATCTTTGATCAGCTTTCTATATGTCATACTTGGACATTGATTCAGACTTGTATTTCCGGGCCATGCTTAGATGATTCATTGTGTACTTTCAGTTCAGCTATACTTGTATACATGTTGGATCTATTTCAGTACTTTCCATATGATGTATTTTTTTACTGAGCATGGGTATGCCCACCTCAGCATGAGTTGACTCTCTTGTTTCTTTCATTGGTTTTTGGCAGGCTGAAATCTGGTGAAGTCCTCTCTTGTCCTTGCGAAGTTCTTTCTATGTGCATAATACATTTCGGCCATCATGTACCCCTTCCGACCTCATACATTAGGGCGCATCTGTTATAGCATCATTTCTCACCTTCATATGATTCATGATTGCTTTTATGGCTTTGGGCACCCATTCCTACAGACTTGGACAAATTCACTTAAAAACAGTGTAAAAATCCCCATACGCGATTATGCCCAGACTTTTCCGCGTGTATACGCGAGTCCAACTGCACTTTTCCGCGTATGCCATTAAAATTATGAAAAAATATATAAAAATTCCCTATTTTCGGGCTGGGTTGATGGTTACTCAGGTAGTTCAACCACCCCAGCACGTGGCCAACTGTTTCCAACTTTTGAAACTACTTGGAGGGAGTATAAAAACCCCTCATGTGTATGGCCTAAGGGAGAGAGAGAATTATTGATATTATACTCTGTTGGTATTCCCTATCCAAGTCTGATTCCCCGTGCCTCCTGCACTTTCCCAGTTCATTATAAGAAACCCTTGTTTCCTTGAGATGCACATCCCTTTATATGTCATCTCGTATGCACCAGTTTGGAAGGAGTCTTAGCGAGGCAAGGGCTGGACGGATCCGGACGACGGTCTGCGAAGGCCTTGGAAGGATCAGGTGATCTCTCCACTTGATTACTTTTGTACATGCTATTTATAATACAGAAGTATCATGCTGTTCCCGAAATAAACGTGTTAGTGTATGCTTATATGTATGAGAATATTTGTTATACAAGCATTCATTATGATTTATTTAATGTTTTATATGAATCTCACTAACATTTAGAGTAGATATATGATGTAAAACCTATCCTTTGTGCTGGTTTCTTCTTGTTTTTCAGGTTAAGAAGGAAGGACGGTTGCTGGGGGTTTGGACCCCACGTGGATCTACTTCAACCGTAGGACCTACGGGTAACTTTCTCATTCTACTCTATTTAGTTTTTCTGAACGTGCATGGTTGTGTGAGTCTCTGTTAAGTAGCATGCCCCTGCTCTGTAGAGGTTTTAACCCAACCAACCTCTAGGGTGAGATTTCCCCGAAACACCTAGTTGAGACAAAGGTGAAAGGGAGGTTAACTATTAGTTGTGTGATTAGTAGGTTGCTTGCATGCTACCAGAAATCCATTGGATTGGTCATGATCCTTGCACAATTTATGAAGGTCAAAATTCCTAAACAATAGGGATCACATTCATCAGGAATTACGCAAGAAAGGCAGGATGTTTAGAGGTTGAGAATTGGCTAAGTGTTGGCTAGTTTTGTCCAGAACAGTGTGAGACAGTTAGCAGTGTGCAGGAGACTCTTGTGAGAGGAGTGCATTGTAATTGTTTCATGATTCCATGGATAATATACAATAGAATATAGAGGGGTTTTGAGCAAAAAATTGATTTGAAGAAGAGTGTAATGTTCCCAAAATTTTAGCTTCCAAGCTAAATGGAACATTAGAGTTAGCAGCAGCTTTAGCCGGTGAATAAATGGGTAGAAAAGCCCATAAGTCTCATAAGGAGGATAAAAACACTCCAATTGTGAAAGGAGACACTCTTTCTAGCTTAATAAAACACCTCCATGTGTGAAAGAAGATAAAATGAAGCTGCTTTGACCAAGTAAACAGCGCAATTTTAGTGGAGGAGGAATCCTAGGATGGATAACAGAATTTTGGAGGGAAATGTAACTTGGGTTAGAAGTAACCTAAGTGAGTGGGGCCAAGGGCAAGAAAACTCATATCTTATATAAGGAAGAGTATGGCAGCATTATTCATCATGTTGTAGATTATTATTATTCTTGGCTGCCAAGAATTGTTGCTACTTTGCTGCTTAGCAAAGCTGCAGTTCTGTTTAGCACTGGGTGTTTCTGAGCGGGAATCCCACCTATTTCCTTTGAGGAGATCATTGGGAGATTTTTTATTCATCATTCCACATCAGGTTTTCAGGCCAAGCTTCAACCATCTTCATCAACACAACTTTTCCGGAGATTGTGTAGTGTTGCTGGGTGCAGCAGTGGAAGGGATTGAAATCCCGACTTCTGAGCTAGTTTCTCATTGGAGGAAGGTTTCCTTCACTCAAGAGATCTGTTTGGAGAGCTATAGAGAATATTTAAGATTTGTGGTATCATACCACACATTTCCCATACATTCCCAGCACTGTTTCTGTTAGGGAATGCGTTATTTAGGAGGCAGTGTTCATTGCATGGTTTGGTGGCTCCGTTGCAGTGTTTCCTTATGATTGAGAGGTTCATCCTTTCATGGGAGGAAGCCCTTGAGGGATACACATCATATCAGAAATATTTCAGCCTCATACACTCATGTACTTCATTTTTGTAGTGATGATTCAGTAAATTACTGAATATCCCATTTTGTATGCCGAGTGTTTGACAAGAAACCCTTGTCGCTTTCTTTTGTATTTTGTAAAAGGAGCTTAGATCTCTATTCTTCAGAATTATTTATCAATACATGAGTAGATCTATTTTTCTCTTATCATTTTATGTGTAGACCCTTTCTTATACTGCGCAATCCCTTTAGCAGCTGCTCTGGCATTTTGCAGTCTTGGGGTTTTGGCACTTTTTGGTCATCCTAGGTGTGGGAGATCTATTTAGCCCACCTTGTTTGATTTGTTTAAGTTCTAATCTTGGATTTAGAATTTATATTGACTAATATATGGGATCCAGGAGTCCATTTCACCGTTTTATTGCATTTTTTGCTGGAAATGCGTTTTTGATGCATGTTTTATGAGCAATCCTGAAAAAGGAACATTACAGTGGTATCAGAGCATGATCTCTGGCTCAGCTTGTGAGATCTAGCTATCAGAAGAAGGAGAGATGGAAAAAATCCAGAAAGCTTCATTTTGTGCAGGAATAAAGGAATACAAGCTTACAAAGCTTCTTCCAAAATCTATGAAGAGCTTTCAAGGAGAGCTGAAGAAAATGAGATTGGAGATGGGATCTCCAAAAGAGGTTGAATCTAGAGCTGAATATAGATTTTCACATGGTGAGTGTGAGCATGCAGCTGCACTCCATGATGCATACACAGTCAAATTCCCAGAGCTATCCTGAGATGGATGGGAGGAGGAAAAATGCCTAAGAGAATGACTCTTAGTGATTTGTTGCGGGAGTATGAATCTCAAACAGAGAGGTTTAGAGATCATACTGATTTCCAGAAGTTTTTCAAGATCTATATGGAGAAGAGCCAGCAGCAGGATGCAGATAGATTTCTTCTATCTACTTTTGCCAGATCACCTACATGTTCAGCTGGAGCTTGGGTGAAGGAGCTGGACTCCTATTTGCAACTGCACCATATTTCCAGAGGTGAATCCATCAGAGTTGCAGCACTGCATTTCAGAGGTAAGGCTCATGCATGGTGGATTTTTGAATCTTGTTCTTTAAAGAATGCCAACACTTTCTCTTATGCAAGATTCATAAAAAAATTGATGGAGAGGTTTGGTGAAAAACTTCGTAAGACACACGAGCAAGGAAAACTGGAGAAAAAAAAAACCCTTGCATGTGATGGAGGAAATCCCATTTCAGAAAACCATGAGAAGAGCTGATGTCTTGCATTGCACATTGCCGGAAGAAAAACCTCTAGTTCATATTCTTGAACAAAAGGGCACGAGGATCACGTTCTCACAAAGGGATCCAATTGTTGAGATGTTGCCTACACCCATTGATGAAGAAGAGGGCAACAACGCTATCACATCTAGAGCACATCCAGTGCCTCATGCAGAGGAAGGAGGAGCACATGCTCCCACAGGAGGGATTCTTGTATCTTTGCAAGAAGTTCCCCAGGATCTCATACATAGAGGTCCAAGCACAATCAGTGAGCAACATGATTATGCCACATTGCAGTTGGAAGGAGAAGGAAGGGAGGAAGAGCAACATCATTTGATGAGAGGTACACACCCTTCTCTATTTCAGAGAGCCAATGCAAGGAAGAGGTAGACTGATTTGTCCAGTGAGGGAAAGGGCAAAGCTTCCCAATCATATGTACAGTCTACTCATGACATTGATGTCTCACTACATAGAGGCATTCCACCAGGGAGGCCACCAGATCTACAGTTGATGAGAGATATCTTGTCTTTGGGTTCACCACTCTTGGGTTTTGGAGAGGTGAAGAATTTGGAGGAATACTTTGGCATGAGGGATGTCAAAGTAGCAGGCAGCAGCATGAGTGGAGATACACATGCCAGATCACCAGCACTGTCTCTTAGGAGGATTGATCCTTATTGGAGATCTCAGCTTTTGGTAGAGTACTCCAAGGATCTTGGTGCATGCATGATTCTTGATGACCCGGATGGAGATGACAGATACATGGTTGATGATGTGGTCATCTATTTCTATGGCAGGATATTCTTGACTAGATCTTCTAGTCTCAAGGAGAAGCTGCTACATGCAACACATGAGGATTTCTCTTCCATGCATTTTGATGCATATCTTTCCTTGGCAGAGGAGTTCACTTGGGAGGGCATCCATCATGACATATATCAGCATATGGAGAGATGCATAGCCCGGATGGTGATATAGAGGATGTCACAACCACCTTCCTACTCATTGAGAGTGAGGGAGAATTTCCAGTTGAGCCATTTCAGCTCAAGACCTCAAGTACATGATGGAGGAGGTATAATTTCACATTTTGTATTGTACTTCTTTTCCTTATTTAAGCAGCATGATGTATCAAGAAGAGTTTCTTCTTCTTGCATATTGTATGATGATGTACTTGCAGCTACTTGTAGCATTGATCTTGGCTATATTTTTGATGAGTTGTGGGGGAAGCCATATGTCTCTTGGTGTGCACCATTGGCACCATATTGTAACTTCATGTTTTCATCTTATGAGATGACTGTGGTAGTAAACAAGTGGCTGGAAAATCACTTGTTATTTCTTCTTTTGATGCAGGCATAGGATGCACTGCGTTGGTTCCATGGAAGGGACCATGATGCACTCTCCAATTATCAATTGGAAACTTGTTTTTATTGTATCTTGCTTCCATGTATTGCTGATGTGTTTTGGTTCAAAGGAAGCTTGTATGAGGGAGAGATGAGGCAGCAGAAAAAGTTTTTGTTGCTATGGTTGCACTTTGGAGAGTACGGGAAAACTTTTTCCCATACTTTTCATGATGTTTCTGAAGAGAAGGAAGGCACATTCATGGTGCAAGGAAGCTACCCTTCAGTTTTTGAGGATCATGAGAGGCTTCCCTATAGGGAAAAGATCTTCTCACTTAGCAGCATGATGGTGGATGACTTTGGCATATGGAATGTCAAAGAGAGGTGTCATGGAGCCTTATTACAGAGGCCTACAGTGTTGTGACATAGGAGCATGATCTTATGGATGAGATATTCCAGAGGGAGGAGGTATCCCTTCTTCTTGCAGATTTCTATGAGTAGATTCTCATGGGAGGACTTATTGGAGGATCTCACTTTCATCCAACTCACTATGTATGGTAGAGAATGCATTTCTATACTTTTTGATTACTCTATTGAGTATTTGTACTTTCTCACCATGTTTGCACAGTGCATTGCTCCTTAAAAGAGCAAGAGTATTTTTGGGTTTCATGGTCACTTTAGGGCCAATGTTTATGATGATAGTAGCCCATCTATACATGACCTTAGGCAAGTGTATTGTTATTTTATCTATGTACAACTGATAGAAATTGATGCTTACTTTCCCATGTTTGGAGAACATACATATCCAGCTTGTAACTTGTTGTAGGAACACTTGCCACATGACATTCTCAAGCAGCAGTTGTGGAGACTGCGTAATATCCACTTGGAGAACCTTTGGTACCATCCAAAATTGCATCTAACTTTCAAAAAATTTCTGATTTGGAGGCCAAATGGTGATGATGTGCCATTCATCTTGAATGGAATGGATTGGGTTGACATGTCACATGACTTTGGAGGAAGAGTCCTTGGAGGCTCAATCTTCTTCTTACCATTGGAGGGCAATCATGTTGCAGCCCAAGATCAGCATGCCTTCTACACTTATCATAAGTGGAGAAGAGGATAGCGTGGGATAGGCCCTCTTACCTATCATGTTCACTTATTCAACCCACCTATATTTTAGGAGCCAAAGGTGGAGGATACTTTTCATGAGTTACCATTTTGGAGGGTGACTCACTTCATTTGGATGATAGCATGGGTGAGGGAGGCCTCATTCACCATGATGATCATCACTCCTACTTTGTGGAGGCCATGAGACATATAGTAGGTTTCCATTCACACTTTCCACCTTTGATTGATGCAGACACTTGGGTTTTGCACACTTGGGAGGGAGCATTGGATGACAGTATATTTGCAGATTCTCTTGATGCAGTGATGGAGGCTATTGATGGGAGGCCACATGAGGAGGAGGGGAGATATTTTTCTCTCCTTATGTATTTTCTTGAGGACAAGAAAATATTTTGGAGGGGAGGACTGTAATGTTCCAAAAAATTTAGCTTCCAAGCTAAATAGAACATTAGAGTTAGCAGTAGCTTTAGCCGGTGAATAAATGGGTAGAAAAGCCCATAAGTCTCCTAAGGAGGATAAAAACACTCCAAGTGTGAAAGGAGACACTCTTTCTAGCTTAATAAAACACCTCCATGTGTGAACAAAGATAAAATGAAGCTTCTTTGACCAAGTCAACAGCGCAGTTTTAGTGGAGGAGGAATCCAAGGATGGATAACGCAATTTTGGAGGGAAATGTAACTTGGGTTAGAAGTAACCTAAGTGAGTGGGTCCAAGGGCAAGAAAACTCATATCTTATATAAGGAAGAGGATGGCAGCATTATTCATCATGTTGTAGATTATTATTATTCTTGGCTGCCAAGAATTGTTGTTGCTTTGCTGCTTAGCAAAGCTGCAGTGTTGTTTAGCACTGGGTGTTCCTAGGCGGGAATCCCACCTCTTTCCTTTGAGGAGCTCATTGGGAGAGTTTGTATTCATCATTCCACATAATTTTTTCAGGCCAAGCTTCAGCCATCTTCATCAACACAACTTTTCCGGAGATTTTGTAGTGTTGTTGGGTGCAGTAGTGGAAGGGATTGAAATCTCGGCTTTCGAGCTAGTTTCTCATTGGAGGAAGGTTTCCTTCAATTGAGAGATCTGTTTGGAGAGCTCTAGAGAATATTTCAGATCTGTGGTATCAGACCACACATTTATCATACATTCCCAGCACTTTTTCTGCTAGGGAATGCGCTATTCAGGAGGCAGTGTTCATTGCATGGTTTGGTGGCTCCGTTGCAGTGTTTCCTTGTGATTGAGAGGTTCATCCTTTCATGGGAGGAAGCCCTTGAGGGATATAAATCAGATCAGACATATTTCAGCCTCATACACTCATGTACTTCATTGTTACAGTGGTGATTCAGTAAATTACTGAATATCCCATTTTGTATGCCGAGTGTTTGACAAGAAACCCTTGCCAGTTTCTTTTGTATTTTGTAAAGGGCGCTTATATATCTATTCTTCAGCATTATTTATCAATAAATGAGTAGATATATTTTTCTCTTATCATTTTATGTGTAGTCCCTCTCTTAGACTGTGTATTCCCTTGAGCAGCTGCTCCGACATTTTGCAGTCTTGGGGTTTTGGCACTTTTTGGTCATCCTAGGTGTGGGAGATCTGTTTAGCCCACATAGTTTGATTTGTTTCAACTCTAATCTTGGATTTAGAATTTATATTGACTAATATATGGGATACAAGAGTCCATTTCACTGTTTTATTTCATTTTTTGCTGGAAATATGTTTTTGATGCATGTTTTATGAGCAATCTGAAAAAGGAACATTACAAAGAGATTAAATATATTTCTTTAGTACATTGTTAGATCGGATTGAATCCGTATATAATTTCTACAACTACTTCAGCCACAACAGGTTATACTCAAGCCTATCGATCTGAGGGTCCCACAGATGACGAGGTGGATAGATCATATGGTCCAACATGTAGGTCCTTCGACAATTAGTCTCTCACTTTCATTCTTTGGATGGTTGTGCAGATATTTCATCATGATTGATGAATATCCTTATTCTGGGATGGATTTCTGTGAAGATCTCAAGCTCATGCTTCTTGAGGGTGAGAAATGGGATGCTTCAAGTAAAAGTATTTTGACTGTTAAGTCTTCGAAAGTTTTACAGTTTTACAATTTTTCTGTGTTTTTTTTTTAATGTTTCTGAGACTAAAATATTGATGTTTCATACAAATATTGGACCATTTTTACCAATGGGTACTTGATATCTCTGTTGTGCAGGAGAATAACCACATGAGGAGGCAGTGGTACCAGTACAGGCCACTACAGTATGACGGGACGCGCTACGAGATCTTGTGTTAGCTAAGATCCTATCAAAGGTGGAGCACCACATGGAGGGATTGACACATAATATTGATGAGACCGTGGTTGATTAGGTTCCCATGTGACCTCAGAGACACACTATCAAAGTGCTTAGTCGTATTGGTCGATTACTACGCAAGATGGCTCGCGTAGTGTCATTTTATCATGAGCACCATTGATTATTCTACTTAGGTATTTTCAAGTATTTTTTCATATGGGCAATGTCGCCATATGTGTCTTGGGGCACAAGTTTTTGTAAAACCAAACTCTATATATATACATGTTTTCGGTGTTTCCTAGTTCCTATTTGTTATGAAACCAACTCCAAAAATAGAAGAAAAGAGAGATCAACGCCTTATAAATCATCCACTTTGTAGAAATTTGAATAAAAGCTGAATTATTCACCGAGATTATCCTGATTACACACTATTTGAGCTTCATGCATAATACATAACCTCTTCTACAATTGATCATCAATTTGCGGAAATAGAAGCAGTCGCATGCGCACATTAAAACATAATCAAGCACACATATAACACAGTATGTAATGGGGAAAACTTACAGCTGAAAACCCCAAACTATCTGTATATTATAATGATAGATAACATGTAACAATACATAGCACAAAGCTCCTCACAACTCTCAGCACTATCTCACATGCTACACACAAACTAGCTCAGATATGAACAAGTCACAAGTTCAAATCTCCTCCACCTGTCTGCCTGCCTCTATTGCGCAATCCAAGATGAATAATGATGAGATCCAAGTTCGAATCCCACTGGCTTGTACTGCGCAATCCTCATTGGCAATCTCAATCAATGTGTGTGCAAATCTCATGCACAGCTATAGTCACAACTGATAGTAGACTCACCTTTTCACCCACCTCTAACACTGGTCTCCACTGAACTGTCCATGCATTGCAGTTAACTGATGTGTTCTTTAGTTGATTTATGAGTTAATAATTAGTGAATTAATTAATAATTAATTCTCACCACTCATCACTAGTGTATTTATCAGTTAGACTAAATACAACTAGTTCAACTAAGTTAAACCGAACACAACTCCACCAACTGTCTCATCAACTCCACCAAACTCTGCCACATGAGTTATAATTGAAGTCAACCATGCAATAGCTCAGCTAACCCATAGGAAAAGTGTATTTCCTTCTGTCAGCTGCATGTGCCACATCCAAGCATCAAACTGAAGTGCTCCAAGAGGATAAGATAATGTTTATAGTCTAAATATTATTAAGGGTTAATAATATTTGACTGTTCTATTTTTAACCCGACAGTCTAAAAATAGATTCCGCCCAATGTCTAAAAATAGAGGTCCATCTATTTTTACCAACATGACCAATCATCCATAAATAGCATCCTGCAACTCATAGACCATGATCCATATGTCTAAAAATAGACTTTGCGATAAAAATCACCTGTGTGGCCCCCCACCTAGTTTAGGTGATCACTTTCCAACTAGCATCAGGAAAGATGTTTCAGGATGCCTCCTTCACTGTTTCTTGTTGCCATCTTCAACACTCCCTCTCAACAAGAAAGGACTGTCTTTGCATGCGACATGCAACTCCATGCATTTGCCATGAAACCTTCACAAGCGCCATGCAACTCCATGCATCTATCATCAAAGTTTTCGACTTCTGCTAGGCCCAATTGCACATGTCATCAGGAACCACTGCGCTGTTGAACTCTTGCACCCATGCACTCTGCACTTGTTGTCAACTCTGATTTGCGCTCCAGTATCCGACACTGTCACTTTGATCTGCCTGCATCAATCCAACTGATCATGCTACTGCTACGCTGTGGGCACCTTGTAGCCAGGTTAAACTCATGATATCCACACCATCTCATGAATCCTGCCCAGAAATCTCCTCTTGGGATTAATCATGCATGTCGCCCCACCTCTCACCTGGTGGTATAGCTGCATGCACTCCCTCTGCCCATCTGGCACGAAATTTCTCTGCATGAGTGGTTTCTTCCACTCCATGATCCTCATCTTGTGGCTGCTCCACATCCCGAGGTTCACTATTACTTGCATGCAAAACTTGCTCCCTCTCAAGCATCAATTGCATGTCTTTCTTGCACTTCCCAACAGTAGGAAGCTCCGTAGACATCCCATCTACTTCAAGTCTGTGGAGATTATTTGCTCGAATCCCAACCTTCTTGACTTGTCCTGCTGCCTTGTGCCAAAGGAAAACTTTTCCTTCACTGAAGACAACTTCATACCCTTTATCCTCTAACATTGCGACTGAGATCAAATTATTCTTTAAACTTGGAACATGCACTACATCTTGTAAAATAATGAGTTTACCTGACTCCCTCTGAAAGGTTATGGTACCAATGCCGGTTGCATTGTATCGTCCATTGTTGCCCAACTCAACATGCAACTGGAGATCTTTCTCCACCAAGTCACTGAAAAGATTCACATCTCCCGTCATGTGAAAGGAAGCGCCACTATCAAAATACCACCCCGATCCCAATGCACTAGACACCATGCATGCGATCAATGAGAAGTCCAGCTCAAATTGCGGGGCAAGAGCCTCACCAGCTGCAGCTCCAGCAACCTGCTTGTTCTTCTTCTTCTGTGGACAATTCGTGGCGTAATGCCCATGCTCGTGACAGTGAAAACACTTCACTTTGGACATGTCATGCTCTTTACCATCTGCACTGGATTAAGAAGCATTCTTCTTGCCCTTCCCCTTCCTTGTTTTGGCAGCCAACGTGCAATCTTCTTCATCAGATGCCTTTGATGAAGATCCATCCCTGGTACTCCGCCTTATCTCCCCTTGCACAAGATCCGACCAAAGTCGCTCCCATCCTGGCAATTTCTCCCGACCATTGACAGAGTCCTCGTAGCTATTCCAACTCTTTGGAAGCCCAAGGAGAGCCAAGCTCACCAAGTCTTCTTCATCCACACTAACTCCTACACTCCCAAGCTCATCCCTGTAGTGGACAAACTTTGTCAAGTATACCAGAATAGTGTCATTCTTCTCCATCTTTATTTTCCTGAGTTTATCCTTGAGCGCCAACTTCCTCTGGTTTCTCTTGCTTTGGAATAAATCTGTCAAGGCTTTCCACATAAAAAATGGAGAAGCCTTACCATGGAGGCTGGATACTATGTGATCCTTTACGCCCTCCAACAAAATCCTTCGACACCTTGTTGTCTTCTTTTTCCAAGCCTCAACCAAGGCAGCATCGCTAGAAGAAGGCTTTGGAACTTCAGCATCTATGAACTTGTTCAGCCCATTTTCATCTAACACCACCTCCATCCTATCTCTCCATGCAATATAATTCGAGCTGCCTTCAAGAGCATACTCCAATCGCAATCCTTGATAAGACATTTTGACTTCGACACCAAGAAAACACTGCTGCAAATTCGAATTCCACCAGCTCAAAACTCAACCGCTTCTGATCTGTGAGAACAAAGTATTTCTAGCACATAGATCAACTGTATGGGAATTTACTGGATATATCACCTTTCAAAGAAAGGATGGATCTAGAGGCTACCTGGCCCGCTTACAGACTCTGTCTACCAAAATAAATTGTAATCACTGTAATAGATCCGATGATCAATTCTTGCTCTGATACCATGTATAAATTTGAATAAAAGCTGAATTATTCACCAATATTATCCTGATTACACACTATTTGAGCTTCATGCATAATACATAACCTCTTCTACAATTGATCATCAATTTGCGGAAATAGAAGCAGTCACATGCGCACATTAAAACATAATCAAGCACACATATAACACAGTATGTAATGGGGAAAGCTTACAGCTGAAAACCCCCAACTATCTGTATATTATAATGATAGATAACATGTAACAATACATAGTACAAACTCCTCACAAGTATCTAGCACTATCTCCAATTGTTACACACAAACTAGCTCAGATCTGAACAAGTCACAGGTTCAAATCTCCTCCACTGTTTGCCTGCCTCTACTGCGCAATCCAAGATGAGACTAAATGAGATCCAAGTTCGACTCCCCTTGGCTTGTACTGCGCAATCCTCATTGGAAATATCAATCAATGTGTGTGCAAATCTCATGCACAGTTATAGTCACAACTGATAGTAGACTCACCCTTTCACCCACCTCTAACACTGGTCTCCACTGAACTGTCCATGCACTGAGTTAACTGATGTATTCTTTAGTTGATTTATGAGTTAATAATTAGTGAATTAATTAATAATTAATTCACGCCACTCATCACTAGTGTATTTATCATTTAGACTAAATACAACTAGTTCAACTAAGTTAAACCGAACACAACTCCACCAAACTCTGCCACATGAGTTCTAACTGAATTCAACCATGCAATAGATCAACTAACCCTTAGGAAAAGTGTATTTCCTTCTGTCAGCTGCATGTGCCACATCCAAGCATCAAACTGAAGTGCTCCAAGAGGATAAGATAATGTTTATAGTCTAAATATTATTAAGAGTTAATAATATTCGACTGTTCTATTTTTAGCCTAGCAGTCTAAAAATATATTCCACCCAATGTCTAAAAATAGAGGTCCATCTATTTTTACCAACATGACCAATCATCCATAAATATCATCCTGCAACTCATAGACCATGATCCATATGTCTAAAAATAGACATAGTCTAAAAATAGACTTTGCGACAAAAATCACCTGTGTGGCCCCCCACCTAGTTTAGGTGATCACTTTCAAACTAGGATCAGGAAAGATGTTTCAGGATGCCTCCTTCACTGTTTCTTGTTGCCATCTTCAACACAATTTGAGGGGGAAACCTCCTTTACGTTACATAAATGAACAATTATTGGATGATTCAAATGGAAAAACCTCCTTTCTATATATAGGAGTCCATGGGGTCAGAATATAATCCTAGCCGACCTAACAATAATAATGTAAGGGCACAAAAATAACAATAGTGGGGTTTTATGGTGCACAATAATATCAATATGAGGACTACAGGGGTACAAAAATAACAATAAGGGGGCTACACTAGTGATATAGGGACCTAACGTGACACTCTCCTTCAAAAAAGTGTTTTCCTCAACGCTTGAGTAGCTATGGATGCTTCTGTATAAAATTCTCATTCTCCAATGTGGAATATTCAGTGGGTAAGTTATTCCACTTGATGAGATACTCTGAAATTGATCGATTTGGTAGTTGTCGAGTTCTTGTTTCCATGACTTCTTCAAGTTCCAATATGATTTTCCCTTCCTCATCAAGTTCTGGCAATATTGTTTGAACTGGAAGTTTGTCACCTATAACCTTCTTTAAGCATGAAACATAGAAAATTGGGTGCACTCGAGAAGAAGCAGGAAGCCCCAATTTGCATTCCATAGTACCAATATTTTGCAACACCTTGTAAGGACCATAGTAATCTGGCGATAATTTATTATCCTTCTTAGCTTGCTTGAGGGAATTTTTTTTGTATGGTTGTAGCTGTAAAAATATCCGGTCTGCTACATCAAAAATTTTCTCGCTGCAATGTTGATCTTCCTGTTGTTTCATTCCATTTTGTGCCAAATTTATGTTATCCTTTAAGAATTGGAGAACTTGTTGTTGATACTCGATGTGATATTCCACTACTTGAACCTTAGAATTTTCTCTTAACTATGATGTGATGGGTCGTGGATGATATCCATAAAGTGCCATAAATGGTGTCATTTTTGTTGCTTTATGGAAGGAAGTATTAGACCACCATTCAGCCAGAGGTAACAACTTGACCCATTGTGTTTGTTTATCAGACACAAAACAATGAAGATATCCTTCCAAACATTTGTTCACTATCTCAGTTTTCCCACGGATTGAGGATGATATGATGAGCTATGGGCTAGTTGAGTACCCAAAGAAGAAAATAATTCCATCCAAGTGTGCATACTTGGTAAGTCTATCAACTACCACCATGATGACACTCTTTCCTTCGGACTTAGCTAAACCTGTGATAAAATACATTGAAACCTCCTCCCAACATTGACTTGGAATGGGTAAAGTTTGTAGCCGACCCGGGATCTTAATTGTCTCAACTTTATTTTGCTGGAAAACCAAACATTCTGCCACAAAATTTTGAATATCAAATTTAAGGCCATCCAAAAAAAAAATCTTTCTTAACCTTGTGGTAAGTTTTTAAAAATCCTGAGTGTCCTACGGGAGAGGTGTGCAAATCCAAAAGAATATTTTGTTTTAGTTGTGAATTCTTACGAAGATATATGCGATCACTGTACCATAAGGAATCATTTTTCCAGCTAAATGTATAAGATGTACTAAGATCTAGTTGTAACTTTTGAATGAGTGTCCAAACTTCTTTGTCATTCTTCCATTCCTCCCTTGCTTCGGTTATCCAATCTCGTTGGATAATAGAAATGGCACAAAGAAATGATTCCACCTCCTAATCCTTTCTTGAGAGTTCATCTGCAACAAAATTTAGCTTCCCTTTTTTGTAGATGATTTCAAAGTCATAACCCAACATCTTTGTGACCCATTTTTGTTGCTCTTTTGAAGATATTCTTTGTTCCAAAAAGTATTTAAGACTATCATGATTAGTTTTTACCTTGAAGTGTCTTCCCATTAGGTAAGGTCGCCATTTCTTTAGTGCATGCAGTATTTCCAACATTTCCTTCTTATAAATAGCTTTTTGTAAATACTTTCATTTGATTGGATGACTTTCAAAAGAAATGGGTCTTCCTTGTTGCATTAAAACAACACCAATTCCATTTCCTAAGGCATCACATTCCACAATAAAGGTTTTTGTGAAGTCTGGCATAGCTAAGACCAGTGCTAGGAAAATTGCCTCTTTAAATATTCAAAGGCCTTAGTTGCTTTAGGAGTCCATGAAAATGCATCTTTATTCAATAATGTTGTTAGAGGTGCTGCTATTCTCCCATAATTATTAACAAACTTGCTATAATACCCTATTAACCTGAGAAATCCTCGCAACTTCTTTATGGTTGTGGGGACTTTCCATTCCTTAATGGCTTTAGTTTTGTTAGGTTATACCTTAACACCCTCCTGGCATACCATATGACCCAGATATTCCACCTCTTTTACTCCAAAGAAACATTTGGAGGTTTTTGCATATAATTGTTTCTCCTCCAGTAGTTTGAGCACCCTGTCAACATGTTGAATATGATCCTTCCAAGACCTGTTGTAGATTAGTATATCATCAAAAAATACTAACACAAATTTTCTAAGGAAGGGTTTAAAAATGGAATTCATCAACCCTTGAAATTTAGAAGGTGCATTGATAAGGCCAAAAGGCATGACCAAATATTCATAATGACCCACATGAGTTTGAAATAATTTTTTTCGAAATATCTTCAGTCTTCATTCTAATTTGATGATATCTTGAACGAAGATCCAACTTGATCAAATAAATCACTCCATGTAATTCATCCAATAATTCATCAATCACAAGAATGGGAAATTTATCTTTAATAGTGAACTTTTTGAGCTCCCTATAATTCGAACACATGGGCCATGATCCATCCTTATTGTGCACCAATACTACTATAGCAAAGAAATAAATTTGACAAGGTTGAATTATACCAACCTCTAACATCTCTACAATCATACGCTTAATTTCACTCTTTTGGACCTAAGAATATTCGTAAGGCCTGATGTTTGGAGGAGCACTTCCTGGAATCAAATTAATAGCATGGCCATGATCACGAATAGGTGGGATTCCTTTGGGAGTTTCAAACACCTTGGAATGATTTTCCAAGACTTTTTAGAGATCTGGAGAAATATATGATTTTAATGTTGGAACTTATAGTGAGAATAATTGTGCAATTACGCCTCGTTGTTCTTTATTCAAAATATTTTTCATGACATTAGAGCTTATTATCTTTCACGGCTTCCCTGCAATACCCCGTAATTAAAATTCCTTTCCTTCCAAAAAAAAATTCAAGAAAAGTTCTTGAAAATTAAAAGCTACCATCCCAAAAGATTGTAACAATTGTACTCCTAGTACAACATCAACACCTCCCATTGGAACGGAAAGTATTGGACTATTCAATACATATTCCCCCATGGTTAGATTGATATTATGGCATTTTACAGAGAAATTTATATTCCCTCCATTTGCAACCATCACTTGACCAATTTACACCATCAACATAACCAATGTACGGTTCGAGAGATGTCGACATCTGCAAATCAAACGTAAGAGGGATTAACAGGAACCACGGGAAACTCTAAAAAGACACACTTAAACACACCTATAGACAATATGTACATAGTGTAATATGGATATCAAGCATATTATTTTTTGAGGTACAACCCATTTCTAGGCTATGCTAATGGAACTCCATCGAAATTTATTAACTCGTAGGCCTCTTTTGCAAGGACTCACTTGAAAATGTATGGAACCAACAACATAGGTGTTACACTAAAAACTGTCACCTTTCCATTCTGCTGACTGTATGAGCTCATTGTCACTCATACTTACCTCCTCTGCAAGTCTTACAACCTCTACTCCTCATGTCAAGCCCTAAAACAAGAGAAAAAACCCTAAAAAGCACCAAAACCCTGGGTACACAGGTAATGTGAAGCTTACCTGCATTCTTGGCTAGGGAACGCAGGTAATGTAAAGAAAAACTGCGTTCCAGAACGCAGTTTCTCTATGTTATGCCTGCATACCCCCTTCAAAGTCAAAAGGGTGAGAAACCAAAGTAAAAAAGTTGTTTTTTGGTCAATTCTAGAAGCTTTTGGGTGAGATTTTTTGGGGATGAGTATGCTTTAATAAGGTTCATGCATCCCACACCTTAAGGAGCTAACCCCTTGATGTGAGGAGCCTATCCCTTTGAATGAGGATTCTATCCCTTCATATGTGGAACCCTAACCTCCTCTTCTTCTCTATAAAAAGAGGCATTGGGTAGCCTCAAAGGGAGTTCAAGCTTTAGTGTGTGATTGAGGTGAAGTGATGTTGAGATTTAGACTCCTTTCTACTAAGCTTTTGTGAGGAAAGATCACAGACCTCTATATGCTCCTGGAGGAAGAGTGCAAGGCTTATCAAAGTAGAGGAAACTCCTGCTTTGGACCCCGGGAAGGCCTGTTCAACATCAAGGCTAAGGTTGTAAGGTTCTTCTATTATTTCAAAGTTAATACAATCAAGTTTGTTTTTCTCAATAAATTTTCGTTCGATTGTTTATTTCAATAAGCTGTCGCTTGATCATTTATTTCATAGATTCCTTGATCGCTATGATAGGTATGTTTTATAAGTATTTGTTATACAGGTGCTATTTAATATTTGCTTGTTTGTGATTGCAGGTCTTTTAAGACAACACTTTGTTGCGACGAAAGAACTACGATTACAAATAAGCATTTGGATCTAAGGTAGGATCGACACCTTCATAGCATTTACTTGTAAAACGAATATATTTAGAGAAAGATAAACTTAGTTGTTTGTTTGTTGCTAGATTGTCTTCTGACACTAGGGAGATCGATCTTTTCTGCAAGATCGATTTATCCAGACAACAATAGGTTGGAACCTTTTGAGGCTTGACAATTTTGACCTATTGTGCCTTGACGCATATTTTATGAGCTTCGTTGGCTAAAGAAGCATCATGCCAAGTTTCATCCAAAGGAGTTATATGTAAAATACATTACTCCTCTACGGAAGTGGCAAGAAGAAGTTTGATAGCTGGTTTCAAGGATGTAATTTCACATTCAATGGGGAGAATCGCTTCCAAAACATAGACCAACTTAAAGGGTGTGAATCTGGTAGCTGTACTATTGAGGTTCAATATTCCCACAAGGAAGCGTAAAGAAGCAAGTACCAGTCTGATTTATGAACCCCTACCATACGTTGAAGCATAGTTTTAAGAACTTTGTTGACAACCTCAACTTTTCCATTAGCCTATGGATAGTAGGGAATGGAATTTTCGTGCAAAAGTCCCAAGATAGCAGCTAGTTCAGTCATCATATGATTCCAGAAATTCTTTCCATGATCCATAACTATCAATTTTGGTACACCAAACCTAGCAATAACATGGTTGAAGAAAAAATATGCAACCATTTTTCCAGTGTTGTTAAATGTAGGCATCAACTTAGCCCACTTAGTAAAGTAGTCAAAAATAATAATATAGCCATTCCCCTTGGCCGAGTGAGGGTTACATGTCATAAAGTAAATGCCCCATTTTGCAAAAGGACCAACAACGATGATGGGATGAAAAGGAGCAGACAGAGCATAGATCTTACGATTGTAGATTTGGCACGCACGACACTTCTAAACAATGAGGATGCAGTCGCAAAAGATATTGGGCCAAAAGTAACCAGCGCGTAAGATATTTTCATGGTAGCATAACAAGATACATTTTTACCACATGCCCTTGAATGGAATTCATTAAGGACTTTCTTGGATTCCTCAAGGGTTAGGCACCTCTATAAAATCGTATCAATATCACAAAGGTAAAGAGTGTCGCCGATAATGATGTAATTTTGGGATTGGTATGAAATACGTCGCTGCTCAGAGTGAGAGGTGTTAGGCCAGAAAGTCTGGTTCTAGAGATAGATCACAAAATATTAATAGCATGGGTTATATGATGAAATAAAAAACAATGACTCATCAGGGAAAAAATCTTTAGATGTAGATTCAGAATCAGGGGAAAGAAGGTCGCATAGAATCTCGACGAAAACTAGGGATTTCTTTGACTTGGATTTGATCAACCCCAGGTCAAAATATTTGAGAATAAAAATCCACTTAGAGTAATTCTTCCCCAACAATTTAAGTTACAATATATATTTCATAGGTTTTCAATCAGAAATGACTGTAGTTTTTCGAAGCAAGATGTAGTGGCAAAACCTTTGGACGACTTGAACAACCACCAAAGCCAACTTTTCTACATGAATATATTTGATTTCGATATTATTGAGGTTCTGACTCATATGATAAATGGGATGTTCAGTCCCAATATCATCTTCATGGAAAAATACCTTTGCTATAGTAGAAAATGAAGCAGCTAGGTACATGAAATAGTCGCGGTAATAATTAGGGGGTTATACGAGATATGCTTGAACTAGTACATCTTTTAGGGCATGAAACACTTTCTGAGCAACTTCATCCCAATGGAGGGGTACCCCTTTCTTTAGTAATAACGTGAATCATTTTTTCATCTCAGCGTAACTAGGGATGAAGCTCCGTAGGAAGTTATCTTTCCCTTGGAATCTTTGTAATTGAACTAGAGAAGAAGGTGCAGGTAACTTGAAAATCACCTGCACTTTTAGAGGATCGATACGAATTCCTTGTTTTGAAATGAAAAAAACCCAAGAGTCAACCATAACCAATACAAAACACACATTTTTGCAGGTTGAGTTGAATGTTATAGTGTCTACAACAGAGAAAAATAGCCTGAAGATGCATCGGGTGATCAACCATATGTTTACAATGAGCAGGGAGATTGTCCAAATAACGTTGCACAATGTGTTTAATATCATGAAAAGCGTAATACATTGCATGCTGAAACATGGCCTCAATGTTCTTCAAGCCAAATGAGAGCTTACGATAAGAAAAAGTACCCCATGGAAAAATAAATGTAGTCTTAGGTTGGTCTGCCGGGAGAATGTTGATTTGATTATAGCCTAGGAATCCATCCATGAATGAATAAATATCACATCCAACGCAATCATCAACAATCTGGTTAATAAAATAGGTCAGATAGTTTACCTTGGGACAAACACGATTCACATCCCGGTAATCGACACCTACTTGAATCGTGTCGGCCTATTTCTTCATGACATGGATGAAGTTCGTTACCCAATCAGTTAAAGGAACAAGGTATATGAAACCAACCTGAAGAATCTTTTCAACTTTAGCCTTAATCCCAAAAAAAATGTTTTGATATGGACCGGATGAAAGCGTTGCTGGATGGGTTTGGCATCACATTACATCTTAATCTCATGCACTACTATGTTTGGGTCAATGCCTGGCATTTGCTCATAAGTCCAGGCAAAGAAATCTCAAAAATCACAAACAAGGGCTCTATAAATATTGATTTGAGACGAAGAATAAGAGGCTCCAATGTATATATTTTTGACGACACTTGGTTTGATAGAAATATTAAGAAGTATCATCTCCTCAATATTCAAAATGTTCTTTTCAGAGTCGAATTCATGAATAGAGATGGAATTCGTAAAAGGCTCGACAAAATTGGGCAAATATACATCACTAAGATTATCCTCAATGGAATCTGGTAAGGAGGAATGATGGTGATGTTTGTACAAGGACCCATCATCTCGCATCATGATATCCACGATGCCTTCATCAGTAGAGAATACGCGAGAAAAAGGATCAGAAGGCATGTCATAATCCAATGATCGATCTACCCAATTGATCGAAGAGAAGGTACAAACTGCACAAGATGAACAAATGGATTCATAATATATCTCAATGGGGCTAAGTGACATTCGGTCGCCAAAAACTAGGATGTTGGTTTCATTAGGTACAATCCCTGGATAAGTCAAGATAGTAGAGGATGATAACATGTTGATATAAGAAACAAAAGATGAGCTGTCGGGAAGGAAAGGAGGAGGGAGAGAAAAGGTTCCCATAAGCGATGAATCCTTGAACAATCCAACTCCGACATGTTGATAAGAGTGTAGGGTTTCACCTACAAGAGGGACACTTCTAATAACATGAGAATCAGAGGAAAAAAAAGTGAGCTGATCTATGGCTAGAATCTCGCCTTTATGAGGAAAGGTGATCATACGGAAGTACGTTGAAATGACGGTAGCCATGGCATAAACCCATGTACATCCCAGTATAATATTATAATCAAGAGGTCCATCAATAAGTTATACTTCTGTAGAGACGAGTTTTCCCCTTAATTCTACTTGAAGGGAATTCAAAATTCCACGACGTTTGTATTCTCTTCCATCAAAGGCTTTCAATGTGGCGGTTGAATGAATCAGTTGAGGAAAACCAATTACCTTCCAAAAATACATGGACATAATGTAGGTCGAGGCTCCCTCATGCACAACAGAACGATGAACGTTCTTACCATGAACGACGACCTGAATTATAAAGGTTAATTGAGCTAGAAGGCAAGGGGTATAGTTTTCATAGATAAAACCACTAGGTTGAAATCCAATGGATCCACACATTTGATAACTGACAACAAGGCCTTATTTTGGGTGGGTAAGTTTTTCAACACCTCAAGAGTTGAAATAGATAATGGATACTGAGCCAAGTCTTCAACTACGTTATAATTTTGGGCAACTCTTGAACGAGGGTTGAAATCAGACTTATGAATAATGCCTTTCAGAGGTTTGATATTAAATTCCACAAGAATTGGAGGTGGAGTAAGATCAGATGAAGGTGATGTCGAACTGAAAGGTTGTCGAGTAGCTTGATCGTTCGGTGGATTACCATTACCATAGTCCTGTTGTGGTAAAAAACAACCCCCCCATTTTTTACTTATGTACTTCAAATAATGGGGACCCTTTCTACAAATTTTTTGCTAAACACCTTTTAATATTTTCATTAAGTTAATTATTTCGTAATTTTGTCATTTTTCATCTTTATCGGATTTCTATTTTGATTGTTTCATTGAATCTAGTTTTTCATAAGCTTTCCAACAATACTTGTTTCACTTCATTTGGTTAAACGGTTTGTAAATGACACTCCTTTGAAGTTTTGATCATTTTCTCGCTTGGGTTAAAAAATATGTATAAAGTGTACCAATATTTTAATCCTTGTAGTTAAAATAGTCATTTATTGTAAATATTAACCTCACTTCATTTTTATTATTTTTCACCGTTTTCCCAATATCCAAACACTTCATAACTAAAAATATATTTAAAACCCATAGTTTAATGCTTTAAATCCCATTTAATCCCCAAAACCCACTTATTTTAAACTTCTGAAATTTCAATGTTAGAGCTCCGCCACCCATCGAACAACCGCATTATATATAATTAATTGTCTCTTGTAACCTTTGGTAGGACCCCTTATCTTTTCGCATATTGGCTATCGCAAAAACTTAACCACATTCATGTGCTATCCTTCTGAAACGCCGATGAGATATTATGTGGGACCCTTACCTTCCTATCGCCACTTCACTCCCATCGCACATCACATATCTTACTTTTTTATTGCGAAACATTTATCGATAACTATCTCCAACTGCAATTTTTGATAAGCCTTTGACTAATATTTGCGGTAAGCATTTAACTCTACGATTTGCGATTGACCGCTGCCTGCGACGTCACTTGCTTTTACTGTAGTCCCTCCACTATCTTCCGCCTTATTCCTCCACTCCTCTCTCTCTCATGTGGTGTGCATTTTTTATATTTTTGAATTATTAATTATATTTTAATTATAAATTTAAGATAATTTGAATTATAATATTAACATAATATTTTAATATTTTAATTAATCAATAAATCATTTTTTAATTAGTTTAATTGTATTTTTCAATTAGTTTTTATTAAAATTAATAATGTAATTATAATTAATTAATAGATAATTATAAATTAATTTAGAATTAGATTATAACTAAATTAGATGAATAATATAATTGAAATTATTAGAATTAATTAATTAAATATCATAATCTAATTTAGGATTAGAATTTAATTTAAAAATTTTGATTTTTTAGCCCAAGCAACAAAAATTCCAGATTTTTGACAATTTTAATATACCAACTTTAGAGGCCGATAAATGGAGTTTTACTTGGCCAAATGAAGCCCAAAATAGCTCATTGGAAAGATAAAATGATGGAGATTATTCCTGAAGAGGTTTCATTTCCAAATTTGATCATTTATTGGGTCTAAAATTCAGCAAAAGATTAAGCTCTGAATTTTTAAACAAAACTAATTTTCTGAATTTTATCTTTTGCATTTTAATTTGCTACAACTTCTTATGAATGTAGATCCATTTGTCTATGTTCTCCTTGGCCAATTAAATCGGCACAAACATCAAAAGAAAAATTATATTTCCTTTTCAATTATTTAATTAATTAATTTTCAATTGGGTTTATTTTAATTTCTAAATTTGACATTTTGATTTTATTTTTGCATTTTAATTTTGTTTTTGATTTGTTTTTGCAGGAAAACAGTTAAAGAGATGAGAAGAAGAAGATATCGATCAATGAGAAGGCTCCATTAATTGAATAATATGATTTGAACCAATGAAAATTGATTGAGCAAAACCACTCTTCAAACAAACTTTCTTATGAAGAAATCCTTTTGTAAATATTATAAATAGCAGATTGCAAAATGTAATAGGGGCTTCTCTCCTCTGCAATTCTGGAATTCTAAAAGCACTTCTGTAATATGAATTTAGAGGTGTAGGGTGAGAGGAGAGGAATCTCAGATCTGGAGATTATTGAGGTTTTTCTTTTACATTCTGATTTGTGTATAATGAACAGAGTCTTGCACTACTGTAGCTCTGATTTTGAAAGCAGAAGTTCAGGCATTGTAAAAGACTGTTAGAGACCAGAGCTAGAGAAATGGACTTAATAAATTGATATTTATAATACTATTATTTTATATGTTGGTTTAATTTTATAATAATAGGAATGTGTCAATTTACTCGCATACTTGTGCACTTCTGTCGGTATGAGTAATTTACCTTAATTTATGTTATTATTTATTTCTACTCTTATGGGTTGAATTCTGATTTCTGAGTAACTATTTACTTAGAAATTTGTCTTATAAAACTGATTTATTGAATAGTGATATGTTGTGAAATATTTCCGCATGTTATTGTTTAATTATTCAAGTTACTGATTAAATGATCAATATCATTTTGATAATTACTTCCTTAGTGTTGTTGATTGATTATTTCAGTTAAGAGGTCTCTAGATAGAATGTGTTTGGTATTCATAATATCAGTTAATTGAACTACTTCGTTAGCTTAATATTCATTTAAAACAAACATATTTAAATCTTAATTATTTTAAAACATCTTGCTCTCAGTTGTGATAGATCTATATCTGCCTAATTGAGATAATATTAAAATAGTTTCTTTTGCTTGCATCTTAGAATAATATTGCATTTAGATTAAATTCTGCATCCCTAAAAAGTCCTCTTCCCAAAGAGGCAAAACTTTAGTTGTGGTTTGGCTAAGCCCAAACTAGCTTAAGGATCACTTTTATTATCTGATCGACAAGAGAAAGGATATGATGTCTCTTTCCCATTGATATATAAAAGTGATATTTTAAGCCAATGGAGATTGAGAGAAGGTAATTGGACCTAGTTAAACCAGTCGGAGCCACCATTCCAAACGGAAAAGGAACTACTTTAAGGTCTGGACCGGGTGGTCATCCCCCATGTTGTTGCAATGAATTTCGAGGCCTCAACAAGTCCTTATTCCGAGTGGCCACCATAACGTTAGAATTCAGCTTTGAGGATGAATGGATGAAAACCATGTTAGAGGAAGAAGGGTACCAGGAAACCATTTGGGTCTCCTGATTAGGAAACAGGCTGGTCAACACGACAAGAGAAGTGGAATATTTAAGGAACTAATTCATTTCAGTACAATGTAGAAAATCACATGTAAAGTGATCCTCATTGCAAATTAAGCATGGGTAACGAGGCTTTCACTTCTCATCGAAAGACAATTTTGTTTCTTTATCCTGCGGTGAAGGATATTTCTTCTTCTTACCTTTTACTTTCTTCTTTCTTCTAGGTTGTTGTGGAAACTTTCCTTTATCAGATGAAACGACATTTATCTCGGAAGCAGAAGTCGCAAGAGGATGGGATTGAGAGTTTTGAGTAGATGCAATAGGAGTGACACCAGATGGTTTACTCACCGACTACGAACTAGAAGAACCAATCACACCATCAATAACATGATATTCTTTACCAGGTGGAGGATGAACAATATTTGAAGGTCTCAGAGCATTCAATATCTTATCATAGAACGTGCCTAAGTGGGTATAAAAAAGGCCTAGCAGTAACTTTCTCTTCGGTCACAACTCCACCTTTAGCCACATCTTCTGTTATGGGTGATAATAGAGATTTTGTGAACCATTATGCTAACAATTTATCGAGAACATAATTCTTGACCAATCGGCGGCGACGCCTCCACTCATGAATGTTATCTGAGATGTGAGTGGAATCTGATTGTTTGAAATTGGTCAATAGTTCCATTCCAGTTTCATATCTGATGGGTAAATGGAAATGTGTGAGTAAGGGGTGGCTAAAGTGCTCAAATCCTAGAATGAAGCTCTAGGTAACTCAATATACCATTTAGTTGCGGTACCTGTAAGCGTTCGTTGGAAAATACAAAGTCTAATGGAACCATTGTTAAGGTAGTTCGAAGAACACCATAGATGATAAGTCATAATGTGCATCAATGGGTCTTCCCCTGGATTCCCATTGAATTTTGGGATATTCGAAGGCAATTTAGTGGTAATAATCAATCACCATGACGAATGAGCGATGAGGTAATTAGTGAGCTGAGTTAATTCTGGCAATTCGAGAGTAGCCATAAAAGGAAACTGTTAATTAAATTCCAAAGGAGGATGACCTGGATATGAAGGAATAGATTGAGCACCAGGCACTTGCATTCCTAGATAAGGGGGATTCTGATAATAAGGAACTTAGGTACTAGGATAAGGAGGATTCTGATAAACAATATACAAGTGACCTTGTTTCCCAGCCCCAGGATGATGATAAAGTTGCTGGAATGGTTGGGTTTGGATTTGTTGGCCTTGGAAAGGCGCTTTAGGAATACCTTAATATGGATCATACTATTTCTCGATGGGATTTTCCATTGTCCCATGATAAGGTGTATTTGGTTGGGATTGCATCATACTTTGAATAATTTGTCCTATCGAAACTTGAGGAGTATCTTGTCCAAGCGGATGAGAACATGAGGTACCTTTTACTGGCTGGGTAAGTGGGACTTGGGAAGTACTAGATCCCGTTGGAAAAGATTGTGAGGCAACGACAACCTGTAAAGGTTGGCTCACATGTAACTGAGCTTATTGCGGTGTTGATGGGTGGATAGGTATTTGAGAAGATGGTTCAAGGTCAGGATTCAACAATCGGTCCCACTACGAACCAGGTTGAACGAGAAAAGTAGGTTTCCAAATACTGGCAACTATTCTAGGATAAGGAGGACTATAATGAGGTTGATTACCAATTTTAGGTATACCAGCAATAGGTTTCTCTCCTGCAAAAAGAGGAGGGGATGATGGAGGAAAATGCGATCTGGATAGAGGGTACCCAACATAAGGAGAGTTTGGTTGTTGAAGGTAACATTTACCACTAAAATAAGGGCCAACCTGCTACTCAACTGTAGGTGTAAGTGGAGGAGGAGGAGGAGGATCAAACTGTGTGGCACTCATAATAGAAGTACTAGATGATATTCCTATATTGGATGACATGGGAGAGGTCCAAGGACTAGAATTCGCACCAGAAAAGGTACCAGATAAAGACTGATAACCTAGTCGGATGGATGGACCACCATAAATATGTGTTTCTAGTGATGTTTCAAACATAGATGTGGAAGCAACATTTGATGTCTCGACCATAGTGGCAGACACAGGCTGAGAAGATGGATTAGTTCCAGTTATGGTTAACAACTCTGATGAATATTTCTGCAAGAGATCTACGGGTAAATCTAAATAATCAGGTGAAGGAGTATGTTCAGAGTTTGAAGAGGAAGAGGGTTGGTTGGATAAAAATTAAATCCTTCCCAATGAGAAAGAGTAGAAGGATGAGGCTCTTCTTGCAGTATCTTTCAATAATCACAAGTCTAGGTGGAAGAGTTTCACCAACAGGTCAAAGATATATATGTTCTGTCTGAGAAAACGGAAGATAAGAGGAAGGTCTTGAAGTAACAGGTAAATATGGTCAAGGCTCCTCAGGTTTTAAAACCTCAAGAATCATAGTGTATGACTCAGGAAATTCAACTTCAAAAACCTCAGGCAACAAGGTTTCAGGGACTTCTATTTAGGTTGTGTTAGTGTCACCGTCAAGAGTAGATGTAATATTAGGATTAGAACTAAAAGGGACCAATGATTATAGCAGATCAATACCAAGATGAGGGCCAGAAGTTGTTATGATGTTCCCAATTTGATAGTTTGTGTCTCCTTATGCTTCTGACGATGGCCAGGAGTAGGCTCAGGTGGAAGTGGAGGCTTATTTTGAATTCTACGCGAGCGGTGGGGTGGGGGTTTTTTTCTTCCACGTTGGACAATAAATTTTATTAACACTAAAATAAATAAATAAATAAGAGGGAAATCTAGGCGTGAAGGATTACCAAGCAACCATGAACTGTACTATACACCTTAGCAAACCAAGGACTTAACGTACAACAACCTCGAATGTTGTGTTCGGTGTATCACAGTATACAAAGCAATAGAATTAGTTACCTATGTATGGATAACAACCTATAGGGAATCCCAAAATATACTCAACGGTACATGGGAGTGCAGTCTGTAGTAGTGTTTTCTCATGCGTAACCATTCGATGATATATTTCCCTTATACTTTACTAGTGCGTGGAGCATTGTCCAATATACCCAAAGTTACTTGGAGAACGACCCTATACACTCAAATATGTGGAACGAGATATCACCCCCAAAATGAAACGCTAGAAATCAACGACAACTCCTACATTTAATGACACTGAAACATGTCTCTAGCCTAGATCTCTATGTGTTTCCGTTAATGTTACAAATACTCCTTAGGTTGATTCTATATTTTTTTCTATTCATCTTTGATTAAGTTTTAGTTTTGGGCTCACCACGAATTTCACCTGAATATCCTAAAATGCAAATATAGCATGAGAAAATGGAAATATTTGTCTTTTCATGAAAATATAGCTAAGGAAGGGAAGAAATAATCAGTATGCAACAAAAAATATGCAAGATGCAATTTCCAATGCACATATAAAACCCTAAATGCCAAATGAAAAAAAATAATTTTCAACACTTAATTTTCGAAATGAAGAAAATTAAGATGCAAATGTTAAATCACTGATTCAAATGCACTTTTTCAGAATGAGAACTAGAACAATAATTCATCCAAGTGATCAATGACCAAATGAAATCAGTTTTCAAGCGACCGAATGATAAGAACAAAGAAAATTCAATACCAATTCTTACCAAAGGGAATCAAACACAAATGAAAACCAAATGGAGGCTTAAGGGAGACTACAATACATTCAAGACTCAAGGAAGGTCAGTTGGAAGTAGGCTGATCAAATATACACTTAGAAAAAGAGTAAAATTTTGTGCAAATATAGGGGCCAACCTTGGTGCAGAAGAGGCACAGTGCTCTGCAATGTTGGTGTGGAGTGAGCCTGAGTGAGGTGCGACGCTTTATCAAAGGCATTGTGGGAGCATTGATTCAGGGATGGGATATTTTGACAAAAAAATTGCAAAGAAGGCTCAATGAAATCACTTCCTAGGTTTTTTCTTAATTGATCAAAGCAATAAATGTTTATAAAAGAGGTAATCAAACACAATGGACAAGGAAAAACACCAAGGGAATACATTTTTCCCTAGTGGAGCTGCCAATTTGTTATGCGGTATTTAAGATTGCGGACAAAAGTTTCTCCCCTAGGTTCGATAGCCAAACTATAACAACAAAGAAACAATGAACCCAATTCTTTCATTAAAGTAAATAGATGACATAATGAAGCCTACCTAGAATTTGTTGCATGCTTCGTTCCTTATTTAGCTTGAATGCTCCAATTCCAACTATGATTTCAAAAATCAGAACTTGCATAGTCAGATAACATAGGCCAAGAAAATACAAGATCTAAGAAGTATCATCTAAGTAATCTATTCAATAGATCAACATGGTATTGAAATATATCGAATAAAGACATCACGTATAGGAAAACAAAGAATTATTTGCATTAATATAAATGGAAGGAGATTACAACCTCAAATATGTGTTGATATTGTAGAAGAGCTCATCCAAGTTGTCTTGTCCTTTCCTTGTCACAATGTGCACCTCCAATCACCCTAAATGCATGGAATAATACCTCTTCACCTGAAAAACATAAGGGTAGAATCTCTCTCTAAAAGCCAACCCCTTGCAAATTGAAGGTTGTAAATATATAGAGGAGTGGGGTAAGTTGGGAGTTATGATCCAATTACTAATATAAGGTTTTAAATCCACCTTTGATGGGAGGATGGGATCAAAGGATAAGTGATTGAAACTCCAAAGAAGGATGAGATAGGATCTGAAAGTTTAATCTGAGGTAGATGGTTGTAACAAATATTGGAAGCTTCTGGAAGAGGAAGCTTCCATAAATTCTCTCTTTTTTGCAAAATTTCTAGAACCAATGTAGGTGCAAAGGGGAGTAACATGTAGGTGATCAATGTTGGCCACAGTGGAGAAACCTGTAGGTGAATGTTATCTAGAGGAAGGCCACAGAGCGTTGGTACTAAAACTAGCTCAGATGAGGTGGTCTTAGGCATAAATTCTGGGAAATGAAGAAGGCATTCTTAGGGCTTTGTGCAATGATGTTGACAAGGAGGAATAGGATATTGATTTATCCCATTAGGAGGCTTGATGACTGGATGTGACAAAATTTCCTATAAGAATGACTGAGGAGGAGTACACTAGCAGGTTCCTAGAGTTGTTGTGATATGTGCCTTAGCTCAAGGAGGAGAAGGCCAATATTGAAAGATTCAACAGTGGGTTGTTAATAGCATTCAAATATAGGATTGTGTCTTATGACCCTAGATCATTGGAAGATGACATCCAAAAACTAAAGCATTTTTGCAAGAAATGAAAATGTAAAAATGAGATGAAGCAAGACTAGAAAGGTAATGATGAGAATAAAGGAAAATGGGATAAGAAGAAAGTAATACTTGCGGATAAAGGTAACAAATATAATGTTCTACCACCTAAGAAGTTCAATACATTTGGCAGAGGAAACAGATTTCGATCAAAGGAGCACAATAAGGATGAAGGTTGGAAGCCTATACAATGTTGGACTTGTGGCAAAGATCATTGCAGGATAGATTGTCCACAACATCAAGGTGGTAGACAACAGATCTATAGTGCACAAGAGGCACAAAAAATGGGAGATGTTGGATAGAGTATTCCCAAGATCTATGCAACGTTGGATAAGATGCAGTCAGATCACTAGGCGTCTATTATCGAGATGGACAGTAAGATTTGTGATCAAGTTATTTCTATTTTGATTGACCCTGGATCTAATTATAGTTATGTTGATCCCAAGCTGGTGGATAAGTGTGATTTGAATAAATACGTGCGTGTAGAATCTTGGTTAGTGAAATTGGTTACAGGTACCAAGAGGAGAGTTCATCCTTGGGTGAGAGCTTGGGAATTTGACTTGAATGGTATGCCTACCTCAACACATCTGAATGTATTGTCATTGGGATCATATAGTATGCTTTTGGGTATAGATTGGCTATATCTTCCCAAGACCAAGGTATATTTTTATGACAAGGATATTAAGTTCTTGGATGATAATGGGGAACAAAGAGTTTTACAGGGTAAGAAGGAAGCAGCATCAGTTAGAATGGTTACAAATATGTAGGACAAGTGCAGTCACAAAAAAGGGTGTGTGTTATTTGCAGTGCATATGTCTAGTGACAAAGGTAAGGAAATTGAGGATGCAGATGTTTTGAGTAGGTAACCAACTCTACAGTAGTTTCAATATGTATTTCCCGCAAATATTTCAGAGTTCCCACCTCATAGGTAAGTAGACTTTTCTATTAAGTTGGTATGAGGGGTAGTGCCAACATTTAAGGAACCTTACATGATGAGCACACCAGAGTTGGTAGAGTTGAAGTTGTAGTTGAAGGAAATGTTGGACAAGGGATACATTAGGCCAAGTGTATCACCATGGGGCGCACTGGTATTGTTTGTGAAAAAGAAGGATGGTACCCTCAGGTTATGCATTGATTGTAGACAATTGGACAAGGTGACCATCAAGAACAAGTATCCATCACCTGGGATTGATGATTTGTTCGACCAGTTGAAGGGAGAAGCAGTGTTATCAAAGATTGATATGAGATCATGACATCATCAGGTATGCATTAAAGATGGTGACACTCATAAGACAAATTTCTGGACCAGGTACAAACACTATGATTTTGTTGTAGTTCCATTTGGTTTGACTAATGATCCAAATATGTTTATGTGCTTGATGAATAGTATGTTGCGTCCTTATCTGCACAAGTTTGTTATTGTGTTCATTGATGATATATTGGTATATTCTAAGAATGAGGAAGAGCATGTTGAGCATTAAGAAACAGTGTTGAGATTTCTAAGAGAGCATTAGTTGTATGCTAAGCTTAGAGAATGTAGTTTCTTTCACATAGAGGTACATTACTTGGGACATGTTGTTTCCAAGGAAGGCATAACAATATACCTAGATAAGATAAGGGCTATCATGGAATGGGAATATCCTAGGAATGTGGATGAAGTAAGATCATTTATGGGGTTACCAAGTTATTATAGGAGGTTCATCATGAACTTCTCACAAATTTCTTATCCTATCACATGATTGCAAAGGAAAGGGAAGAAGTTTGAATTGACAGAGGAATGTGCAGCTAGTTTTGAGCAGTTGTTGACACATGCTCCAGTGTTACAGATCATAGATACAGACAAGGAGTTTGAGGTATGTATAGATTCTTGCAAGATAGGGCTTGGTGGAGTCCTTATGCAATAAGGACAGGTGGTATTTTATGAGTCACAAAAATTAAATGAACATGAGAAAAATTATCTGACACATGATATTGAGTTGGAAGCGATCATTCATGCATTGAATATGTGGAGGAACTATCTTCTGGGAAAACCCTTCATATTGATGAGTGATCATAGTGGACTGCGGTATCTACTTGACCAACTAAATTTGAATGCTACGAAATCTATATTGTTGGCCACGATCAGTGAGTTTGACTTCGAGATCAAGTATATTAAAGGTAAAGAGAACATGGTTGCATATTCTCTTAACAGGCAGATACAGGTGAATCATATAACAACAATAAGCTCTTATGGGAAAAATATATAAGATAGGATCTTGCAAGTAGGTAAGTAAGATATCAGGCATACGGAGCTTAGGCACAGATTGCAGCAGAGTATAGGTACATGTAGTGTTATAGGTATAGGTAGAGGGAGTGGTACAGGAATAGGTACATGTACAGGTACATGTAGTGTTACAGGTACAGGTACATGAGAACAGGATGTGGACTATCATCTTACAACATATGGATTGATCAAGTTTAGAGATAGGATATATGTGCCAGACAATATAGAGCTCAACAAGATGATCTTGAGGGAGTTTCATGTGAAACCATATTCAGGTCACCTAGGATACCAAAAGACATTAAATGCAGTGAAGATATTTTATTATTGGTCGAATATGAAGAATTATGTGGTAGATTTTGTGGCTAGGTGCTTAGATTTTCAATAGGTAAAGGCAGAGTGTAAACGTCCAGGTGGATTACTACAACTGTGATTCTAGAGTGGAAATGGGAGGTCATTTCCATGGATTTTATCAGAGTTTTACCAAGGACATCTAAACGTGATTCCATCATGGTTGCTGTGGATAGGTTGAAAAAGGTTGCACACTTCATTCCACTAGAGTCTAAATACTCAAAAAATCATGTAGCATAAGGCTTCATCAGGGATGTGGTCAGATTGCATGGTGTTCCATAGAAGATTGTGTCAGATAGGGATGAAAAGTTCACTTCTAAGTTTTGGAAGGATTTTTTTGCAGGTTTGGGCACAAAGTTGGCCTTCAATACAACTTATTATCCACAGACAGATGGACATACAGAAAGGTTCAACAAGATATTGGAGGATATGTTGAGAATGTATGTGATGCATCAGCAACAAAAGTGGGAAGAGTATCTTCCACTGGTAGAGTTCGGTTACAATAATGGTTAGCAAGAGTCACTAAGGATGGGTAAATTTGAGGCATTGTATGGGCGGAGTTGCAATACTCCCATCAATTAGAGTGATCCATTTAATAGGGTGTTTATTGGACCAAACATGTTGGCGGAAATGGAAAATAAATGCAAGTAATCAAGAGGAATATGAAAGCAACACGTGATAGACAGAAAATTTATGCATATTGGAACAGGATGTTTAAGGAGTTTTAGGTTGGGGAACATGTGTACTTACGCATCAAGCCCAAGAATATCTCCTTGTAGATTGGATCATGTGACAAGATGGCACCTCGGTTCTGTGGACCTTTCAGTATCCTTAAGAGGATTGGGCGAGTAACCTATCCACTTGCACTGCCTCCAATAGTGAAAGTGTGTGATTTTATCCATGTGTCATTTCTTTAGAAGTATGTTAAAGATGTTGACCATGTGATTAACTGGTCTGTATTGCAGGTGGAGCCAGAAGGAGAATTTCAATGAGAACCTTAGTGCATTTTGCAGAGAAAGATGCTCATGCTCTGAAATTGAGCAATCAAGCAAGTTAAAGTGCAATGGAAGCAGTTTGGTCTCGATGAAGCTACATGGGAGATGGCAGATCAGATGCGGACTATGTATCCTTCCTTATTCGTTGTTTGATCGAATGTTTGGCATGTTTTTTGGTATATGTTGGTATGATTTTTGGTATATGTACATATATATATGGATGTAAATACTGCCATGAGCTATGTTATAAAGCTACAATAATCGGTATGGGTGTCATGTAATTATGATGTTATGGTTGTCATGTTGGCATGGTGGTTTGCTTCTTAGTAGGTTGATTATTGTAAATACTGCAACTAGATAAGTTATAAAGATCCATGGGCATTATGTTTTGCTTACAACAGTCTTATTAGTTGTAGGTGTCGTTGAACACCAGGGACAGTGTTCCCCCAAGGGGGAGAGTTTTATGACAACCTTAGGGAAAATTCCATGTAATAAAATTTAATAAAGGAAAAATAATAAATAAGGTCATGGGACATGTATTCCAAGTTGAATGTTGGGAAAAACATCCTAGTGTGGGTGTCCATATGGTTTATTATGGCTATGGAAATTGGCAAAGGAAATGGCTAAGGCTTTGGAAAGGAAAAGTGGCATTTATTTATGAAAATAATGAAAATTAAAAGAAAAGGGAGGCGAAAGGTCACCGGTTGCATGTGAGGATGAAAATCTTGGAAAATAATCAAAAATTGAAGAAAATAGAGGCTTCATTAATAAAAATTCTTCTGAGGATCAACTGGTAACATTTTTTCAGTTCAGTTTTGCAGCTCTCATACTCTTGGACACTTATAGTTTCTTGGAGCACTCTTGGAGAGTGTGGCTTACTTGTATATTTGGATCAAGAAGGAAAAGGAGGAGCAGTAAAGTGCAAGAGTACATTGGGATCAACAAGTACAACAGGCTTTGTTTGCAAGTACCGAGTTGCATGTTTTATTCCCTCACTATTTTTGGCATGCCTGTCATATGCATGTGGTTTCTTGGTGATGATATGTCAGTGGCATGGTGGATTTCTTGGATTGACAATGGATTTTCCTAGCCTTTCCATTTCCTGGATAGCCATGGTGTTGTGGGTTCATTTCATCGCTTGTGTTTTTGGTTGGTTCTCATGTGATTTTGGTTTTGGGTTGAGTTATTAGTTCCTGGAAGCCTTGGTTAGAAAAACGCTCTAGAATCCATGTAATACCTTGAGTTGAGTTACTAGTTTTGGAAGCCCCAGTTGGACAAACAATCTAGAAGCCCTTGGTGGGTTGAGTTACTATTCTTAGAAGCCTTGGTTGGAAAAATGCCTTGGAAGCCCGATGACAACTATGGGTTGATTTACTATTCCTAGAAGTCGTGATTGGAACAAACACTATGGAGCCCTGAACAATTTGGGTAGAGACCAATCTGGTGATGGTTGTGATGTCCGACCGTGAGGCAGAATCGCTAGTTTAGGGTTGAGGTGGTTTGGCCTCTGGAAGCTTTGGTTTGGTTTTGATTAATGAGTTTTATTAGATACCAAATTCATGCTTGGAATATGGCATGAGGGTGACTGGAGGAAGAGAGATTTGGCTCAACCATGTGTATGGTCGGGTGGAACATGGAATTCCCAAACTGGGTTGCATTTTGCTTCTGGAAATAAGAACTCTTTTCTTCTTATATTGATGGGTAAATTTCTTGTTATTATGTGGCTTTTATGGTTTTTCTATGCTTTTCATTTTTGTTGTTTATATGTTGGTTATGAATGTTTTCTATGTCACTAATGACGTATGAATATCATCATGTTTTGATTTGTAAATGAATGAATAATGTATCTATGACGAAAGAGATGATAATGTAGTTAATGTGATGAGGCAACAATGCTTCTTAGCAATTCTCAGATAATTATGATACCCCTATGCTCATATTCGTTATTTAAACCTGTAGATTACATATTTGTGACATGTTTGACAAAATTCTAGTCTTGGTTGGGGATGGTTAGGCCTACTCCTAGTGTCAGATTTTGGTTTGCAAGCATTTTCCTTGTGTAATTTATGATTTATGAAAGTTACAGGGATTATTGGGTAGAGGTCTAGCCCCAACCCTGCAATTTAGCCTTAAAATTCGTATTCGCTGGCACACTAAGAAATTTATTCCCTGGTTGCACTCATGTAGGCTTATGCATGTGACTGGGAGGTCCTAGTCGCATTATTGCCTTGTCAAGGGATCGACTGGGGGTTTGATGCTTGAAAACGTTAGTGTGATGCAGGGGCTAGCCTTACGAAAGGTTAGGATTTATCCTTGGTGTTTTGTAGCTTGTGCAGGAGGTTTGTACTATTGTGTGTTTTTGTGTGGTGTCCGTTCCACTTCCTTAAGGTGATCTGGGAGGTTGAATCAAATCACGGTAAATTTTTGTCACATTTTAACCTCGGTTGGTCGGTTACATGGTAGATGTGGGATGAGGGTGTTACACAATTGATAGGAGTATTACAACTTCACCCATAAAGAGTCTCAAATGGAATCATCCTCAAGGATTCCTGATACCCATTGTTATATGCAAAATTTTCCAATGGAAGATACTCCTCCCACTTCCTTTTTTCATGCATTAAATACATCTTCAACATGTCCTTGAGAATCCTGTTAACCCTCTTTGTCTATACATCTATCGATGGATGATAATTTGTACTGAAAGATAAGTTTATCCCTAATCCTATAAACAACTTCTTCCAAAACTTGGAGCTGAACTTGGCATCTTTATCTGATATAATCTTCTTGGGAACTCCTTGCAACCTCGATATCTCTCTGATGAAGATCTGAGCTACCTCATTAGTTGAATTAGTATACTTCACTGCAATGAAGTGAGTTTCCTTGCTCAACCTTTCAACTACAACCATGATGGAATCATGTTTCTTAGATGTCCTCGACCTAATTGCAATGAATTACATGGAAATGACTTCCCATTTCCATTCTGGAATCAGAATAGGCTGCAATATACCAACTAGTTACTTACACTCAACTTTCTCATGTTGACAATCCAAGCATCTTGCAACAAACTCAACCACCTCTTTCTTCAATTTCTGCTAATGATATAACTTCTTAGCAACTATCAAAGTATTTGGATATCCTAGGTGGCCTGAATATGGATTGACATAAAACTCCATAAATATAGGCTTCTTGAGTTCATTAATATCTAGCACATAAATCCTGCTCTTAAATCTAACCAAACCATATGTCGTGAGGTGATACTCCTCACCCCTATCACCTTCACACTACTTCTGCAATATTTGCTTCAATTTTTGGTACTGCTCATCATGTTACCCTGCATGCAAGATTTATGCCTGCAAATCTATCCCATAAGATCTCACAACTTAAAATATGGTTCACCTGCACTCTCCTACTAAGATAACCTGCAACCCTATTCTCCTTGTCCTTAATGTACCTGATCTCAAAGTCAAAACCACTGAGGCTATCCAACCATCTAGCTTACATGACACTCAGATTAGGTTGTTCAAACAAGTACCTCGGTCCATTATGATCACTAATAAAAAAAAAAACTCCAACCAAGGAGATAATTTCTCCACATCTTCAATGCATGAATGATATCCGCCAACTCAATATCATGAATCACAAATTTCTTCTCATGCTCATTCAACTTCCTTGATTCATAACAAAAAACCTATGCTTCCTACATTAGGACTCCACCAAGTCCTTCCTTACATGCATCTGTACAAACCACAAAGTCCTTATTAGGATCTGTAATCTTCAAAACCAAAGCATTTGTAAGAAAATGCTTCAACTGCTCAACACTAGTTTCACACTCCTTAGTGCATTCAAACTTCTTCCCTTTCCTCCGTAGAGATGTTATAGGATAGCCAATATTTTAGAAGGTAATGTTGAACTGCATGTAGTAACCCGCTAATCCCATGAATGATGTGACCTAGCTGGCCACTTCAAAATTACCTTAATATTTTTTGAATCCATTGTTATCCCTTCCTTGGAAATAATATGTCCCAAGTAATGAATCTGAGTTTGAAAGAAACTGCACTTTCTGAGCTTTGCATAAAATTGACGCTCTCTCAATAATATGAATATCGCTGCTAGGTGCTCTACATGTTCCTCCTCATTCTTGGAATATACTAATATGTAATCAACTAAGACTATCACAAACTTATCTAGATAAGGGTGCACCACAATGTTCATCAAACACATGAAGGTGGCTAGAGCATTTGTAAGACCAAAAGGAACCACTACAAACTCATAAATCCCATACCTCATACAAAATGCAGTCTTGTAGATGTCTTCTTATTTGATGCACACCTGATGATATCATGATCTTAGATCAATATTTGAAAACACTACAACTCCCTTCAACGGATCAAACAAGTCATCACTCCGCGACAATGGATACCTTGTCTTGATAGTCACCGTGTTCAGTTTCCTGTAATCAATGCAAAATCTAAGAGTACCATCCTTCTTCCTTAGAAACAACACTGATGCACCCCAAGGAGACACACTTGGCTTTATGTATCCTTTATCAAGCATTTCTTTAAGATGCAACTTCAATTCCACCAACTCTAGAGTACTCATCCTATACGGTGCCTTAGATGTTGGTTCTTCTCACGGAATCAACTCAATAGAATAGTTCACCTTTTTATGAGGAGGAAACTCTGGAATTTCTACAGGTAACACATCCCGAAACTACTGAAAATTAGTATACCTCTTCAGGAATTCATCATCCTCATCCTCTTTCCCTTTGTCACTAGAGATGTGAACTTGAAACAATATACATATTTGTCTGTGACTGCACTTTGCCTGCATAACTGTAACCATTCTCACTATTGTAGGCTTCTTCTTTCCCTGCAAGATCCTCCTTTCCCCATCATCATCCGGGCATTCAATGGCCTTGTCATAGTAATCTACCTTGGTCCTGTGAATGAACAACCAATCCCTTCCCAAAAGAATGCTATATGATCCCAAAGGGAGCACATTTAGATGTGTTGATGTATGCATACCACTTAGCTCAAATGTCATGATTCCACTTCCAACTTTTATAAAAATCCTACTATATTTTTTTTTTAATTCAATATTATAGATATAACAATAGGAATTTATATTTCTTAAACATACTATGTTCACCGGGTTTCATTTTTCCCACTGAATCGATTTTTTCTTTCTTTTTCATTATGTTATGTTAACCCTAACTAAGGGTGGCTACCTGACACATTAACACCATACTCAAGAAATTTTGTATACTTTCATTTTACCCATAAGGGTTGATTACTATTAGGCTCACAATATTATGAAAATTTCATCCTCTTGGGCACACTTTAGTTCCTAAGTACTCAATAATATTATGGTTGTGTTTGTTGTTATGTTTACATGAATTTCCTTAGCATACCTTAGACTTCATGACGTATGTCCATATCATATTTCATGTCACATTTTTACCTACTTCATATGGCACATGTGATATTGATATGGTGGCACAATTAGGTAAGGGCACGTTGGCTTGATCCATGTGAACACACAAGGACCTGTCAGTCCTTTTACATGAACGGTTGGATGGAGGCGAAATCAATGGTGGTTGATCGTCCTTGTAACCCTAATGTCATACCCTCACCATATTCCCTTTGCCTTCCAAATTTTTCATCAATCACTCTACCTGGTTAGGGTTTGGACACCTCCATGAATTCCATGGCATACTCCTCGACATTTGGCAACAACACTTTGCATGGCAACTGAGGTAATGTTAGGCAATGGCAAGAACTTAACCTTCTTACTGCCAAGTAGGGGTATTTCATGCTTGTTAAAATTTTGTTGGCTCATCGTATATATGCATTTTTATTTTATGAGAGGTGCAATTGTCATTATGTTTCACCATTCAATTTCCAGTTTATTTCGTTACTTTCTTGCTACTATTTTCAGTTCATTTCTCTTATTTATTGTTATGATGGATTTTCCATTTTGGTTTTATTTCATGGGTGATGTTCATGTCCTACCCAGGTTTCATGTTCAATGTTAGAATGGTGTCAACTGGAGTTCTCGGTGCTCCTTCCGACTTCCTCGGAGTGAGACGAGACCACATTTCTGTGTGCCACCTTTAATATTCAGGTTTTATGAAATATACTCAATGAAGTTCTATTAAACTACTATATATTCTATTTTCTCTATTCAAAATTATAACTTGGGTTTTTCTTTGTTGCAGGTAACTCCTCCCTTCTAAATTTTGGGTTTAAAAACAAAACTCTGTTCCTAAGGATTTTAGCGCCCTTTTGGGTTTGATTTTCAAGTGATGAGAGCCTAAGAAACTATATGCCACCGGTATCAGGTATGACACTTTTTTTCTCCTCATTGTATGTACGAATTCACCTACCACACTCTGTATCTCTATAAATTTTTATGGTGCATTTCATTTATAACCAAAATTTTCGTTTTATAGTGCGACGGTTGAGGATTCTCTACTCATTGTTTCCACAACTGCAATTTCAAGTGAGATGCCCCAATTTTAAAGTTTTGTTTCACTTATGATTTCATATTCAAACTTATTCCAAATTCCAGTGTCTGGTCTAGGTTTTTCCATGGTTAATAATGTTTCGCAGGTACCTACTCGCTTCTTTACGACTATCACATGCAAAACCCCCGAGATGGCTTATCAAGCTCAAGATTTCAGGTCGGTTATTCTTTCTTTGTTGCGATGACACACTATCTTCTGATCAATTCATATACTGAGTTAATGGCTCCATTCGATCTAGAATGGAGACTAGGATTAAGAATTAAGTTCTTTTGTTTTTCATAGTGCGTATTTTGAAACAATGCATCACCATCTATAATTCGTATGGTGAAGCCTGGGTTTTAAATGTAATTACATCATTGTGGGAAAAGGGGTATAAGATCGTTCAGATAAGACATGCCCAATGGGTGACCTCCATCTATTTTATAATTCTTGATTTATTATAGTTCCTATATTTGTGTTGGGTTTAAAGTATTTCTATAATTTATACTTAATTATACTACATGTTCCAAAATTTGGATTATTTACGAAAGATAGTTATGGGTTTGTAATATCGGTATGTTGCATGGTGAATACTATGTTCTATTCTTTGGTCATACAATAAGTTCTGTAATCATAGGATGTGTATACTTATAGTTTTGAATTTAATTGGTAACTATATGTACATATAGTGCGACAACACAATTAATTCCTTTATGTAGACTTGGTGTGTGATTATTCCACCCTTAATCCTACAACAAAAGCCTCTCGGTACTTAAACTATTTTCAATTTAGGATTTGCAATTTTTGTTCGATTTTGTATAAAATGAGGAAAATGAAGCATATGAAAATATTCTTAAATACAAACTTGGAAATTGTTTAATTTAAGTTCATCATTGTTCTGGAATACAATTGTATGCTATCTTATAGGGAAAACCTTAATTTCAATGAAATGTTTGATTAAGAAAAATAACAGGGTGATTTCCGTTTCTTGAAGCTTACAGTATATTTATATATGTGTTCATGTCTCTTCTCTGAAATATATATTTCATTGGGTATATATCCTAACTACGTTATGCACCACACTGATGCACATAGGTATTTTATTTCCATTCCTTGCCTATCTAGACTAACTGTCTCCAATACCATATTGTTAGTATGGATATTATGGTCACCTTGTGAATAACTATATCTGACGTGCATTTTGCAATTAATTTAATCTCAATAAATGCTACAGTTCATCTATGTAATTTTCACTCAGTTAATCACATTAATATTTATGGTTCCTAGTACTACCGAGAGGACGAGGTATTCTATGGAACTCGTTAAATTACTTTAAATTATTATTTCTCTATACAATAGTGATCACAATATGTATTATTTGTTCAAATAAATACCACTTTAGCTTCCTCCCTTTTCTATTAATAAACAAAACTTTGCTATCTATGAACGATCATAAAATTCAATAACACAGTTAAAATGTGTTGAACAATGATGAAAATCACAACTGTATTGAAAAATATTACACATACATCCAAGTAATCATATAGTTTCTAGGTAACAACATAAAATTAAGATATCGATTTCCTAACCAGAATCACAGTCGTGAAATTGTACTTAATGAGCACACTTGCCACCCAACCATGAACTGCACCTTCAATTCCCCCCGAGCTGAGAATGTTGGCCTGAAAGATCAAAAACCTTTGTTGAAATTTCTTAGGTATTTTCATACCTTTCTTCCATGATAGATGTTCCTTTTAGTGGAATCCCACTTTTGCGATTTTCCACACCCACTTGCCTAGGATTTTCCGTAAAAGCTAGCTTTTATCTCCCGCGATGCTTTATGTTATTCCCACTTAGCATATTTCCCCAACTAAGCAACTTAATGAATCTTTCTCTCCCATCCATTAAGTTTATCCTGAAATTTATCTATAATTTTTTTCTTGGAAGAATTATTTTAGGCAAGAATCTCCTCTTCAAGTGTCTCGTTCATTAATACCTAAATTTCATATTTTTATTAAAAACTAATACTTATTTACATAAATGTTTCCATGTTTCTAATGGATTTTCTGCCATTCTTTCTGACATACTTCAGTCTTTAATCAAACGATTACAGAATAATTATAATTACAGAACAATTATAATGACAAAGGGGTATTACATCCTTCCCCCCTTTTATTCACACCGCCCTCAATGTTTATGTTCCAGTTTCATCCTTTTGAAATAATGTTGGAAAACTCTTTTACAGTTTATATTCTCGCTCCCATGTAGCCTCTTCAGGATTAAAATGCTTCCATTGCACTTTAACCTAAATGATGGCTCGATTCCGGAGCAAGATCTATTTCCTGTCTAGGATACAAAGAGGTTTTCCCATAAAGTATCCTTCAGGTTCCACCTGTAGAAATTTCCTGTCAATAATGTGAGATTCATCATGTACATATTTCTTAAGTAAAGAAACCTTAAAGAAATTATGAACTTTAATGTGACTAGGTATTGCTAATTGATATGCTACAGGCCCTGCTCTATCTAAAATCCCAAATGGTCCACAAAATCGTGGCACCAGTTTTACTCTCAAATACACATGATATACAATTTTGAACTCCTTGTGTGTCCTATTTTTATATGCATAATTTTTTTGTTTACCTTGTATTGTTTCTTTATTCTGTTGAATTCTTCATACTGTTTGTTCCATCTCTTGTAATGCATTTGGCCCGATAATCAGTCTATCCTCTGGTTGACTCCAACTGAGTGGTGTATCACACTTTTTTCCATAAAAGGCTTCAAAAGGGGTCATTTTGATATATGTTTGATAGTTTTTGTTGTAAGAAAACTTAGCTAAATGCAGGAAGTCTTCCCATTTTGTAGGTTTGTCCATGACATACATTCGGAGCATGTTTTCCAAAATTTGGTTGGTTCTTTTAGTTTTTCCATTTGTTTGAGGATGGTATGCGGTACTGAAATTTAATTTAGTTCCCATGCCCCCAAATAATGCCTTCCAAAAGTTTGAGGTAAATTTGGAATCTCTGTTTGATACTATCATCTTGGGTATACCATGTAGTCGGAAAATATCTTTCATAAAAATGTGAGCAATTTGTGTCATACCAAAAGTATATTGTACTAGTATGAAGTGGGTTGCCTTACTTAAGGTATCCACCACCACCATGATTGAGTTATGTTGTCTTTTTTATTTGGTATCCCTGTGATGAATTCTAAGGAAAATATTTCACACTTCCATTCCAGGATAGGTAGTGGATTCAACAACCCATCAGAGTGTTGATGCTCCAGCTTTACCTACTGACATTATAAAAATTCTGATAGATATTCAACCACCTCTTTCTTCATTCTTAGCAAAAAAACATTCCTCAAATTTGTGACCATATTTTGGTATCTTGGATATCCTGCATCAGGTTCCTTATGATATTCATCAATTATTAGTTGTTTTAAGGCATTTACATTAGGAATATACATTCATTTTTTGGAAACCAACAATTTTTTGGAATTATCTGTATAACCAGGTATATTAGTTTACTGTAATTTTTGTTGAATTTCTAGATGTTTTAGATCACTGGCAATGGAATTCTTAATCTTCCTTATGAAATCTGTATGATCTTTTCTAAATTCCACCTCCATTAGATTATAATCATGTCTAATCAAGTCATTTACTATCTTGTTTTCTTTCCATTTTATGTGCTTTATGTCGAACTCGAACTCACTAAGAAATTCCATCTGCTTAGCTTGTCTCACATTCACATCTGGTTAGCTAAACAGATACTCTAGGCTGATATGATGAGTTACCAAGGTGAATTTATTCCCTAACAAATAATGCCTCCACATTTTTACGGAATGTATGACCACAACTAACTCTAGATCATATACAACGTAATTTCTGTCATGAGTTTTCAACTTCCTTGACTCATGGGCTATTACAGAATTTTCTTGTAACAAAACTCCCCATAACCCTTCCATACAAGCATATGTGCAAACTATAAACTCTTTATTTGGATTTACAATTTTTAGTATGGTATTTTTTGTAAGTAAATGTTTTAATTTATCAAAACTCTTCTAACATCTTGTAATCCATTCAAATTTTACTCCTTTTTTCTGCAATGAAGTGATAGGATATGCTATTCTAGAAAACCCCTCTATAAACCTCTAATACTATTCGACAAGTCCCATAAACGATCGAAAAAAAAGACACATCATTTGGTATGGGCCAATTAACATGGTTTTAACCTTTTCGGGATAAACTGCTACCTAGAAATAACGTGACCCAAGTATTGTATTCTAGTTTTATAAAACTCACATTTTCTGATTCAACATACAATTGATTCTCCTTTAAAGTTTGCAGTACCAATTTTAAGTGTTCCTTATGTTATTTTTCATTTTTGGAATATACCAGAATGTCATCAATAAATACTAGCACAAATTTGTCCAAATATTTGTTGAGTATATTGTTTATCAAGCACATAAAGGTTGTTGGGGCATTAGTAAGACGAAATGCTAACACTACAAACTCATAGTGTCCATATATGGTCCTACAGGCTATTTTATGAATATATTCACCTCTGATCCTTAGTTTACGATATCTCGTTCTTAAATCGATGTTCAAAAAAATTATCGTGCCCCTTAATTGATCGAACAGGTCATCAATACAAGGCAATGGATACTTATTTTTGATAATTAATTGTTTGTAATCGATACACATTCTGAATGTGCCATATTTTTTCTTAACAAATAACACATGTGCCCCCCATGGTGACACAATTGGCCTAATGTAGCCTTTATCCAACAACTCTTGGAGCTTCATTTTCAATTCTGATAGCTCAGGTGGGCTCATCCGATAAGGTGCTCTAGACATTGGGGTTGCACTGGGTATCAAATCAATAGAAAAATATATATCCCTATGGGGTGGTAAACTGGGAATCTCCTCTGGAAACACATCCTAGAATTATTTAATAATTGGTTATGCATCTAAACTGAGCTTCTCTCTTTGTTGATTTCCTGTTTCTACTTGTACTAAATATAAATGACACCCTTTCCACACACTCGTTTTAATTTGTACAACAGAAATTTGTCTAACATATATGGGTTTTGGTATTCCTTGAAATTTCTGAGTTTGTCCTTTCCTATTAGTACAAGTCATTGTTTTTGTTAGATAGTTTATAATAGCCCCCTAGCTTTCCAGCCAGTCCATACCTATTAGTATGTCACAAGATCCTATGGGAAGCACATTTAAATTCACTGTTGTGGAATAGCCATTTAAATTAAGAGGAAACTGCCTTACATGATTAGTTACCCTTTTATTGGTGCCTATTGCTAACTGTACCAGCCATGCAATTTTATATTTTTTTTTCAGCTTTAATTTGACATTTTCCTACCAAGTTTGGCCCAATTTAACTTAAACTAGCCCCTCAATCAATTAAAATAGAAAATTTTTGGTTTGAGATAGTACCTTCGACCATAATCATTGTCGATTGATGTTCTGCTTGTTTATCCTTCAAGGCGGTGCTTATTCTGGGAATATTTCTAGCAATGTCATTCACAGTGGTGGCTTCACGAACAACTTGAATATTCTGAACAGATTGAGATTTTATGTGGACAATCCCTCAACATATGAGGTTCACCACATCCCTGGCACTTTATTGTCTCTCTCTCCTTACTCCCACTGATTTTTTTTCCATCCAGGTTCATGGGTTTTGATTCAACTTGAGACTATGTTGGCTGAATTGTATTCCCCTTGCTAAAAAAGATTCGTTGATGGTCCTTCCCAATTTTTTTCAAACAACTAGGTTTTTTTCATTTCGCTCCCATTACAGGTTTAGTTATGTCCTTATTTTTCCAAAAATTAGTGTTTTCCCCCTTATTTATTTACTGCTGGTAAAAAATCCTGGCCTTCCTTACTGCCTAATCCATCGTCTTCAGATTGTCAAACTCAATCCGCTACTTGTACACCTTGGCTTTTCCTCTTTAATATAAGGTATGTATCAAAGAATATTGGTGAATTTTTCCACATTCATCCATCGTAAGATTCCCCAACCTTAATTCATGGAACTCTTTGGCACGGTCATCATAGTAACATTCACGTAAGTATCTATCCTTGAACTACTTCCGAAATTCCTCCCAAGTTACTATTTTTTCCTCGAGTAAATGCAAATTTTTTGCTTCTTCCCACCAGAGAAAAGCTTTACCTTGCAACTAGTAAATGAAAAATCTAGCCTTTAAGTTCCTCTCATATTCACAGACCTTAAAATATTTAATCATATTTAGTAACCATGCCTCTACGTCCTCCTCCTTCTCTCCATCAAAAGTAGGGGGCTTAATTTTCCTAACTTTCCCTTGCAATTTTGTTTGTTTATTTTTCTTCAAACCATTAGGAAATGTTCTATTAAACACAGATAAGTCTAATTATGTTCCTCATTTGTTTCATTTTACTATCTCAAGTTCCATTGTTTTATCACTATACTTTTCAGTCAGTCCTTTAATCATTATTTCCTGTTCCTCGTTAGATTTTAACAATCGCTTGTTGCTTCTCCTCAAATACACTAATTCATGCTACAAATTTATAATCACGTCCATGAACTGGGAAGTTGTTGGGTTAGCCCCCTCTCCTAATTCAACATATAGACCTGCACCTTTCGTACTGATTGGAGCCTCCTCAACCATTGTTCTTGCTGTAATTAAATCACCTATGTACCTTCAAATTACAAAGGATTAAGATTCAGTCCGACATATGTGGTTCTATGTTTAATTTTTTTATAAGTTACACAATGTTGTTCATTTCTTCCTGTAGTGGTCCTTGGGCCCAATGGTGAAACTGGTCTATGATACCATTTTTCATGATTCCACTTCCAACTGTTATAAAACTTTTATGGTAATTTTTTTTTTTTTTTTTTAAATTTAATATTATAGATAGCACCCTAGGAATTGATATTTCCTAAACATACTATGTTCATCGGGTTTCATTTTTCTCTCTGAATTTTTTTTTCTTTTCATTATGTTATTTTAACCCTCACTAAGGGTGGCTAGTTCACACATTAACATCATACTCAAGAAAGGTTTTATACTTTCATTTTACCCACAACGGTTTATTACTATTATGCTCACAATATTATGAAAATGTTGTCCTCTTGGGCACACTTTAGTTCCTAATTACTCAACAATATTATGGTTGTGTTGTTTGTGTGTTTACATGAATTTCCCTACCATACCTCAGACTTCATTCCCTATATATATATCATATTTCTTGTCACCTTTGTACCTAATTCGTATGGCGCATGTGATATTGAGGCGGTGGCACAACCATGTATGGGAACATTGGCTTGATCCATGTGAATGCCTAGGGATTTGTCAGTCCTTCTGCATGAACAATTGGATGGAGGGTAAGCAAAATCAACAGTGTTTGATTGTCCTTATAACAGTAATGTCATAACCTCACTGTATTCCCTTTGGCTTCCGAATTTTTCATGCATCATTATGCTAGTTAGGGTCTGGACACCTCCATGACCGCCATGGCATTCTCCTTGACATTTTACAATGGAACTATGCATGGAAACTAGGTTAATTTCAGGCAATGGCAATAACTTCACCTTCTTACTACCAGGTAGGGGTCTTTCCCGCTTGTTGTACTTGTGTTGGCTCATCGTATATGTGCATTTTTATTTTATGAGAGGTGCAACTGTCTTTGTGTTTCACCATTCGATTTCCAGTTTATTTCTTTACTTTCTTGCTATGATTTTCAGTTCATTTCTCTGATTTGTTACTATGGTGGCTTTTCCCTTATGGTTTGATTTCATGGGTGACATTCCCATCCTACCCAGGTTTCATGTTCAATGTTATAATTGCGTTAGCTCGAGTTCTTGGTGCATATTTGGGCTTCCTCGGAGTGAGCCGAGACCACATCTCTGCGTGCCACCTTTACTATTCAGGTATTATGACAAAGACTCAATGAATTTCTATTGAACGGTTATATATTCTAATTTCTCTATTCATAATTATAACTTGGGTATTTCTCTGTTGCAGGTAACTCCTCCCTTATAAATTTTGGGTTTAAAATCACTACTCTATTCCTAAGGATTTTAGCGTCCTTATGGGTTCGATTTTTGGGTGATGAGTGCTTGAGAAACTATACGCCACCAGTATCAGGTATGACACTTTTTTCCTCCTCCTTGTATATACAAATTCACCTACCACACTTTGTATCTCTCAAAAATTTTGTGGTACTTTTCATTTCTGACTGAATTTCCCGTTTTCTAGTGATACGGTTGAGGATTATCTACTCATTGTTTCCACAACTGCAAATTTAGGTGAGATGCCCCAATTTTAAAGTTTTGTTTCACTTATGATTTCGTATTCAAACTTATTCCCAATTCTAGTGTCTAGTCTATGGTTTTCAACAGTTAATAATTTTTGATGGGTACCTACTCACTTCTTTATGAATATCACATGCAAAACCCCCCCAGATGGCTTATTGAGCTCAAGATAATTTGACCTCTCCTATTCATGTTGATTCTCCTTTCTTGGTTTCCATGACACGTTGTCTTCTGTCAGATTCCTATACTGATTAAATGGCTCCCTTTGATCCAGAATGGAGACTAGGGTTAAGACTTATGTTCTTTTTTTTTTCATAGTGCATATTTTGCAACATTGTGTCACCATCTATAATTCATATGGTGAAGCCTGGGTTTTAAATGTAATTACATCATTGTGGGAAAAGGGGTATAATATAGTTCATACGAGACATGCCCAATGGGCCACGTCCATATTTTTTATAATGCTTGATTTATTACAATTCCTATCTCTATTTTGGGTCTAAAGTGTTTTGGTAATTATACTTAATTATACTGCATGTTCCAAAATTTGGAATATCTACGAAAGATAATTTTGGGTTTGTCTTATCGGTATGTTGCATGGTGAATATTGTGTTATATTATTTGGTTAAACAATAATCTTTGTAATCAAAGGATGATTATACTAGGAGTTTTAAATTTAATTGGTAATTATATGTACATTTAATGCGACGACGCAGTTAATTCCTTTATGTTGACTTGGTATGCAATTATTCCACCCTTTATCCTACAATAAAAGCCTCTCGGTACTTAAACTATTTTCAAGTTAGGGTTTGGAATTTTTGTTCGATTCTGTATAAAATGGTGAAAAAGAAACATATGAAATTCTTCTTAAATACATGCTTGGGATTTAGTTAATTTAAGTTCATCATTTTTATGGAATACAACTATATACCACCTTACCGGTAAAACCCTTACTTTCAATGAAATGTTTGATTAAGAAAAATAGCACAACGGTTTTTTTCTTTGCTTATGCTTACAATTTATTTATATATGTGTTCATATCTCTTCTCTGAAATATAGAGTTTGTTGGGTATATCTCATAATTACGTTCTGCACCACATTGATGTGCATAGGTATTTTATTTCCATTCCTTACCTTTCTAGACTAATTATCTCCAATACCATATTCTCGGTATCGATATTATGGTCACCTTGTGAATATCTATATTTGACATGCATTTTGTAATTACTTTAATCTCAATAAACTCTACAATTCATCTACGTAATTTACACCCAGTTAATCACATTAATCTCTATCACTCCTAGTACTAGCGAGAGGACAAGGTATTCTCTCGAACTGGTTAAATTAATTTAACATTATTTAGCTTTTCTTTAAATTCCTTTTTACCTATGTCTCCTATCCCCAACCAAAAAATATCATTATTATATCTTGATACAATGGTGATCACAATATGTATTATCTGTTTTAATAAATACCACTTCAACTTCCTCGATTTTCTATTAATAAACAAAACTTTACTACTTACGAACTGTCACGGAGTTCAATGGTAAAATTAAATAACACAGTTAAACTATGTTGAACAATTATGAAAACCACAGCTGTATTTAAAAATATTACACATACAACTAAGTAATCATATAGATTCTAGGTAACAACATAAAATTAAGATACCAATTTCCTAACCAGAATCACAGTCCTGAAATTGTACTTAATGAGCACACTTGCCACCCAACCATGAACTACACCTCTAGTTCCCCCCGAGATGAGAATGATTTCCTAAAATATCAACAACCTCTATTGAAATTTTCTTAGGTATTTTCATACCTTTCTTCCATGCTAGATTTTTCTTTTAGCAATGTCCCGCTTTTGTGGTTTTTCCATGTCCACTTGCCTAGGATTTTCCTTAAAAGCTTGCTTAAATCTCCCTCAATGCTTTATGCTTATTCCCAATTAGCATCTTTCCCTAGCTAAGAAACTTAATGAATCTTTATCTCCCATCCATTTATTTTATCCATAAATTTATCTAGATTTTTTTTTTTCATGGAAGAAATATATTAGGCAAGAATCTCCTCTTCAAGTGTCTCATTCATTAGTACCTCAATTTCATATTTTTATTAAAAACAAATACTTATTTACATAAATTTTTCCATTTATCTCATGGATTTTCTGTCATTATTTCCGACATAATTTAGTATTTAATAAAACAATTATAGAACAATTATAATGGCAGAGAGGTATTACATCAAATGCATAAGATTTCACTCAATGATGAACTCGTCTCTTGGTTCCTGTAGCTAATTGCACCAACCAATATTCTTCATGCACTTCTTTACTCAAGCAACACTTATCCACCAATTTAGGATTGATATAACTATAATTGATCCATGATCAATCAAAATAGAAACAATTTGATCACAAAGCTTACCTTCCATATCAATAATGGATGCTTGATGATTTGAATTCCTACTATCCACTACTACATAGATCCGAGGAATACTTTGGTCTACATCTCCAACTCTCTACGCCACCTGAGCACTATAGATCTAAGGCCTTCCGCCATTATGTGATGGAAAAAATCTCATGCGATGCTCTCCACCACAAGTCCAACACCTCAAAGGTTTCCTGCCATCGCCTATGTTCTACTGCTCTTTAGGCTAAGATCCATGTCCTTTCTAAACTGCATTGAATTTATCTTGAGGTGCCACATTTTCCTTGTCACTTGCATCTTGAGATATTTCTCACTTCTTAGACCATTTTCCTTTTGTATTCTCATTACCTCTCCAATCATGCTTGAAATTAGGATTGTGCTTAGACTACTCATAAAAATGGTTCATATTACCAATGACTTCCTCTAATGACCGACGCTCATCATACTCGATCCGATCTTTAAATATTAGGGGTGATCCACTAATGAACCTTTGGACCTTCACCTTCTCATCCTATCTATCTTCATGACTATTCCCCAATTTTCCCTTCTTCTACAAATTTGTAAGGCTATGAAGAATCACTGCATTGAATTCAAACTTGATTTTATGTATCCTTTGCAAGTCTTTCTTATGCCTCAATCAATATATTATTATGTGCCTTGCAACTTTTGATATTTTTCTTAAGACTCCTATGTGTATTTGCTAGATCAAGAGAATACTCTTATCCTTTTTGCTAGAATGACCTTTCCCATTACACTAATTTCACATCAGGTCTGTAAGGGGAGTCATTTGAATTGTAGTCAACTAATTCACTCTTCATTTTTTATCTTCTATTTCTTACAAACATACCATGTTAGATAAACCAAATAGAATACATAATCAAAATCATACCTGAGTGTATCTTAGGGGAGGCTATCACATCTTCACAATTGAGTCCATATTAGCATGATACATATATATAACAAAACATATCGATGTCAATATGCACATGTAATAATAATACAAACCATGATAATAACTACACACATGATAACCATAACCATATACATGTACCTCGAGGTTTAGTGTTGCAACCTCGCTCTGATACCACTCTGTAATGTCAGTATCAGAGGAAATGTTCTAGGGAATGAAACTTCCCCTAATACCACCACGTTGTATCATATGCCACCCAAAGAGAATGGAACCCACTCTGATACCACTTTGTGGTACCAGAGATCACCCAAAGAGAATATAACCTGCTTTGATGCCACTCTTTAATGCCTCCTCCCACATTTAACCAATTTTACAAGCTCTCCAGGGTAAACATGAGTTAAGCATTAGTATGATATGACCCAACATCCATTGTCTAGTTGTGGAAGTAGGGCCTACTAACTGGAAACATACTACCATTCCTTAGGTACCACATATCACCCATCTGTCTAACAACTACCCCTAGTGATTAATCCCTGATATGGAACTTATTTTTCTTAGGATTGACACCCCAACCACACCCTTGACACATTGGGCTTGCAGTTTAAATGATCTAAATGCCGCATTGGCTTGCTTCCATGCGGTTATGACTTAAATTTCCTAGTTCTGTACATGCAATGGCGAGATCTATGCCACTTTTTCAGGGATGGCTTACATGGAACTACCCAAAAATTCCCACAACTCTCCAGAATTGGGTCTAAGGTGCTAGCAAGTCTAAAAAAAAAAATACTCAAGAAATATATTGGCCAGGACATTCCTAATACATGATACACACTTCTTCAAAAAAATAGTAAACGTAGAAGCTATAGGTCATGAATGCATATCTGATCATAAACTTATGAACTTCATCTGCGAATTATCAAGAAGGTTCAATTCCCTCTTAAGGTAGCTGCAACAACATTTGTTAGCCTATATATTCATCAATCATTCAATAAACTATCAACCATGAACAAGATCCATAGAAATATCACATCATATAACCATGAATATAAATAGCATATAACCAACATATAATCCATGAAAAACCAACCATAAGATCAACATAATAACCAATACAAGTGCTTGTCAATCATAATAATAAAATAACTTATATTAACATATGCAAAAGCCAACCAAGTCAAGAACTTCCATGTACCACATAAACATATATTTGGATGAATCAAATATCTATTTAAACCAATCACCCCCATGCCATATTCCAAGCATGAATGGGGGATCATATGGGTTAAACCAAAATAGAACCCAACCAGGGATTCCAGAGGCCAAACCACCTCAACGCTCAAACACAGTGATTTCACCTAACTGGTCCAGAAATCAATAATACCAAAACAATATTGTATGCCTCTGACTTCCTTCACCAGATCTAGAGGAATTTTTCTTGTCTCCATCCATTCATCAAGAGTTCCAGGAGAAATTCCATCTCCACCCTTGACCCTTGTGAATTTTCCTATGACCACCTCAACTAGGATCTAAGTCTACTGGCCATCCAAAGCTAAATCAAATAGAGAACCCACTACATCATGGGTAACTAGGAAATGGAAAAGCAAGGTTGAAACCACTCTCATTCAAGGAAATTCCCATGCAAATAACAACAAAATAACCAAAGAACCACATGCATGTACCATGCATCCAAATCTCACCAAGGAAATCACACATGCAACCTATTACCTGCAACGAACTCCAGTTGTAGCTATTGATCCAACCTTCTCTTCTGTCGTCCTCCAATTCCTTACTTGTTCCTTTCTTTCTTCTCTCCGAGTCTAAGTGAATGCTAGGATGATCCAACAATTCTCTAACTGTGCAAGAGTATGGAAGAAGAGAGCCAAAAGCTAAACTGATCAAAGTTGTGAACTCTTTCTCTGATGCCTTTTTATCATTGATGTATATTCTCTTCCTTTCCTTTTTCCTTTTTCTTTCATTTTCCTAAATTTTCTCTCTAATTTCCCTTGCATGCATATTTGTATCTCTTCACCTTCATTTTCTCCTATTTTACTTTATTTCCTTAATTAAATTTCATTTATTTCCTCTTTTCCTTTTCCAATTTCCATTTCCATTATTAAACCACAAGTGATGCCCATTGTAATGTTTTCCCACCATTCAACTTGGAATACATGTCCCATGACCTTGGTATTATTTTATTTACGCGGAAAATCAACCAGGGGTTGTTACAGGGCGTTAGATGATTTGGATTCCATGAAACTATTTTGTGGTGGAAAATTGGATGTTCTGGATTCCCTGAACTTATTATGGGGTGGGAATCTAAATGCTTTGGATTCCTTGAACTTGTTGTGTTGAGTGAAGACATTTTGTGCTCTGGATTCCTGGATTCCAGGTGGAGATGTTGTAGACTCTAAATTCCCATGTTGTTTTTCATGTGACTGGTGTTGATTCCCTTGAGCACTTCACTCCTCAGGCTCTGTATTTGGATCGGGGGTGTTTAACTACATGAAAGAATAACAACGTAGTTAACCTACGATTGGGAGGAGATTTGAAGTCACTCTTCTAGTTTCTTGCTATTTGAATATGAAGGCAAGTGACTACTTGAATTAGTGTGAATAATTACTTATGTTGTTATGAAGTTGGCTTGTTTGGCTATTGAAAAGATGTGTGTGTGTGTGTGTGTGTGCCACAATGCAATGTATCATGTAGTTGTTGTATTAGTTCTAAGGGCATGATAAGCTATGTGATCTTGAGTTTTCCATGCATGAATCATTTATTCATGCTCATGAATGAACTATGTAATAACATCATCATGTAAAGGTAGATTAATCAACTGATTAGTGGCATCTGTGTATTCCCTTTTTTATGAACCTACATAGATGCTTGACTCACCTTTGTGCAAAGGCCAAGAAGGTATAAGAAGTATGTTGGGGGGCTTTAGTTTCATGTTACCATGGGATTGATCAAGTGTAAACCCTATGAGCAGGGATTCATGACCTTTATGCATGGGAGATGGGAAACCTCATTGTTGCTACAACACAAAGAGATAGAGGTAGATTGTATCAATAGGAAATTAACAATAAGGTTCATACTGCTTAAGGTCCATATTTATGTCGTGCTGAAGGGCCTTTGTGGGGTGGAAAATTTTGATAAGCAACACGAAAATGGAGACTGTGAACCAGGAGGACTTTCCATCACCAGATAAGAGGGATTTTGTAATGTTCCAAAACTGGAATTTATACAACAATGAGAATACCCTAAGGTATTACAGATTTGTAAATGCAGCAATATACCTCATAAAAGATGTCCAATGACAGATCCTTCAATAAAATATGCAGCAAAAACTTTATACATCGTTTTATAAAACAAAAGGTGGGGAAAAGTGATGATTTAGGCCTTAAAATGAATGTATTCAAATATCTGCGTAAAAATAATATGGGAAAGTAGTTGGATCTGATATCTAGGGTTATGAGGGACTCACATGTCAAATTTCAGCAAAAAAAAAAGAATTTTTCTATGTTAAACAGTTCCTCCCTTCCTAACTAGGCTAGAAAACCCTAATTTCCCATGACCTGGAGTATGCAGAAATTTACTGAAGCACAAGAGCGTAATTTACTGAAGGTTTTAGCTGAAATAGGGTCTTAACATTGATAAATAAGATCAGAGACATAGCTCATACATTTTACAGAAGAAAGAATGAGACAATACAGAAGAAATCCTCAGAAATGAGGTGCTACAACCATGATAAAAGACTGCATAACCATGACAACGTTATTTTTAGGGCTGAAGCAGAAGTTTATTAATTCTTCAGATCTAGATCATATCCGTACATAAAAATTTAGATCCAATACAGATCCATCTACAAGAAAGGTTGATCTATACATTCCCCTTGGGGTTTTGCTCAAAACATGAAGCACCGGAAGTAGATCTGAGATCTAAGAATGCAGGTCTACAGAATGATTCAAAAATTTCTGAATATTACAATGGTACAGCAGATCAGATCTGAAACAAACATGGATTGGATGTTCAATCCATGTATCACCACAGTGAAAGGAAGAATCCCAACACCGGAGATCTCTCCTCCAAAATGCAAGCAAACACCCTGCAGCTGTAGATCCGCAAATAACGTTGTCCAGGGAAGAAAACATCGTTGTAGCCTCTGAGAATGGAATGGCCTGATGCCAAGGTGTAGATCTAAAGAACACTCAGCAAATGAACTCTTCTAGGAGGTTAAAAGACACACTCACTGAGAAGAGCCACTGTTATCATCTAGGTATGAGCAGATCTAGATCTCCACTTGCTACAGCTCACAAGGACAGCTCAACCCACAACACGAGAAGCAATGTAAATTTAAGGTGAAGCTTGGCCCAAGCCTAATAGTGGACAAGTTATAACTATTCTCCTCCAAGAGCTACTCAAGGAAGGAGGTGGGATTCTTGAACAGGAAGTCCCAACAAGGGATGTCTAAGCAGACAAACCTTCGGAAATAATGATTGTCAAAAACCCTTCCTTTCCGCCCTCCTCTTCCTTTTATAATATAGGAGACTTGCCAAACCCTAAACCACTTTAAATCACTTAACCCCTTTCACATGAGGTCCTCCTTCTAGAACTGCGCTGTCCCTCAAAGAGGTTCAATGCATCTAGACTGCGTTGTTTGACTTGGTCAAAGATGACCCATTCTTGTGATTTAGACCCATTCACACTTGCAAGATATAATTTATATAGCCCAGATATGTCTCTGTTCACATAGGCATTCATTTATTCTTGGTTTTCAAGAGTTTTACATGACCTCCTTTACAATTTAATCATTAATCATGAAATGCAAAATAAGCAAGGAAAAATTAATATTCCTATTAGCTGCAACTAATATAGGAATATTACAGTCTCCCCCTCCCAAATGTTGCTTGTCCTCAAGAAACTGCAAGGGTGCTGCAAAACTTCCCCTTCTTCTCTTGTGGCCTCCTCATCTATTAGCCTCCACCATTTCTCTGAATCTTCTGCAATAGCTCTGTCTTCCAATGGTCCTCCCTCAATATGCAAGTTGGCCTTTGGTGAATAAACCCAAGGGCTCTCATCATGAAGAGATGGAAGGTTGCTGTGGAAACCCTCTTGCTGATCCATGGCCTCCTCCAGAGAGAATTGATGACAATCATGGGGATTTTCATGATCCATGAAAGCCTCCCATCTCCATGCTATCATCCAAATGAAGTGGACCACCTCCCATCTTGGTAATCCATAGAAAAACTCCTCCCCAATACATATGAGAGGCATGTTACCAACAAACATATGGCTCACTTTACAAAGAGACAAGTGATCTATCATAGTGGCCATACAAAATCTCATGCTCCCATTGAAGCATGCAATGCAAAAAGAATGGGGAACTCCTTTCCCCAAGGACACATTCAACAAGTGTGCCTCTCCTCCAACTATGCCCCCAACAAAGATAAGGACATCTTCAGCTTGTGGGATCATGATTAGAATCATGCTAGCTGCCATGTATGATAAATGAGAAGGAAGATGTTCCCTCATGTGCAACCAGCACAGTTTTATCCTCAACTGCCATATAATAGGATATGACAAGTGCCTCCTCCAACACTTGTGTGTTGCATTATCTCTTCTAAATGCTTGGAGTAAATGCATCATAATATGTGTAAAGGAATCACACCATGAAGAATAGAATAGCTTGCCAAGATCCTCCAAGGAATGACTTGCATCAACATGGTTCATGGCCTTGGGTAGCCCATGAAACCCATCATAAATAGTGCCCCATCTTAGCACAATATCCTGCAAATGAGTGTTAGAAAAATATAAGCATATAGGAGACACATTATAATTCTCAGAAAGACAAGCCTCTCTATATTCTTGCCTTACATTAGTGGGGTAACTCATGGATGAGTTCCCTCTCACACTCAATGAGTAAGGAGGTTTGAATGATGGCTCTTCCCAAGAGCTATGTTCCTCCTCATCTACCAAGTAGTCCATGCACATCTTCATATGAGAGTGCACTATTCTTTGAAACCTTCCCATATGAAACCACCCAAGAGTGTATGATATGCTTTAATGAAACCAATGGGTTTGAAAAGCAAGATCTCATAGGTGGCATCTAGTAGTTTCTCCTTGAGCTTGGAGTCACTAACCAAAAGAATAAGATTATAGAAATAGATAACTCCATCAACCACCTTGAACCTCTCATCCACTACTTCCCCATCAATAACTCCCCATGTGAAAAGGTCCTTGGAGTATTCCATCATGAGTTGGGAATCCCAATAAGGATCCAAGCTCTCCAAGAATGACAGCGCTGTAGAGGTCTGAAATGCAACCCCTGTCTTCTCATGGCTCCCTTCTTTGACATCCTTGATATCAACATCACATGTTGGAGCATCATATCTTCCTTTTGCTGCCGCATTTGCAGTTGATCTTGCTCAACACAAGATTGAAGCATATGGAAATCAACTTCCCCTCAAAAAGTCCTTGTCTTCCAAATATTCCTCATTTTGGCCCATAAGTACAAGAGGGATAGGATCCCCTTGCCATCTTCAGAAATATTCTTTTTGAATGAAAAGATTATGGGCTTCCCCAAAGATATGGAGTTTCCATGTGTCCTCATGCTCATGCCATCATAGATTTCTGATTTCTCCTCTCTCAACTCAGATATCTGAGTGGGAGTTAACAATGCCCCTTTCAGGAAATTGCTCATCTCTCTTCTAAATTCATGAGAGACTCTTTGCGCTGTGCTAGCTTCTCCCAAGGCTCCCTCCTTAGCCAAGTATGCATATGATGCCCATAGTTGAGAGAACACTTTAGATTTCCCCCTATTAAGAGGTGCTCCAGGTAAAGTACCTCCTTGCAAAGAGGTGTCAAGGCATAGAGTAGAATGTGGATGCAGGTAGACAAATTTGCTCCTACCTTTAATGCATAGGTCCTCTTGCCTTATTTGTGATTCCAAGCTCTGAAGCAAAGAAGGGTTCATGTTCTCCTCCTTGTGAATCCCTTCCTCCTCTCTTCTTCCTTCTATCTCCAAGATCTCATCATTTGACAATGATGGTACATGATGCTCATGTGTCATGCCAAGAGCCTTATGTTTTAGACCTTGTGGAACTCCTTGCAAGAGTGCAAGAGTTTCTTCTCTTGGAGCAAGTGCTCCATTCTTCTCCTCATGAGGTGCTTGAGGTTCCTTTGTTGTGACTGTGTTATCTCCTACCTCCTTCTTCTTCTCTCCAACAACTGGAATTGCCTCATCATCAACAAGAGACCTTAGATCTTGGTCATCTAGTGAAGGAGGAATCTTAATGCTTCCTTCTTGAGAAGAGTTCCCTTGATTCAAAGGAGATATTGCCTTAGGAAAGGCATCAAAAAAACTCACACCTTCTTTCATGGTCTTCAGAAATGGATTTGGATTCATAGACCCTTCCAACTCATGCAAAATATTTTACTGATAGGGTTTGATAGTGTCAACAGAAGATGTTACACATGGGGCTTCATTAAACTTCTCTATCAATATTGCAATAAACCTTGAATAAGTAGGTGTATTTGCATTCTTCAAGGAAAAGGACTCAAACAACCACCAATCATATGTTGTACCACCAAAGTGTAGAACTTTTACTTTGATGGCTTCAATTTATGAGACTTGATTTTGTTGCACAAAGTTGTTTAGCTCCTCCACCCAAACCCTGACTGGACATCTAGGTGATCCATCAAAGATAGATAGATAGAATCTACCCATGCCATGCTGCTCCTTCTCTGTGCCTTTTCTCTCCTTGATCTTGCAGAACCCTTGGAAATTCAAATCATCATTGAACTCCTTGGATTGAGCTTCATACTCCTCCAAATACTCTCTAAGAGTCTCCTTCTTAGGTACACATCCTTTCTTCCTCTTCATGAAGAAATTACTGACAGAAATTTGAAGCTTAGGTGATATGGCTGAGTGCACATATCCATTATATGAGGATTCATAATTTTCCTCATGTATAGATCCTATAGATCTTATCTGAAGATCTTTATACTCTTGAAACCTTCTAGGAATTTCACTGCTCTTTCTCTCTTCTTCTGCTACTTTCTTCTTAGATTTGAAAACTGATGAGAGAAATCTCATCTTCTCCAAAATTTTGACCTTTTTCCTTTCTATACAGTACTTTGGCTTGAAGCCCACAGGCTGAGCCAAAGATCTTGCTCCGATACCACTGTAATGTTCCAAAACTGGAATTTCTACAACAATGAGAATACCCTAAGGTATTATAGAGTTTTAGATGCAGAAATATACCTCATAAAAGATTTCCAATTACGGATCCTTCAATAAAATATGCAGCAAAAACTTTATACAGCGTTTTATAAACCAAAAGGTGGGGAAAAGTGATGATTTAGGCCCTAAAATGAATGTATTCAGATATCTGCATAAAAATAAGATGGGAAAGTGATTAGATCTGATAGATAGGGTTATGAGGGACTCCCATGTCAAATTTCAGCAAAAAAAAATGCGTTTTTCTATGTTAAATAGTTCCTCCCTTCCTAACTAGGCTAGAAAACCCTGATTTCCCATGACCTAGAGTACGCAGAAATTTACTGAAGCACAAGAGCGTAATTTACTGAAGGGTTTAGCTGCAATAGGTTCTTAAAATTGATAAATCAGATCAGTGACGTAGCTCATACATTTTACAAAAGAAAGAATGAGAAAATATAGAAGAAATCCTCAGAAATGAGGTCCTACAACCATGAATAAAGACTGCATAACCATGACAAGGTTATTTTTAGGGCTGAAGCAGCAGTTTATTAATTCTTCAGATCTATATCATATATGTACATAAAAATTTAGATCCAATACAGATCCATGTACAAGAAAGGTTGATCTATACATTCCCCTTGGGGTTTTTCTCAAAACATGAAGCACCGGAAGTAGATCTGAGATCTAAGAATGCAGGTCTGCAGAATGATTCATAAATTTCTGAATATTACAATGGTACAGTAGATAATATCTGAAACAAACATGGATTGGATGGCCAATCCATGGATCACCACGGTGAAAGGAAGAATCCCAACACCGGAGATCTCTCCTCCAAAATGCAAGCAAACACCCTGTAGCTGTAGATCTGAAAATAACACTGTCCAAGGAAGGAAACAATGCTGTAGCCTCTAATAATGGAATGGCCTGATGCCAAGGTGTATATCTGAAGCACACTCAGCAAATGAACTCTTCTAGGAGGTTAAAAGACACACTCACTGAGAAGAGCCACTGCTATCATCTAGATCTGAGCAGATCTAGATCTCCACTTGCTGCAACTCACAAGAAAAACTCAACCCACAACAGGAGCAACGTTGTAAATGTAAGGTGAAGCTTGGCCCAAGCTTGATAGTGGACAAGTTATAACTATTCTCCTCCAAGAGCTATTCAAGGAAGGAGGTGGGATTCCTGAACAAGAAGTCCCAACAAGGGATGTCTAAGCAGACAGACCTTCAAAAATAATGATCTTCAACAACCCTTCCTTGCTGCCCTCCTCTTCCTTTTATAAGATAGGAGACTTTCCAAACCCTAAGCCACTTTGAATCACTTAACCCCTTTCACATGAGGTCCTCCTTATAGAACTGTGTTGTCCCTCAAAGAGGTTCAATGCATCTAGACTGCGCTGTTTGACTTGGTCAAATATGACCCATTCTTGTGATTTAGACCCATTCACAGTTGCAAGATATAATTTATATAGCCCAGATATGTCTCTGTTCACATAGGCATTGATTTATTCTTGGTTTTCAGGAGTTTTACATGACCTCCTTTACAATTTATTCATTAATCATGAAATGCAAAATAAACAAGGAAAAATTAATATTCCTATTAGATGCGGCTAATTTGGGAATATTACAGATTTCCCTTTCATGCCATGGCCTTGGATGGTGGTATTCCCATTATCCTGGTGAGAGGGCAGGGTGCAATGACATGGAGACTCTATAGATGGGGATCCATAGTGAACCCCATAAATTAATTATAACTAGAAAGTTCCACTTTTTATGAGGATCCATGACCCGGTGGGACCCATAATAGAGTCTAGATGGTAAGATGACATAGATGGCATGTTGATGCGACACAAGGAAAAAATGACATGTGGAATACAAAAGTGCCCACGTGGTAGGATAAGGTCAACCTGACATTAGTAAGACATCGTAGGACTAGTGATATGGATTTTTGAGCTGATGTGCCATGGGATAACACATGGAAAGGTTTCATAGTGCTACCTAGTGTGGGCACTATAGGTTTTAACCCTTTAAAGAAATTATATGCAAACAGATTCTTAAATCAGAAAATAAACAATGGCAAAAAAATAAAACAAATATACACAAATATTTTCCCCTGTATCCCAAAACCGATACTACCATATTGATTTTTTTGTATTGCTTTCAATGTTACAATACACACACACACACACACATATATATATATTCATAAACCCCAACCCATTAATCCTGTATTGGAACATAATCGTAGTTCTCTTTATTGGATCTACAAAATACCCTGGGCAGAAAACTATCATGCCCAAAACCATGTGACAAACCCATGCAGAAATCCATAGGTAGGTTTTCCAACCTATTTTAGGGTCTAAAAAAAATTCCCGGTGGTGCTGCCCTGGACCCTGTGTAGGGGAGCTACCATCCCCCTAAAAATCTCCTGAAAGGGGGGGCTGCGCCACCCCTATGACCCCGCTGATACCCCCCAAAATAATATAACACACACCCAACATGAACCACATGGTGTTGATAGGGAAACACTCGTGGTTGAATGCACCGAAGGATTTTTTGTGTCACAAATTTCAACTCGACTGCAAATGACGGAAGTTGTGAGATGGGGAATATTTTTGTCTCCTGACAAAGAGAAGTTCACTTGCACCGCAAATGCTCAGGAGGCATAAACTCGTAGCATTCGTGTATGGCACAATTCATGGTGGCGCGATGATGTGACAAAACTTAAGTGACATAAAGACTCCATGTAGGCACCACATAGGTAAGGGCCTTGTTGATGTGGCAAGGGGTGTAAGGGGAAAAACTTTAAATGTGCATAAATTTTGATCTAGGTGTTCGATTGAGATAAATATATATTGTTGGAAATATATTGATGGGATAAAAGCAAAGATGCTATCCAAAGTCAATTCTGCTAACTTTGGAGAAAGGATAAATTTTATAATCCTATTTCCATGATAAGACCATGGAAGTTGGGTTATGGAAAAGTAACACCTCCCATCCAACTTGGAGGGTATGAGGGGGTGGGAGGGAGCGTTACAGACCTACTCTTATAGAAATATTAGATGAATATACCACTTATGAAGAGGAGATAACACTCCATGAGGAAATGAGAAAATATCTCATAAATATTTTTTTTTGAAGACGAAAAATGAGTGTGTCCCTCATAATGATGGAGAAGGATTTGAGGGTGAAATATATCTTGGTTGAGAATTTGCTAGTACCTATGATAGGGAAAAAAAATATCTGGATGAGAATATCTACTTTAGAAAGAAACTCATCTCTGCCTTAGATGAGATCAAGGAGATTTCAGAGGAAAATCTAAAGCTAAAAGATTAGTTGAAAAAATATGAACTTGAGAATGATGAATTGAGAAAAACAATTGTTAATTTGAATACTGAGCAAGAAGAAGTCAACATAATGAATGAAGTGTTGACAAATCAGTTGAATGAAGGAGAAGCTTATTGTGCGAGACCAGAAGTTGAGATAATATCATTGAGGCATGATTTAAAAAAAGCTAATGATCAACTATGATCTTGATATCATAAGATTGAAAGGAGTACTAAGATCTTGGATGAGATTCTCTACAATTAAAGATCTCCTCTCATCAAGAGTGGTCTAGGATTCGAAGAATAATAAATCCCTTAGAAAGCATAATTCAAGGAATCAATAACCCTTGCTCAGGAAATTAAAGGATCTGAAAACAATAGAGCTAAAGGAATTGTTGGAAAAAAACAACAACAAATAAATCAACAATATCAAAAAAAGGTGAATATCAGCCATAAGAACAAAATTCAAGAAAGAAAGATAAAGAACAAAGTTGCAAGGAACATTAGCAAAGAAAAGGAACTAGAAAATAGTAGCAACAAAAAATGGTTCATAACAACAATTTGAACAACTACAAAGAATGAGTGAAGAACCAACAAATTTTATTCCCCCCTCAAAGACAAAATCATTAAAGGAAACATACACCTAGGTATCAAAATGTGTTAAATGACAATTGTGTTCTTGAAATAATTATTGGTATAAAGAAAAAAAGTGTAGATATTATGCAAGAAATAAAAATGTGTTGAGTATCAACAACCAAAGGATATACATAAGGTCAAAGAGTAGACATTTAAGGATCAATAAAGGATACAACGTAATGTTGTGAGGAATCACAACTCCTTTGTCTACTTCTTAAATCATGTTGAATGATATAATTGCAGTAATTTTGGGCATAAGATAACTGGATGCAATTATGGAAAGATAAGGTCTCTCTCTTAAAAAATATGGTTTTATTTTATTTTATGTTGAAATATGTGTAATTGGTCAACCAAGACTTGATAAAAGTAAAATCCTCTAAATTAATCCTCCAATGGAGAAAAAACAAAATGAAAGAAAGGTATGGAGGAGAAAGGAAAAAAATATACTCAAGAGGAGTAGATAATTGAAATCTCTTCATTGAAAAGAAGAGTATGGATTTAAGTGAGGCCAAGGATATTAGTTGTAAGAATCAAGAGGAACCATACAATGTGGATATGAATTTTTGAGGGGAAGTACACAGTAGCACTTCAAGTCACATGAAGGAGATCAAAAAAAACAAAAGAGTGGAGTGATAAAAGGCCTTGATATAAGGCCATGTTTGTAGGAAAAAATCTAAAGCAGAAGCAAGGAAGACGTTGGGAGATCATAACGAAGGTTGGTGAACAAGCTCATGGGGATTTGCACAATTAAAAAAATCATACATCATTAGTCGACTTTAGGAAGAGTTGATTGTTTATGCAAAGAAGGAAATGAAAGGTATACACATCTTATATTATTTATTGTTATTTCATTTAAGTAGAAAAAATGATTAACCTTAGAAATCATGAGTCTAAGTAAACAATTGGTATAGTTTTGTATGTTCCTTGGTTATCAATTGGGATTTATATGTCAATTGGTAGTCTTTGGTTTAGTTGGAGAAACATTTTGTATGTTGGACAACTATTTTAAGAGATGCAACCATGGAGAGTGAAAATTCCAAGGGGAGATGAGCTCAAGCATTGGTGTTCCTGGAGCTAATGGTGAGTATGCTTTGGGGGAGTGTGATCAGTCACACAAGCAACAACAGTGCCACTTGTAGAAAATTTATTAGTGTAGATATGAATTGGGATATGGGGAGTGATTAGGCATTGTTTTATCAAAAGAGAAATAATGAGTCGCAGCAACACTGAAAACTTAGCTGCTAGTCATATCCTCCAAGGGGGAGCAATGTTAGTATCCAGTAGTGTCAAGAACTACATGAAAAGTTAAGAGAGATATCAACCATTGGGGAGAGAGAAATATCAACCATAAGGGGATATTTCCATTAACTTGTGGGAGATACCACCAATTCAAAAGGGGGAGATTATTCACATTGATGTCAAACTCATTGCATTGATGTCAACCTATAAGATGGAATTCTTGGGATGGGGTGATTTATAGTATTGGAATTGTTGATACATTTTTTAGTTGAGTGTTGATTGATTTGGTAAGAATACCATTGAATGTGGTTTCCTATCTAAGATCAAGGATGAATCCTATCTTTGGAGGCATTTTGGTTATAGTGGATCAGCTCAGGTGCTTTTGGAAAGTGTATAGTTGGAAATCCATCAAAGAGACCTTTCAAACAATATACGACAGCTTGGGAGACTCTTAAGGATAAGGAGTTATGGTGGTTCAAAGTATGGTATGGTTCCAAAGCCTTGGGGTTCCACATGTTTAAAAAAGGCATGGGATGAGATGTTTCCTGTTATTAGATATATAGTTTGACAATGCGCCATAGAAGGTTTTGGCATGGAGGCACAGATATGGGAAGCACAATTGATAGAACCGACGAGATGAGAATTTTCCTTTTAGGTGACAGACTCCACATGATAACAAACAAAAGGTTCAGGACAACAAAAGTTTGTGTTATTTAACATATAATTGGACATCGCACCGCTGAGGTTTCATAATTGAATACCACAATTTATGGACTCTAGGAGACATAGATATGCCTGTCGTGGGATATATAATTTCATGAAGTGTCGTAGAGGTTTTCATTAGAGAACTTATGGAATCATGTAAATACCATGGTCCCATGGTTAAAAACATCCATATAGAGGAATATTCTTGACACTTGACATGCAAATTGTTCTCGTGCCACACCAAGTTGAAGGAAACCTCCTAACACTGCTAATTGATGCAAAATTATCATTTGGGAACCATTTGGGTTATAAAGGAAATTGGAGAAAAGCACAAGTTCTTAGACCTTTCCTTTATACATGTAGTGACGTGGCAAAATGATAGATGGTGGAATTTGATTGGATGACGAGGATGATCTGGCAGATGAGTTGACATATAGGTGGAAGTGATTTAAATTGAGTGATAACATGGCCCCTTAGTAGTGTGACACATGGAAATTATAAATGATCTTTTTGGGTTACTAAGTGGGCTGAATTTGAGTGACACATGATACCGTTCAGAGACTACCACATGACAATGTTGATGTCAATAGATGACATGGTAGGTAACATTGCGTAGACTTGGAATTCGCTCTAGGGGGTCATAATTGTGAATGATTTCCTATGTCAGAATTTTTTTGGAGTTTGGTAGATGAATGGGTGGTGGGCCCATAATAGGTCCTAATTCATCATATCCAGGAAATTTGAGACATCTAGGGATCTGAAGATTTTGAATTCGAGCAAGAATGAAATAGTCCTAGATACAAGACTGTGGTGGTACTATTTAACACAACATATGAAATGAAATTGATGCAAGCACATTGTGACAACGTGAAGCAACAGAGGGTGATTGGGCATTGCATCAGGTACGGCTTAAAGGACCATCTAGAGATCCATGCATCCAAGACTTTAAGTGGATGTGGTGTATGTGAAATGATCCAGACTCCCAGATATCTAAAGCATGCAATAAGGATGTACTCACATCGATTGATCATATGGAAATTAGTTAGAGCATCAAGAGCTAAAGTATTAAAGGGCCATCTCAGAATCCAGGCCTATGGGAATTTTTCCATAAGCACAATCAAAAAGTCTCTGGGATATCAGAGATAGGTCTAAGCACATGGAGAGTTTATAACTTGGTTGTATGGTCTTGGTCATATGAGAAAAAAGTGTTAAAGTTAAGGGTGTGACTCCATTTTAAACTTGGTGTTCGATCATAAAAATGAAAAGAATGTGTGATTAAAGAAAAGCCCGATGATCGCAATGATGATAATGCTATGTTTGATGTAGTAGAGAGGAATACCTACTAGGAGTATTAACTGTGATTTGATGTCCACATTAATTTAGTTGCATAGGCTATATAATACAAACCAGTTAATGAAAATTAAATGGTTGCCCTATTGAAGAACATAAGTTGTAATAGAACACCGAAGTTTAGCTCAAATTAATTAAAGGTAGACATGTATGTGGTTTGATACAAAGCAGAAAATTGAAACAATAGGGATGGTCTGATTACTAATGAAGTACCTCCTTGGGAAATGTTTGTTTAAATGAAATTTTATTAAAATGGATGAGAATTTCCTTCTTGGGCTAGGTAAAATTGAATTTAATTCCTCCTTGAGTTGTTAAATAATCACATAAGTTCATTCTCGAGTAGTGCTAGAGTTAACACAATTCTTCCTTGAGCAATGTTCCCAAAACATTTATCTCGAGTAGATGTTCCCAAAACCTAAATGCTTGTGCTTAAACATCCCATGAAAGAACAAGATATTTCAACAATTCCATTTGTTTCCTCATACCAGGAAGCCAGAAGAATTTTAGTAATTCATAGTTTTTTAATGCCTGGATGGTAGCAGGATCATTTGTTGCATTGCAAAGTTGTTCTTCATGTTCTCCTTCTCTCAAAATGAATGCCATTTTGTGCTAATGAACACCTGAAACATCAACAAGAGATTTATTAGGCTCCTTTTCATGCAAAAAACTTGACAAATTTTGAGGGAAAACTGATAAACAACTTAGGATTTTGCACCCAATGCACCCCAGTGGTGCATGATAGAGCATTGCACCTCAGAAAAAACATATAGATCTTATTATACCCTACCTTGGAGTTGCCATCCCTTATCATTTGATCCCATCCTCCCATCATAGGTGGATATAAAACCTTATATTGGTAATTGGATAAGAAATCCCAACTTACCCCACTCTATATATTTATAGCCTTCCATATGAAAGAGGTTGGATTTTGGAGAGTGAATCTACCCTTATGTTGTTGTTATGAGAGATATCATTTCATGCATTTAGGTTGATTGAAGATGCACATTGTGACAAGGAAAGTACAAGACAACTTGGAGGAGCTCTTTTACAAGATCAACACCTATTTATGGTTGTGATCTCCTTCCATTTATATTAATTCAAAGAGTTCTTTGTTTTCCTATATGTGATGTCGTTATTTCATGTATTTCAATACCATGTTGATCTATTGAATAGAGTACTTAGATGATGTTTCATAGATCTAGTAGTTTCTTGGCTTGTGTTGACTAACTGTGCAGGTTCTAATTTTGGCAATCAGAGCTGGAATTGGAGCATTCAAGCTAAAGGAGTGAAGCATATGATGGATTCCAGGTAGGCTTCATCCCGTCATCTACTTAATTTACGGAAAGCATTGGGTTCTTTGTCTCTATGTTGTTCTAGGTTAGCCACCAGATATAGGGGAGATACTTTTGGTCGCAATTGTAAATCATGCATAAGAAAATGGTGACTCCGCAGGGGAACAATGTACTCACTTGGTGGTTTCTTTGTCCTTTGTGTTTGTTTACCTCTTTGATAGACCTTTGTTTCTTTAACCAACCAATAACAAACCTAGGAAGTTATTTCATTGAGTCTCATTTGCAATTTTTGTGTCGAAATCATCTATGCCTATACCAACACTCCCCCAATGCCTATGACAGAGTGTTTCACCTCACCTGTGCCCACTCTGTACCAACGTTCCAAAGAACTGATACCTCTTCTGCACCAGCATTGGCCCCTGTTTTTGGACAAAATTTGCTATTATTTTTTATTGCCTATTTTATCAGCCTACATCCAGCTGAACTTCCCCGAGTCTTGAGTGTCTTAGGGTCTCTCTAAAGCATCCATTCAATTTTCATTTGTGTTTTATTGCCTTTGGTAAGGATTGGTTTCAATTTTTCTTTTTTCTTACAAACTGATTTTGTTTGGTCATTGATCACTTGGATGAATTTTTGTTCTAGTCCTCATTTTGAAAAGTGCATTTGAATCAGTGATTAAACTCTTACATCTTAGTTTTCCTCATTCCTAAAATTAAGTGTGTTGAAAGGAAAAAAAATTGCATTGGCATTTAGGTATTTGTATGTGCATCGATATAGGAGCAGTTACATTGAAAGGGAAATTGCATCTTGAATCTTTTTTGCTACATACTGATTTATTTTTCCCTTCCTTAGCTAGATTTTCATTGAAAGAGAAAGATTTCCAATTTCTCATGCTATATTTTCATTTTAGGATATTCGGGAGACATTCGTGGTGAGACGAAAACTGAAACTTAATCAAAGATAAAGAATAAAATTTATTGAATCAACCTAAGGAGAATTTTTAACATTAACGCAAACGCTTAGAGATCTAGGCTAGAGATGTGTTCCAACGTCATTAAACGTAGCATTTGTCATTGTTTTCTAGAGTTGCATCCCGGGGATGATATCCCATTCCACATACGTAAGTTTATAGGTTCGTTCTTCATGTACCTTCAGGTATATAGGATGGTGCTCCACACATGATAATTATATGGGAATTCTCTCATCAAACAGTTCTTGATTAGATAAAACAACTATAGACTGGACTCCCACGTACCGTTGAGTATATTTTGGGAGTTCCCTATAGGTTTCTATCCATTCATAGGTAACTGAGTTTGTTGCCTTGTATACCGTGATACATTGAACACAACATTTAGGGACATTGGTTGTCGTATGTTAAGTCCTTGGTTCTCCAAGGTGTATATTTCAATTCACAGTTGCTTGGCAATCATTTATGCCTATATTACCCTATTTTTTAATTATTTCTTTTTGTGTTAATCAAATTTACTACCCAACGTTGAAGAAAAAAATCCCCCACCCTGTTGTTCATGTAGAATGAAAAATAAGCCTCCTCACCCACTAGAGGCTACTCTTAGTCGTCGTCAGAAGCCTAAGAAGATGCAAACTACCGAATCTGTAACTTTGGGAACTACTTCTAGCCCTCCTTTAATATTGGTATGCCAAAATCATCTATCCCTTTGAGTTTCGATCCCGACATTACATCTACTATTGTTGGTGACACTAACACAATCGCAACAAAATTCCCTGAAACCTTGTTTCCTGAGGTTATTGAAACTGACTTTCTCGAGTCAGGAACTTTGATTCCTAAGGTTGTTGAACCTGAGGAGCCTCATCCATCTTCACCTATTACTTCAGGACCGTCCTCTTCTCTTCCTTTGTCTCAGACATAACCTATATATATATATTGGACCCGATGGTGAACCTCTTCAATACAAACTTGTGAGTATTGAAGAGATCCTGCAAGATGAGCCTCATCCCTCTACTCTTGTTCATTGGGAGGGAATCCATTTTTCTGAAACTGATCCTCTTCCTCCTCTTTAGACTTCGACACAAACTCATTTTCTCGACTATTTGGACTTACCTGCGGATCTCTCGTGACAATATTCATTGGGATTGTTAACCATGAATGGAACTAATCTGACTTCTCAGCCCATGTCCACCACTGTGGTTGAGACATCAAAATTTTTTTCCTCATCTATGTTCGTAACATCACTAGAAACACATATGTATGGTGGCCCGTTCGTCCCACTTGGTTATCAGGCTTTATCTGGTACCTTTTCTGGTGCGAATTATAGTACTTGGAACTTTCCCATGTCACCTCATTGGGGAATAACATCTGTTACTTCTCTTATGAATGCCACATATTCTGCTCCTCCTCCTCCAACTACACCTATGATCGAGTAGGAGGATGGCCCTTGTGTTAGTGGGAGGGTTTACCTTCAACAACCTAACTCTCCCTATGTTGGGTACCCTCCATTTGGATCGCAATTGCCTCCATCGTCCCCTCCTCATGTAGAATGGGGAAAACCTGTTGTTGGTATACCTAAAATTGGTAATGAGTATCATTATAGTCCTCCTTATGCTAGAATGAATACCAATATTTGAAAGCCTACTTTACCCGTACAACCTAGTTTATTTTGGGATCGATTGTTGAATCCTCAACATCCACGATCCTTGTGTCATATTCCTATCCATCCATATGTACCTCAACAAGCTAAAATATATGTGGTTCAACCTTTATAGGTTGTTTTTGCATCACAGCCTTTTCCATCGGTATCTGGTACTTCCCAGGCCCCGCTTACCCAACCAGTATAAGGTATCTTACATTATTAATTGCTTGGACAAGGTATTCCTCAAGTTTTGATAGGACAAAATTTTCATAGTATGGCATAGTCCCAATCGAACCTGCTTTATCATGGGACAATTCCAACTCCCATCATGAAACAATATAGACTGTATCAGGGTATTTCTCAAATTCCTTTTCAATTTCAACAAATCCAAACTCAACATTCCAACGGATCTATGGTCATCGTGGGGCTAGGCAACAAGGTCACTTGTATACTAGTTATGAGAATCCTTCTTATGCTGGTACCTAGGTTCCTTATTATCAGAACCCTCCTTACCTGGGAATGAAAGTGCATGTTTCTCAATATATTCCTTCATATCCAGGCCATCCTCCTCCAAAATTTAATTGAAAATTACCTTTTGTAGCTACTCTTGAATTTCCATACTTAACTTGGATCACTAATGACTCCATTTCTCATTCGCCTTGGTGGCCGATTATTCCTACCAAGTTGCCCTCTGATATCCCAAAATTAAATGGGAATCCAGGAGAAGAACCATCGACACATGTTATGATGTATTATCTATTGTTTTTTTCGAACTCCCTTAACGATGATTCCACTCAACTTCAAGTTTTCCAGCGAACACTTACAGGTACCACAGTTAAATGGTATATTGAGCTACCTAAATATTTTTTTCATTATTTAAACTCTTTAGCCGCCACCTTCCTCACACATTTCCAGTTTCCCATCAAATATTAAACTGGAATGGAGCTGTTGACAAACTTCAAAAAATAAAATTCCACTCACATCTCAGATCACATACATGAGTGGAGGTGCTGCCTCTAGCTGGTCAATAATTATGTTCCCGATCAATTGTTAGCGGAAAGGTTCACCAAATCTTTGTTGTCACCTATAACAAAATATGTGGCTAAAGGTGGAGTCATGACCAAATAGAAAGTTATTGTTCATGCACAATATTTGGACCTTTTTTATACCCAATTAGGCATGCTCTATGATAAGATATTGAATGCTATGAGACCTTTGAATATTGTTCCTCCTCCACCTGGTAAAGAATCTCATGTTGTTGATGGAGTGATTGGTTTTTCCAGTTTGCAGTCGGCGAGTAAACCATCTAGTGTTGCTCTTACCACATCTGCTCAAAAACCTCAATCCTATCCTCCTGCGGATTCTGATTGCAAGAAAAATGTCGTTTCATCTCATAAAGGCAAGTCTCAACAGCAACCTAGAAGAAAGGAGAAAGGAAAAGGTAAGAAGAAGAAAGACCCTTCACTGGAGGATAAACAAACAAATCAATCCTCTGATGAGAAACAAAATTCATGTTACCCATACTTGATTTGCAACGAGGATTACTTTACACTTGATTGTATGCACCGCACTGAAGTGAATCAGTTTCTTAAATCTTCCACTGCTCCCATTGTGTTTACCGACCTGTTTCCCAATCACGAGACACACATGGTGGTCTGAGATCCTTCTTCCTCTAACATGGTTTTAATTCTTTCCTCCTTAAAGCTGAAATCTAACGTTATGGTGGCCACTCGGAACAAAGACTATGGTAATTTGAATCCACTGAATGGTGAAGCTACTGATCAACCTTCCAGTTCAACCTCACCACCATCAAATCCTACTCCACCTCGGATTCATGCAGAATTGAATATCAAACCTCCAAAGGGCATTATTCCTAATTCTTCTTTTAACTATAATTTAGTTAAAGACCACCACATTGAAAGCCTTTGATGGAAGAACGTACAAAACCTGTGGGATTTTGAATTCCCTTCAAGTATAATTAAGGGGAGAAACCATCTCCATAGAAGTCGAATTTATTGACGGACTTCTCGACTATAATATTCTACTGGGATGTATGTGGGTTTATGCCATGGCTACCGTCATTTCAACTTAATTTCTTATGATCACATTTCCTTATAAAGGCAGGATTGTAGCCATAGACCAACTCACCTTTTTCGCCTCTGATTTTCGTGTTACTGGAAGTGTCTCTTTTGTAGGGGAAGCTCTAATATCCTATCAGCATGTCAGAGTTGGATTGTTGAAGGATTATTCGCTTATGGGAGATTTTTTCGCTCCCTCCTCCTCTCCTTCCCGACATCTCACCTTTGGTTGCTTATATAAACATGATATCATCCTCTACTATCCTGACTGATCCATGGATTGTCCCTAATGAAATTGACATCCAAAGTTTTGTCGACCAAATGTTGCTTAGCCCCATTGAGCTAGATTAGGAATCCATCTATTCGGCTTGTGCGGCTTATTCCTTCTCTTTGATTAATTGGGTACATCGATCACTGGATTATGCATGTCTTCTAATCCTTTCTCTTGCATATTACCTACTTATGAGAGCATCATGGATATCATGATTCCGGATGATGGGTCGTGGGACGAACATCACCATTGTTCCTCCTTACCATATTCCATTGAGGATAATCTCAGTGATGTATATTTACCTAATTTTTTCAAGATTTTTACAAATTCTATTTCCATTCATGTGATCGACTCTGAAAATAGCCTTTCGAATATTAAGGAAACAATACCTCTAATATCTCTAATAAACCAAGTGTGGTAAAAAATCTATACATTAGAGCATCTTGTTCTCCATCTGAGATCGAGATCTATAGAGCCCTATTTCATGAGTTTTGAGATGTCTTTGCCTGGACTTATGAATAAATGCCAGCTATCAACCCAAATATAGTAGTCCATGAGATTGATACATATCCTGATGCCAAACGCTTATGATAATGCGTCTATCTGGTCTATCCCAATAAGGTTATTGGGATTAAGGCTGAAGTTGAAAATATTCTTTGGGATGGTTTCATATACCTTGTTCCTTTAACTGATTGGGTATCAAACGTTGTCCCTGTCATGAAGAAACAAGTCATGATCCGAGTATGTGTCGATTATAGGGATGTAAAATGTTCTTGTCCAAAGGAAAAATATCCGACTTCATTTATTGACCAGATTTTTGATGACTGCGCTAGCTACAAGATTTATTCATTTATCCATGGATTCTCGGGCTACAATCAAATCAACATTCTCCTAATGGACCAAAATAAGACTGCATTTATTTCTCCCTAGGGTAATTTTTTCTATCAGAATCTCCCATTCGGTTTAAAGAATGTGGGGTCCACATTTAAACGTGATATGGATTGTGCTTTTCATGACATTAAACACATCGCGCAACCCTATGTGGATGATCTCCCTGCTCATTATAAACATCGGGCTTATCACCAGTTGCATCTTAGGGCCATTTTTCTCCATTGTAGACATTATAATATACGAATTAACCCACACAAATGTGTGCTCTGTGTTGGCTCTAGTCAACTTCTAGTTTTTTTTCATTTCAAAACAAGGAATTCATAATGATCCTCGGAAATTACAGGCGATCATCGATTTTCCTGCACCTTCTTCTCTCGTTCAGTTACAAATTCTCCAAGGAAAAGCTAACTTCCTATGGAGGTTCGTCCTTAATTATGCTGAGATGACAAAATTATTCACTCCATTTCTCAAAAGAAGGGTCTTGTTTCGTTGGGACGACATTGCTAAGAAAGTGTTTGATGCCCTGAAATATGTATTGGTTCGGGCTTCTCTTTTATACCCCTGATTATCAGCACGACTATTTCTTGTATCTCATTGTTTCCATTTCTACTGTAGCAATGGAATTGGTCCAAGAAGACTATATAGGGACTGGAAATCCCATTTATTATCTAAGTTAGAACCCTAATGATACCGAAATCAGATATACTCACATAGAAAAGTTTTCTTTGGCGACCATTCAATCTGTCTAGAGGTTTCACCATTACATCTTGCTTCAGAAAACTATGGTTGTTTTAGATCAAAAACCTATGACATATATCCTATCCAATAATTTAATTGGGGGGAAATAATCTAAGTGGATCATTATTCTACAAGAGTTTAACCTAGAGTTCATCAAGTCCAAGTCGAAGAACTCTTAGTTTTCACCCAACTGATGTGCGACCTTCCTTCCCCTAATTCTAAATCTACATCTGAAGATTTTATGCCTCACAAGACATTGTCTCTAATTTCTTCATTTTACCCGTAGTATGGTGATTTTATAATCTACATCCAGGCCCATACTTTACAGTTTAATTCCTCTCGCTCCGAACAATGATGTATTCTATACCAATCCCGAAATTATGTTATTATTGGCGACACCCTTTACCATGGTGGTATTGATACAGTTTTACGGAGGTGCCTCACCCTTGAGGAGGCTGACAAATTCCTTAATGAATGCCACTTGGGGGCATGTGCCAGACATCAATTTTCTTACACTACCGTGCATAAGATATTACGCACTAGTTACTTTTGGCCTACTATATTTAGTGACTGCATTCTCATTGTCAAGGAGTGTCATGTGTGCCAAATATATGACTGTAAGGTCCATGCTCCATCCGCTCAATTGCATCCCATTATCACTTTTGGTCTCTTTGCGAAATGGGGTATTGACTTCATGACGTGTAGCCCTCACTTGACCGGGGAGCATGGTTATATCATTGTCATTGTATAATACTTAATAACTGGACCAAGGTGAAACCTACATATAAAAACACTGTAGAAACTGATGCATATTTATTTTTCAATAATTTAATTGCTTAGTTTTGTGTTCTGCAACCAATAGTTATGGATCACAAAAAGCATTTCCGGAATCATATGATGACCAAACTAGGTGCTAAGTTAGGACTTTCTCATGAAAATTCCACTCCCTACTATCCTTGGGCTAATGGAAAAGTTGTTGTTAACAAAGTTCTTAATACTATGCTTCAACGTATGGTAGGGGTTTAAAAATCAGACTAACACTTGCTTCTCTAAGATTCCTTGTGGGCATACTGAACCTCAATTAGGGCTGCAACTGGATTCAAACCCTTTCAGTTGCTCTATGTTCTGGAAGCAATCCTCCTCATTGAATCTGAAATTCCATCGTTAAAACTAGTTTTTGAACTTCTTACTACCACTTCAGTAGAGGAGGAGCATCTTTTACATATGCCTCTTTTGGATAAAACTTGGTGCAATACTGCTTTAGCTAGTGAAGCTCATAAAAGACGCAATACGACAAAAATTTCAAGCCTCGTATATTCTCGGAAGGAGACTTAGTTCTCTTATATTACCAGGAGGCTAATAAGTTAGGTCCAGAAATGTTCCAACCTATGTGGTTGGGTCCATACATTTTCAAGCGAGTCATCGAAAAAGGGGCCTATGAGTTAGTATATTTTGATGGAGTTCCACTGGTGCAACCTAGAAATCATTTGTACCTGAAAAAATACTATGATTGATCTCATGATTAGTACATTATGTACATATTATCTATAGGTGTGTTGAGTGTGTTTGTAGTGTGTCTTTTCAGAGTTTCCCATGGTTTATGTTGATCTCATTTATGATTGGTTTGCAGATGTTGACATCTCTTGAATCATATATTGGTTATGCCGATGGTGTCATTCGTAGTAATCATAACCTATCTTTTGCAGCATGGGCTATCTTTGCTCCAAATGGTGAGCTAGTGAGTATGCAAGGGATTTGAATTGGTTGCTATACTAACAACATCGTTGAGTATAACGTAGTTTTTGAGCTACTATTTGATGTTATTTCTCATGGTATCTGCCATTTAGTCATCAAGCTTGACTCAGAACTCGTAGTATTATAGCTTGCTAATGTTTATTCAGTTAGAAGTCCCACCATCCTTTGAATGGTTTTGAGAGTACGTCTTCTACAAAGACATTTAAATTTCATACGATATGAATATATTTCTAGAAATCTAAACACAATTGGAAGATTCCCTAGCTAGTTATGTTTTAGATAGAAATTTGTAACGAATGTAAAAAATTTCAATTCAGATCACATCATATTGAAATCATAATAGGAACTAGGAAACACTAAAAGTATGTATATATATTAAGTTTGGTTTTACAAAATTTGTGCCTCGAGACACATATGGCTACATCGCCCATAAAAAAAACTACATGCAAATATCTAAGTAGACAAATCAATGGTGATCTTGATAGAATGACACTTCATGAGATATATTGTGCAATAAACAACCAATATGGCTAGGCACTCCAATAGTGTGTCGATGAATTTCATAGGAATCTGGTTGACCACGGTCTCATCAATCCCATGTGTCATCCCCTCCATGTGGCGCTCCACCTCTGATAGGATATCAACTACCTCAAGATTATTTAGCGCATTCCATCCTACCACAACAAACTGTACTAGTTAAGCTTCCTCCTAATGTGGTTTTCCCTATGCATGATGGAGATATGAAGCATCAACAACTCGAACTAGCCCAATATCTACATGAAAAAATCAATAGTTTATCCTCGGAAACATAAAAAAAAAACACAAAAAAAAAAATTGTAAAACTTTCAAAAAATTAAATGGTTGAAATACTTTACATGAAGCATCCCATTCTCACTGTTGGGAAAATATATTGCTATAATTTCCAACATTAAATTATCAATCCAGGGCTCGTAAGCTTCGAGGTACAAGCGCAGGGAACGCAGGATCAGAGCATCTAACCGAGACTACAAAATTGAAGTACAAAATTGTTATTTCTAATTGAAGCTAATCAATTGAGGAAAACATGCTTAAACAAATAAGAAATTCTAATCACTATGCAAATGAAACTAACTCTAATTAATCATAAACCAAGCAATACAAATTACCATTGAAATTATTTTAATCTAAATGAAAATCTCAATCTAAATACTACGATCTATTTAATCTAAATACAATAATCTTAAACCAATCAAGATTAATTTAAAATGATACCAAACTTATGCTAAATCTTAATCCCAATAAAATTCACTCTCATTCAAATGATATTAAACTAAGGCAATCAACAAACAAGACTTCAACTAATCTAATTCCTGGGATGCATAAAATAAATCAAATAAGCATTCAAACTAACCTCTGTCACCATTTTTCAATTGCTCAAAAGAAATTAAGTAAACCAATATTCTAATTGACATGCTTAAAATCTAAGAGACTACAAAATAATAAACTATCATATCCTTAAACTTCTTTAATCAAACTCAAGAAATCATTCAAACATGAGCACATTGGCGAATGGTTCTACCAATAACTAACTACAATCATAATGAATTTCAAACTAAACTACAACTTCAAACCATGATTTAATGGTCTCATTGCATTGTTTTCAAATACTTGGTTGCCAAAACACAATGTTACAAGAAAATCAATAAGGTACATAATAGATTTCAATTCATATTTAAAACAAATGAAGTTATCGATCTCTTGTTTATCCAATTAAGAAGCACCTTTAAATATTTCAATCGTAAACCTATAACAAAGGGGTTATTCATGCAATAAAATCATTTATCAATTCCATTCATTAGCTTGCAACGAGTTGAAAATGATATGTCTATCTAATTTTAAGAAAACAAACGAATTACAGTCTTAAGTACATAATTAAAATTATGAGATCTAATTAACAATTTCTTTCAAAATAAAATCCATGCACCTATCCCAGATGCGGGTGAGCATTAAGACAAATATAGTGGCTGACCCAAGGCGAGACACCTAGCCAGGCCACCTGCCCACACCAGAGCGTGGTACCAAGGCTTTAAAGTCCCTTGGTGATCTGTGACTAGCATTCATAGCTCCCTCGCTCCACCTTAACTCTGCAACTTGCTCGACGCCTTCTTCAATGGAGACGCATCTCATCCCCAGCACTGCTACTTATGCCCAACACTCCCTGGTTTTGTCTTTCACCTCGTCCAGGCTCTTGAGCTCCATCTCTCCGCTCCATCTTTGTCTTTGGCTTGCTTACTAGTCGACCAGAGCAGTTAGCCCTCCTTTGCCTCTACGAGACGCTCGTCATTTTGCTCATCACTATAATCACTCTCCCTTCAAGGCTGACCGCACGTCGTGCCCGCCTCATGCCTCCCCTTTGCATTCTCCTCCCTCCAAGTCTGGTCGTTGTGATAATTCGCAGTGCTCGCCTTCTTGTCAACCGCATTTACCCTCTGGTTCGCCCTCATTGTCTCCTCAATCGGCCTCACTGTCTTCTCATTTGGTCTCATTGTCTTCTCATTTGGCCTCTTTGTATACTTATTCGGCCTTCAGCGCCAGCATGCCACGTAGGCACCGTATGAGGTGCAGGCGAGGCAGTGGTAGAGGCGCTGGCTCTCACCTGCCCCTATCTATCCATGAAGTCTGCAGCACCCAACCTCTGGCAGGCAATATAGCTCAATTCTACTTCAACAGTGCCTTGGACAATCCAAGAATTACTGCCACCATTTTTTTTGTGTTTCAGGAGGAGGAGCATGGAGATATCTCCTCTGGCTTCAGAAAGCGCACGAGGAAGTCAACCATTTCCGTGAGGCCTCCTCAGGTCTCCAGAAAATCTGCTGCCCTCCCTATCAAATCAAGTTCGGAGACCTCCAACAGTGTGGGCAATGGCAGCGGGAGCTTTGCGCACTCGGACAAGCAACTGAAGGAAAAAATCTCAAATTCCTCTTCCGAGAACACTGCTCAACAATCCAAGGGAGATGATGAATATTTGGAGGAAGACTACACTTGTCCAATTGTGGAGGAGAATCCTCCTTCACACACCGATAGTTAGCCTGATGACACGTCTTCTTACCTCTTTTTCGGACTTTTGTTATGCATAGGACACGATAACTGTAAACGTTGTGGTGGTAAATGCTATTTTTGTAAACGTTGTTTCTTGTACCACTTTGTGATTGCTGGTTTCCCAGTTATGAGCGACATCCTATGGGCCGGTTTCCCCATTAGGGGCGGTCTCTTTTTTGATTTTCTGATTAATATTCCCTTCATAGATGGATATATTTGCAGCTTCAGAGTCAAGTCTCACATTGTATACTATGTTTTATATCAATAGATTAAAGCCACTTATAAAAAAAAATCCATGCACCTAGATCTAAATCAAACACGCTACGTCTATCCTATGATGTTTACAAAACTTGCTTCCAGGCGATGGTGGATCCTTGCCACTCCTTGAGCAAGTCTAAGCTAAATCAATGTCTAAATATTAAAAAAAACCATAACATTTACAAAGAATTCATGGAAAAGTCAAATTGTATTAAGATTCAAATCATAAGTTAACTTACATACATTCCTTAAATATTTTGTCTCATGTTCGCACCTTTTCATCCTCCTCCTTCAAAAAATTCCCAAGCTTAAAACACAAACCATGGCTGAGCCATTTATAAGATTCACAAGGTGAATTATTTATTTTCCTCAATTATGGAAAATTAACAATTTTAACAAATAGACCTAAAAGACATTAGTATATCTTCCAAGCCATGAGGCATTTTGGAAAACTGTTCGGAGGGAGACTAATTTGTTATGTTTCCAACAAAAACCTCTCTTGTATTTGTCTCATTCGAATACAGATCCTTGTAAATCATGCCCAAAGTTGGATGTTTGGATTGTTTTGCAATGTTCTAGAACTTTGAAAAAATAGTGATTTTTTACAAAACTGCCTCCAAGACCTACATATAACTTTTAGAAAAATTCGAATCTGGAGAAATTTTTTTGGATATATATAATTGGTTATATTTTTAACAAACCCATTTGATTATATTTTATATATTCACCTCCAGCTGCACACACATCAAGGTAAAACATGTCAGTTTGGAAACTTTTCACATTTTGAGCAGATTTGTTAATCAACTCCTAGGGACCCACATGTGTGACCTGAGTGCAACAAAATGCATGGGAAGGTATTAAAAATTTATTTTGGACCATAACCTCCCTTGGTTTTCCTCGGAAGCGCGCCGAAAGTGCCAAAGCCCTAAATTAGGCATCTCATCCTTAACTAGCTTGTGAGTTATTTCAGAGATGGAACCCTGTGATAAATGTACTTAAACAAAATTGTCATTAGTAAACATGACATAATCATCTTTAATCATATATAAGTAAATAAAATTGATGATAATCAACCATAGAGAGTATTTGGCGGCGAGTGATGGAAATAGGGTACGAAATGGGCTAAAAACCTAGGGTTTTAAGGTATAAACAGTGATATTTCATGATGAAAACATGGGCATATACGAGGCCCAACATCCCCCCATGCCTGAGGTTTTGCATTTCCTCATGAAAATAAAGACTTTGCTCATATCTATGTTGTTATGACATCATGGCTTTTATGTAGGGTTAGGTCTTGTGGAGCAACACTACATGAAGATTTTATTGCCATAGATTTCATTTTAAGAGCGATACAAATTGAGGAAAAAAATAGGTATGGTAGGAGGAAAATGATGAATAAGATGATAGGTGAAAATGGAAATGGTAGATGAGATGAGGTGGTGATGGAGATTGGAAGACATGTGCTTGCATGCTCTATTTTTGCGAGGCCAATGCTTATGAATGGTTCCTTCATGAAAGGAAACCATGAATTCACCCTCTATTAGATTGACAATATGCGTGAATGTAGGAGGGGAAGGCACTATAGTTACTTCTTTTTTTACATGAACCAATATGATTATGACCTAGAGTAGCATGCAAATGGAGGGTATATGGAAAACCAAATATACAAAATATGTGGTGGTTAATCATCAAAGCTTTCTTAAATCTCTAATCAATTAAAGAATCTTAAGCCACCTCTACCTCAAGTTTTACCCTTGTTGTTGATGTCCTTGGTGCTGTAAGATGAAGTAAATGATGGAATGGCTCGAGTTGATGTGACTGCTAATATGATCTACTGAAGAAGGAAAAAGGTCTCAATATACACATTATCTTAAAAATGTTGATGCATGTGTGATTTCATACAGCTTCCTGAAAAAAAACACAAGCACCATCATCAATAATCTTATTTTCATGCAAATATTATCGAAATAAAGGAAATAGGTTAATTAATGAACAATTACCTGATCATGATCCAAGTTTAAGATACTAGCCCAACAATGATAATGAAAACCATGAATAAGCATAGGGTGAAAATATGAATCAAGCCTAGCAATTCTCATCAATTTTTCCTAACATCTCTCCCCCCCCATGCCTATCATCTTGCATGTCCTCATGCAAGCAAAACCTCTGACAGAGACCAAAGACTGAAGGGCTAGGTTTTCTATATTAAAGTCATGTTTCATTGACTTAAACCATAGGGCGAATTGTGAGAGCATGTAAGTAAGTTTCATCGGATGTCATCTTCCTTTGCATCAATAAGATAAAAAAAGTAGTGACTAGGGATCCAATGACGTTAAGATTGAGTTTTATTATTCCAAAATAGCAACTAATGCTAGGGCTACTAAAGGAATGCTTAACAATGTTGTTACTGCAGAGATAATGTCATCCTAAAATGACTAACCATAAAAGTTTCCACAAAGCATCTCAATAGTAATCCAAAGCAGCAGGTCTTCACTTTCAATAGCCTCATTATTACAAGTAAAGTGACTTTATTTAAAAACCAAGGCCTTAAAATGGATCGAAAGTAGGGAAAAATAAATATAATTACAAAATTATACCTTCCAAGGATGATTGTCTTACCATTACCCAAGCATATAGTTAAAGCTTCTCTTATTCAAGCAAAGTGAATCACCTACACTAAGGGTCTCACATCCATAAAAACCAAATTATTTCTGAAAGATAGAACTCAAAAGAACACTACTGAAGGATATTAAATCCATTCTCAGAGAGATATGATAATGAGTTTAGGGAAAGGCAAAAACAACCAAGTAAATCATAGTGTAAAATTAACTTTGATACCACAGGCATGGCCGTGGTGCCAGCAGGTGTTTATAGCCTCAACAAGAATGACTTTTAACCTAACGAACTTTTTGTGTCCCACTTACTAGATATAGATTCAGAGTTATCTTATTTGACTTTTAGATAAAGGCCACTCTCCTGGCTTGGTAACCAAATGATGGCAGTGCCACTCACAAGAAGTAACATGGATGAACAGGCCAGCTCGTGATGAGACCTCCTGTCTTCCAGCTTTTTAGGCTGAAATCCATTACTCTGGCTTGGTGACCAGGAGCAGTAATTTCATGCACGTTAGGTCTCATGATCGTGGTAGGTCGCTCATTATGAGACCTCCTATCCTCCCCTAAATATTTTTGTAGACTCTTATTATGATTAACCTTAGAGGTTACTTAATAAGTGGGGAGACATATATACTCCTTAAGAGCACAGGATGGCATTAAAAAATTTTAATTACTAATCTTTATTGGTTGATCCTTCTACCCTAAACACTCAAGAAAAGAAAATAACTCAGATAATGACAGAAATATTCCTATGATAGGTCATGCTAGGGTTCTTATGAGAGCTCATGATGGTTTTATAGGAGTGCTCCACGGTAGGAGTCTTTTCATCAATACCTTCAAAGAGAAACTTGAAAAGGTTTCTTGGATGACAGTATGTTAAGATTATGAATGAAAATTATAACAATAACAATTCCCCTAATTGACCCAATGAATAAGCTCGGCCAATAATCAGAGTCACTTTATAAAATATGAGGCATTAAAAGTGAATTTCTTTTGACAAATGTTACCACAAGAGTGCATAATGACAAAAATTTCAATGGTTATGCCTTAGGAATTTAAATTTCAAGAATGATGTTGTAACAACAATTTTATTCATTTCTTCCCTATCCTAACCTAGAGAGAGGAAGGTATCCTTCAAGTGTAGGAGTACTTCCAATGCAACCATGTTCGTAACAGTATGCTAAATATACTCACACTCAGTTTGAAAGAATAAACTTCAACACATACTAGAGTATGAGAAACCAGTTGCTTCGATTGATATGATACCAAGAGTATTTGAAGATGAGAGTGGTACTTTGGCTAGATTATGATCTGAAACCAATCCTTGATGTAATCCTGGTGGTGTTGGCTCATTTCTTCTTTTGGACCGCTCTGAATGTCCTCCTTGTTCATGCCAAGAAAAATTAGATAATTGGTCTCCGGAATGCACACAAGGCTTGTTGTTGGGCATGGTGAAGGTTCCTCGATCTCAAGTTCAATTGGATGATCCCAATCGGATTTGGTACATGGCTCATCGATCTCCTTGGTAGATAGGCAAGAGGACTCAAGGGAGATTCCGAAATCATGTTCTGGCTGTGGAGAGATAGATAATTTCCTGAATGCAGTCAGGATGAAATCTTCCTGAGAAGAAGATACCCCAGCTACTGCTAGGATTTGAGAAAGCACCTCGATGGACCTTCTTCAAGCTCTCGGTCATTCTTGAATTTCTCCTGCTCGCAACATGGATTAGTACAAATTAGGGGGTTCTTACAGCACCCCAAAAATGGTTTATCTTTAAAGAACTTGAATTTTTAATCTAAAAGAATTAAATACTGCTAGTTGCAATAAAAACTCACCAAACTTGCTTGATTTGGAAACCAAACTTTGGAGCAACCCCACAATAGTGGATGTGTGGCTCTTCACTCACATCTTACCGTACACTCTCCACCCTCTGATTGCCTTGCAACTAAGATCACACACACAAAAAACTTGTGAAAGAAACTAGGCTCTAATCCCTTTAGCACCTCCCCGACAAAGGCGCCAAAAATGTTGGGGAAATATATTGTTATAATTTCCAACATTAAATTATCAATCCAGGGCTTGTAAGCTTCGAGGTACAAGCGCAGGGAACGCAGGATCAGAGCATCTAACATAGACTACAGTAGGAATCAAATTGTTGTTTAAGTACAAAATTGTTGTTTCTAATTGAAGCTAATCAATTGAGGAAAACATGCTTAAACAAATAAGAAATTCTAATCACTGTGGAAACGAAACTAACTCTAATTAATCATAAACCAAGCAATACAAATTACCATTGAAATGATTTTAATCTAAATTAAAATATCAATCCAAATAATAAGATATATTTAATCTAAATACAATAATCTTAAACCAATCAAGATTAATTTAAAAATGATACCAAACTTATGCTAAATCTTAATCCCAATAAAATTCACTCTCATTTAAATGATCTTAAACTAAGGCAATGAACAAGCAAGACTTCAACTAATCTAATTCCCGGGATGCATAAAATAAATCAAATAAGAATTCAAACTAACCTCTGTCACCATTTTGCAATTGCTCAAAAGAAACTAAGTAAACCAATATTCTAATTGACATGCTTCAAATCTAAGAGACTACAAAATAATAAAATATCATATCCTTAAACTTCTTTAATCAAACTGAAGAAATCATTCAAACATGAGCACATTGGCGAATGGTTCTACCAATAACTAACTAAAATCACAATGAATTTCAAACTAAACTACAACTTCAAACCATGATTTAATGGTCTCATTGCATTGCTTTCAAATAGTTGGTTTCCAAAACACAATGTTACAAGAAAATCATTAAGGTACATAATAGATTTCAATTCATATTTAAAACAAATGGAGTTATCGATCTCTTGTTTATCCAATTAAGAAGCGCCTTTAAATATTTCAATCATAAACCTGTAACAAAGGGGTTATTCATGCAATAAAATCATTGATCAGTTCCATTCATTAGCTTGCAACGAGTTGAAAATGATATGTCTATCTAATTTTAAGAAAACAAACGAATTACAGTCTTAAGTACATAATTAAAATTATGAGATCTAATTAACAATTGCTTTCAAAATAAAATCCATGCACCTAGATCTAAATCAAACACGCTACCTCTATCATATGATGTTTACAAAAGTTGCTTCCAGGCGATGGTGGATCCTTGCCACTCCTAGAGAAAGGCTAAACTAAATCAATGTCTAAATATTAAAAAAACCCATAACATTTACAAAGAATTCATGGCAAAGTCAAATTGTATTAAGATTCAAATCATCAGTTCACTTACATACATTCCTTCAATCTTTTGTCTCATGTTCACACCTTTTCATCCTCCTATTTCAAAAAATTCCCAATCTTACAACACAAACCATGGCTGAGCCATTTATAAGATTCACAAGGCGAATTATTCATTTTCCTCAATTCTGGAAAATTGAACAATTTTAACAAACTGACCTAAAAGACATTAGTATATCTTCCTAACCATGAGGCATTTTGAAAAAATTGTTTGGAGGAAGACTAATTTGTTATGTTTCCAACAAAAACCTCTCTTGTATTTGTCCCATTCGAATTCATATCCTCGAAAATCGTGCCCCAAAATGGTTGTTTGGCTTTTTTTTCAATGTTCTAGAACTCTTAAAAAACAATGATTTTTTACAAAACTGCCTCCAAAACCCGCGTATAAATTTTAGAAAAATTCGAATCTTGAGAAAAAGTTTTGGATATACATAATTGGTTATATTTTTAACAAACCCATTTGATTATATTTTATAGATTCACCTCCAGCTGCACACACATTGAAGTAAAACATGTCAGTTGGAAAACTTTGCACATTTTGAGCAGATTTGTTAATCAACTCCTAGGGACCCACATGTGTGACCTGAGTGTAATAAAATGCATGGGAAGGTATTAAAACATTATTTTGGACCATAACCTTCCTTGTTTTTCCTCGGAAGCGTGCCAAAAGTGCCAAAGCCCTAAATTAGGCATCTCATCCTTAACTGGCTTGTGAGTTATTTCAGAGATGGAACCCTGTGATAAATGTACTTAAACAAAACTGTCATTAGTAAACATGACATAATCATCTTTAATCATAGATAAGTAAAGAAAATTGATGATAATCAACCATAGAGAGTATTTGGCGGCGAGTGATGGAATTAGGGTACGAAATGGGCTAAAAACCTAGGGTTTTAGGGTATAAACAGTGATATTTCATGATGAAAACATGGGCATATACGAGGCCCAACATCCCCCCATGCCTGAGGTTTTGCATGTCCTCATGAAAACAAAGACTTTGCTCATATCTATGTTTTTTTGACATCATGGCTTTTATGTAGGGTTAGGTCTTGTGGAGCAACACTACATGAAGATTTTATTGCCATAGATTTCATTTTAAGAGCGATACAAATTGAGGAAAAACAATAGGTATGGTAGGAGGAAAATGATGAATAGGATGATAGGTGAAAATGGAAATGGTAGATGAGATGAGGTGGTGATGGAGATGGGAAGACATGTGCTTGCATGCTCTATTTTTGCGAGGCCAATGCTTATGAATGGTTCCTTCATGAAAGGAAACCATGAATTCAACCTCTATTATATTGACAATATGCATGAATGTAGGAGGGGAAGGCACTATAGTTACTTCTTTTTTTACATGAACCAATATGATTATGACCTAGAGTAGCATGCAAATGGAGGGTATATGGAAAACCAAATATACAAAATATGTGGTGGTTAATCATCAAAGCTTTCTTAAATCTCTAATCAATTAAAGAATCTTAAGCCACCTCTACCTCAATTTTTACCCTTGTTGTTGATGTCCTTGGTGCTGTAAGATGAAGTAAATGATAGAATGGCTCGAGTTGATGTGACTGCTGATATGATCTACTGAAGAAGGAAAAAGGTCTCAATATACACATTATCCTAAAAATGTTGATGCATGTGTGATTTCATACGGCTTCCTGAAAAAAAACACAAGCACCATCATCAATAATCTTAGTTTCATGCAAATCTTATCGAAATAAAGGAAATAGGTTAAATAATGAACAATTACCTGATCATGATCCAAGTTTAAGATACTAGCCCAACAATGATAATGAAAACCATGAATAAGCATAGGGTGAAAATATGAATCAAACCTAACAATTCTCATCAATTTTTCCTAACATCTCTCCCCCCCATGCCTATCATCTTTCATGTCCTCATGCAAGCAAAACCTCTGACAGAGATCAAAGACTGAAGGGCTAGGGTTTCTATATTAAATTCATGTTTCATTGACTTAAACCATAGGGCGAATTGTGAGAGCATGTAAGTAAGTTTCATCGGATGTCATATTCCTTTGCATCAATAAGATAAGAAAAGTAGTGACCAGGGATCCAGTGACGTTAAGACTGAGTTTTATTATTCCAAAAGAGAAACTAATGCTAGGGCTACTAAAGGAATGCTTAACAATGTTGTTATTGCAAAGATGATGTCATCCTAAAATGATTAACCATAAAAGTTTCCACAAAGCATCTCAATAGTAATCCAAAGCAGCAGGTCTTCACTTTCAGTAGCCTCATTATTACAAGTAAAAGTGACTTTATTTAAAAACCAAGGCCGTAAAATGGATCGAAAGTAGGGAAAAATAAATATAATTACAAAATGATACCTTCCAAGGATGATTGTCTTACTGTTACCCAAGCATATAGTTATAGCTTCTCTTATTCAAGCAAAGTGAATCACCTGCACTATGGGTCTCACATCCATAAAAACCAAATTATTTCTGAAAGATGGAACTCCAAAGCACACTACTGAAGGATATTAAAGCCATTCTCAGAGAGATATGATAATGAGTTTAGGGAAAGGCAAAAACAACCAAGTAAATCATAGTGTAAAATTAACTTTGATACCACAAGCATGGCCCTGCTGCAAGTAGACGTTTATAGCCTCGAGAGGGATGACTTTTAACCTAAAGAAATGTCTGTGTCCCACTTACTAGATATAGATTCAGAGTTAGCTTATTTGACTTTTAGATAAAGGCCACTGTCCTGGCTTGGTAACCAGATGATGGCAGTGCCACTCACAAGAAGTAACATGGATGAACAGGCCGGCTCATGATGAGACCTCCTGTCTTCCAGCTTTTTGGGCTGAAATCCATTACTCTGGCTTGGTGTCCAGGAGCAATAATGTCATGCATGTTAGGTCTCATGATTGTGGTAGGTCGGCTCATTACGAGACCTCCTATCCTCCCCTAAATATTTTTTTAGACTCTGATTATGATTAACCTTAGAGTTTACTTAGTAAGTGGGTTGACAGATCTACTCCTTAAGAGCACAGGATGGCATTAAAAGTTTTTAATTACTAATATTTATTGGTTGATCCTTCTACCCTAAACACTTAAGAAAAGAAAATAACTCAAATAATGACTGAAATATTCCTCTGATAGGTCATGCTAGGGTACTTATGAGAGCTCAGGATGGTTTTATAGGAGTGGTCCACGATAGGAGGCTTTTCATCAATACCTTCAAAGAGAAACTTGAAAAGGTTTCTTGGATGATAGTATGTTAAGCTTATGAATGGAAAGTATAACAATAAAATTTCCCCTAATTAACCCAATGAATAATCTCGACCAATAACTAGAGTCACTTTATAAAATATGAGGCATTAAGAGTGAATTTCTTTTGATAAATGTTACTTCAAGATTGCATAATGAAAAAAAATTCAATGGTTATGCCTTAGAAATTGAAATTTCAAGAATGATGCTGTAAAAACAATTTTATTCATTTCTACCCTATCCTAAACTAGAGAGAGGAAGGTCTCCTTCAAATGTTGGAGTACTTCCAATGCAACCATGTTTGTAACAGTATGCTAAATATACTCACACTCAGTTTGAAAGAATAAACTTCAACACATACTAGAGTATGAGAAACCAGTTGCTTCGATTGATATGATACCAAGAGTATTTGAAGATGAGAGTGGTACTTTGGCTAGATTATGATATAGAACCAATCCTTGATGTAATCCTACTGGTATTGGCTCATTTCTTATTTTTTACTGCTCTGAACGTCCTCCTTGTTCATGCCAGGAAAACTTAGATAATTGGAATCTAGAATGCACACAAGTCTTGTTCTTGGGCATGGTGAAGGTTCCTCGATCTCAAGTTCAACTGGATGCTCCCAATCAGATTTGGTACATGGCTCATCGATCTCCTTGGCAGATAGGCAAGAGGACCCGAGGGAGATTTCAGGCTGTGGAGAGACAGATAATTTTCTGAATGCAGTCAAGATGAAATCTTCCTGAGAAGAAGATACCCCAGCTACTGCTAGGATTTGAGAAAGTGCCTCAATGGGCATTCTTCAAGCTCTCGGTCATTCTTGAATTTCTCCTGCTCGCAACATGGGTTAGTACAAAATAGGGGGTTCTTACAGCACCCCAAAAATGGTTTATCTTTAAAGAACTTGAATTTTTAATCTAAAAGAATTAAATACGCTAGTTGCAATAAAAACTCACCAAACTTGCTTGATTGGGAAACCAAACTTTGGAGCAACCCCACAATAGTGGATGCATGGCTCTTCACTCACGTCTTACCGTACACTCTCCACCCTCTGATTGCCCTGCAACTAAGATCACACATTGTTGTGAAACCAGCTCCAAAAAGAGAAGAAAAGAGATATCAACGCCTTAGAAATAAGCCACTTCGAGGGGGCAGCCTCCAATGCATTACATGAATGAACAATTCTTGGATGATTCAAATTAAAAAACATCCTTTCTATATATAGGAGTCCATGGGGCCATAATGTAATCCTAGCCGACCTAACAATAATAATTTAAGGGCACAATAATAACAAAATGGGGGTTACAAGGGTACAATAATAACAATAAGGGGGTTACACTAACAACAATAAGGGACTATACTAGTAATATAGGGACCTAACATGCCCCTCTCCTTAAAAAAGTGTTGTCCTCAACGCTTGAGTAGCTCTGGGTGCTTCTGTATAAAATTCTCATCCTCCCATGTAGAATCTTCAGTGGGTAAGTTCTTCCACTTGATGAGATACTCTGAAATTGATCGATTCCGTAGTTGTCGAGTTCTTGTTTACATGACCGCTTCTGGTTCCAATATGATTTTTCCTTCCTCATCAAGTTCTGGCAATATTGTTTGAACTGGAAGATTTTCTCCTATAACCTTCTTTAAGCATGAAACATGGAAAACTGGATGTACTCGCGAAGAAGTAGGAAGCTCCAATTTGTATGCCATAGTACCAATCTTTTGCAACACCTTGTAAGAACCATAGTACTTTGGCGATAATTTATTATCCTTCTTTGCTTGCTTGAGGGACATTTGTTTGTATGGTTGTAGCCGTAAAAATACCCAATCTCCTACATCAAAACTTCTCTCGCTACGATGTTGATCTGCCTGTTGTTTCTTTCGATTTTGTGCCAAATTCAGGTTATCCTTTAAGAGTTGGAGAACTTCTTGCTGATGCTCGATGTGATCTTCCACTGCTTGAACCTTCGAATTTTTTCTTAAATATGATGTGATGGATGGTGGATGATATCCATAAAGTGCCATAAATGGGGTCATTTTTGCTGCAGTATGGAAGGAAGTGTTATACCACCATTCAGCAAGAGGTAACCACTTGACACATTGTGTTTGTTTATCAGATACAAAACAACGAAGATATCCTTCCAAACATTTATTTACTATCTCAGTTTGACCATCAGATTGAGGATGATAAGATGGGCTATGAGCTAATTGAGTACCCAAACAAGAAAATAACTCCGTCCAAAAATTTCCAGTAAAAATGGGATCTCTGTCGCTCACAATAACCCTTGGGCTTCCATGTAGCTTTTGAATTCTGTCCATAAATGTAGTAGTAACTATACTTGCTTTAAATGGATGAGATAATGCACAAAAGTGTGCATACTTGGTAAGTCTATCAACTACCACCATGATGACACTCTTTCCTTCAGACTTAGGTAAACCTGCGATAAAATCCATTGAAATCTCCTCCCAACGTTGACTTGGAATGGATAAAGGTTGTAGAAGTCCCGGGGTCTTAATTGTCTCAACTTTATTCTGCTGGAAAACCAAACATTCCGCCACAAACTTTTGAATATCAGATTTAAGGCCATCCCAAAAAAAATTCTTTCTTCACCCTGTGGTAAGTTTTTAAAAATCCTGAGTATCCTCCTAAAGGAGAAGTGTGCAATTCCAAAAGAATCTTTTGTTTTAGTTGGGAATTCTTACAAAGATATAAGCGATCTTTGTACCATAAGGAATCATTTTTCCAACTAAATGTATCACATGTACTAGGATCTTGCTGCAACTTTTGAATGAGTGTCCACACGTCTTTGTCCTTCTTCCATTCATCTCTTGCTTCGGTTATCCAATCTGGTTGGATAATAGAAATGGCACAAAGCAATGCTTCCACCTCTTCATTCTTTCTTGAGATTGCATCTGCAACAACATTTAGCTTCCCTTTTTTGTATATTATTTCAAAGTCAAAACCAAACATCTTTGTGACCCATTTTTGCTACTCTTCTAAAGATAGTCTTTGTTCCAAAAAGTGTTTAAGACTATCATGTTCAGTTTTTACCTTGAAGTGTCTTCCCATTAGGTAAGTTCTCCATTTCTTTAGCACATGCAGTATTGCTAACATTTCTTTAGCACATGCAGTATTGCTAACATTTCCTTCTCATAAATAGGTTTCTGTAAATACTTTACTTTGATTGGACAACTTTCAAAAGCAATGGGTCTTCCTTCTTGCATTAAAACAGCACCAATTCCATTTCCTGAGGCATCACATTCCACAATAAAGGTTTTTGTGAAGTCTAGCATAGCTAAGACTGGTGCTAGGCACATTGCCTCTTTAAGATGTTCAAAGGCCTTATTTGCTTCAGGAGTCCATGAAAATGCATCTTTCTTCAATAATGTTGTTAGAGGTGCTGCTATTCTCCCATAATTCTTAACAAACTTGCGATAATAGCCTGTTAACCCGAGAAATCCTCGCAACTGCTTTATTGTCTTGGGGACTTTCCATTCCTTAATGGCTTTAATTTTGTTAGGGTCTACTTTAACACCCTCGTGAGATATAATATGACCGAGATATTCCACCTCTTGTACTCCAAAGAAACATTTGGATGCTTTTGCATATAATTGTTTCTCCTGCAATAGTTTGAGCACCCTGTCAACATGTTCAACATGATCCTTCCAAGACTTGCTACAGATTAGTATATCATCAAAAAATACTAGCACAAATTTTCTAAGGAAGGGTTTGAAAATGGAATTCATCAACCCTTGAAATGTAGAAGGTGCATTGGTAAGGCAAAAGGCATGACCAAAAATTCATAATGACCCTCATGAGTTCGAAATGCTGTTTTTGGAATATCTTCAGTCTTCATTCTAATTTGATGATATCCTGAACGAAGATCCAACTTGGTAAAATAAATTGCTCCATGTAATTCATCCAATAATTCATCAATCGCAGGAATGGGAAATTTATCTTTAATGGTGAGCTTATTGAGCTCCCTATAATCCGGACACATTCGCCATGATCCATCCTTCTTGTGTACCAATACTACGGGAGCAGAGAAATAACTTTGACTGGGTTGAATTATACCCGCCTCTAACATTTCTGCAATCATACGTTCAATTTCGCTCTTTTGGAAGTAAGGATATCTATAAGGCCTGATGTTTGGAGGAACACTTCCTGGAATCAAATGAATAGCATGATCATGATCACGAATAGGTGGGAGTCCTTTTGGATTTTCAAAAACCTTGGAATGATTGTCCAAGACTTTTTGGAGATCTGCAGAAATAGATGATTTTGATATTGGAACTTCTAGTGAGGATAATTGTGCAATTATGCCTCGTTTTTCTTTCTTTAGAATATTTTCATGACATTAGAGATTATTATCTTTCCCGGCTTCCCTGCAATACCTCATAATTCGACTTCCTTTCCTTCTGAAAAAAAATTCAAGAAAATTTCTTGAAAATTAAAAGCTAATGTCCCCAAATATTGTAACCATTGTACTCCTAGTACAACATCAGCACCTCCCATAGGAATGGAAAGCATTGGAATATTCAATACATATTCCCCCATGGTTAGCTTGATATTATGGCATTTTCCAGAGCAATTTATAGTTCCTCCATTTTGTATCACTTGACATTAGGGTCTTTTGGTATGGGAAATAATTCAATTCCTTGGCTACCTTACAATGAATAAAATTATGGGTACAATTGGACTGGGTACACTTGAAGTGAGTGTAACCCCCCCTCATTTATTATTGTACCCTTGTAACCCCCATATTGTTATTATTGTGCCCTTAAATTATTATTGTTAGATTAAATTTGGGATTACATTGTGGCCCTACTATGATTACATTGTGGCCCCATGGACTCCTATATATAGAAAGGAGGTCTTGTCATTTGTATCATCCAAGAATTGTTCATTCATGTAATGTATTGGAGGTTTCCCCCTCGAAGTGGCTTATTTCTAAGGTGTTGATATCTCTTTTCTTCTATTTTTGGAGTTGGTTTCACAACATTTGGTATCAAAGCTTTGGATTATAGGGTTTTGCTATGCTTAACAGGTCATCGTGGAATTTTCACTATAACTTTGTTTCTATGAAGGTTCAGAAGCTTAAATTTTTAGAGTGCGAAGCCAAAAGCATGAGGAACATCGTCACAAAATTTCAAAGCTTGGTTCGTAATATTTTCAGAGATATGATACGTACAGAGTTAGGTCATTTTGCGGGCTCTATAATTTAACCTAAACGAGGTGTTGTCGTATTTTCATAATAAATTTTTTTTTCTACAGAAAGGTTGAAGCTGAATTTTTTAGAGTGCCAAGCTGAAATACTGAGGAACATCATCCCTAAATTTCAAATCTTGGTTCACAATAGTTTCGGAGATATGGTCTATGGAAGTTAGGGATTTTTCAGGCTTCCAAATTTCATCTCAAAGAGGTGATTGTGGAAAAATATTCATAACTCTCTCTCTGAGCGTTGGATTGGAATGATGTAAAAAGTGGCCATAAGTACAAGGAATTTAGTTTCTTGTCTATCAATTTTAGAGCTAAAGGAGATAAAAGTGACACGTGGCAAGTCATACAATTTCGCTCTATTGAACGAGTCCATAATTAGGTCATTGTGGGAGATTGGACATAACTTTGCCTTGAAGAATACAAATCAGGTTAGACCTGTGGAATTTGAAAGAAGCTTCAGAGGGCTACTATAGGGCTGAATTTAAAATATTGAGGATCTACAATTATAAAGATAATTCAATTTCAATATCGAGCTCCTCAAAAGCAAGTAAAGGGTGTGTATTTTTTTTTCCGAATTGCATAAGTCTTGTTTGAAGAATCAAGTTGAATTGATTACAAGGGCATATTGTAGAATAGATATCAGTATTGGATTCTAAAATGGCCCCTAAAAAGAATTCAACACCCATTAAGCCTTTAGAAAGCTCTATCATGACTCATGAAGACGAATAATGGCAACATGACATATCAAAATTACAAGAGCAAGTGCAACAAATTTTGCTCTCGCAAAAAGAAAAAAAAATGACCTGGAAGTTTTGAAGAAAGGCGTGGAAACTAAGATGGATGGTTTGAAGAAAAGTGTGGAATCTAATATGGATGGTTTGAAGAATGACATGGAATATAAGATAGATGGCATGGAAGCTAGGATGGAATCTAAAATGGAAAACATGAAGAATGATCTAAAAGCAGGCATGGAAGGTTTGAAAAAGTTGATACAAGAAATGTTTCGTAATGGTGAAAAGATAGTAGAGGAAACTCATGATGAGAAAAAAATAAATGTTAATTATGATTTCATATAATCTAATGTTGGTGGGAAGAACCACCATATTCCAAAAATGGATATGAGGAAGTTTGATGGAAAGGATCCTGTAACATGGATACTACAGATGGAGCAATATTTTGATCTCCATAATGTACAAAACACACAAAAGGTACGCATTGCAACTTTACATTTAGAACAAAATACATTTGTATGGTATCAATGGCTTTGCTCCCGTAAAAAAAGTGTCACTTGGTCAATTTTTACGGAGGAAATGATAGCACATTATGAGGATACAAAGAGCAACACCTTCTTTAGCCAATTGATAAATCTCAAACAAAAGGGTTTAGTGGGGCAGCACATTGAGGACTTCCAAAAATTGAATATAAGGGTAACTGATATTCCAGAGGAACACGGGATTGATCTCTTCATAGGCACTTTAAAGGATAACATCCAACATGAAGTTCGCGTTTTGGAACTTGATTCATTGGAGAAGGCATTCGGGTTGGCAAGAAAAATTGAATGTAAAATTATGGCGACAAGGAAGCCTACCACTCACTTCTATAAAGAGGGAAGTGTTGCTACTCCTAGATTTCCACAACCTACACGGTTGACACCACAACAATTGGAAGAAAAAAGAGCAAAAGGGCTTTGCTACAATTGTGATAGCAAATACACTAAAGGTCATAAGTGTGCTGAGAAGAAATTATTTTACATAGATTGTGAAGAGGAAGAAGAAAATGACCAAGAAGAGGATATACACCAGGAACCAACCCAAGAAGAGGAAGAAATGAGTCCGACCATATCGTGTAATGCATTGGCAGGAATTACCACTCCTCAAACTCTCAAGATAGAAGGACATATCAAGAAGAAAAAGGTAATAGTGTTGATTGATTCAAGTAGTACCCATAATTTATTCATTGTAAGGTAGCCAAGGAATTGAATTGTTTCCTATACCCAACACCAGAATGTCAAGTGATGGTTGCAAATGGAGGAACTATAAATTTCTCTGGAAAATTCCATAATATCAAGCTAACCATGGGGGAATATGTATTGAATAATCCAATGCTTTCCATTCCTATGGGAGGTGCTGATGTTGTACTAGGAGTACAATGGTTACAATCTTTGGGGATGGTAGCTTTTAATTTTCAAGAACTTTTCTTGAATTTTTTTTCAGAAGGAAAGGAAGTCGAATTACGGGGTATTGAAGGGAAGCCGGGAAGGATAATAAGCTCTAATGTCATGAAAAAACTTCTAAAGAAAGAACAACGAGGCGTAATTGCACAATTATGCTCACTAGAAGTTCCGACATCAAAATCATCTATTTCTGCAGATCTCCAACAAGTCTTGGACAATCATTCCAAGGTGTTTGAAACTCCCAAAGGACTCCCACCTATTCATGATCATGATCATGCTATTCATTTGATTCCGGGAAGTGTTCCTCCAAACATCGGGCCTTATAGATATCCTTACTTCCAAAAGAGCGAAATTGAACATATGATTGCAGAAATGTTAGAGGCGGGTATAATTCAACCTAGTCAAAGTTCTTTCTCTACTCCTGTAGTATTGGTACACAAGAAGGATGGATCATGGCACATGTGACCAGATTATAGGGAGCTCAATAAGCTCACCATTAAAGATAAATTTCCCATTCTTGTGATTAATGAATTATTGGATGAATTACATGGAGCAATTTATTTTACCAAGTTGGATCTTCATTCAGGATATCATCAAATTAGAATGAAGACTGAAGATATTCCGAAAACAAAATTTCGAACTCATGAGGGTCATTATTAATTTTTGGTCATGCCTTTTGGCCTTACCAATGCACCTTCTACATTTCAAGGGTTGATGAATTCCATTTTCAAACCCTTCCTTAGAAAATTTGTGCTAGTATTTTTTGATGATATACTAATCTATAGCAGGTCTTGGAAGGATCATGTTCAACATGTTGACAGGGTGCTCAAACTATTGCAGGAGAAACAATTATATGAAAAAACATCCAAATGTTTCTTTGGAGTACAAGAGGTGGAATATCTGGGTCATATTGTATCTCACGAGGGTGTTAAAGTAGACCCTAAAAAAATTAAAGCCATTAAGGAATGGAAAGTACCCACAACCATAAAGCAGTTGCGAGGATTTCTCGGGTTAACAGGGTATTATCGCAAGTTTGTTAAGAATTATGGGAGAATAGCAGCACCTCTAACAGCATTATTGAAGAAAGATGCATTTTCATGGACTCCTGAAGCAACTAAGGCCTTTGAACGTCTTAAAGAGGCAATGTGCCTAGCACCGGTCTTAGCTACACCAGACTTCACAAAAACCTTTATTGTGGAATGTGATGCCTCAGGAAATGGAATTGGCGTTGTTTTAATGCAAGAAGGAAGACCCATTGCTTTTGAAAATCGTCCAATCAAAGGAAAGTATGTACAAAAACCTATTTATGAGAAGGAAATGTTAGCAATATTGCATGCACTAAAGAAATGGCGAACTTACCTAATGGGAAGACACTTCAAGGTAAAAAATGATCATGATAGTCTTAAACACTTTTTGGAACAAAGACTATCTTCAGAAGAGGAGAAAAAATGGGTCACAAAGATGTTGGGTTATGACTTTGAAATAATCTACAAAAAAGGAAAGCTTAATGTTGTTGCAGATGCACTCTCAAGAAAGAATGAAAAGGTGGAAGCATTGCTTTGTGCCATTTCTATTATCCAACCAGATTGGATAACCGAAGCAAGAGATGAATGGAAGAAGGACAAAGATGTATGGACACTCATTCAAAAGTTGCTGCGAGATCCTAGTACATCTGATACATTTAGTTGGAAAAATGATTCCTTATGGTACAAAGATCGCTTATATCTTTGTAAGAATTCCCAACCAAAACAAAAGATTCTTCTGGAATTGCACACTTCTCCTTTAGGAGGACACTCAGGATTTTTAAAAACTTACCACAGGGTGAAGAAAGAATTTTTTTGGTATGGCCTTAAATCTGATATTCGAAAGTTTGTGGCGGAATGTTTGGTTTGCCAGCAGAATAAAGTGGAAACAATTAAGACCCCAGGACTTCTACAACCTTTATCCATTCCAAGTCAACGTTGGGAGGAGATTTCAATGGATTTTATCACAGGTTTACCTAAGTACGAAGGAAAGAGTGTCATCATGGTGGTAGTTGATAGACTTACCAAGTATGCACACTTTTGTGCATTATCTCATCCATTTAAAGCAAGTGCAGTTGCTACTACATTTATGGATAGAATTCAAAAGCTACATGGAAGCCCAAGGGTTATTGTGAGCGACAGAGATCCCATTTTTACTGGAAATTTTTGGAGGAAGTTATTTTCTTGTTTGGGTACTCAATTAGCTCATAGCTCATCTTATCATCCTCAATCTGATGGTCAAACTGAGATAGTAAATAAATGTTTGGAAGGATATCTTCGTTGTTTTGTATCTGATAAACAAACACAATGGGTCAAGTGGTTACCTCTCGCTGAATGGTGGTATAACGCTTCCTTCCATACTGCAGCAAAAATGACCCCATTTATGGCACTTTATGGATATCATCCACCATCCATCACATCATCTTTAAGAGAAAATTCTAAGGTTCAAGCAATGGAAGATCACATCGAGCATCAACAAGAAGTTCTCCAACTCTTAAAGGACAACCTAAATTTGGCACAAAATCGAATGAAACAACAGGCAGATCAACATCGCAGCGAGAGAAGTTTTGATGTAGGAGATTGGGTATTTTTACGGCTACAACCATACAAACAAATGTCCCTCAAGCAAACTAAGAAGGATAATAAATTATCACCAAAGTACTATGGTCCTTACAAGGTGTTGCAAAATATTGGTACTATGGCATACAAATTGGAGCTTCCTGCTTCTTCACGAGTGCATCCAATTTTCCATGTTTCATGCTTAAAGAAGGTTATAGGTGAAAATATTCCAGTTAAAACAATATTTATAGAACTTGATGAGCAAGGAAAAATCATATTGGAACCTGAAGCAGTCGCAAAAACAAGAACTCGACAGCTACGGAATCGATCAATTTCAGAGTATCTCATCAAGTGGAAGAACTTACCCACTGAATATTCTACATGGGAGGATGAGAATTTTATACAGAAGCACCCAGAGCTACTCAAGCATTGAGGACAACACTTTTTTGAAGGAGAGGGGCATGTTAGGTCCCTATATTACTAGTATAATCCCTTATTGTTGTTAGTTTAACCCCCTTATTGTTATTATTGTACCCTTTTAACCCCCATATTGTTATTATTGTGCCCTTAAATTATTATTGTTAAGTCGGCTAGGGTTACATTATGGCCCTACTAGGATTACATTATGGCCCCATGGACTCCTATATATAGAAAGGAGGTTTTTTAATTTGAATCATTCAAGAATTGTTCATTCATGTAATGTATTGGAGGTTGCCCCCTCGAAGTGGCTTATTTATAAGGCGTTGATATCTCTTTTCTTCTCTTTTTGGAGATGGTTTCAAAACACAGACTCATTTCTTCTTCTTCTTGGGTTGGTTCCTAGTGTATATCCTCTTCTTGTTCATTTTCTTCTTCCTCTTCACAATCTATGTAAAATAATTTCTTCTCAGCACACTTATGACCTTTAGTGTATTTTCTATCACAACTGTAGCAAAGCCCTTTTGCTCTTTTTTCTTCCAATTGTTGTGGTGTCAACCTTGTAGGTTGTGGAAATCTAGGAGTAACAACACTTCCCTCTTTATAGAAGTGAGTGGTAGGCTTCCTTGTCGCCATAATTTTACATTCAATTTTTCTTGCCAACCTGAATGCCTTCTCCAATGAATCAGGTTCCAAAATGTGAACTTCATGTTGGATGTTATCCTTTAAAGTACTTATGAAGAGATCAATCTTGTGTTCCTCTGGAATATCAGTTACCCTTATATTCAATTTTTGGAAGTCCTCAATGTGCTCCCCCATTAAACCCTTTTGTTTGAGATTTATCAATTGGCTAAAGAAGGTGTTGCTCTTTGTATCCTCATAATGTGCTATCATTTCCTCCGTAAAAATTGACCAAGTGAACAATTTTTTTACGGGAGCAAAGCCATCGATACCATAAAAATGTATTTTTTTCTAAATGTAAAGTTGCAATGCGTACCTTTCGTGTGTTTTGCACATTATGGAGATCAAAATATTGCTCCATTTGTAGTATCCATGTTACAGGATCCTTTCCATCAAACTTCCTCATATCCATTTTTGGAATATGGTGGTTCTTCCCACAAACATTAGATTTTATGAGATCACGATTAACATTTATTTTGTTCTCATCATGAGTTTCCTCTACTATATTTTTACCATTAGAAAACATTTCTTGTATCAAATTTGTCAAACATTTCATGTCTGCTTTTAGATCATTCTTCATGTTTTCCATTTTCTCATCAATCTTAGCTTCCATGTCATCCATCTTAGATTCCATGCCATATTCTGTGCCATCTATCTTAGATTCCATATCATTCTTCAAACCATCCATCTTAGATTCTGTGCCTTTCTTGAAACCATCCATATTAGTTTCCATGCCTTTCTTCAAAACTTCCATGTCATTTTTTGTTGCTCTTTGCAAGAGCGAAATTTGTTGCACTTGCTCTTGTAATTTTGATATGTCATGTTGCCATTCTTCGTCTTCATGAGTCATAGTAGAGCTTTTTAAAGGCTTAATGGGTGTTGAATTCTTTTTAGGGGCCATTTTAGAATCCAATACTGATATCTGTTCTACAATATGCCCTTGGAATCAATTCAACTTGATTCTTCAAACAAGACTTATGCAATTTGGAAAAAAATACACACCTTTTACTTGCTTTTGAGGAGCTCGATATTGAAATTGAATTATATCTATAATTGCAGATCCTAAATATCCGAAATTCAGCCCTGTAGTAGCCCTCTAAATCTTATTTGAAATGCCATAGGTCTGATCTGATTTGGATTCTTCAAGGAAAAGTTATGTCCAATCTCCCACAAAGACCCAATTTTGGACTGGTTCAGTAGAGCGAACTTGTATGACTTGCCACATGTCATTGTTTCCTCCTTTGGATCTGAAATTGATAGATCAAAAACTACAGTCTGTGTACTTGTGGCCACTTTTTACATCATTCCAATCCGATGCTCAGAGAGAAAGCTATGAATATTTTCCCACGATCACCTCTTTGAGATGAAATTTAGAAGCCTCAAAAAGCCCTAACTTCCACAGATCATATCTCCGAACATATTGCGAACCAATATCTGAAATTTTGTGAAGATGTTCATTAGGATTGCGGCTTCGCACTTTAAAAATTTCAGCTTCTGAACCTTCATAGAAAAAAAGTTATTACGAAAATACCACGATGACCTGTTTAGGTTAAATTCGAGAGCCTGCAAAATGACCTAATTTGCACAGATCATATTTCCAAAAATATTATGAACCAAGCTCTGAAATTTTGCGACGATGTTCCTCAGGATTTTGGCTTCGCATTATAAAAATTTCCGATTCAAAACCTTCGTAGAAAAATTTTTATAGTGAAAATGCCACGATGACCTGTTTGGAGCAGTGAAACCCTAGAATCTCAAAGCTCTGATACCAAATGTTGTGAAACCAGCTCCAAAAAGAGAAGAAAAGAGATATCAACACCTTAGGAATAAGCCACTTCGAAGGGGAAACCTCCAATACATTACATGAATGAACAATTCTTGGATGATTCAAATTACAAAACCTCCTTTCTATATATAGGAGTCCATGGGGCCACAATTTAATCCTAGCCGGAGCAGTGAAACCCTAGAATCTCAAAGATCTGATACCAAATGTTCTGAAACCAGCTCCAAAAAGAGAAGAAAAGAGATATCAACACCTTAGGAATAATCCACTTCGAAGGGGAAACTTCCAATACATTACATGAATGAACAATTCTTGGATGATTCAAATTACAAAACCTCCTTTCTATATGTAGGAGTCCATGGGGCCACAATGTAATCCTAGTGGGGCCACAATTTAATCCTAGCCGACTTAACAATAATAATTTAAGGGCACAATAATAACAATATGGGGGTTACAAGGGTACAATAATAACAATAAGGGGGTTACACTAACAACAATAAGGGACTATACTAGTAATAGGGACCTAACACACACACAAAAAAAAAATTGTGAAAGAAACTAGGCTTTGATCCCTTTAGCACCTCCTCGGAAACGATGCCAAAAATGTTGGGGAAATTTATTGCTATAACTTCCAACATTAAATTATCAATCCAAGGCTCGTAAGCTTCGAGGTACAAGCGCAAGGAACGAAGGATCAAAGCATCTAACCTAGACTAGAGTAGGAATCAACTTGTTTTTTAAGTACAAAATTGTTATTTCTAATTGAAGCTAGTCAATTGAGGAAAACATGCTTAAACAAATAAGAAATTTTAATCACTGTGCAAAAAAAACTAACTCTAATTAATCATAAACCAAGCAATACAAATTACCATTGAAACGATTTTAATCTAAATGAAAATCTCAATCTAAATACTAAGATCTATTCAATCTAAATACAAGAATCTTAAATTGTTGGGAATCATCCCTTGAGAGCATAGAACACGAGAGCAGGGATCGAAAAATGGCAACTAGGGTTTCCTCTTTCTCCCCATTAGTGGCCGCTCTCTCCTGTGGAGCTTCAGCACCGACAAGGCTTGAGATTCTGATCGCTTTCTCCCTTACAACGGCCGATCCCGCCCCAACACTTCAGGTTCTGCAAGGCACCCGCTTTGTAACATTGCCCCCGATCGATGGTCGGCATCTTCTCCGGCTTCTTGGCGACCTCTACTGATACTCTGACGCCCTCCTCAACCGCAGCCCACACTCTCTGCTCGAGACAGAGACCTTGGATGCACCCCTAACAATGGCCTCGCTCGATTCACCCCTTAAAGGCAACGCGGCAAGGGTTTATCTGCGGCAAACGATCATTCGGCCCCTCTACAGCTCTGCAGCCCTTTCCTATGCAGCGGAGCTGTGCCGGAGAGGTAGTCTCCATCTGCAGATGCATCTTCCTCCACTACCGCTTCCAGATAGACAAGCATTCAGAGATCTAAACGATTTTGGCATGGCGTTGGTTCGAAAGACATTTAAAAATTTCTCTGCCCCCTTTCAGATTCAAATCACACAGCTTTCTGGCAAGACCATCCTGCATTGGGTCCACCCTTTAGATCTGGTGCAGAACCTCAAGGTAAACCTGGAACGCCGATTCGGGATTCCCTCAGCCCTACAAAGACTTCTATTTCAAGGTAAACAACTCGATGACCTTCTTCCACTCCATTCTTACGGCATAAAAAGTAACAGCTCTTTAGTGTTTTCCCTTCGTCTGAGAGGTGGCACGGCAGGACAATCTTCTTCTGCTCCTCCCTTATCCTACAAAGCTGCAGTTCACTCTGAGAATCCCAAACCCCCTGAGGCCCCCAAACCCCAGCCTTTTTTGGTGGACAAACTGGAGGAGGTTCCCTCAGTCGAGATCTCCCACTCTGGCCTCGCAGATGATCTTCAAAAATTTGTAGAAAGGGCCATCATATGTAGATTCAATGGGCTTTGGCCACTCTCTAAGGACCTCTATGACTGGATCCATGCAAACTGGACTCACCATTGCAAGGTCAGCTTATGTTCAAAAGGATATTTTATAGTTTTGTTCAACAATTCTAAGCACTATGAACAGGCCCTAGAAGAAGGTCCTTGGTTTATGGGAACTGTCGGGCTCTTCTTAACTCCATGGTTCCCAAATTTTGATCCAGCAACTGCAGTTATCACCAGAAATCCTGTCTGGATCCGGCTTCCAAACTTACTGGCTCACCTATGGCATATTGCAGTCTACAGAGGCATAGGCAACACCTTGGACTGCTTTTTAATGGGAGATTACTGGCGAGAAAATCAAGGCCTTTACACATATGCCAGAATATGTGTGGAATTAGATCTAAGCAAGGGACTTCTAGACCAAATCAATCTCAAGATCAATGACTTTTTTTGGACTCAGAACCTGGATTACGAGAATACTGCCTTCCGATGCCGTCACTGTCACCTAACAGGGCACCTGCAGAATTCTTTCCCATCTCTACCTGCAAAAACGAAAAAGGATAACATTTCAAGAACCAAGCCCAAGCGTTGGACCCCTTGTTCTCTACCACCAGCAGTGAACTCGGATTCCTCAAGCTCCGAAGATGAAGGGAGCGACGCAGAACCAGACCAGGCTCCTCAGACGATGGATCAGCCCACTACTACTCCTGCGCATTCCTCTGTCATTGCGACCACCTAGAAACGCGTCCATGAGACCTCCTCTTCTAATTCAGATAAGGAGATCCCCCAGTTGGAGAACTCCAGTCTTCAAGTTGTTCTATCTCATACACCCCAGGAAGGCTGGATAAAAGTCAATAAAAAGAAAGGGAAAAAACTTCGTGTTGAGACCTCTGCCCATGTGGGGTAGAGGTCGGTCTTTTTGCTTTCAAGTCATTTGTTGTAGCTCTGTGCATGGTTCATTCCTTCTCTGGGACCAAGGTTGATAGTTACATCATTTCCGGTCGGTCGGTTTCTTGTCTCTCTTGATTGTACTATATTTTGCTCAATAGAAATAGTTTAATTTTACTTAGAAAAAAAAAATACAAGAATCTTAAACCAATCAAGGTTAATTTAAAATAATACCAAACTTATGCTAAATCTTAATCCCAATAAAATTCACTCTCATTTAAATGATCTTAAACTAAGGCAATGAACAAACAAGACTTCAACCAATATAATTCCCGGGATGCATAAAATAAATCAAATAAGCATTCAAACTAACCTCTGTCACCATTTTGCAATTGCTCAAAAGAAACTAAGTAAACCAATATTCTAATTGACATGCTTAAAATGTAAGAGACTACAAAATAATAAACTATCATATCCTTAAACTTCTTTAATCAAACTCAAGAAATCATTCAAACATGAGCACATTAGCGAATGGTTCTACCAATAACTAACTACAATCATAATGAATTTCAAACTAAACTACAACTTCAAACCATGGTTTAATGGTCTCATTACATTGCTTTCAAATACTTGGCTGCCAAAACACAATGTTACAAGAAAATAAATAAGGTACATAATAGATTTCAATTCATATTTAAAACAAATGGAGTTATCGATCTCTTGTTTATCCAATTAAGAAGCGCCTTTAAATATTTCAATCATAAACCTGTAACAAAGGGGTTATTCATGCAATAAAATCATTGATCAGTTCCATTCATTAGCTTGCAACGAGTTGAAAATGATATGTCTATCTAATTTTAAGAAAACAAACGAATTACAGTCTTAAGTACATAATTAAAATTATGAGATCTAATTAACAATTGCTTTCAAAATAAAATCCATGCACCTAGATCTAAATCAAACACGCTACCTCTATCATATGATGTTTACAAAACTTGCTTCCAGGCGATGGTGGATCCTTGCCACTCCTAGAGAAAGGCTAAACTAAATCAATGTCTAAATATTAAAAAAACCCATAACATTTACAAAGAATTCATGGCAAAGTCAAATTGTATTAAGATTCAAATCATCAGTTCACTTACATACATTCCTTCAATCTTTTGTCTCATGTTCACACCTTTTCATCCTCCTATTTCAAAAAATTCCCAATCTTACAACACAAACCATGGCTGAGCCATTTATAAGATTCACAAGGCGAATTATTCATTTTCATCAATTCTGAAAAATTGAACAATTTTAACAAACTGACCTAAAATACATTAGTATATATTCCTAACCATGAGGCATTTTGGAAAATTGTTCGAAGGGAAACTAATTTGTTATTTTTCCAACAAAAACCTCACTTGGATTTGTCTCATTCGAATTCAGTTTCTCGGAATTCGTGCCCAAAGTTGGTTATTTGGCTTTTTTTGCAATGTTCTAGAACTCTGAAAAAACAATGATTTTTTACAAAACTGCCTTCAAGACCCACGTATAACTTTTAGAAAAATTCGAATCTGGAGAAACCTTTTTGGATATACATAATTGGTTATATTTTTAACAAACCCATTTCATTATATTTTATATATTCACCTCCAACTGCACACACATCGAGGTCAAACATGTCAATATGGAAACTTTGCACATTTTGAGCATATTTGTTAATCAACTCCTAGGGATCCACATGTGCGACCTGAGCGCAATAAAATGCATGGGAAGGTATTAAAACAATATTTTGGACCATAACCTCCCTTGGTTTTCCTTGGAAGTGCACCGAAAGTGCCAAAGCCCTAAATTAGGCATCTCATCCTTAACTGGCTTGTGAGTTATTTAAGCGATGGAACCCTGTGATAAATGTACTTCAACAAAACTGTCATTAGTAAAACATGAAATAATCATCTTTAATCATAGAGTAGTAAAGAAAATTGATGATAATCAACCATAGAGAGTATTTGGAGGCGAGTGATCGAATTAGGTTACGGAATGGGCTAAAAACCTAGGGTTTTAGGGTATAAACAGTGATTTTTCACGATGAAAACATGGGCATATACGAGGCCCAACACTCACCCTTAAGAAGCATGATCTCAGGGTCATCACAAAAATCCATCCCTGTGTAAAGATAATCATTGATCATAATGAACTATCTACGCAGCCATCCAAAGAAGGTTGGTGAAAAACTGATTAACGACGGACCTGCATGTCGAGACATATGATCTATCCACTTCCTCATCTGTGGGTCCCTCATATCAAGTGGCTCGAGTCTAATGTGCTAAGGCGAAAGTAGTGGGACCCACTTTAGAGCAAAAGAGACCAATATTGAACCATAGCCAAAGTTATTTAACTTCCCCTCTCTTGCTTTAGTCAAATTTTCCTTCATATTGACCAAAACTCCCTCACTCCAATTGAAGAATGTTGGCTCTAAACAATCCACCCCATACTTTATGTATGATCTACTTGCTAGAAGAAGTGTTGAGCTACCTTCCAATCTTGCGATAATGAACAAGATCGTTCTCAAAGGTAACTGGGTTATGTCTTTTATAATGCTCTTTCCATCCCTAATTGGTTGAGATCGAGGTCTGCAATAGGTAGCGATATAATATTTTATTGTTTCCCCACCACTTCTCCCACCTAGGAGAGAGACAGGGGCACCCCTCCTAGATAAACCTCTTAGAAAGAAGATATCTTCTACCTTTATCTTGAGAAGATGTTCCCAAAACCTGAATTCTTGTGCTTCAACATCCGATGAACGAACAAGGTATTTCAACAATTCCATTTGTTACCTCATACTAGAAAGCCATAAGAATTTTAGTAATCCACAATTTTTCAATGCTTGGATGGTAGCAGGATCATTTTCTGCATTTAAATCATGTTATTCATGTTCTCTTTCTCCCAAAATGTGCCAAACACGATCGATAACAAACACCTGAAATATCAACAAGAGGTTCATTAGGCTCCTTTTCATGCAAAAAACTTGACAAATTTTGGGGGGAAATTGATAAACAACTTAGGATTTTGCGGCCAATGCACCCTAGTGATGCATGAAATAGGTTGAACCTTAGATAAAGAATATAGATCTTATTCTACCCTATATTGGAGTTTCCATCCCTTTGTTCCCATCCTCCCATAAAAGGTGGTTATTAAATCTTAGATTGTTAATTGGATAAGAATTCCCAACTCAACCCACTCTATATATTTATAGCCTTCCATATGAAAGAGGTTGGATTTTGGAGCGTGAATCTACCCTTATGCTATTGTTGTAATTGATATCATTTCATGCATTTAGGGTGATTGGAGGTGAACATTGTGACAAGGAAAGGAGAAGATAACTTGGAGGGGCTCAGTTACAAGATCAACACTTATTTATGGTTGTGGTCTCCTTCCATTTATATTAATGCAAAGAGTTCTTTGTTTTCCTATATGTGATGTCGTTATTTCATGTATTTGAATACCATGTTGATCTATTGAATAGAGTACTTAGATAATTTTTCATAGATCTCGTAGTTTCTTGGCTTGTGTTTTCTGACTGTTCAGGTTCTAATCTTGGCAATCATAGCTGGAATTGGAGCATTCAAGCTAAAGGAGTGAAGCATATGATGGATTCCAAGTAGGTTTCATCCCATCATCTATTTACTTTAAGGAAAGCATTGGGTTCTTTGTCTCTCTATTTTTCTAGGTTAACCACCAGACCTAGGGGAGATACTTTTTTCCGCAATCATAAATCGTGCATAAAAAATTGGTGACTCCGCAGGGGAATGGTGTATTCCATTGGTGGTTTCTTTTTCCTTCGTGTTTTTTTACCTCTTTGATAGACCTTTGTTTCTTTAACCAATCAATAATAGACCTAGGAAGTGATTTCATTGAGTCTCATTTGCAACTTTTGTGTCGAAATCCTCTATCGCCAGACCAACACTCCCTAATGCCTATGATAGAGTGTTTCACCTCACCTGGGCCCACTTTGTATGAATGTTGAAAAGTATTGGTACCTATTTTGCACCATCATTGGCCCTTATTTTTCGACAAAATTTTCTATTTTTTGTATTTCCTATTTGATCAGCCTACTTCCAGTTGACCTTCCCTGAGTCTTCAGTGTCTTGACATCTCTCTAAAGCCTCTATTCGGTTTTCATTTTTTTTTATTACCTTTGGTAAGGTTCGGTTTCAATTTTTTGTTGTTCTTATCATTTTTTAGCTTGCAAAATGTTTTGTTTGGTCATTGATCGCTTGGATGAATTGTTTCACTAGTACATTTGGCTGAAATTCCAACACTTTAGTTCCGACACTTTTGACGAATTGTCGGAAATTTCCCCAAATATTATCAATTTTTCAAATCCCGCCACAAAGTGTCGCTATACCGACATTTGGAGACAAGTGTCGATATTGCGACACTTATAGGTAAGTTTCGGTCTTGCGACGTTTGTAAAAAAGCGTCGTAATTGCGACGGATTGCTGAAATATGTCGTTATTGTGACACTTTGACAGGGTGTCACAATTGCGACATTTCGAGGAAGGAATGTTATTGCGACGATTTGGGGAAACGTTTCGCTCTTGTGACGTTACAGATAAAAGGTGTCGCTATTGTGACATTTAGAGGAAGGCATCACTATTGCGACGTTTAGAGGAATGCGTCGCTATTGCGACGGTTGGTGGCAAAGTGTCACTCTTGCGACGGTTTGAGAAAATTCCAGTTCATGCGAAGCATTATAATATATATTTACTGAAATAAAAGATAAAAGATGAAGATCACGCATTTAAAATTGAGATAATTATAGGTTTGTTATATATACATTTTATTCCTTGGTTCGGTCTATTGATTCCGGGCATAAATAAACAACTAATTGGATTCCACTGACAGAGATTTCTAAAGTTGGCAGGTCGCTATTACTGTGCAGTCACATTGCTTTTGGCTTTTCAGACTTCCTTTGCACTCAACATTTAGGACTTAGAATTGATTTGAAAAACCAATTTCTTTGATCGCAAACCACTTCAACCTGCTAGATAGAAAATACAGAGATGGCAAGAATGAAGACTGCATGTTATAAAATCCGAAAATGTTACAGAGTTACACTGCCAATCACCATTGGTGAGGAAGGACATATAATGATGTTGTTTGAATAGGAAATAGGTAAAATGCATTTAAATTATTAAATTAACATATCAATACCTGGCTAATCGCTCAATCAAAGACTAAAACTGATTCTCCTGCAATTCAATCGAGTGTCCCTTTCGTTTGTCCCTTGCGTGCTGCAAAAACAAAAGAAAGATGGGTGAAAGAAGCAATGGTGTTTTTTTGAAGAGGAAATGAACAAAATGAATTTAACATTGTTAGCATTTAACTTGTTGTCCTTGATAAAAAAACAGAACCAAGCTCTGAAAACAAGGTTCAAACCTCCGATATTTATTTGTTGTTAATATCATTGGCTAGCTCGACAGGTCGTCAAGAAGGGCACTGGACACATTGTCAAGAAGGGCATGGTTGACCTCGGTGTTAAGAGTACTGAGGATGCCGAGAGATCATACTTGCGGTGACCAGTACCTACTGTTTTCCATTTTTATATTCTTTTTTTCGGTGGGATAATCCCACATTCACCGAGCGAATAAGTGATATCTGTGTTTATATACGTGTTGAGGTTTTACATGTTTCGACTACGAGCCAAAGGTTATGCACACTCATACAATCAATTGTGACTCAGCACATACGCTGGGCCCCTCCCCTCATGACTTGGATTTGGTTGTGGTTTTTCTTGTGGTTCTTGGCCTCGGTCCTGTGGTGATTAGTGTAGGTGCTTGGGCTGAGCCAGGGGCTCGACGGAGTAAAAATCCCACAATTTTATTAAAAGTGATTTGGTTGTGGTTTAGCTTGTGGTTCTCGGCCTCGGTCCAGTGGTGATTAGTGTAGGTGCTTGGGCTGAGCCAGGGGCTCGACGGAGTAAAAAACCCACAATTTTATTAAAAATGTATATCAATTTTATATTAAATATAAAATTGATATACACTTTTTTAATTGCCCAATAAAATAAGCTAGAATACGATAGGATTAGGGCATTTTGAGATTTTTTACAAAAATGGAAAAAGAGGGAAATAGATAGGACAATCATTAAGGTAGTTTAGGAAAAATAGGATTTCATATATTTTAGCATGCAAATGGCTAGATTGGGGTAATTTGGGGCTTTTTAGAAAAATCGAGGTATATGATAACGACGGAAAATGGTGAATATAGTGAAGGCATAAGGAATCATAGCCAAAAAATGATCATGAAAGACAACTTTCGAGGGTGAAAAAATGAGTGCTAACAAGATGCATGCTCTGATTCTAAGTCAGAACTCGATAAGGGGAATGACGAAGGGAAGCATATGATTGATGCAGAGCCCAGTGCCACTGTTACCACCACCAAGATCCATAAGGATGAGCCCGAAGATCCAGAGGAGGGGGATCGCCTCTTCCACTCATAGATGTGGGTGAAGGGTTCTCCGCTGCAGTTCATTGTCGAAAACAAGAGCCAAAAGAACCTCATTTCAGCAGAGGTTGTGAATCAGCTAGGCCTACTAACCACAAAACACCCGCAGTCATACACCATCGGGTGGCTTCACCCACAGTCATACACCATAGGCCCGTTTTTCGTTTGCTCCCTTATGGCATATTCGCTCGGTCAGGCGCGTCGTGTCGCACCATGTGAGGTCCCCCAACCGGGCGCGTTTGGGTCAGGCCATTTTGTTCAAGGGTGCCCGTATTAGTTTTGCTAAGTTGTGACCGCCCGGGTGCCTTGTGCACATTCGGGCGGCCCGTTTTCCATTTTCTCTCTTGTGGCATCATTTGGTCGAGCGCGCGATGTCACGCCGTGTGAGGTCGCCCGACCGAGCACGTTCGGTTCGGGTCGTTTAGTTCAAGGGCGCCCGTATCAGTTTTTCTAGGTTGTGACCGCTAGGGTGCCTTGTGCAAGTTCGGGTGGCCCATTTGTTGTTTGCTCCCTTATGGCATCGTTCGGTCGGGCACTACGTGTCGCGCGTGCGAGGTCGCCCGACCGAGCGCGTTCGGGTTAGGTCGTTTCATTCGAGGGCGCATGTATCAGTTTTGCTAAGTTGTGACCGCCCGAGTGCCGTGTGCACGTTCAGGCGGCCCGTTTTCCATTTTCTCCCTTGTGGCATCGCTCGGTCGGGCACGTCGTGTCGCGCCATGTGAGGTCGCCCGACCAAGCGTGTTTGGGTTGGGCCATTTTGTTCGAGGGCACCTATATTAGTTTTGCTAAGTTGTGACCGCCCATGTGCCTTGTACACGTTCGGGCAGCCCGTTTTCTATTTTCTCCCTTGTGGCATATTCGTTCGATCAGGCGCGTCATGTCGCACCGTGTGAGGTCACCCGACTGAGCGCGGTCGGGTCGGGACGTTTCGTTCGAGGGCTCCCGTATCAGTTTTGCTAAGTTGTGACCGCCCAGGTGCCTTGTGCACGTTCGTGTGGCCCATTTTCAATTTTCTCCCTTGTGGCATCATTCGGTCAGGCGCGTCGTGTCGCACCGTGCGAGGTCGCCCAACCAGGTGCGTTCGGTTCGGGTCGTTTTGTTCGAGGGCGCCCGTTTCAGTTTTGCTAACTTATGACCGCACGGGTGCCTTGTGCACATTTGGGCAGCCTGTTTGCCATTTTCTCCCTTGTGGCATCATTCGGTCGGGCGCGCCGTGTCGCACCGTGCAAGGTCACCCGACCAAGCGCGTTCGATTCGAGTCGTTTCGTTCGAGGGCGCCCATATCAGTTTTCCTAATTTGTGACCGCTCGAGTGCCTTGTGCACGTTCAGGCGACCCATTTGATGTTTGCTCCCTTGTGGCATCGTTCGGTCGGGCGCGCCGTGTCGCGCCACGTGAGGTGGCCCGACCGGACGCGTTCGGGTTGGGCCATTTTGTTCGAGGGTGCCCGTATCAGTTTTGCTAAGTTGTGACCGCCTGGGTGCCTTATGCATGTTCAAGCGGCCTGTTTTATGTTTTCTCCCTTGTGGCATATTCATTCGGTCAGACGCGTCATGTCGCGCCGTGTGAGGTCGCCCGACCAGGCGCGTTCGGGTCGAGCCGTTTTGTTCGAGGGCGCCCATATCAGTTTTGCTAAGTTGTGACTGCTCGGGTGCCTTGTGCAAGTTTGAGCAGCCCATTTTCCATTTTCTCCCTTGTGGCATCGTTCGGTCAGGCGCGCCGTGTCGCGCCATGCGAGGTCGCCCAATCGTGCGTGTTCGGTTCAAGTCGTTTTATTCAAGGGCGCCTGTATCAGTTTTGCTAAGTTGTGACAGCCTGGGTGCCTTGTGCACGTTCAGGCAGCCTGTTTGTTGTTTTCTCCCTTGTGGCATCGTTCGGTCGGGCGCATCGTGTCACGCCATGCGAGGTCGCCCGACCGGGTGCGTTCGGGTCAGGTCGTTTCATTTGAGAGCGTTCGTATCAGTTTTGCTAAGTTTTGACCGCCCAAGTGTCGTGTGCACGTTCGGGTAGCCCATTTTCCATTTTCTCCCTTGTGGCATCGTTCAGTCGGTCGCGCTGTGTTGCGCCATGTGAGGTCGCCCGACCGGGCACATTCGGGTCGGGCCGTTTTTTTCAAGGGCGCCTGTATCAGTTTTGCTAAGTTGTGACCGCACGGGTGCCTTGTGCACATTCGGGTGGCCCATTTGCTATTTTCTCCCTTGTGGCATATTTTTTCGGTCAGGCGCGTCGTGTTGCGCCGTGTGAGGTCGCTCGACCGGGCGCATTCGGGTCAGGCTGTTTCATTCAAGAGCTCCCGTATCAGTTTTTCTAAGTTGTGACCACTCGGGTACCTTGTGCACGTTCGGGTGGCCCGTTTTCCATTTTCTCAGTTGTGGCATCGTTCGGTTGGGCGTGCCGTGCGAGGTCGCCCAACTGGGCGCGTTCGGTTCGGGCCGTTTTGTTCGAGGGTGCCCATATCAGTTTTGCTAACTTGTGACCACCTGAGTGCCTTGTGCACGTTCGGGCAGCCCGTTTGCCATTTTCTCCCTTGTGGCATTGTTCGGTCAAGCGCGCCGTGTCGTGCCATGCGAGGTCGCCCAACCGGGCGCGTTCGATTCGGGCCATTTTTTTCGAGGGTGTCCGTATCTATTTTGCTAACTTGTGACTGCCTGGGTGCCCTGTGCACATTCGGGCAGCCCGTTTTCCATTTTCTCCCTTGTGGCATCGTTCGGTTGGGCGCGCCGTGAGAGGTCGCCCAACCGGGCGCATTCGGTTCGGGTCGTTTCGTTCGAGGGTGCCTGTATCAGTTTTGCTAAGTTGTGATCGCTCGAGTGCCTTGTGCACGTTCGGGCAGCCCGTTTGCCATTTTCTCCCTTGTGGCATCGTTCAGTTGGGCGCGCCGTGTCGCGCCATGTGAGGTGGCCCAACCGGGCGCGTTCGGGTCGGGCCATTTTGTTCGAGGGTGCTTGTATCAGTTTTGCTAAGTTGTGACCGCCTAGGTGCCTTGTGCACGTTCAGGCGGCCCATTTTCTGTTTACTCCCTTGTGGCATATTCATTTGGTCAGGTGCGTCGTTTCGCGTCGTGTGAGTTCGTCCGATCGGGCGCGTTTGGGTCGGGCCATTTCGTTCGAGGGTGCCCGTATCAATTTTGCTAAGTTGTGACCACCCGGGTGCCTTGTGCAAGTTCGGGCTGCCTGTTTGTCATTTTCTCCCTTGTGCCATCATTCGGTCGGGCGCGTCGTGTCGCACCGTGCGAGGTCACCCGACCGAGCGCATTCAGTTCGGGTCGTTTCGTTCGAGGGCTCCCGTATCAATTTTTCTATGTTGTGACCGCCCGAGTGCCTTGTGCACGTTCGGGTGGCCCGTTTTCCATTTGCTCCCTTGTGGCATCGTTCGGTCGGGCACGTGCATGCATTAACCCTAACCCATGATTTAACCCCCTAAACCCCAAACATCTAACCGCTAAACCCCTTAACCACTTGATCTGCTAGGGACCGGTTACCTTGATATTAACAATATTGGTGTATTCATACTCCTTTTGAATAACCAATAAAGGGTCAAGGAAATTGACCAATATGTTGTCAAGTTTTATCTTATCCATCTTTGGGCTAAGCTGCTTATGTTGTCACTATCTCCCTCTCTTACCCTTATCTACCTCTCTCACTCCTCTCCCTCTCTCTCTCTCAGCTGATCCATTCCTTCTCTCCCCTCTCCTTTAGTTTATCTCCATCTCTCCCTTGTGACTCCCCTTGTCTCGCCACCTGATCTATCAATCTATGTCTTTATAATTATTCCTTCTCATATATATCTAGAGTTAATATATATCATGAAATATTGGGACCTATGATTGGGTTAATTCTGCCTTGTTGGCAAGGTTAAAATGGTTAATCTTCGATAGACAAAATTTAGATCAAATATTTCATCAAAAAGAGGGAACCATACCCTATATTCTTCCAGGCTATGCCTATCAGTCGCTTGGCCTCTTCTTGCTCTCACATGAATGTAGTCTTGCTTGACTGGTATAGAAGAAGGTTTCGCATTATCAACTATTGTTTGGGACAACTTTTAGTTGTTTCAACACTGCTACATTCTAATTCAAGCTTATCCTTTAAACCATCTTAGTCTTTTGTAGTCTCTTCAACTTTGTAGTGCTTTCCATTCCTCTCAGTCACATATGTTTCCTTGGTCTGTTAAGGGACAAGGTTGACAACATTAGGATGTTTTTGCAATAAACAAGGGTATTTCCAGGACACAGTCACGTGGAGCAAGAGTATAAGAGCCAAATTTCTCATGATTGTGGGACACTCAAACTTAAGATTTTTTGGAGTAGTCATGAGGTGCAGTCTGGTTATTAAGACTTCATCAGATGGCCATTCTCCAGACTTAAATTGTGTGACAACATTGTGGCTGAGTTTGAAACTGGAGATTGAACATACATTTGGTAATTTGATTACAATAGACATTTTCGTCAATAAGCATCATGTTGCGTCGTATGAGGTCGCCCGACCGGGCGCGTTCCAGTCGGGTCATTTTGTTCGAGGGCGCCCGTATCATTTTTGCTAAGTTGTGACCGCCCGTTTGCGTTTTGGGGTCGGCCCATTTCGTTTTAGGGTGCCTGTATCAGTTTTGCTAAGTTGTGACCGCCCGGGTGCTAGCTTGTGCACGTTCGGGCGACTCGTTTGCCATTTTCTCCCGTGTGGCATCATTCGGTCGAGCACGTCATGTCGCGCCATGTGAGGTCGCCCAACCGGGCGCATTCGGGTCGGGTCGTTTCGTTCGAGAGCGCCCGTATCAGGTTTGCTAAGTTGTGACCGCTCGGGTGCCTTGTGCATGTTCGGGCGGCCCGTTTTCCATTTGCTCCCTTGTGGCATCGTTCGGTCAGGCGTGCCATGTCGTGCCGTGTGAGGTCGCCCAACCGGCCATGTTCGAGTCGGGCCGTTTCGTTCGAGGGCGCCCATTTCGTTATCTCTCAGCCCTTTTTCTCCTTATACCTCCAGCCTCTCTCTTCCCCATTCTCCCTCTCATCTCTCTCTCTCTCTCTCTCTCTCTCTCTCTCTTTATGTCTCTCTCTACCCTCCAATCCTCTCACTATATCCCTCCCTCTACCCTTCTTTCTGCCCCCCTTCCATCTGTGTGTCACTATCTCCCTCTCTTCAACTTTGTAGTGCTTTCCATTACTCTCAGTCACATATGTTTCCTTGTTCTGTTAAGGGACAAGGTCGACAACATTAGGATGTTTTTGCAATAAACAAGGGTATTTCCAGGACACAGTCAGGTGGAGCAAGAGTATAAGAGCCAAATTTCTCATGAATGTGGGACACTCGAACTTAAGATTTTCTGGAGTAGTCATGAGGTGTAGTCTGGTTATTAAGACTTCATCAGATGGCCATTCTCCAGACTTAAATTGTGTGACAACACTGTGGCTGAGTTTGAAACTAGAGATTGAACATACATTTGGTTTCATTGCAATAGACATTTTCATCAATAAATGTAAAGCAATGGCTAACAAATACTATAAATTAATAAATAAATAAGACATGGCAACAAGCAACAATACTTACAAAATTGTTACATTTAACCCCCTAAACCCCTAGTAAACCCCTAACCATTTAACCCCCTAAACCCTAAACCTATAAACCCTTAACCCCTAACCCCTTAAACCCTAAACCATTAAACCCTTAACCCTAACCCCTTAAAGACTAATTCCCGACCCCTAACCCATCTAACCCCCTAAAACCTAACCCCATTAGCCCCTAACATCTAACCCCTAAAATCCTTAACTACTAAATCCCTTAACCCCCTAAACCCCTAACCCATTTAACCCCCTAAACCTCTAAACCCCTAACCCATTTAACCCCTAAACCATAAACCTCTAAACCCCTAACCCATTTAACCCCTAAACCCTAAACCTCTAAACCCTTAACCACTAACCCTCGAGGGTGCCCGCCCAAACCCGTTTGGGTCGGGTCGTTTCGGTTGAGTGCGCCTACCCAAACCCGTTCGGGTTGGGCCCCCTAAGCCCCCAATCCCTAATAACTTAACTACTAACTCATTATTTTACCCCTAACCCCTAAATGCACCTAAATCCCCTAACCCCTAACCCCCAATCCCCTAAGCCCTCCAAATTTGAATTAGCTTTAAAGAAGTAATTGTTTTCTGCAATATGGTTTGTAAGTTATTTAAATAGAGGTATCTTCTCTAGAGCTCTTTTTTAGATCCACAGTTTCATTTACTAATTTTTGAACAAGGCGTATGACACTCTTCATGTCTATGGGATTTTTATCTTGTAGCTCATTATCTATATGAGGAATTTTGGGTAGAAAAAGAGTTTCCTAGGAGTTTCCTAGGTCCCCCACCAAACTCATCATCCATTTTCCGCATTTTTTGGTACTCCAAAATTATCTAAGTTGTTATATATTTCTAGTAAAAAACCTCATCTTCAGAAATATTTTCTTGTCATATTCAAAATTTACTGCTTCATTGAGCACACATTGTAGCTTATCTAATACTTTATTGAATCTAAGAGCTCCATCTCTGGGGAAAGCTTCTTTTCGGCTAACTCCACTGCTTTTGATCTCAATTTTGCCAATTTATTCCTTCTCTCATACGATACCTGAGCCTTTGCCTTTCTCTTCCCTTCTAATTTCACAATAGTTTCATAGTGATGCCAGCCAACTTCTTTGGAAAGCCTTCCTAGCTAGCAGACAATACTTGTGACCTGGCTGAAGCCTCAACACTTTCAGAGCATCTGGAATTACTATTCTCTTCTTCCGGTCATATGGTGGGGGAACCCCTTCAAAAGCCCTTAGCCTAGAAAGTGTTGCAGCACCACGCTTGGTTTTGTGTGGAATCATTCCTCTAATTGTCCAGTAGTCAAATCCTTCTCTTACTTTATTGTCATTTGCCCATACCTAACCAATGAGAGCACAAGAACACCTATTTCTATAAAAGCACCTATAACTTCTCTTACTTTATTGTCATTTGCCCATAACTAACCAATGAGAACAAAATAACACCTATTTATATAAAAACACCTATAATACTTATGTGGGTTTCACTAATATCCCTTTAGTTACTGTGTGCACAGTAGCGTAGATCCTAAAGTGATTCCCATACAATGATAATCCACTAGGTGTATTTGTTCTTAAAAAACTATGCATGGATAGATGTCCCATTTATGGCCAAGTTCCACCAAAATGGTTCCCCCTACCTACCTAGTAGCTACATTACATTTATTTCATGACAAGACTACCTTACAACCCACCAAATTTCTATCATATCCTTGACGTCAACAACAATTTGTTGTTCAAGATCTAGCTAAGTTGGAACAAACTTAGCTCTAGAGCTTAGGATATTTTTCCACCTCTAATGTTTATAAACCAATAGATATAAATTTTCTAAAGAATGTGGGAGCCCTTTAAGTATCACCTTTCCTATATTGACTCCGTCTTAAAAATCATGGAAAATGTCCATAGATGAGTTATCCTTACTAAACCAAAAATTTCATTGAAAATAATCATTCATACCATAACATTACTACTTCCCTTTTAACCACATAAAACTTATTTTTAAGTTACCATAATTCATCTTTATTATCACATAATTAGATTAAAAAACAACCAAAATCCCTAGTTTATGAAATAAAAATTCAACAATTTTATATAATTAATAATTTAAATAAATGTCTTAGATCTAACCTCATTAATAATTATTTATAATCAACAATACCACTTATTTACCTAAATCCCTTATTAAACCCAAGAAAAGTCTCACACATTTTATTTAATGGAATTTGAGTGGCCTTAAAAAACACATGTATTTCATTTCAAAATGTCAAAAATTTCAAATATCAAAAGTTTTAATTCATTTCCCTCTTCAAAATGTCTAAAATTTTCAAATATCAAAAGTTTTAATTTCCCTCTTTCATTTCTCTCCGATTGCATGGTTTTTCCACGGAAGGAGGGAGGATGCGGCCATACTGCCTCAGGTTTTGAGGAAGGATGCAGCCATACTATTGCAGGTTTGGAGGAAGGATGTGGCCATACTGTCGCAGGTTTGGAGGAAGGATGCGGTAAGTTAAGTTTCTGTGTTTATCCAATGATAATGCAATGCCCTTTAGGTTTCTTTGGTTATTTTTTTTCCCATTGGTTTTGTTACTTTCTACTTCTGCCCATTTGGTTATGGTGCATTTTATTAGCTGATATGCCCATTTTTGAATCCTGAACTCATCAACTCTTTCTGTCAAACTGATAACCCTACATAAAAAATTGATAACCCTTTATGCCCATGCTAGTCTTCAATCACAGGTAACAAGCTATGCACACCATCCTTATACCTGAGAGAAAAAACCCACGACCCATCACGCAAAACCCTATCTATCACATGCACAGCCGTGGCACCACCTTCTGTAACCCCACAAATAGGATTCTCAAATCCAGTGTAGGATGAAGGTCGCGTGTTCAATTTCGCTGCAGGGCCAGCGATTCTGCCCACAAATGTTATAAAAAAAGCTCAAGCAAATCTGTTCAACTGGAGGGGCTCGTGAATGAGATAACTTGGATTGCAGATACCATTTTCATTGTTGAACTCCACTACTACTAGGACTAGAAGATTAGATGATCTCAACTCCACTACTACTAGGACTGGATCAGATACTAAGACTTGATCAGATCAAGGTACCTGTATACGAGAGCTCCGCCTCCTGCATACATCCAAACAAACAATAAAGCTCTATCTTTAGCCAATGTAATCTCCGCCTCTTGCGTACATCCTGGCCTCTATGTGGCTTGCGTTGCTGCTTGCCATAAAATTGCATTGTCCTGACAGGTCTATGTGAGATGGCCTATCAACGTGCCTTTATTTCTCATCTTGCAGGTCCAAGCCACGCAAGAGGAGCATTGAAGACTAATATCACAACTCTGGGACCTCTTTTCCTTCCCGTTAGTGAGAAATTACTTTTCTTTGCCAGCGTAGTTGGGAGAAAGGTCTTCAATATGAATATAAAACCCTATATTCTAGATTTTAAGCTTTCATTTGATCATTTTAGTATTCATGTTGGAGGAAGAGCAGTGATCTATAAGTTTTAGAAGAAATTTCATCTCAAGCCAATACATGTATAGGCTTCGAGGATGACTCTACATCTCTTTGGAAACACGTCTTGAAGCTCAATTTGTTATGTATGTATGCAAAAAGGAAATTAGATTTGGTAGATTGCATTTGGAAGTGGATTCAAGTGCAAAAATGTTGTTTGGAAAGCACTTCGAACAGTGAAATCACCGACTAATAGTCCTTGGGCTGATTGCATTGATTGATTATACAATGAGAAACCAACGAAATGAGTTGAAAATCTAATACATCCATTTCAACCTCAAATCTACGTGTATCTCCTATATATGTATGCACTTTCGAGTTCTGCAATCTTGGTATTTTGTATTGGTCCACATTTCAAGGTATCTCACATGGTTTAGCTTTGAAATCCATTTGATCCACTTCTTCTCCATCCATAATTTATATAAAAGACCCTATAGGCATCTCCACAGCCTCATTCGAGAGGGCATAAACCTTCATGTTTAATTCTTTGAGCACATGTGTGAAGGAGGTCCATTGAATGGACTAAAGAGGTTCTCTAATATCCTAAAGCAAGGGTTGAAGGAAGACATTCTCAACATCCACCTTATTGTTTTAACCGAGTCGAATACAAACTTAGAATCTCCCATAGCTTGCAATTTCTCAAAATATTTTTGTGATGCAACAAATAACAAAGTGCACATAGCAATAAATTATCCCATGTTGTTTGATCCCCTCCCAAGGGAATTTCTTGCGTGAAATAAGTGATACTGAGATAAATACAATAACATATTGACTTTGTGTTTTGACATATGAACTTGATTTGTGTTGTAAAAATTAACCCAAGGAATCACTAGATTAGGTTGAGGGTAAACCAGAACTCTATTAGTGATGCAGGGGCATTAGGCTCTAGAAATAATTTACACTTTTATAAGACCTAGGGGGGTCTTATGTTTTTAAATTCTCACGTAAATATTAGTATTTTGAATAAATTAGGAGGAGTTGATTAAGTTAGGAAGATGAAGGATCAATTTAGTTATTTAGGGTTTGAGTCTAAATTTAGAATTTAGGAAGTTTAAAAGCCTTTGTCGAGCTGTAAAGAAACCTGAATCGATTCAGGTCCTCATTTTGTATAAATGTAAGCATGAAGGATAGAGTAGAAATCAGAGTTGAAGAGACTGAGTATTGAGAGGAGAAGGGGCCATCGAACTTGAATATCTGGCGAGGACCAGGAATGCTTTTGAAATTGAGTTCACATGAATAGATGAAGTATTTGTTTATGAATTCTGTGTGAAGTGTATGTATTTGAATTATGTGTGATTGGGTAAAAAAATTTTAATTCGGGGCAGATCCATGTTGTTGAAGCAACGATTGCCGAATGCATATCACATTTGAAGTTACTATATTAGTAGTTAATGAAAGGATAAATGAAGTAGAGGTCTGAAGGTTCATTTGGAGATTTCGTAGTCAAAGACTGGGTTTGAGAGATCGATCTCTGGTGAATAAGAAAAAAAAAGGAATTGTAGAGTTATTGCATTCGCATTCTATTGGAAAATTTTTTGAAGGACTCGTTCCTTCGAAACCCTGAATTCTATGCGTTAATCTGATTTCAATTGGGGGGTATTATTCTCTGTGCGAAAGGGCCTCTCTTGTTGTCCGAATGTATTCAAAATCATGGTTTCTATGTATTGATTTGAATCAATTGTCTCAGTGTGCAAGCACTTAATTCCGGAATGCTTTTGAACCTCCGCGTTCTGTGTGTAACCTGAAAAAGCGTCGAGTCTGTATGAAATCCCTTTATTTCTCCTCTGATTATCTTTGGACTAGTCGCTTCAACGAATGAATTGAATGTATTTGTTCGATTCTGTTGAAAAGTGACTTTGTGAGAAGAGCGAAACCATATTTCAATCTTCTATCTGTTGGAGTAGTTTCCGAGAGATATAATTCTGGTGTTTCATTGGTGGATTGAGCCAAATCGACGAGGTCGATTACCCATGCCAAGTGCGGAAGAATAACTGAAGAAAAGTAGTGAAAATTTGGGGTTAACACTGTTCAAATACCAGTCTTAGCGAAGGCAGTTTTGGAAGAGGAAACCGGCAGTATTGCGCGGTGTTGGTCCAAAGGCAAAACCACTCAAAAAAAACGCGATCCAATATATTTGTGCCACGTCACCAGTCCAAAACCACCCATATCACGTTTTTCTGGAACGCTAATGTCCTGTGAACAAAAAAACGCGACATTGATGAGATCCGTCTGATCTAGAGAGCACCTAATCCAAGGGTAATCGCTCAATGAGGTGCATGGTTATTAACATAAGGTATGGCCTAGTGGTTTTGCAATATTAAACATTTAGTTGATTCATAAAATTCGAATAATGGATGTGTGGGGCCCATGGAATGCAATGCATGTCGCGTTGGTAGAATTAATGGGGTTAATGATATAAGTCCAAAGGTTTGCATTTGTTAAAAGAGTCGAACCATTGTTATGACATTTTAATACGATGACTAGAGTGATAATGCAGCCTAAGTTTTTTATGTCGGAAGTCTAATGGGTTCATTATATTAAGTTAAACTTGGTATTTGTTTAACAAAGGATGTGAATGTCGGTTCATGTACCTTAATGCCATTTTCCAAAGGAGGGTTCAAGTCATGGTTTAGCGCTTTTGAAGTGAATTATAATTGCGAGCACTTTATTTCATAGAACCGAAGTTAAAGAAGACTCCCTCAATGTTATACTCCAATCAGTGTTCGCGCAATGGAAAAAGGGTTATTTCATAATCAAAAAAGGGTTGAAGTATTATTGGAAGGAATAATATATTATTAAGGTGTTGATAAGGTGCGATACAGATTTGAGTGCTTTATGTAAAAAGGAACCAAGACCATATTGTTTGGGGAGGTTATATACCATTATCTTATGGTATTTCATTATCAAATTCCACGAATTTGATAAATGAAATTAAAATATGAAATTTGAGTAGAAACCCTTGGTGAGAAATTACAGATAAAAAATAGAGACCAGCTCTCCTTAATACCAGCACACCACTTTTGCTCTCAATTAGATTTTAAATTTGGTTTTGTCTTAAACTCAAAACAGATCTTGTAATAAGGTCAACAATGATATATGCAGGAATGTCAAGTGAGCAAAAAATGCAATTATTTCTTGCGCACCAAATGTTGTTAATGAGGATGCAGTGAAAGGCCTCAAATGGAGCACTAGGATAGTCTCCTTTCCATTCAGTAAAACATTCCTCCAAATCGAACAGATTCTAGGAAAACTTAGAACTAGGATCGATGAGGACCTTGTTGCATACATGCACCATGTAAGGACAAACAATAAAATGAAGTGAGATATTCACTTTAGAACATCTGCATAATGTACATATACTTGGTTGAACCCAACCCCTATTTAAACCATTATACGAGGTAAGAATTTTATTATTGAAAGCAAGCTAAAATGTGATTTTTCATTTTAGGGGGCATGAAGTTTCCAAAGTGCACTCCACCACCATTTTTTTCTCATGTGAAAGTAGACAAAATAAAATATTCCATAACCCAGTTTTGTAGTAAAATCCTAGCTCTTGAGAGTTTTTAACCAAACTAGATAATCTTGGATGCCATTTTTTAATTGAATTAAGTTCGAGATTAGGATATTGATGTATGTGTTTTGCCCTCCTATTTTTTTTCTCTTAAGCTCCATATAATTAAGGGGTTGAAGTAGAAATCGCAATAGAGGTTGGAGTAATTTTTAGAGTTACAGATGAGCTCAGAGATCATATTCGACCCACTCAATTAGAGATTCTTCTGGAGAAGCTTTCTAATGATATAAATAAGTTTGAAATCCCCCCCCTAGATTAAAATATAAGGACAGCCAAAGCAGGGAAAAAAAATTCAAAACCCTGGATCGCATGGCTCATTATAAAATCTATTTCGAAAAGCTCCAGGGACCAGGGACCCACGATCCGTCAACTATTGGGGTCAGGGTCATCCATTGACGTAACCCTGTAACAGAGATTAGAGGCACTTCCATACTATTGCATCTTCAAGTTGTATATGCAGCATTTGAATTTCTAAAATATGCCACATCCCAAGCTTTAAGAGGGATTTTGCATTTTTATAGATTTTCTCATTCAGACTTTGTAGGTAGGCTAGTAGTAGCATAAGGAAATTTCATTATTATTTGTATAAAATTCATTTGTGGGAATTGTTTCAATGAGAAATTCATGACATTTCCCCTTCACATTTCTCTCTAGAACTACCATTTTTTTCAACTTTACTAAAATAAAAATTTATTGTTTCGTGTTGGGGGATCTACAATTCTACTTTCAAATAAGCACTCTGACTGCCGGCATGCAAAGTAAAAGCTTGTCCATGTTGTGAAAACTCATAAAGGAGCAGATGATAAAGAATTTAGTTGTGTTTATCAGGAGTGGAAATCACGATGTGTGATTATCCAAAGAAATTATGGTCATAGCAGGAAGAGCATTGAATGACCTCTGAAAACAACCCAGAAGACTTTGAATGATTTTGTGTAGGCCGAGAAATGTTTGAAAGGCTTGCTTGTAGTGTTAATATTTTAATTTTTCCTAGGCTCTATGGCAGAAAGAATGTATTTGCTTTAGTAGTACAAACTTCTAGAATCTTAAGTGACTGCTTGAACACCAAAAGCTGTCATTATATTTTTTCCCTTCGAATGAGAATACAAATTGTTACCTTAAAGGAGATTGGATTCCAACCACTTCTGTATTTAAGAAGCTTATATACATTTTTTTTAATACAGATATATTGCAGGATTTTTCCTTTACTAATATTGGAACTATGGCATCTGGAATACAAGTTGAGCAAGCACATTTGATAAAAACAAATTTTGTTAGTCCGACTCCTTCAAAAAGCAATACCCTTGGGAAATCGAATAAACATGTTAGGGTGTTCTGATTCACACTTCTTGGAAACTGTCTTGTATCATAACTTGGAAAGTGTGAGGTCATGGCACTTGGTTCCAATAAGGTTACACAAGGAAAATTGCAAACTCCAGGAGCTCGAGCAATATTGTGTTGCCTTCTACTTCTTTAAAGCTAAACCCATGTATTCAGTGTTTGTGATTTCCATTGCACTAATTTAGTTTAGTCAAGGAAAATCTCTTTGGAAATTGCCACTGTAAATCTATTCCAGTACCCAAAGAATGGAAATTTTATTACCAATTGCTTCCAGTATCCAAAGAATGGAAATTTTATTACCAATTTCTTCCTGTATATGCACAACTTGAGTGGGCCTATTGTTAAGAATGTGTTTCCTCCTTGGAGGCCTCAGGTCTACACATGTTTGAATGATTAATATTAGTTTGTTTTGATATGAGGCTTGAAAGTTGGGCACACCCCATGGAGTGGAACCACTGTATGTGAGTGTCTGGATATTTTAGCCCTTACCAAGTCACAAGTTCCTGCTAGTACTGGCTTGCAGGCTGTTGGTACTACATACACAATTTTTTGTTATTATACTGTTTCTTTTATAGGTACAACTTGCAGTGTTTTTTTATTCGGTGGTTTTAGTATATCATTGTTGCCTCTTGCTGTCAAAATTGTTGGTACTAGATACACAATTTTTTGTTATTATAATGTTTCTTTTATAGGTATAGCTTGCAGTGTTTTTTTTATTGGGTGGTTTTAGTGTATCATCGTTGACTCTTGTTGTCAAAACTATATCATGTATTTTCATCATACTCTATGGCCTTTAAGTTATCCATCCCTCCTTTCCATATTCCTATCTTTATTTTATTATTTTTAACGTCTTTCCCATTTTTCTCATCAATTCCAAGCCATCACAACTTATTACATATTGATATAACATTCTAGTGATTATTGGGTTACCCTTGTACAAGACGAGCATTCTTGCTTGCTATGTTGCATTGTGTGGGTTCTGTTTTGAGATGTGTGGCTTGCGATGCTGTTTGCCATAAAATTGCATTGTCCTGACAAGTCTATGTGAGATGGCCTGTCAATGTGCCTTTATTTCTCATCTTGCAGGTCCAAGCCAGGCATTGAGTCCAGTTTTTCTTCCTTTATTTCTCATCTATTCGTTTTTACTACTGTTTATATGTACCAAAAGTGCCATTGCCAATGAAGGTAGGTGTTACTGAGAATTTTAGGTGCAATTTCTTTAAATTTCTCAAGTTTTTTCCCTGCACAATGGATGTTTTCATAATGCTTGGACTTATAAACTAAACCATAAAAAACAATAACCCAACAATTTACAACCTTAAACCCTGTAATATTTAGGATTGCAGATAACTTGGATTGCAGACACTGTTTTCATTGCTGAACAAATATGAGAATCTAAAATGAGGGTTGCAGAAAGGGTCAAAGCTACTAACCCAATTGTAGAAGCTACAACTGCTGCTGCTCTATACATCTATTTTCATTGTTGAACATTTGGCATAATTAAATTGGGTGTGAAAATAAATATACGTGTAGCCTAAAGGCATTGTTTGATAAGTATTTTTATGATTTGGACTGAATGTGTTGGCCCATAAACCCTGTTGTGATTTGTCCTAAAGGCATTGGCTCATAATCTCTATTATGGTTGTATAATGGCTTGAAGATGTAAGATCTGGTATAGTTTTCTGAGCTCTGTTATGAATTGGATCATAATTTCTATTATGATTTGGGTCAAAGACGTTGGCTTTAATATGGTTGTGCATTGGATCAAATGCTTTGAATTGGAAGCTTTGGTCTGCATGTACTGGCCTGAACACGTTTTCCTATAATCTCGGGTCATGTATTGGCCCGAAAGCGTTGGCTCAATTATGGTGGTGTATTGTCCTGAATTCATTGGATTACGCTGAAGTCATTGGATTAAGCCCCACTCACATTACCAACTAACCACACTCACAAGACATAGGTCGGTAACAGAAGAAAATGTAACACTAGCTTCAATAACAATATTTCAAACACATAGATACTCAATTGATACATATAAAATATACGGTAGTTTCTCAAATTCGTGTTTGAAGAAGTTTTTCGGATCGACACCATCCCACAATACTAGCTGCTGCACGGGTCATTATATTTACCGTAGGTTTCTACCTACTATGATTTTTTTTTTTTTTTTTGTAATGTGTCGTCGGTAGACCAACGCTTTAGACGTCGCAAGAGTGATGTTATGTTATTTTAATATTTTGACATTTTCGTCGGAAGACCGACGACCCTATCGTCGGAAGACCGACGTTATTTTTTTTAATATTTTGACATTTTCGTCGGAAGACTGACGCCTCGATCGTTGGAAGAGCGATGTTATTTTTTTTAATATTTTTACTTTTTCGTCGGAAAACCGACGCCTTGATCGTCCAAAGAGCGACGTTTTTTTTCAAATATTTTGAACTTTTTCGTCGGTAAAGCGATGTTACATAAGCATCGGACAAATGACGTTCTAAACGTTGGATGATATTTCGTCGGAATTACGACGGTCTGTAAAACGTCAGAATTAAACTTTGGAAGCCATAACGTCGGAATTGCGACGTTTTTTGAAAACATGAAAAGTGTCGGAAGACCGAAAGTTTTGGTTCTTCGGAAGACCAACGCTTATAAAACGTCGAAATAGTGACACTTTGCAAAACGTCGGAAAAAGTGTCGGTATTGCAACACTTCGGAAAAGCGTCGGAATTGCGACATAATGGCTAACCACGTTTTTTCCGGCCTCAAACTATCACTCTTGCGACGACTATGTGTCGGAATAGCGACGAAGTGGCCGTCGGAAATTGGGCCAAATTTTCTAGTTTTTCTTTAGTCCTCATTATGAAAAGTGCATTTGAATCTATGATTAAACTCATACATCTTAGTTTTCCTCATTCCTCCTCTTCAAAATCCGACACAAACTCCTTTGCCTAATTCTTTAGACTTACCCATAGATCTCTCGTGACATTATTAATTGGGATTGTTAACCATGAATGGAACTATTCTGACTTATCAGCCAGTGTCCACCACTCTGATTGAGACATCAAATGTTGTGTCCTCATCTATGTTGGTAACATAACCAGAAACACATATGTATGGTGGCCCTTCCATCCCACTTGGTTATCAGGCTTCATCTGGTACCTTTTCTAGTGCGACTTCTAGTCCTTGGACGTCTCCCATGTCACAGAATTTGGTAATAACACCTGGTACTTCTCTTATGAATGCCACATAGTTTGCTCCTCCTCTACCTACACCTAAGATTAAGCAGCAGGTTGGCCCTTATGTTAGTGGGAAAGGTTACCTTCAACAACCTTACTCTCCCTATGTTAGGTACACTCCATTTGGATCACAATTTCCTCCATCATCCCCTCCTCATGTAGAAGGGGGGGAAACCTATTGTTGGTATACCTCAAATTGGTAATCAGTCTCATTATAGTCCTCCTTATCCTGGAATGGCTGCCAATATTTGGAAGCCTAGTTTACCCATTTAGACAGGTTCATTTTGGGATCGATTGTTGAATCCTCAACCTGCACCATCCTCGTGTCATATTCCTATACATCCATATGTACTTCAACAAGCATAAATATATGTGAGCCAACCTTTACAGGTTTTTGTTGCATCGCAACCTTTTCCGTCGGTATCTGGTACTTCCCAGGCCCCGCTTACCCGACCAGTACAAGGTACCTTACATTCTCAATCGCTTGGACAAGGTACTCCTCGAGTTTCTATTAGAAAAAATGTTCATAGTATGGCGTAGTCCCAATCAAACTTACTTTACCATGGGACAATGAAAACTCCCATCCGGAAAAAATATAGACCATATCACGGTATTCCTCAAGTTCCTTTTCAAGACCAACAAATTCAAACTCAACATTACAACAAATCTATGGTCATCGTAGGGCTGGGCAACAAGGTCACTTGTATATAGGTTATCATAATCCTCCTTATGTTGGTACCCAGGTTCCTTATTATTAGAACCCTCCTTATCTGGGAATGAAAATGCCTATTTCTCAAATTATTCCTTCATATTCAGACCATCCTCCTCCAGAATTTAACCGACAGTTACCTTTTGTGGCTACTCTCGAATTTCCAAACTTAACTCAGGTCACTAATGACCCCATTTCTCATTCGCCTTGGTGGCCGATTATTCTTACCAAGTTGCCCTCTGATATCCCAAAATTCAATGGGAATCCAGGAGAAGACCCATCGACACACGCTATGACGTATCATCTATGGTGTTCTTCGAACTCCCTTAGTAATTATTCCATTCAACTTCGTATTTTCCAATGAATGCTTATAGGTACTGTAGCTAAATGGTATATTGAGTTACCTATATATTTGTTTCATTATTTCAGCTCCTTAGTCACCACCTTCGTCACACATTTCCAATTTCTTATCAAATATGAAATTGGAATGGAAATGTTGACCAACTTCAAACAATAATATTCCACTCACACTCAAATCACATACATGACTGGAGGCGTTTCCACTGGTTGGTCAAGACTGATGTTTCTGATCAATTTTTAGCGGAAATGTTCACCAAATATTTGTTGTCGCCTATAATAAAATATGTGGCTAAAGGTGAAGTCGTGGCTAAAGAGAAAGATATTTTTTGTGCACAATATTTGGACCTTGTTTATACCCAATTATGCATGCTCTATTATAATATACTGAATGCTCTGAGACCTTTGAATATTGTTCCTCCTCCACCTGGTAAAGAATCTCATGTTTTTGGAGTGATTTGTTTTTCTAGTTTGCAGTCGATGAGTAACCCATCTAGTGTTTCTCTTACCGCATATGCTAAAAAACCTTAATCCCATCCTCCTGTGGCTTCTTCTTGCGAGATAAATGTCGTTTCATTTGATAAAGGCAAGTCTCCACAACAACCTAGAAGAAATAAGAAAGGAAAAGGTAAGAAGAAGAAAGGCCCCTCACCAGAGGATAAAAAAAACAAATCAATCCTCTGATGAGAAATGAAAGCCTTGTTACCCATAATTTGAAACCAGGATCACTTTACACTTGATTGTATGCACCGTGCTGAAGTGAATCAATTTCTTAAATCTTCCACTTCTCCTGTTGTGTTGACTGGCCCGTTTCCCAATTAGGAGACACACATGGTTACCTAAGATCCTTCTTCCTCTAACACAGTTTTGATGATTTCCTCCTCAAAGCTGAAATTTGATGTTATGGTGGCCACTCGAAACAAGGACTATGGTAATGTGAATCCAACGAATGGTGAGGCTACTGATCAACCTTCCAGTTCAACATCACCTTCATCAGATCCTCCGATTCGTGTGGAATTGACTGTCAAACCTTCGACGGGCGTTATTCATAATTTTTCTTTTAACTATAACATAGTTGAAGACTTGGCTCAATCTCCATCAGCTATTTCAACCCTTGAGGTGTTGCAAAATTTCCCCGCCCAAAAGAAGGGTTTTCTTTTAGCTATCGGACGTGTGGATCCATTGGATTCCAACCTAGTGTTTTTCTATCATGAAAACTATACCCCTCGACTTCCGACTCAATTAGCCTTTATAATCCAGGGCCTCATCCGTGGTAAGAACATTCATTTCTCTATTTTGGAAGAGGGAGCCTTGACTTGCGTTATGTCCATGTCTTACTGGAAGGTGATTGGTTCGCCTCAACTGAGTCAATCAACCACCACATTGAAATCCTTTGACGGAAGAACATACAAACCTTGCGAGATTTTGAATTCCCTTTAATTATAATTAGGGGGAGAAACCATCTTCATAGAATTCGAATTTATTGACGGAATTCTCGACTATAATATTCTACTAGGATGTACGTGGGTTTATTCCATGGCTACTATCATTTTGACTTACTTCCGTATGATCACCATTCCTCATAAAGGCAAGATTTTAGCCATAAATTAACTCGATTTTTTGGCCTATGATTTTCATGTTACTGGAACAGACCCTCTTGTAGGGGAAGCTCTAATATCCTATTAGCATATTGGAGTTGGATCGTTGAAGGATTCTTCTCTTATGGGGACTTTTTTGCTCCCTTCTCCTCTCCTTCCTGACATCTCACCTTATGTTTATTATATAAACATGATATCATCCTATACTATCCTAACTCATCCATGGATTGTACCTAATGAAACTGACATCCAAAGTTTTGGCGACCGAATGTTGCCTAGCCCTGTTGAGCTAGATTAAGAAGCCATCTATTCGGCTTGTGCGGCTTATTCCTTCTCTTCGATTAATTGGGTATATCGATCACTGGATTATGGCATGTATTCTAATCCTTTTTATCGCATATTCCCTACTAATAAGAGCATCATGGAGATCACGATTCCAAATGATGGTTCGTGGGATGAACATCACCATCGTTCCTCCTTACCATATTCCATATAGGATAATCTCAGTGATGTATAATTACCGATTTTTTTCAAGCCTTTTACGAGTTTTGTTTCCATTCATTCGACTAAATCTGAAAAAACCTTTCAAATATTGAGGAAACAATACCTCTCAATATATATATTCAACCAAGTGTGGTAAAAAATCTATACATTAGAGCATCTTGTTCTCCATCTGAGATCGAGATCTATAAAGCCCTTTTTCATGATTTTCGAGATGTCTTTGCCTGGACTTATGAAGAAATGCTACGTATCAACCCAAATATAGTAGTGCATGAGATTAAGACGTATCCTGATGCCAAACCCATCCAGCAACGCCTTTTTCTGGTCCATCCCAATAAGTTTTTTGGGATTAAGGCTGAAGTTGAAAATATTCTTCGAGATGGTTTCATATACCCCGTTCCTTTAACTGATTGGGTATCAAACATTGTCCCTTTCATGAAGAAAGAATTCATGATCTGAGTATGTGTCGATTATAGGGATGTAAACTGTGCTTGTCCAAAGGAGAACTACCCGACCCCGTTTATTGTCAAAATTGTTGATGAGTGCATTGGATACGAGATTTATTCATTTATGGATGGATTCTCGGGCTACAATCAAATCAACATTCTCCCAACGGACCAAAATAATACTGCATTTATTTACCCCTAGGGTAATTTTTCATGACAACGTGATATGGATTTTGCTTTTCATGACATTATACACATCGCGCAACCATATTTGGACGATCTCTTTTCTCATTCTAAACATCGGGCTAGTCACCTGACGCATCTTAGGGCCATTTTTATCCATTGTAGACATTATAACATCCAACTTAACCCACACAAATGTGTGTTCTGCATTGGTTATGTTCGAATTCTGTGTTTTGTCATTTCAAAACAAGGAATTCTTAATAATCCTCGGAAAGTACAAGCGATCATCGATTTTCCTGCACCTTCTTCTATCATTCAGTTACAAAGACTCCATTGGAAATATAAATTCTTGTGGAGCTCTGTCCCTAATTATGCTGAGCTGACAAAAGGATTCACTCCCTTGCTAAAAAAAAGGTTCCCTTCCATTGGGATGACACTGCTCAGAAAGCGTTTGATTCCCTAAAAAATGTATTGGTTCGGGATTCTCTTTTATACCCCACTGATTATCAACGCGACTATTTCTTGTATCTCATTGTTTCCATTTCTACTATAGAAATGGTATTGGTCCAAGAATACTATATAGGGACTGAACATCCTATTTATTATCTGATTCAGAACCTTAAAGATACTGAAATCACATATACTCATGTTGAAAAGTTGGCTTTGGTGACTGTTCAATCCATCCAGAGGTTTCGCCATTACATATTGCTTTGGAAAACTATGATTGTTTTAGTTTACAACCCTATGACATATATCCTCTGACATAAATTAATGGATGGAAAATAATCTAAGTGGATCATTATTCTGCAAGAATTTAACATGTAGTTCATCAAGTGCAAGTCAAATAAATCCCTAGTTTTCACCCAACTGATGTACGACCTTCCTTCCCCTGATTCTGAATCTACATCTGAAGATTATATTCGCAACGAGTCATTATTTTTTATTTTGTCATTTGAGCCGTGGTATGGAAATTTTCTAATCTATCTCTAGACCCATACTTTCCAATCTAATACCTCTCACTCCGAGCAACGATATATTCGATAATAATCCCGAAATTACGTTATTATTGGTGACACCCTTTACTATGGTGGTATTGATACTATTTTATGGAGGTGCCTCACCCTTGAGGAAGTTGAGAAATTCCTTAATGAATACCACTTGGAGGCATGTGGTAGACATCTATTTGGTTACACTACCATGTAGAATATATTACGCAATCGTTACTTTTGGCCTACTATCTTTTGTGACTGCATTCTTGTTTTTCAGAAGTTTCATACATGTCAAATCTATGATCGTAAGGTATGTGCTCCGCCCACTCCATTGCATCCCATTATCGCTTTTGGTCCCTTTGCGAAATGGGGTATCGACTTCATGACATGTAACCCTCACTTGGTAGGGGGCAATGGTTATATCATTGTCATTGTATATTACTTTACTAAGTCGACCAAGGTGATGCATACATATAACAACAATGGAGAAACTAATGCATATTTCTTTTTCAATCATTTAATTGCTCGATTTTTTGTTCCACAAACAATAGTTACAGATCACAGAAATCATTTTCGGAATCATATGATGACCGAACTAGGTGCTAAGTTGGGATTTTCTCATGAAAATTCCACTCCCTGCTATCCTCGGGCTAATGGACAAGTTGAGTTTGTTAAAAAAGTTCTTAAGACTATGCTTCAATATATAGTAGGGGTCTACAAATCGGACTAAAACTTGCTTCTCTACGTTGCCTTGTGGTCATACCAAACCTCAGTTAGGACTACATTTGGATTCACACACTTTCACTTGCTCTATGGTGTGGAAGTAATCCTCCTCATCGAATGTGAAATTTCATCGTTAAAACTTGTTTTTGAACTTCTTACTACCACGTCAGTAGAGGAGGAGTGTCTTTTGCATATGCCTCATTTGGATGAAACTTGGCGTGATGCTGATTTAGCCAATGAAGGTCATAAAAGGTGCATCAAGGCACAATACGACAAAAAATCAAGCCTCGTATCTTCTCGGAAGGAGACTTAGTTTTATTTTATGACTAGGAAGCCAATAATTTGGGTCCAGGAAAGTTCCAACCTATGTGGTTGGGTCCATACATTGTCAAGGAAGTCCTTGCAAAAGGGGCCAATGAGTTAGTATATTTTGATGGAGTTCCACTTGGCACGCAACCTAGAAATGGGTTGTACCTAAAAAAATACTATGCTTGATCTCATGCATAGTACAATGTGTACATACTATATATAAGTGTGTTGAGTGTGTTTTTAGTGTGTATTTTTAGAGTTTCCCATGGTTTTTGTTGATCCCATTTACGTTTGGTTTGTAGATGTCAACAACTCTCGAATCTTATATTAGTTATGCTGATGGTGCCAGTCGTAGTACTCACAACCTATATTTTGCAGCATGGGCTATCTTTGCTTCAAATGGTGAGCTAGTGAGTATGCAAGGGATTTCCATTGGTCGCTCTACTAACAACATCGTTGATTTGAGCTACTATTTGATGTTATTTCACATGGTATCCATCGTTTATTCATCATGATTGAATCTTAAGTCGTAGTACTATAACTTACTAATGTCTATTCAGTTAGAATTCCCACCATCCTTCACATGGTTTCTATAGTACGTCCTCTAGAAAGACATTTCAATTTCATACGATATGAATATATTTCTAGAAATCTAAACCCATTCGAATATTCCCTAGTTAATTAGGTTTTAGATAGAAATTTGCAATGACTCTAAATAAGTTTCAATTCACATCACATCATATTGAAAGCATAATAGGAACTAGGAAACATTGAACATATGTATATATATTAAGTTTGGTTTTACAATATTTGTGCCCCGAGACACATATGGCTACATCGCCCATATAAAAAACTACATGCAAATATATAAGTAGACAAATCAATGGTGCTTTTGATAGAATGACATTGCATGAGATATATTGTGCAGTAACCAACCAATATGGCTAGGCACTCCGATAGTGTGTCGTTGAATTTGCATAGGAATCTGGTCGACCACGGTCTCATCAATCCCATGTGTTAGCCCCTCCATGTGGCGCTCCACCTCTGATAGGATATCAACTACCTCAAGATCCTGTAGCGCATTCCATCCTACCACAACAAACTGTACTGGTTCCACTTCCTCCTCATGTGATTGTCCCTATGCACAATGAAGATATGAAGCACTGACAGGTCGAACTAGTCGAATATCTGAATGAAAACATCAATAGTTTAGTCTTGGAAACATAGAAAAACATAATTAATATATATACATATATGTGTGTGTGTGTGTGTGTGTGTGTGTGTGTGTGTGTGTGTGTGTGTGTGTGTGTGTGTGTGTGTGTATTGTAAAACTTTCCAAAAATTAAATGGTTGAAATACTTTACTTGAAGCATCCCATTGCTCACCCTTAGGAAGCACGATCTCAGGGTCATTAAGAAAATCCATCCCTGTGTAAGTATAATCATTGATCTTAATGAACTATCTAAGCAGCCATCAAAAGAAGGCTAGTGATAAAATGATTGAAGATGGACCTACTTGTCGGGACATATGATCTATCCACATCCTCATCCGTGGGGCCCTCAGATCGAGTGGCTCGAGTGTAATATGTTGAGGATAAAGTAGTGGCACTCACTATAGAGAAAAAGAGACCAAGATTGAACCATATCCAAAGTTCTTTAACTTCCCCTCTCTTGATTTAGTCATTTTTTCATTCATATTGACCAAAAATCCCTCACTCCAGTTGAAGACTGTTGGTTCTAAACAATCCACCCCATACTTCATGTACAATATACTTGCTACATGAATTGTTGAGCTACGTTCCAATATTGTGATAATGAACAAGATCTTTCTCAAAGTTAACTGGGCTATGTCTTTTATATTAATCTTTCCATCACTAGTTGGTTTGGCTTAAGGTTTTTAATAGGTAGAGATATAATATTTCACTGTTTCCCCACCACTTCTCCCACCTTGGAGAGAGACGGGGGCACCCCTCCTGGATAAACCTCTTAGAAAGTAGATATCTTCTACCTTTATCTCGAGCAGATGTTCCAAAAACATGAATGCTTGTTCTTCAACATCCCATGAATGAACAAGATATTTCAAACATTCCATTTTTTTCCTCATATGAGGAAGCCAAAATAATTTTAGTAATCCACAATTTTTCAATGCCTGGATGGTAGCAAGATCATTTGTTGGATTTGAATCTTGTTCTTCATGTTCTCTTTCTCTCAAAATGAATGCCATTTTATGCTAATGAACACCTGAAACATCAACAAGGGATTCATTAGGCTCCTTTTCATGCAAAAAACTTCACAAATTTTGAGGTAAAACTGATAAATAACTTATGATTTTGCACCCAAAGCACCACAATGGTGCATGAAAGAGCATTGTACCTCTTCCAGCAGTGTTAATCTACCTATTTCGATTCTTTAGGGGTGTGTTGGTCCTAGGGTGTGTTTTTGGAACTATAGAGCCCTCAAAACCTCAAAAAAATTGCATGAAATCACAAAAATGGACCAATATGAAAGGAAAGAGAAGAGTTTTAGCTCCTACTTAGAATTCAAGGTACTCAAAACGGTCCACCGAATTGGCCGCAATCAACTGTAGAAGATCGAGGGAAAAAGTGCTCATAATTATCACTTTTGAATGTAAATGCGAAATGGTGAAAATGAATAGTCATTTTTGGGTATTTATGGTCATTTTTTGTATTATTTTATTCATATGTAATGTTTTGACCTAGATATGCTTCATTTTTACTACGAAACAGGTATGTTTAAACCTTTTTGTGATATTTTGAGTAGTTCGAGAGTTGTTAACAGATTCTATCGTGCTTGAAACATGTTTTTTTGACCAAGAGTAAACTTTTATCTCTTTTTCGGGATCTATAAACCTACGAAAAAGGAAACCCTTGGAGTACTCTTTCAGCTCTTTTCAGACTCCCAAAATATGAAAATATTGTCGAGCACTTGTATTTTTTAATTCGTTAAAGTTAATGAAAATGCATCTACTCAATATAATTTTAGCCCTTTTCCAGACTAAGATAAACTATTTACAAAAAAGGAATACCTTATTCGAACATGGATAGTATGTTCTCTTGATTAGTTTTTTCTACCTTTTTGGACTCAAGAGACTATTTACAAAAACGGACATCTGTAGTTTTCTTTTTTTCCTCTTTTTCAAACTCTCTAAACATGAAAAATATGTTGAGTTTTAACTTCACCGGACTTGTTAAAATATCAAACAACGATGAAATTTTCGAACATTACAAGGCCAAACCAGTCCTTCTTAGGGTTCATTAAATATACTCAGAGTGATTCATCCGAAGCATGAACTTATAGATCAAACATATGTTATCCTCCTCAATCTTGTTAAAAAATAAAGAGGTACTGACTAATATGGTTGGGGAAATTTGGAAAATGGGGTACTCCATTTTCTAATGGTAGTGATTCGCTCTTGAACATGGCACTCTTCCACTTCATCTCCATAGTTGTTGGGTTGGTTAATCTACTTGTCATTTGGTTCATTAGAAATTTTCAGAGTCTCCATTTTAGTTTTGGGTCCATGTTGCAAACTCCATCCAATGTCTTTGGTTTGTTCAAGAGAATTCATTCCGTTGATATCCATTACCATACCCTTAAGCCTTCATTCCATTTTTGCCTTTCCTGATCCAGTTCCGTATCAACATCATTTTGTCTCAATCATGATACTCGTTTTGTGTCATTGATGGGGGATACATCAAGGACCTCCTACGATAGGTCTCTTCCTATCGACAACATCACATTATCCAGGAAATTGACTTAAAAACAACCCTTTATTACCTTGGCTCTTGCATACATCAATGGGAATTTTCCTTACGCTCAATGACATGTTGACATCCTTGGCCTTTGACCGAAAGACTTTGTGTGGTGCTCAACATCAACTCATTTATTCACACCATACAGATTGTATTGTAGTACCTTGAGAGCCATTAACATCATCGGTGGTTCCTCTTGCGTTTTTTAACAACTTACATCATCAAACGGTAATCAGATGGTGTCTACCATGTTAAACCTCAACTCATTGATTCACAAGGTTAGAATTGTACATTGGTTGGTCGTGTGAATGTGAAAGAAGACCTCAAAACTATTTTCATCCATCTAGGTTGTGATTTCAGTAGTTATACATAGATTATGATGTATGATGGTCATTATCATACAGATAATCATCTAGTCATGGGTCCACCAGTTATCATCTGTGGATGTGTATTTTTATCAATATACATGTGATGCTAGCTTATGTGCTGAGTATGGGTATGCCTCCCTCAAAAAAATATGTCATGATTTAAATGTATTGTAACAGATTATCTCAGAAGTTGTTCTTAATCCCGACTTGTCACAAGGTAAAGCACTTTAGTCATCAGTCATCATTTCCAACTTTGTGCTTTAGGGGGAAATTTTTTATAATCCATTTTGTCACATTTTGTAAATAGGCCTCCTAATGGGATCAATCAACATCCTTTTCCCCTCGTCATCATCATTGCACAAATCCCTAAGCATGGCTCTTTCATTCCCTACAGTTTCTACCTAAAACTGCATCATTTGAGCCAATTTTAGGACCAACGCTCCCTACCCTCTTGTTGGACAATGTTCGCCTATAGGTTTCTCCACTATGGCCTGTGTTAATCACCTATAGGTTTTTTCCTTTTGCATCTGCTTTGGTTCTAGAAATTCGGGAAAAAGAGAGAGAATCCAAAAACCACCATTTCTAGTAGCTTCTAGGATTTTTTGTAACCATTTACCTCAGATAAAATTTTTGGATCCTATCCTACCCTACCTTGGAGTTTCCATCCATTATCCTTTGATCCCATCCTCCCATCAAAGGTGGATCTAAAAACATAGACTGGTAATTGGATAAGAATTCCCAACTTACCCCACTACTATATATATTTACAACCTTCCATATGCAATAGGTTGTATTTTGGAGAGTGATTCCACCCTCATGTTGTTGTTGTGAAAGATATCATTTCATGCATTTATGGTGACTGGAGGTGCACATTGTGACAAGGAAAGGAAAATAAATATTTGAGGAGGTCTTTTGGAAGATCAACACCTATTTATGGTTGTAATCTCCTTCCATTTATATTAATGCAAAGGGTTATTTGTTTTCCTATATGTGATGTCATTATTTCATGTATTTAAATACCATGTTTATCTATTTAATAGAATACTTGAGATGATGTTGTAGATATCCCGTAGTTTATTGGCTTGTGTTGTTTGACTGTGCAGGTTCTAATTTTGGAAATCGTAATTGGAATTGGAGCATTCAAGCTAAATAAGGAGCAAAGCATACGATGGATTCTAGGTAGGCTTCATCCTATCATATATTTACTTTAAGGAAAGGATTGGGTTCTTTGTCTCTCTATTGTTCTAGGTTAGCCACTAGGCCTGGGAAGATACTTTTTCCACAATCGTAAATCTTGCATAAAAATTTAGGTTGTAGTTAAGGTTGGGTCAAATTGAGAAGGAAGAGGGATAACTTGTTTTATCCATTTTTATAAAAAATAGTCCGACCACTCTATTTGTTTTCCACCTTCCATGCTACTAAGAATGCACATAGAGTTGCTTGGAAAATGTTGCATCTTGAAAAATTCATTTTAGAACTAACGAGGGAGCAAGATAAGCTTTTTCAAATGGGCACCTCAAAGATTCAAAGGATTATACCATTGTTTTGAATCTAACACAAGGGTTTCAAAAGAATCCAGTAGCATGTAGAAACAAAATAATAGGGAAAATAAACACAATGAGTAGAAGTCTAAATCTATCGATGAGATTCTTAGCCTTTGAATTAGATAATGAGCCTAGGCATTTTGAACTTAAAAATGGCATCATTGCTTTGAGCTTGAGAATATTTAACACTATCAAATATTTCTTCACTAAGTTTAAATCACTGATATTGGCGCTCAAATTGTGTGGAATTAAGAAGGAGTAACAACTTGTTCTATCCAATTTTGTAAAATTGGTCCAACCAAATTTCTGTTTCCACCTTCCATACTTCAATAATGCACTTGGATGAACTTGCGAAATTTAGACTCTTAACAACTTTGTTTTATAACTAACAAGTGAGCAAGAGAAACTTGTTCAAATGGGAACCTTGAAGGTTTCAAGGGATTACACACTTGTTTCCAATTCGTGCATAATGGATTCAAATTCATCTAGTAGCATGTAAAAACAAAAGAATAAAGAAAAGAAGCATAATAAGAAAAAATCTAAAACTATGCATGAGACATCCCATTCGAAGGCTGAAAAGCACAAGTTTGAGAAGGCCAAGTGTGCCTACTGAAATATTCTTGGATATTATCAACACAAGTTCATGAAGAAATATATTTCTCATCTTATATAAAGTTCCCTATTGATCTCAATTAAATTTCATCAATTGAACAATACTATAAGGCATAGGAAAATAATGATACATAGGATTAGCCTCATGCAGTTCTAACAATGGTATCTCCACCATCTCCTTGGGTACATGACTCAGGTGCTCATAGTATTATATGTAGATGATTCACTAATTACAAGTAGTTCATAGGCATCCATTATTGGTGTGGAGGATACCTTGAATGATAAGTTTTGAATCATAAATTTGAGTGTGTTACACCACTTCCTTGGGATTGAGATCACTCCATTTGATTATAGGATCATTGTCGGACAATCCAAATATGATTAGGATCTGATTTCACATTTTCTGATGGTTGATTTCAAACCTAATCCATTTCCCTTCCTCTTTTCTGTCAAACTTGAGGTTTCCTACTCCTAAACTTTTGTTGACAATTTTCCTACTCTTCACCTTTTTTTAATAATGCATGTAACAAATCCAGGATAAAAGTTAATGTATTGAAAGTTAATAAAGGTAAAAACAAGACCACAATTAAGCGACACTTATTCCAGGCTGAATGTTGGGCAAGATATCATAGTGCGAATCACTTGATGTGTTTATGGCTAAGGGAAAAATGGCAAAGGCAATGACTAAGGCTTTGAAAAAGGTAAATAGTAATTTTTGCACATTTATTTATGGAAATAAAGGAAATTAGGAGAAAAGGAAGGTGAAAGGTCACAGGATTCATGTGCGGAGGAAAATGAAGAAAAATAATGGAAAATGAAGAAAATATATGCCTCATTAATAAAAAGGCTTATGGGTTGGAAAGCTTTTTTGTTAGTTCAGTTTTGGAGCTCTCTCTCTATTCTCTCTCTATAACACTCTTTAACACTTAGAGTTTTCTTGCATCACTTCAGCATTGGATCAAGAAAGAAAAAGAAGACAAAGTAAAGAAAATATATAACAAGGAAAGGTTGGAACAAGCAAGCTTCAACAAGAATACTTATAGGTAACAAATTGCATGTATGATTTCCAAGTTGGTTTTGACATGAACGATATGTGCATGTTGGTATTTGGTTATTTTTATATCGGTGGCATGGTTTTTCCAGGTTTTGACAGTGGTTTTCAGCCTTGCCTCGCCATTTCTGGATAGCCATGGTATGATGGGATTTTTCTTGGTTTTGAGCTTTGAAATTGTCAGAAGTTTCCAGAAGTAGGGGAGGAGGTGGTCTCAAGAACATTCCCAAAGGCCTAGGAATCCCTTTACCACTAATGGCAGGATACACGGTAAAGCTTGAGGGTGGAGTCTTGGTTAGGGCCTAGTGATCTGGTGTGGATTATGATAAAGCCTAAAAAATTGGAGATGATAAATTCCTCGAGGATGGTGAAGGAACCTAAAGGCATTCCAAGCTCAGTTTGGTTTTGTGATCTCGACAACAGTTTAGATGAGATCGTGATATGGTGAGGGTGGAGGTGATTTAACCTATGGATTCCCTTGGTTTTTTTGGATTGGTTTATCCCATGAGATCCCACATTGATGCTTGGAATATGGCACGAGGGTGACTCACTGAAAGAAATATTCGGTTCATCCATTTCTATGGTCGGGTGGTATGTGGAATTCTCGAACCTGGTTGGCTCTTTCCTATGATTGATGAAAGCTAAGTTCTCTTTTGTTTGATTGGTAAATTTACTTGTTATTATGTGGCTTTAACGGTTATTATCTTATGGCTATTTATATGTTTAGATGTTTTCTATAAGCATGGATACATGATCAGTTTTAGTCATGGACCATTTCACGTTTTCACTTGTAACTGAAATAATAATGGATGCAAGACCTAATTGATGTTAAGAAAACTAATGGGAGAGGGCAGTGATCCTTCTTGTTAAGTCTCATATGAATTTTCAGTCCCTTATGCTCAGACTTGCATTCATGACCTGTAGGTTGCATATCTACCAAGTGTTTGACGGAATGTCAGTCCCAGTTGGGGATCGCTGGCTCTAGTCCTGGTTTTGGTTTTGGATGTATAATCATTGTAGTCATGTACTATATTATTTCTGAAAGTTACATCGATTTCTTGGTAGAGAGTTCGTCCCATCCTTGAAAAATAGCCTTAAATTTCGTAGTCGTTGGCACAACACTAAGCAAAAAGGCCACAGTCGCACTGATGCAGGCTTATGGGAGCGACTAGGGGTTTCCAGTCGCATGGAGGGCTTGGAAAGGGAGTGAATGGGTCTCTATCTTAGGGAAAATTTAAGTTAGCTCAGGGGATGGAAACCTGAAGCGGTTGAGTTACTCCTATAGGGTCCTTAGGCACTTGAGGGAAGTCGGTAAGGTCTATTTTTTTGACTCAATTTCCTTAAGGTTACCTAGGAGTTTGAGTCTTTTCCTAACATCCCCTCGTCTCATGTTTACCCCGGGTAATTTGGTGAAAGTAGGTAGATTTGAGGGGAGAGGTTCGTTATAGGTGGTATCAGAGCGGGTTGCACTCTCTTTGGGAAAATTCTGATGTTGTCAAGGTCCATGTTGTCACGAATGAGGTTATGGTATGAAGGATATGTCATTATGATGCTATTGCTATGTTATGATGTTGATGTGGTTGCTGAGATAGAGCAAGAGATGCAGATCATCAGAGCAAGGTTACAATGCTATACTTTGGGGTAAGAGAAGACCGTCATAAATGTATTGTACGTTTGACATGCAGGTATGTTTGTTAATGATTTTCATAAGAATTAGGGTTATGTACATGTTTGGAAGTCTCTAGTTGTTGTGGTTACATGTATGATGGATGTTAGCTAATTAGTGTGATCATATGTACATGTGTCGATTAGTCATGAAGGATAGTAACTTGTTGTTATATGCATTGTGGTCATATTCATGATGGTTATGGTCATTGTACTTAAGATCTTGATGTTATTATGTTTTGTGCTAATGTGGATTGAACTTTGTTATAAAATTATATATTATACAGCAATGGATCACATAAAATATGCGGAAATAAAAACACATAAAACATATAAAACAAGAGAGACACAGATATATGTGGTTCACCCAACTTGGGCTATGTCCACGGAGAAATAGCCATTCCTTCCTTTATATTACCCAAAAAAATGAAGAGACGCAACCTACAGCAGATCCGCTATAATATCCTCTACTCTTTAACAAAGTCCCCCTTTCTCTTTATCGCTCAGAATACACACACAATACATAGCCACAATACAATTACCTCATATGAATCGAGGGTTTTCCTTCTAGGGAAAAAAACCCTAAATTAAACATAACTTTTACCATTGGATCATCCGCCTAATGAACGGTCTAGATTGACTACTAAATTACAATATTTTACAAGGAAGTTTTACATCTATTTTTAGCTTCAAGGGCACTACCCCCAAAACCCCACCAAGGGACTGCTAGCCCCTGGACCCCCACAGGGGGGAAAAGTGCCCCTCGTGTGGAGGGGTGTACAATCTACCTGGGGTATACATACAGTTGAAACAAAGACCTTTGAATCAGGATGATAATCAAGCTCCACACCCAACAACCTATTCATATCGTTATGCTTATGATATTCAAGTATGAGTCAATATATTTTTGATATGGTGTCATAATAATCTATACTAACTATGCATATGTGATTTCTATGCATGAATGACAAATTTTTATGATTTTATGATGTGAACATGTTAGCTAGTTGCTATTATGGATATCATGACCTTAATTATGTTTGGTTGATATGTTGTGAAGTTATATCATGCTAATCTAGATTTATTGTGCAGATAAGATAGCCTCCCTTAAGATACATTGAGGTATGAGTTTGATTATGTTGTCTATTTGGAGTCTGATTATGTTGCCTATTTGGCATGAGTATGCTTTTGTCGTCTACTTGGGCTTGAATATTTGATCATTGTCATCTATTTGGTGTTTGACTGTTTGGTGTCTATTATGTCATTTATCTGTTTTTTGAATGTTTGACTACTTGCATTATATGATTTTGTATCTATAAGATTGCATGAAGGAATGATATTGTTTGATATGGTTGCACTAACACATATGTGTTGAGAATAAATGATATGTACTTGAGAGTAAGTAGGTGATAGTTGTAGCATTATGTATTATGACCGATGAATGTGAGTTGATTGTTGATTATGACATGGTTGTTATACTTGGTAAAGGTTGATTTCAAATTAATATATATGATGTCTTGATCTTTGGAACATGTGGCTGACATGTGTCTTCTGTTACAAGGCAATGTGCTTGGCACAACAAGGCGAGATAACTGGTATATTGTTATATTTATTTATACACTGATATGATTTATGTGTTTATGAAAGTATGATACATGGAAGTGCATGGAAAAGAGATTGCCACGAAATATTGGAGAAGGCCCAGGTTGATATTTCATTTGGAAGTGGTGGGAAGCCATGGGGATTGACTCATGGTGTTTTTTATTAGTCTTGTGATTTTGGTCTTTTGTGATTTTTTGTGCTTGATTGTGATTTTGTTTATGTCTAGTGTGGCCATACTACTTTGTTTGTGGTGTCGTAGTGCTATTTGTTTTTCATGGTTTTCTTCTTGGTTGCTTGTGGTTTTTTCCCTTTATGTTTTGAGGGTCATGGGAATTGGTTGGGAAGGAGGAAAGTTAATGGAGTTCAGGAAGAGCTAGGCGAAACCCAACAAGTAATGTAAGACTTAGATGAAGCTCTATGCATGAGTAAGGGAATCTGAAGGCAAGAGTATGACAGTTGGTTGAGTAGGTTGGTTCCATTGGGATGAATGGACAATGGTAGATCAGTCATCAGAAAGGTAATCAGGTAAGGTAAAGTAAATGAATTTGAGGCATTAGATGGCTTGTGTATGTTGGGAATTGTTGTTATCATTGTTGTGCATGTTCTGCGCAGATAAAGGGAGTTCTCTTAACCTAGACCTTATGATATCTGGTAATTATATTGTGACCATGATTGTTTTATTATGATATTTATATGGATATATGTATGTATGTATCTTTGTAGGTCGTTGATTAACATATTCGTTAGGATTGTTTTGTGTTAGTGTTCACATGCATATATGTGTGTGTGTGTGTGTGTGTGTGTGTGTGTGTATGCATTTGTCTGACAAATTTTTCAGGGATCATGATTGTTTTATGTTGATGTTTATATGTATCATGATCTCACAGGGTCATTAGGGATCATTCTTGTGGAGGAATGATTTCTTATGCAGGTGAATGACCTGAAGAGGTTACCGGTTTATGAGGAATAAAGTGGGAATAGTAGCCTTGGAAGAATTATGAGGTCAGTATTAGTGGATATGAATATGCCTATTTTTATGTTATGGATAGGTAATGTTGAGGGATACATCAGCAAAATGAAAGCAGTGTGATTTGTGTCATGTTGGGACAAGCATGGATAAGACACTAGAATTAAGGTTGCTTGGTAAGGACAATGTGGTCTATGGATGTGTAGTACTACTGATATGTATTTCTTGTACATGATGTACCTTTGATGTTGTGTGCATGTTTCATACACGATGTTTTTTTCATGTTGCATATATGATGTTGTGTCCATGTTTCATATATGATGTTATTTGCATGATTGCATTTGTGGTGTAGGGTACTGATGGTGCTAAGTACATGTCGTATATGTAGTGTTATGTACATGTTGTGAATTCGATGCTATGTACATTTGGTGTGATGTACATGTTGTATATCCAGTGCTATGTACATATGGTACAATGTACAGGTTGTACATGCAGTGTTGTGTACATATGGTGCAGTGTGCATCATTGTACATGTGGTGTTGCATTCATGTGGTGCTATGTACATGTGGTACATGTGGTGTTGCATGAATGTGGTGCTATGTACATGTTGTGCAGATGATGTTGTGTACATGTGGTGCTATGTACATGTTGTACAACTGGCGTTGTGTACATGTTGTGCAAGTGGTGCAGTGTACATTTGGTGTTGTTCTCATGTTGTGCAGGTGGTGTCGTGTATGTGTGGTGTTGTGTACACATTTTATAGGTGGCATTGTGTACAAGTGGTATTATGTACATGTTGTACATTTGTTAATGTGTACACGTCATACATGTTGTGTTGTGTATATTTTGTATGGTGTTATGGGTATTGTGTAGTATTTGTATCACGACATGTGTATTCGTGGTATTGTACGGTGTCTATGCATATATATTGTTCTTGTACATAGGGTGTAGGTGTATGTGTGGTTTTTTACACCAAGTGTAGGTGTATGTGTTGTGTTGTACACTGGGTGTAGGTGTATGTGTTGTGTTGTACATTGGTTGTAGGTGTATGTGTCGTGTTGTACACTGGGTGTAGGTGTATGTGTCGTATTGTACACCAGGTGTCAGCATATGTGTTTCGTTGTATATTGTGTATGTGTTGTACAATGTGATGGTACATACATGTATGGTATTGTTTGGACCTTTTTGTTGCTATTGAGGGTTGAGGCGGTTTAGTCTCTGGATTCCCTAGTCATTGCTATTGAGGATAGAGGTGGTTTAGTCTCTAGATTCCCTTGTTGTTGATATGGAGGGAGGGGGGCAGTTTAGTCTCTAGATTCCCTTATTGCTTAAAGAGAAGGCATTGGGTTCTTTTTGGGTTTGGAAACCGATTCACTGTGTGTATGTAAAGGATAAAGAACAAAGGCAGAAGCAAAGAATCATTTGAAAGATAAGTATAAGTATTCTTCTTCACTTTTTGACTATTCATGTGATATATGATTTTGATTATGATGGTTGTGTTTTGGGCTAACCAAATGTGATATGTTTATACATTATTATTTGGTAAAATATATGGTTTGAATTGTTGTGACAGGAAGTAAACAAGATTTCAAGTGTACCTTGTTGATGGGCCACTAATGAGGTATGATTTGAATTTATTTCAATTCCTTTTTAGTCTAATGGAAATTATGTGCTTGGTATAGGAAAGCACGAAGATGCCCCGTTGGGGTGGTTGAAATTGGTTGCAAGAATTATTAGTGGAAAAAGGAATTGGAAAAAGAAACAGTATGTTGGTAAATCACTTCAAGAGCATGGCCATTGTGGGACACTGGTACCCAAAAATGTCCATTTATTTCCATGATCATGCTATACTGATATGATGGTTTTTAGGCAGGGTTATGCCTTGGTTTTTAGGTATGGATATGCCTTGGTTTTTTTACCTTTAGATGTGAGGAATCCTTGCCAAAGGATGGATCGCCCAGTATAGGGGATGCCAGGGAATTTTGAAGGTGAGTGACTGCATGGAAGGGGGTGACCGGATTGCCTGAGGGACAATGTAGCATAGAAGGGAAGGTCGAGGATGGATTTGTTTGGTCATTATCATTTCCATATGGAATGAGATGCACATTGGGAGTGTGCCCTGGAATAATGAGTTGGTAGCTATTCACTGAGGGAACATGTAGGTCCAGGATTGTAGCACTGGACCTTGGATGCAACTTTGACTTTGGAAGTGGATTCTGGACTTCCTGGGAAGGAGGTTAATCGTGGTACTACCTTTGAGGGTGGAGGTGTGAGCTTATGGACTCCCTTGTTGCAGATTCTAGCATTGTATCCTTTTATTTGTTGGTTAAAGAAAATGTGCATATGTATATATGTGTATATTATTGTAAATACTACATGGAGATAGATTTATAAAGCTCCATAGACAATATGGTTATTTTTTGGTTGAAGAAAATGTGCATGAGTATATGTGGTTATTATTTCAAATACCATAATGAGTTGTGTTGTTAAGCTTCAGTAAGCGACATGGTTGTCATGATTGTCATGATGGTTTTTTATTTTGAGCAGTTTATTCATTGTAAATATTGCATCGATCTAAGTTATAAAGCTCCACCTAACCTTCTTAGACTCTACAACTGTCACTCACTAGAAGAAAAAAATTTATATGAGACCATGAATAAACCACATAAGAAATTAAATAACAAATAAATAGAAATATGGAAACGATACATACATCCTTGCCCTTGGTTGTCTCAAACTCTTATGGAATCATCATGCTCTAATCAACACTATGGCAGTGACAACCATGAACAATTAAGCCTTAAATATTTGAACCCCATATGAATTTTTGTATCAAATTATTAGGGAAAACTTGAATCTCACACCCATTAACAAGATGATAACACCTTAAAATCATGACAAAAGAAAAAATCAGTATGCAAAAAACAAATATTTCAATGGGTTAAAGGATAACATTATTTTGTAGGAGAAAAGCATGACTCACCCAACCTTTTCTCTACATTTTCAATGTTCAAGGTATCTTCACAACTCAACCTTCTTAGACTCTACAACTATAGTTTCTCATTATATAAATCAAATAAATATAACTGAGTATGATAAAACATATAATAAATTAAATAAGACATCAATGCAATCATCGTTTCCCATTCCCATGGAATCAATAGCCATATATAATTTTAAGTGAAGTGCACTACATATTGAGAAAGGTGTTTCACCTTCATTTATGAATAGTAACTGTAATCCCATCTCAATTGCTTTATCTGCATACCACCTTCCTTTTTTCCCTTCCTCATTCTTTATTCATCATCCTTCTTGTAATGTGCTCTCCTTCTCTACAAGAAAGAAAGGGGAGAATTAACTTAAGATATTCAAAGGAATAGTGTTGGTAAGCTATTTTAAAACAAAAAATCATTAATAATAGGAAACATACCACCCTTAGGGTTTGTTTTATAAAGATGAAAAATATATTTTTTATTTCACTTATTCTATCTTACTAGAATATACCATTTGCATTAAATACAATACAATATTAAAATTGTAATACAAGTTAAACTAAAGAATGGAGGGAAATAATTATTCATACTATGGAACACACCTCCCTTAGCATTTTTTTTTTATCAATATGGGGATTCCATTTTGTATTTTACTTACTCAGGCTCACTAGAATGGGCCATCTACAATATATACATAATAAAATATCATAATTGTAATACACTTTCAAGGAGAGAGATATGGGTATAAACCTATCATCAACTTACTTTTGAGTCAATTTATATTCCATGCTATATCTGAGACAATATAAATATTATAAACTAAATGTACTTATATTACTAACAATACATAAAAGTTTTTATTTTATTTTATTATTTAGATAAATCATTATTTTGTAAGAAGTAGCTTACTCGATCTAACTTACCCTCCTCCTCCATGTACCACGTTGCATGGTGTGTGTGTGAAACAACAATTGGATACACCTATCTTGTCACATATTGGAATGTGTCTAGAGTTGGTGGATCATGCCACCTACCATGCAATGGGAAAAGGTTCCATCCTTTTTTGGATACCTTCAAATAAGTTGAATGATTTATTTTCATTCTTGGTTTAGAGAAGATCCTTATTTTAGCATCCTAAAAAAAAAACTCTACATTGTGTCATTAATAGACATCATTAGACATCATATCCTATGTTTTGGCCAAAACGGTTCAAGTTGGTGGCTTGCAGGTTAGACTGCAAATATAACCAATGAAGCATGATGCACTTGTGCATAGTAGGACACGGTGTGTGAGATTTTCCATAATTGCATTGGTCACATACACCATGGAGAACATACTATATTGAAAAAAATGTTAAAAATATTGTCAAAATTAAAGATCAAGAAGGAAGGAGTATTCAAAGAATGTGTAACTCGAAAGCATTCCAACGTTGTTTTCTAGTAGTGAACACAGATTGAGAGGGATTATTGATCTGATCCCTTCATACATATGTGGACATAAGTATTCCTCTTATTTGAAAAATTAATATATATTATGGTACCTTATTTGATGATTCCTCACACTATACTTGGATCTATTTTATGAATATTAAGGACAAAGTGTCTATTAAGTTCAAAATTTCCTTGGTTGAAAATAACAAAAGTGACAAAGAAAAAATCACTTTGTTTGCATAATGGAGGTGTGTATACTTATAAAAATTTTGATTTTTTTTTGTAGGAAAGAATGGAGCAAGAGGTTGTTGAGAAATTGATCCCTTAAATCTTGTAGTAGAACATGATTGTAGAAGGGAATAATAGCTCTATTGTTGACAATATAAGGCCTTCATTTAGGACATGGGTTTGCATGTGCTTTTTTGGGTGTGATGAAACATCAAAGGTTTTTCATGTCTACATTCTGATGCAACAAAAAATAGTGGTGAGAAGAGATGTGGAGATTGGTCAAGATGTGTGGTGCACAATATGTCACAAAGAGATTCAAAGGAAGGATATCACATTCTTACTATCTACTTCAACCTGCTAGAAGTTGAGATGAAATACTTAGAGATTACATGATGGTTATGATCATGTACAAGAACTTTGTAACCTACCTCCTCCAACATTTACCCACTTTCATTGGTTGACCAGGGGTAAACATGATCTGAGGTTCACTATGATAAGACTCAACCTCCTATATGACCTTAAGGAAATAGATTTGACAACTCAAGACCTTACTGACCTCCCTCAGGTGCTGCAATACCAAGAGCTACCCAACCCCTATAGGTGTCCAACCCCTAAGATAACTCTCTTTTTCACTGACTTATAGCCTCAGTATCTCCCTTTCCAAGGCCTCCATGTGATTGTAGCCCTCTAGTCGCACTCATAGGCATGCTTCCTGACAACTGTGGAATTTTTTCAGTCAATTCTATGCCAACAGACATGAATTCTGAGCCAATTTTTAGGGTTATGACTCAAGCCTCTGCATAGAACTCAGTGAAACTTCCAGAAATGATAAATAACATAGAAACAAAGCTTATAACCCAAAACTTGAACAAGGACTTAACTGGACTCCTCCTAACCAGGACTGAAATTACATCAAACACATGGTGAACATGTAACCTACCAGTCATGAATGCATATATGAACATAGAGATCTCAAATTTATTTTAGGTTTAACAAGAAGGACCAATGCATTCTCACAATCATTGTCATAACACCAATTAGGTCATGCATTCATTAACCAGCCATTCATTAAATAAAATTTGATAGGAGCCATACTTAAATATGTCACATAAACATGCTTATAACCATCATATAACTAAAAAGATAAAAATGATAAAACAACCATTAAAGCCACATAATAACAATTATACTTAATCATCAAGACGAGAAACTTAGATCTTATTAACCATATGCAAAATCAAACCAAGTTAGAGACTTCCACATACCACCCGACCATATATTTAGCTGAACCAAATATTTCTTTCAGCCAAACACCCATGTGTCATATTCCAAGCATGAATGTGGGATATCATGGGATAAAACAATCTATAAACAACCACGAGAATCCAAAGGTTAAACCACCTCCACCCTCACCATACCATGATCTCACCTAAATTGGTTATGAGATGAAAAAACTAAAATGTGCTTGGATGCCTCAGAATTCCTTCACCATCCCTCGAGGAATTTTCCTGTCTCCTCCCACCTATTGCAGGTTTCCTAAAGAAAAACATCTCTGATAGCATTATGATAAATGTGTTGTCCTTGATGGAAACCTATATAATGAGTTGTTCTTAATGACAAACTATCTGAAGAATATGTCAACATTATCACAAAGAGTTTGGAAAAAGGCACAACAATTCATAGACTGAGGAATGATGAAGGTGATGTTTTGAGAAATACATGTTGGTTTTGTAAAGAAAATCCGTGTACATATGTGAGTATGGAGAAGAGAAAGCGCATACATTTTCCGCACTATGGTATTCTAAATACCAAGGGTATTTACCATGGTATTGGCCCATAGTATTGAGCCCAAAAACCAATATTTGATCCCATCAAAGAATACCATCGAAATTAGTATGGTTTTGACCCATGGTATTGGCTAAGGCCTAAACTATATAAGGAGATGAAGATCAAAGTGTTTTGGTGTGAAAGTGATGGGTATTTGATGAATAGTTCAATCTGAAGCAAGTGTGCATGGTAAGGGTTATTGATGAGTGTTTGATCTGAAATAATTGTGCACCGAGGAATATGATTATGGATCATATCTAGTAGATCTGAAATGACTATACATTGATAAATTACATATGGATTTGTTTGGCTTGTTATATTAATTTTTGACACATGTTTTATTATTTATGTTGAGATATAGGTTCTTTTCAGAAGATATGATGTGCACCAAAGGTATAAGTCAATAATTGTAGATTTGTACGTGGGTTTGATAACTAAAAGTTGTGTGCATACGCGGGTTTGATAACTGAAGGGCGTGTGTACATGCAGAAGTGGTTTATGGGGAGAATGTATATATCCTAGTGTTTTTCTGAATATGATATGTGACGATTTTAATCAGTCTTACAAAGTTTGATGTTGTTTGTCAATGAAGTCTTCCTTGATGATTCAGGTTTAACTGAAATGATTAGAGTTGAATTGATTGTGGATTGATATATTTAAGAGTGATGATGATGTTAGTTGTATGTGATCGAAGATATGTGATGGTTTTGTGATTATTTCAAAATGATTTAGTGGTTATGTAACTCAGTTTTTATTTCAGAATGAGAGTGATTCAGTTCTAGGGTTCGGTACTTTTAGATCTGTACGTAGGTATACTTCAAGGAAGTTGCATATACACATGGATATTCTAAAGAATAGTCACGTATTTATTCTAAAATTTTGTTGATCAGGGTTTACAGTTGGTTCAATGAGTTGATGTTGTGTTTGGGTTCAATGTTGATATTTTGTTTTTAGCTTAAATGATGGTAGTGGGTCCAGTATGAAAATTTGATGAAAAGTGGCTTACAAGTTGTGATGTTTTGAATCAGGGGGTCGGATCTCCCTTCAAATGGGTGTTGGATAATGAGAGAAGGTTGTAGCCTTCTACAAGTGGGTTCCTGCATGCTCGTATGAGTATGTGCCAATACAATATTGTGATAATTATTTCATCATAATAAAAATAAGACGGAGATGACAACAACGGTGGTTTTCTCCCACATTAGATTTCCACCTAAAAATCATGGTGTTCATATGTGTTTCTTATGTGTGATGTTTTATTATGTTCTTATTGCACATGGTTGCTATCTATCTAAATCTGATAAAGTACTGACATATTGGTTCAAGATAAATAGATTTTAAATTAACTGAAATATAAGTTGACTGGATATACCCTATTTTTCTGCATAGAATTCATGTGCATACACATGTTTACTTCGAAATAATCTCGTACAAAAATCATAATAAGAAAAATACATCAAATTTTTAAAATACCAATACATTCCCCCTCTCAGTATTTCTCCTAGCAATTGGTATCGGAGAAGGTCCTTCAAACGAAGCTTGACTGCTTGAAGGAATATTCATCAAGATGAGCAATCAAGAGGGGGCAACATCTATCAGGCCACCATTATTCAACGAAACCAGTCTATTTTTCTGGAAGGTAAGAAAAAGAGATTACCTGCAGTCACTTCGAGAAAATGTGTGGGGAATCATTGAATGAGGCTATCAATATCCATCCTCCATTCCCATAGATGAATAAAAAAAGAATAAATATGAGACCAATGAAAAGGCATTCAATTCTTTGTTAGGAAGCATGGCAGAATTAGAATTTTTCAAAGCCATGCAGTTGAATACGACAATGGCTATATGGGACAAGATCATCCAAATATATGAAGGTGGCACCAAGGTAAAAAGTGTCAAACTTAAAAATCTTAGAATTCAATATGAAACTCTTAGAATGCACAATGATTAAAGTATCGCAAAATTATTTCTTAGGGTAGATGAGATCATGAATTATATGAGAAATATTGATGAATATATAAAATAATCATCATTGGTTTAAAAAATATTAAGGTCTCTAACTCCTAGATTCAATTCGAATTTTTTTTCCATACAAGAAATCTAGGACTTGAAGAATCTTATTGTTGAACAACTTCATGGGATTTTAACAGCCTAATAAATGAGAAAATGGAGTCCCTTAGATATAAGAGAAGTTGCATTCAAAGCTACTTCAAAAGGAAAAGAAAAGGAAGAACCAAGTTATTATTAGAAGAAGAAGAGGCAAACTTCGTAAAGAAACTCCAAGTGGGTACTGGAATATTAAGAGGTAAGCTTCCCTTCAAGTTTTTTGCTTTTGGTAGAGTTGACCATTATGGTGCTAAGTGTCCCTATAGAGAAAACCATGAGAAAGGGAAATCAAATACAAAAATAAATAGGAGAAGGTTTGAAAACAAGAGAAGTTTTTATACACATGAAGATAGTGATGGTATTTCAAATGGTGAAGAAAGTGAGTTTGATCAAGAATATGTATTACTTATGGCATTTGAAGATACAATTATTAATGAGTCTGATTAAAATTTCATGGATGCCTGATGCAGGAGCATCTTGCTTGAAAAATCATTGTATATTTGGTTGAGTTAGGGGGTCTAATGTTTGAAAAAAAAAATTATTAATAGGAAATTTGTATATTTTTAATGATTTGAGTGAGAAATATGTGTGTGAGGTTTTTAAATTTAAATATTCTCACATAATTGATAATACGAGAGATATTAGACATGTGAATATCTCATAAAGATCTTAGGGATTAGGAAGTCCTAGAATAGGGATTTAGTTGACTCAAAAATGGATTTAGAGGATTTTTAGGATATGGTTGAGTAGATTGTGGATCTCAACTAGAATTGGTTGCATAATCCTTTTATATATATTTTTAAGCCTCAAAGGCATTAGGGGAGGCCATTTCAATGGAAAAAAATCAGGCCATAGATATATGATAGAGGATAAATTCTGAGTATACATACATGTACAGAATTTGTATGAATGAAATGGTATTCATGTTATATAGCATTGCCTCTGTGTATGTTCTCTCTATATAATTAACACAGATTTGGTTACTGTCATCACAACCGTGGTTCGAAGGTAGAAAGGAGCAGTAGGAACACCGCTTACAAAAGCGATCATCGACCAACCTTTACGAGATCTCTTGCTACTCAGAAACGATCACCACATTTCTGCTTTGGTTTAGGAGGTTGGACTGAGACAATTGTAGACCCAAATTACCACAAAGAGGTCAAGATTTTTGATCTCTGATTATTACTTGTATAGATTGCAATGTTCAAGCTTGTTCATCGATTTCCAGCGATCGGTGAAATGGTTTTCGTGGAGCCATACACATAAGAAATGAGATGGTTTTATTTCCATCAGCTGGTTGAAGGCCTGTGGTAATCCTGAAACTATTGTTTGCATTGTGTCGTGGGTAATCCCTAAACTGTTGAATTGTTGATTTCTAATTTTATAATTCAGACTTGGTTGATAATTTTGGTGAGAAGTCGATTGGATTTGTAAATATGATAAGTAAGGTTCTTTAACAGAGGTCTAAAGGCCCCAAGGCCGACATATCAATTCATGTTCAGATATCTTGTATGTCGGTTCACGACTGTAATATAAATGAGTCGAATGATTTTTCACGAGGTCACTGTTCATTTCAGTGCATTCCTATGTGAGATTTTTTTTTGTTCGAATTTCAATGTCTATCCAAGGAGATAAAGGCACCATCAGACATGCCATTGTTGAAGTCTACGTTGTGTTGAAGCACTGTAAAAAAAATTCGAGACCTGTTGAATGACAAAGAGGAATTTCTGTTATAAACAGAGGAGTTCAATTTGGCTAAGAATTTGAATTGGGTTAATGAACTCTACCATATGGATTTAAGAAGCACGAACAGGGCGAATGGAGTAAATATGAAGGGTTAATGGTAACCAACAGGCGTAGCCAAGGAGGGTGTTTTGTTCTTGAACAACAGTTCTGTTCCTATTCACAGAGTTATGTTCCTGTTCTAGAAGTTTGGTTCCTATTCCCTTTCTAGCAGTTAGGTTCTGGTTCTCAACTCCACAATTTTCATGCTTGAAGCAAGACTAAAGGTAAACGAGCACATGGGTTTTAAGGAATAGAGTGTTGACATGCTCTTATGTTCCCTTAATCACGCTCAGGTATTCCATTAGCACAAAAATCTGAAAACTAATCCTTCCATGTTTATGTAACTGATATGAGCGCAGTTGCTAAATGAAATTAATAGAGATGGAAGGGTTGAAGTCTCTTTCTGGAGACTTGTAGTGTAGCCTAGTGTTTTAAAGATGCCTATGATGGAGTTATGACCTGGTAGGTCATCAATTGGTATCAGATGAGTAAAAGCTCTTTGGAGGAAATCTAGAGCAGAGTTATGTTCTTGAAGTTGTATATGCAGATATAATTGTGATTGTAGGAAGAAAGGATCAGATTTTAAATATGACAGACACACAGAGATAAAGTGTGGAACAATATGGGGAGTAGTTGATACTCGTAAGGAGAATTTGCTGAAAATTTGCAAAGGTAAATGAACAGGGAATATTCCATCCAAAGTGAAGATGAATGGTGTAAAAAAATCATGCAAAGATCTAGAGGGTGATATGGTATGTTTTTATTTTTAACTCTAGGTTTGAGGATTGTGTATGCAGATTTCAGGTTACAGATAAAGAGGGTGTCAACAGCAAAGACAACCGAGAGGGTTTGTAATGAATAAATTTTTGTTCTCAAGAGGAAGGCCATGTGAGCTCTTAAACAGTGGTAGAACCTTGAATAATTCCAACAGAGGTTGGATTGGGAGGACAAGTGAATGTTCTCAAAGGAAGTGGAAGTTGTAGAGCCTAAAAGAGCAAAATAGTTTGCTCAAAGTATGGTTTCAGAGGTAGAGAACCATAGATAAATCTTAAGGAGATAGCTTGGTAATGGAAGGTATCAATAGATCAAGCTTAAGGAGAAAAGCTTGCTAAGATATCAAAGGCATGTATGAAGACTTGTTGAAAAGGGAGGCTTAGGTACAGTCCACAACTGAACAAGATGGAGTTCACAAAGGAGGGGAAGCCAATGATCACTGAAGGTCGTTGCAGAGGTTTAGAAAGAAGCCACAAAAAAATAAGAAAAGAGAAGGAAGATGCCAAGGAAAATGGCATGAGAAAGCGTCATGAAGAGATTGAAAGAGAGAAAGATGAGATAACATTTCATCTTGAGTTATTGATGGAGATGTTACAGAGGAATAAGGAAGACCAGAGGTATGTTTGGATTATGAGAAGAAAATTCAAATGGTATATATTTCAAGTGAAGTGGGAACATATATTGAATGCTCAACTGAATGAAGAGTTACTCATAATAAATGAGTATGAGGAGGAAGTTTTGGTATGTGAACAAGAACATGGCCCGTTGTTTTTTTGGAAAGAAATGAAGATACAAAGGAGTATTTGTTGAAAGAACCGGAGTATGAGAGTGTGATTGTAGTAAGAAATGAAGGAGTGTCTCAAACTTTGATTGAGATAGAAATATGTGTTAGTTGCCAAGTTTCTGATGTATTGGCTGACAGAGAAGAAAAGGTGTATGAGTATGTAGTCAAAAATATGAAAGACATTTGATTCTTGAAAGTAAATTTGAAGATAAGAAGCAGCAAATCGAAATTGGAGAAGAAGATGTTAACGAAATCAATAAGGAAACAAGAAAAAATGTTTGTTTGATTGATGAACAGTGGAAGTTAATGATGAACCAGTCCAGATGGAGAAAGATGATAGCAGAAGTGATGATCAATAAAAATTTGAAGTTGATTGAAGAAAGGAAAATGAACCAGAATATAGTAGACATGTAGCAACAACAAAGGTGCAAAGCATTTTGACAATTAAAAAATAAGGTTTGGGACCTTGGAGGTTTTCATCAGCATATGAAATCACATGATTGGGAGATCATGAATGTTTTCAACTTTGGGAGTCTAATGAAGGAGCATCATGCTTGAACAATCATTGTATATTTGGTTGACTTAGGGGGTCTAATGTTTGATAAAAAAATAAATTTATTAATAGGAAATTTGTATATTTTTAATGATTTGAGTGAGTAATATGTGTGTGAGGTTTTTAAATGTAAATATTCTCAAATAATTGAGAATACTAGAGATATTAGACTTGTGAAGATCTCATAAAGATCTTAGGGATTAGGAAGTCTTAGAAATAGGGATTTAGTTGAGCCAAAAGTGGATTTAGAGGATTTTTAGGATATGGTTGAATATATTGAGGATCTTAACCAGAATTGGTTGCAAAATCCTTTTGTATATATTTGTAAGCCTCAAAGGCATTAGGGGAGGCCATTTCAATTGAACAAAATCAGGCCATAGATATATGATAGAGGAGAAATTATGAGTATACATACATGTACAAAATTTGTTTGAATGAAATGGTATTCATGTTATATACAATTTCCTCTGCTTATGTTCTATCTATATATTTAACATAGATTTGATTATTGTCATCATGAAAATGGTGCGAAGGTAGAAAGAAGCAGTAGGAACACCGCTTACAAAAGCGATCGTTGACCAGCCTTTACAAGATCTCTTGCTACTCAGAATCAATCACCACATTTCCACTTTGATTTAGGAGGTTGGACTGAGACAATTGCAGACAAAGATTTCCACAAAGAGGTTCATATTTTTTATCTCTAATTATTACCTATATAGATTGCAGTGTTCAAGCTTGTCCATCGATTTCAAGCGATCAATGAAATGGTTGTCATGGAGCCATACACATAAGAAATGATATGGTGCTATTTCCATCAGCCAGTTGAAGGCCTATGTTAATCCCAAAAATATTGTTTGCATTGTGCTGTGGGTAGTCACTAGACTGTTGAATTATTGATTTTTTTATTTTATAATTTAGACTTGGTTGATCACTTTTATGAGAAGTCGATTGGATTTTTAGATATGATGAGTAAGGTTCTTTAACAGAGGTCTAAAGGCCCTAGGCCCGAAATATCAATTCATGTTTAGATATCTTGTGTGTTGGTTCACGACTGTAATATAAATGAGTTGAATGATTTTTCACGAGGTCGTTGTTCATTTCAGTGCATTCCTATGTGTGATTTTGTTTTGTTCAAATTTCAATGTCTATCTGAGGAGATAAAGGCACCATTAGGCATGTCATTGTTGAAGTCTGCGTTGTGTTGAAGCACTGTAAAAAAAATTCGAGACTTGTTGAAAGAAAAAGGGGAATATCTATTATAAATAGATGAGTTCAAGTTGGTTGAGAATTCAAATTGTGTTAATGAACTCTACTAGATGGATTGAAGAAGCACAAACAAAGATAATGGAGTAAATATGAAGGGGTAATGGTAACCAGCAAGCATAGCCAAGGAGGGTGTTATGTTCCTGAACAATGGTTCTATTCATTTTCATGGAATTTTGTTCCTATTGCGGAAGTTTAGTTCCTATTCTCGTTCTAGCAGTTAGGTTATGGTTCTCAACTCCATGATTTTCATACTTGAAGCAAGACTAAAGGTAAACGAGCACATGGGTTTTAAGGAATAGAGTTTTGACATGCTCTTGTGTTCCCTTAATCACGCCCAGGTATTCCATTAGCACAAAACTCTGAAAACTAATCCTTCCATGTTTATGTAACTGATATGAGCATAGTTTTTAAATGAAATTAATAGAGATGGAAGGGTTGAAGTCTCTTTCAGGAGACTTGTAGTGTAGCCTAATGTTTTAAAGCTACCTATGATGGAGTTATGACCTAGTAGGTCACCAATTCCATAGAAGAAAAATATATTTTTATTGAATAAATAATTCAGCTTAAAATTGGTTTATAAGAAGCTAAATTAGCAGAAGAAACTTTGAAGAAATAAATCTTAAAAAAGGAGAAGCATAATGAAAATTTAGAATGTGAAATAGTAAGTCTAAGGAAGGAAATTGAGAAAGAAAAAAGTATTAATCTTATATTTTCTAAAGGATCTGAAAACCTTAGATGAAATCATCAAAGTAGAATGCTCCCCTCTTATAAAGACAAGTCTTGGATATAGTGAAGAAACATCAAAGACTGTAAAGTCTTCTACATAAACAAGAAGTTATCTTAATGTGGTAAAAAGAATCAGTCAACAAAACTCTAGCCTCCAGCAAAAGAATAAAGGATCAAATAATTATTAGGTAAATTATTCTCGGTTCAAACAAAGAGAAAACAACACTATAAGGTACTATACTCCCATAAACTTCTACTTTAATGGTCAATGCTTCGCTTGCCACAAATTTGTTCATAAGGTTGCTCAATGTGTTTCTTACAAAAATATCATGACTAGAGAATCAAGAAAACAAAAGAATGAGAGTGGGATAAAGAAACACTCTTACAATACCTTCTCACCTCTTCAATATGAAATTGAATGCTCTTTCTACAATAACTTTGGGCATAAATAATCTGAATGCAGGAGCAAAGGGCGATCAAAACCTTAAAATGATAAAATGGCAATAACATCTAAGGTATGGAAAAAAAGACCATCAAATATGAGAAATGTGGTATAGCTTTATATGCAGGAAATCAAGAAAACCTATGGTACATTGACAGTGGATGATTAAATCACATGACAGGTGATAAAGACAAGTTTATGTCTTTTAATGAAATAAAGAAATAAAAGAATGTAACCTTTGGAAATAATTCACCTGCTGCTATCAAAGGAAAAGGAACTGTTTTTCTAAAAGAAAAAGTTAAAGCTAGAAATGTTTTGTTTTTTGATGGATTGAATCATAAATTGTTAAGTGTTAGTTAGATGTGTGATCAAGGGAATGAGTTTGTTTTCATATCAAATAATTGTGTGGTTCGGAATATCGATACAAGAAAAATCGTAATAAAAGGAACAAGAAATCCAAGTAATGTCTATGTCTTGGAAGGTGGTCTAGAACATTGTTACTTAAGCAAAGCAGCAGAAAGCTGGTTGTGGTACAAAATATTAGGACATCTAAGCTTCACCCAAATACATAAGTCAAGCAAGCTAGGAACAATTCGTGACTTGCCCAACATCTCTCTACCAAAAAGTACTATATGCAAATCATGTCAATTTGGTAAGCAAACCAAAGTACAATTCAATGCCAAAGAAGGTTCCACAAGTAAGCCACTTGAACTTATTCATAATGATTTATGTGGGCCAATGAGGAAAAATTCGCCTCGATTTGAACACTATTTCTCTTTTTTAATTATGACTTTACTAGAATGTGTTGGATAGGCTTATTAAAACATAAAGATGAATCATTTGAAGAATTTAAAGTCTTAAAAGATTTAGTAGAGAATGATTTAGACTTAAAAATCAAATGTATCAGATATGATAGGGGAGGAGAATTCATATCAGATTAATTTTTCGACTTTTGTGAAAAACATGGCATCAAGAGGTAGTTCTCTATAGCTAAAACTCCTCAACAAAATTGGGTAGTAGAAATAATGAACAAAACAATTTAACAAATGGCACGTACCATGCTTGATGAGTTTGGGACACCTCATACCTTCTGGGTGAAGCAATGCATACAATGGTAACTATTCTCAACAAATCCCATGTCTATGTAAACCGTGATAAAACTCCTCATGAAATTTGGTTCGGTAAGCCTCCAACTGTTAAGGATTTTAGAGTCTTTGGAAGTAAATGTTACATAAATAATAATGATGATAAGCTTGGAAAGTTTGAAGCTAGAGCAGATGAATGAATTCTACTTGGTTAGTCCTCTAGAAGTAAAGGATACAAATGCTACAATAAAAGAATTCAAAATATTATTGAATGTATTGATGTTGTAATCGATGAAGCATGCACAGGATCCAAAATGGAAACACCAATAGATGATGAATGTATTTCCACAACAAGCCAAAGGGATGTATGGGAAGAAACTAGTGAAGTATCAGAAGAAGGAATTAACAATACAAAATCATCAAAAAAAAACTCCAACGAGGTATGTTCAAAAAAATCATCCCGAAACTCAAATCCTAGGTGAAAATGAAGTTGGAGTATAATCTAGAAGATCCCTTGTTGGAACTCATATTTATCTAGCCTTAATATCCACAATTGAACCACAAAATGTAAATCAATAAAGCAAAGATGAATGTTGGGTAAAGGCTATGAATGAGAAACTTGACCAAATAGAAACGAATCATACATGGGAATTAGTACCAGGACCTCATAATAAGAATGTTATTGGGACAAAATGGGTATTGAAAAATAAATTGAACAATAATGGAGAAGTAATTAGAAATAAAGAAAGACTTGTTTGCAAAAGGCTATGCTCAACAAGAAGGAATAGAATTTGAAGAAACAGTTGCACATGTTTTCAGACTTGAATCGATAAGAATGTTTCTTGCCTTTTCAAGATTTCATCATTTCAAAGTCTATCAAATGGATGTTAAATATGCATTTTTAAGTGGGGACCTAGAAGAAGTCTATATTTAACAACCTGAAGGGTTCATTATAGGAAACAATGAAAAACTTGTTTGCAAAATCAAGAAGGCATTATATGAGCTAAAACAAGCCCCTCGTGCATGGTATTATCGCCTTGAAAAGTATCTTCAACAACAAGGCTTCACAAAGGCATCTGTAGATAGAAACCTATACATAAATATGGTTGATGGTAAACTTTTAGTTATTGTTGTTTACGTTGATGGAATCATATTTGGCAGTAATGAAGAGTCCATGAGTCAAAGGTTTGCTTCTTTCATGCAACAATAATTTGAAATGTCATTACTTGGTGAAATAAAGTACTTTCTTGGTTTACAAGTACAACTAGCAAATAATGGCATCTTTATCTCACAAACAAAGTACCCCGAGCAGATTCTGAAGAAATATGGGATGGAAGAATACAAACCGGTATGCACACCAATGATGACAGGATGTAGTCTCAGATCACATGATGATTCTCTCACAATCAACCAACCAAAATACAGATCCATGATCGGAAGCCTACTTTATCTTACTGGAACAAGACCAGATATTGTGCATGCAGTTGGGAATGTTGGACGATTCCTAGCCAGTCCAAAAGAAAATCATCTTCAGGCAGTCAAAAGAAGATTAAAATATATACAAAGCACTCAAGACTTTGGTTTATGTTATTCCAAAGATGCAGATCTTACTCTTCATTTTTACACATATGCAGATTGGTCAGGAAATGTTGATGATAGAGAAAACACTAGTGGAGGAGAATTCTACATGGGGCCCCGCTTGGTATCATGGTTCAAAAAAAAAAAAGCTCCATTGCTTTATATACTGTAGGACCATAATATGTTTTTGTTACATCTTGTTGCACATAACTTATATGGATGATGAAAAAATTGTACGATATTCAAATCAATTGTTCTCCACCCATTTCCATTTTAATTGATAATACAAGTGCTATTATTATTTCTAAAAATCCTGTTATGCACTCCAAGACCAAGCATATTCCAATTAAATATCATTTTATAAGAGAACATGTGCTTGAACAAAAGGTCAAACTGGAATATGTTCCCTCAAAAGAACAATTTCTTGATATATTTACAAAGCCTCTTTCACGTGATGCATTTGAATATCTCAAACAGAAATTAGGAGTGGTCTTTGCTTCATCACTCTGTTAATTATTCTGATCAATCCTTCAAGTTTAGGGGGAGCACTGTATATGTTGTCATGATTATGATTCCCATGGTTGTGTTGATATCCATTTTTTTATTGCTGACAGTGCATCTGGTATAGTCACAATGAACAAGTACATATAGTACATGCTTAACGGAAGTTATAGTCATGAATTTTTAGTACTTTACGTGGATTCTATGAAGAAAAATTGTGTATATACGCGAGTTCTTATTTAAACAATTGCGTATGTTTTTCTATGATGAAGGAACAAGCTGAAGAAAATATTTCATTTTTTCTTATTGATTCTAGAATTGGTTGATTACAATATGATAATGTTGCTTTGATGAACTATCTAATGTATGAATAAATTGTTGGCACAAGTTCAGGGGGATCATTGAAATGTTGGCAGTATATTTTCTTATGAATGTGTTGGTACATAATGATGCTTATTGTTGGTAATGCTGCTGAATATACTCATGTAGTTTCTACTGTCACATACAAGATCCTACATATGACGGTTGATAAATACTATCTTGGTCTTGATAACTCACTATTTTAGGTATTTTATTTTGGTTATAATTTTCATATCTCTCTCTTGATGTAAAAGTCGTGTAGATATTTTGATGTAATCATTGTCATATTCTGTCATGTAAGGACTATTAAGGTCAAGTCAATTCTATAATCATATGTTGAGGATGTTATGTAATGATGAGTCAAATATGTAATCCCACTACGTTGGGAGATTGGTCAATATGAGTCATTAGCGATAGGAAAGGTCATGTCTAGTTACTTATTTGTATATATTCAAGGAATTAAACATGTGATCAGGGGGAGCATGGTCAGTATATAGTGTTCATTCTCAACATATTAGATCTACAGTGCTCATATCAACAAAGGAAAAAGTAGCCTTCATTCAGAATTGGTCATCCCTTTTCCCTTGATGTCAAAGGGGGAGAGTAGTTTGGTGTTTGAAGAGAGAATGCTTGGAGAGAAGATTGGTATGGTTACAAGTGTGATTGGTAACCAAACACCAAAGTGGTTTCCATCAAGTCCAAAGGGGTATATTTTTAGCATTATGACAAATGTGTTGTCCTTGATAGCAACCTATATGATGAGTTGTCCTTAATGACAACCTACCTGAAGAAGATGTCAACATGATGATAAAGAGTTTGGACAACGACATAATGGTTCAAAGACAAAGGAATGATGAAGGTGATGTTTTGAGAAATACATGCAGGTTCTGTAAAGAAAATCTGTGTACATATGTGAGTATGGAGAAGAGAAAGTGTGTACAGATTCAGCACCATGGTATTCTAAATAACAGGGGTCTTTACCATGGTATTGGCCCATAGTATTGAGCCCATCAACAGATATTTGATCATGTCAAAGAATACCATTAGGATTAGTATGGTTTTGACCCATGGTATTGGATAAGGCCTAAGCTATATAAGGATATGAAGATCAAAGTGTTTTGGTGTGCAAGTGATGGGTATTGATGAATAGTTCAATCTGAAGAAAGTGTGCATAATACGAGTTATTGATGAGTGTTTGATCTGAAATAAGTGTGCACCTCGGAATATGATGATGGATAAGATCCAATAGATCTGAAATGACTATACATTGATAATTTACATGTGGATTGGTTTGTCTTGTGATATTAATGTTTGATGCATGTTTTATTATGTATGTCGAGATATGGGTTCTTTTCTGAAGGTCTGATGTGAAGCAAATGTATAAGTCAATAATTGTATATTTTTACGTGAGTTTGATAACTAAAATACACGTAAATACGCGAGTTTGAAAATTAAAGGGCGCGTATACATGTGGAAGTGCTTTATGGGAAGCGCGTATATATCCTAGGGTTTTTCTGAATATGATATGTGAGCAGTTTAATCAGTCTTACAGAGTTTGATGTTGTGTGTCAATGAAGTCTTACTTGATGATATGGGTTTAACTAAGATGATTGAAGTTGAATTGGTTGTGGATTGATATATTGAAGAGTGATGATGTTCTTAATTGTATGTGATTGAAGAGTTGTGATGGATCTATGATTATTTCAGGATGATTCAATGGTTATGTAACCCAATGTTTATTTGAGAATGCCAATGATTCAGTTTCGGGGTTCATTTCTTTTAGATCTCTATGTAGGTATACTTTAAGGAAGTCGCGTATACACCTGGATATGCTAAAGAATAGTCGTGTATATATTCTGACATTTTGTTGATCAAGGTTTTCATTTGGTTCAGTGAGTTGATGGAGTGTTTGGGTTTAGTGTTGGTATTTTGTTTTGAGATTGAATTATGGTAGTGGGACTACTCTGAAAATTTGATGAAAAGTGGCCTACAAGTTGTGATGTTTTGAATCAGGGGGTTGGAGCTCCCTTCCAGTGGGTGCTGGAGAATGAGAGAAGGTTGTAGCCTTATGCAGGTGGGATCCTGCGTGCTAGTATGAGTCTGTGCTAGTACAAGATTGTAAGAATAATTTCATCATAATAAAAAGAAGTTAGAGACGACAATAGTGGTGGTTTTCTCCCACATTGGGTTTCCACCTAAAAATCATGGTGTTCATATGTGTTTCTTATGTGTGATGTTCAATTATATTATTATTGCACATGGTTATTGTTTATCTAATGTTGATGAAGTACTGAGATATTGGTTCAATATAAAAGATATTGAATTAACTTAAATATAAGTTGACTAGATATACGCTAGTTGTTTGCATAGAAGTCGCATACATACACAGGTTTACTTCAGAATAATCACGTACACAAATAAGAATAAGAAAAATAATTCAAAGTTTTAAAATAATGATTCACCCCCCTCTTAGTATTTTTCCTAACAATCTCCACTCCCAACCCTTGGGAGTTTCTTGAGACCGCCTCACCCAGATCCAAAACTTTATGGCATTCCAAATCTCAACTGAGAATGAATCCCATCACACCATGGCTATCTAGAAATGGAAAGAAAAGGAGGAAACCATTGTCAAAACTCGACAAAATCCATTACATCGACAGCAAACATACCAAGTATACACATGCATGTACCATGCACGCCAAAACCAACTAGGAAAGCATACATGCAACCTGTTACCTTCAAGTATTCCAACTAAATCTGATTGATCCAATGTTTCCTTGCTTGATCCTTGCTTTCCTTTGCCCTCCCTATCCTTCCTTTTCTTTCCTTATCCTTCCTTTGCTTTCTTTCTTTCTTTCTACTCTTGGTGCTCTTCTCCTCTCTAAGACTAATTCCAAAAAAAAACTTACAAAAGGATACCAACCAATGCTTTGGTGTCTTTTTATTATTAATGCCTCTAATTTTCTTCATTCTCCATTATTTTCCTTCATTTTCCTCCTCACATGCAACCTGTGACCTTTCACCTCCCTTTTCTCCTAATTTCCTTTATTTTTATAAATAAAGTGCCAAAAATACCTTTTTTTCCTTTTCAAATCCTTTTCCATTTCCTTTGCCAATTTCCCCTTAGCCATAAACACAACATGTGATGCCCACTAGAACATTTTTTCCGACATTCAGCTTGGAATACGTGTCCCATGACCTTGGTGTTGTTTTGCATTTATTAACTTTCTTACATGATCTTTTAACCTGGAGTTGTTACAGAACCCTCCCCATTAGGGGAACACAATCCTCGGTGTTATGTGACACCTACAACTAGAAAAAACGTTGAAAAGCAAAACATACATCCCATGGAGATTTATAACTTAGCTCTTTGTAGTATTTACAATGATCAACCTGCTCAAAAGCAAAACCATCATGAAAAACATGACAACATGACAACCATACCACTTATTGGAGATTTATAACATATCTCATTTTGGTATTTACAATAGAAACCATACCTAAATATGTACAAAGACCAAAATTGCTTTGCTTCAATCGACAAACAATTAAGGATACATATCCTACATATGATCAACCATATCCCATGTAGCTTCATTAGGCCCAAAGTGATTCCACTACACTTTAACTTGCTTGATTGATATGTTCTAGAGTATGAGCTATTTATGTTGCAATATGCACTGAGGTTCCGGTTGGAATTCTCCTTCTGGTTCCACCTGCAATACATAACAATCAATAACATGATCAACATACTTTACATATATTTTAAGCAATGAAACATGGAAAACATCATGGAATTTCATTGTCGGAGGAAGTTCAAGACTGTAGGCCACTAGTCCAATCCTCTGACAAGGATCTTGAAAGGTCTTCAATATTGAGGTGCCAACTTGGCACATGATCCAATCCTCAAGGATATATTCTTGGGATTGATGCGAAAATACACATGCTTCCCAACTTGAAACTCCTTAAATTACCCGTGTTGATCTGCATAAATCTTATGTCTATCATGTGCTACCTTTATATTTTTCTTAATAACTTGTATTTCATGTTTCATTTCTGCCAACACGTCTAGTCTAATAAGTACCATGTTCACTCAATCGCTCCAACTAATGGGAGTATTACAACTCTTCCCATATAGTGCATCATATAGAATCATCCTTAGTGACTCCTGATAACCATTGTTGTAATAAAACTCAACCAATGGAAGGTACTCCTCCCATCTCCTCTGTTGATTCATGAAATACATCCTCAGCAGATCCTCCAATATCTTGGTAACCCTCTCTATCTGTCCATCTTTCTGTGGATGATAAGTTGTACTGAAAAGGCTTCCTTCCGGATGGATGGGCTAACCCCAAACCTACAAACAAATCCTTCCAAAACTTGGAAGTTAACTTAGAATCCATGTCTGACACAATCTTCTCCAGAACACCATGCAAACTCACAATCTCCTTGATGAATACATGTGCCACCTCACTAGCTAAATAAGTAGTCTTTAGTGGAATGAAGTGAGATACCTTGCTCAACCTGTCGACCACAACCATGATAGAATCATGCTACTTTGATTTCCTCGAAAGACCCGTAATGAAGTCCATGGAAATGACCTACCATTTCCACTCTAGAATTAGAATAAGTTGAAGTAATCCTCTTGGATGTTTACACTCTACTTTCACCTACTGACAGTCCAAATATCTAGCCACAAAATCTGCCATTTCCTTTTCAGAGTCAACCAATAGTAGAACTTCTTCACTGTCGTCAATGTTTTCTGATATCCTCGGTGACCTGAATATGGCTTGAAATGAAACTCCCTCAAGATAAGCTTTTTAAGATCATTGTCATTCGGCACAAAGATTATGTCCATTAATCTCACCAAGCCATCTTCCATGAGATGATAGTCCACATCCTGATCACCTGTACCCTGTTGTAACCTTTACCTGAGCTCCCTGGACCTATCATCCTGTTGTCTTGATTGTAAGATATGGTCTTGTAAATGCATCCCATACGAGCTCACTGTTGCAGCATGGTTCATCTGCACCCTCCTACCGAGAGCATATGCAACCTTATTCTTGTTTCCTTTAATGTATCTGATCTTAAAATCAAACTCATTGATCATGGCCAACCACTTGGCTTGCCTGGAATTTAGATTCAGCTGGTCAAATAGATATCTCAACCCATTGTGAATGCTTATCAACATCCTACCGAGAAGATAATTCCTCCACATCTTCAAGGCATAAACAATATTTTCCAACTCAAAAGCATGTGTAGCATAATTTTGCTCGTGCTCATTCAATTTATTGGACTTGTAACACACTACCTGTCCCTCTTGTATCGGGACTCCATGAAGTCCTCTTTTGCAAGCAATTGTACACACCACAAACTCTTTATCTAGATATCCAATATTAAGAACTGGAGCGCTTGTCAATAACTACTTCAACTGCTCAAAATTTGCTACACATTCCTCTATCCATTCGAATATCTTACCTTTCCTCTGTAATGATGTAATAGGATATGCAATGTGTGATAAGTTCTTGATGAACCTCTTGTAGTAACCTACTAGTCCCATGAATGATATGACTTCATCCACATTTCTAGGAGATGCCCACTCCATGATAACCCTTATATTTTCTGGATCTGCTGCTATTCCTTCCTTGGAGACAACATGTCCCAAGTAATGTACCTATGTCTAAAAGAAACTACACTTACTAATTTTGGCATACAATTGATTCTCTCTTAGCAATATTAACACTGCCGCTAAGTGCTCAACATGTTATTTCTCATTCTTATAATATATCAAAATTTCATCAATGAATACAATGACAAACTTTTCCAGATAAGGACACAACAACATATTCATAAAGCACATAAAATTATCTGAAGCATTAGTCAAACCAAAAGGAACCACAACAAACTCATAATTCACATACCTGGTCCTGAAATCGATCTTGTATATGTCCTCTTATTTGATGTGTACCTGATGATACACCGATCTCAGGTCAATCTTCGAGAACACTTTTTCTCCCTTCAACTGATCAAACAATTCATCAATCCTCGACAATGGAAACCTATTCTTGATAATTAACTTGTTTAGCTTCCAGGAATCAATGAAAAACCTGAGAGTACCATCCTTCTTCTTCATGAAAAATACTGGTGCACCCAAAGGCAATACACTTAGGCTAATGTATCCCTTTTCAAGAATTTCCTTCAGCTGCAACTTCAATTCCACTAAATTTGGTGTGCTCATCCTGTAACGTACCTTTGATGTTGGTGCTTCTCTTGGTACCAATTCAATAGAAAAATACACTTTCCTGTGGGAGGGAAAATCTAGAATCTTTGTTGGAAACACATTCTGAAACTACTGTAATACATGGTACCCCTTGAATATTTCTGCATCCTCAACATCCTTACCCTTGTCACTAGAAATATGAACTGCAAACATCACAGACCCCTTCCTACAATTGTGCTTAGCGTGCATTTTTGTAACCATCCTAACTAATGTAGGATTCTTCTTTCCCTACAAGATTCTCTTTTCCCCATTATCATCTGGGCACTCAATAGCCTTGTCATAACAATCTAATTTGGTCCTGAGAAGGTACAACCAATCCATACCAAAAATCATATTATATGATTCCAATGGTAGTACATTCATATGTGTTATTATAGGCATACCATTTAGTTCAAATGCACAAGATCTTACCTAATGATGAACTCTATGCTTAGTGCTTATATCCAACTTCACCAACCAAGACTCTACATTCACTTAATTTCTCAAACCACACTTATCCACCAGGTGAGGATTAACATAACTATAATTAGATCCAGGATTAATAAAAATAGAAACAACTGGACCATATAGCTTACCTTCCATCTCAATAATGGATGTCTGATGATCTGCCTTCCTATTATCCACAACTGCATAAATCCAAGGAATGATACAACCCACATCCCCAACTGTCTACACCTCTTGATCATTGTAGATCGTAGGCCTACCACCCTGGTACAATGGAAAATCCTTATTGTGATTATATTTTCCACATCCAGCACTGCAGTGGTCCCCTACCATCACCTTTGTTCTACTACTCTCCAGGTTGTGACCCATGTCCCTTCTCAATTGCATTGAACTTCTTGGAAGGAGAAACATTTTCTCTATAACATGCATCTTGAGGTCTTCCCTGCTTTGGTGGACATTTCCCTTTAAATTTCTCATTCCCCTTCAAATCACGCTTAGGCTCATCTTTGTGCTTTTACTACTCATAACAATTCTTCAACTTTCGGATGGCCTCCTCCAATGATCTGGGCTCATCAAACTCAATCCAGTCTCTATATGCTCTTGGAAACCCACTGATGAACCTTTGAATATTTTATTTCTCATCCTTTAGGTAAGGCACATACCTAAATAACTATAGGAACCTGCTAGTGTACTCATGATCTATTATAAAACCCATATGAAACTCATAAAACTCCCTAGCTCTATCATCATAGTATCTCTCTCACATGTACTTCTTCTTGAAGAGTCTCTCAAACTCATCCCAAATCAACTCTTCTTCCCAAATGCCCATGACATTCTTCACATCTCCCACCAAATATTTTCTTTCCCTTTAAGACTGAAGGTGGCTATCTTGGTTTTCATATTCTCTGAATAGCTATGCAATCTGAAGAATTTATTCATCCTAAGAAACCATGCCTCTTCATCTTCTAACTTCTTCATATCTCCATCAAATGTTGGAGGCTTTACTTTCTTGAACACTTTACGCAAGTACTCACTCCTCCTATAAGGATGATGTTTGTGATGACTGTGATTATAATGTATCCTGGATGAGGAACTAGAATAATTCCCATACTTACTCGCCCTCCCATTAGGTGTATCCATTGATCTGCCACCTCTAACTGTGTCCCCTCTATCCAACCTGTATCCAGACCGAAACCTGCTAAAATGTCGATGCCATTGGATGCTAAAATATATGATAATGAAACTTGTATTGGTTCATCTATAAAAACCAACATTTTTTCCCTTTGAAAAAAAGGGTTATTACTATATTGTGTTTTGCATTAGTGGTCAGTCGAGATGTGTGAGTTGAATGGAGATCACATATTAATGTTTGTTTTTTCAAACTCTTCAATATATATAATCGACTCACTTACATTTTTTTTTGGTACAGGAATCCTCATTGGCGTTGTGGGAAACAGAGGCATATTATTTCCTTATTCAGAAAACATGTTTTCCTATGCATTCTTCAGGATTCAAAGGAGTTTACACATTTTACATATTGATTTTCTCTAGTACTATGAAAGTTTGAGAAGGTTTCTATGATTTTCTATATAGTAATCGTGATTGATCTCTTTGTGTAGGAAAAATCATTGAAGTGGTTTATTACCATTTCCTATGTGGTGCTTCTTCTTTTTTTTAACTTGGGGGTTTTGGATTCAAGTGCATAAGGATTTTGGATATAATTATCAAGTAATTTGAGGTAGAAATTCAAGACATGATACCATATAATTTTCTTTATGTCCAAGTAGAATTTAATTTGTTGCTTGAGAGATCAAGCCTCAAGGGACGTTTATATAATGTTCTTTAATTTCCTTTGTAGGTTATTCCAAGTGTGCCTAAGGTCAAGAACATGTTACTCCCTTGTAGTGGTGTGCAAGCCTTAATTTTTTCACTCTTTAAAGAGAATTTGAAGCCTTCGCTGACCTCAAAGAGAAGTTATGGGCTCTTTATGCCAGATGGATCCAAGACGTATGAAATTTTCTTGAAAGGATTGAAGCGCATGATGTCCTCTTTGCCTCTGCTCCCATTGTTGCCATAGGTAACAAAAATATTTCCACCCCCACTACAACTATCACCTCCCCTATCACTGCCACCCCATCTTTGTCCACAAATGATGGCACTAATCCTAGTTCAAACTATTCCTTAACTAAGGTAAAGGTTTGATATTTCATGTCTATGTTTGGCTATTTATAACTTGGCTTTGAATTTTGAAAATCATTTAAGCTTTGTGTATGTGTTTTGCTCAACAATTATGAATATTAGAGTCTTTATAAGCATTTTGATGTCTCGTTTCAAGTTTTAAGTTTTTCTAATGAACGGTATTAATTTTTTTTAAGGAATTTGAAGTATTTATTGGTGGCCTTGACAAGGATGTTGTTGAAGAAGATCTGAGAAAATTATTTAGTGAGGTTGCTGCACTGGATCTCTGCAAAACTTTAGCGTACTTTGATTATCACACCAGATGAAAGTTGGACAATGGACACTGATCCCAAGCTCAGATAGGAAATGTTGTAGCCAAATGGCCTGAATAGTGGCATTGACTACTCCTCTATACTCGGCCTCTGCTGATGATAAAGAAATGGCAGCCTGCTTCTTGCTTGACCAAAAAATTGCGTCGGATCCCAAACTAAGTACATAATCGAAGGTGGACTTGCGATCAATGTTGTCACTGGCCCAATCTGAATCTGTGAACCCAATGAGATTCAAAGAACAATTGGCTGCATAATGAATCCCATAGGTGACTGTCCCCTGGACATATCGAAGGATGTGCTTTGTAGCATTCCAGTGTAATTCATGTGGCTCTTGCATGTATCTGGAAACTGATCCTACGGCATATGACAAATCAGGACAAGAGTGAGTGAGATAAAGAAGACTTCCCACAAGCTGACAGTACAATTTGCAATCAACCAATGGTGTGTCTTTTCCATTCTCAAGCTTTATCCCTCATAAGAAAGGTGTGGTTGTTGGCTTGCAGTCACTCATGTGAAATCGTGTCAAAATATCTCTAGCATACTTTGGTTGAGAAATGGTAATCCTAGAATCACTTTGATTGATCTCTAGTCCAAGGAAGAAATTTAGCAAGCCCACGTCTGTCACAGAAAAATGCTTATGCAATGCAGTTTTAATCTTAGTAATGATAGAAGTTGAACTACCTGTTATCAAAAGATCATCTACGTAGAGTACTATGATCAACAAGGAGTCATAAAATAAACATTGGAATCAAATTTGCAGCGTAAAAAATTTTGAGATAACAAATAAGAATCCATATTTGCATACCATGCTCTAGGTGCCTGCTTGAGGCCATAGAGAGACTTCTTTAGTTTGCATACCAGAGATGAATTGTGCATGTATCCCTGTGGCTGCTCCATGTAGATTTCCTCCTCGAGATCACTGTGAAGAAATGCATTCTTCACATCCAGATGATGCACCTCCCATCCTTTTGCTACTGCAATGGAGAGAGTTAGCCGAATGGAATCCATTTTTTCCACTGGAGCAAAAGTGTCATCATAGTCAACACCATGTACTTGCTAAAACCTTTTGCTACCAATCGTGCCTTATATCGACTAACTTGGCCATTTGCTGCTTTCTTGGTCCGGTAAACCCACTTGCACCTCACAAGTTTACGATTGGAAGGTAGCGGAACCAAATCCCAAGTCTGGTTCTCAATGAGGGAGTTATATTCCTCATCCATGGCGGCTTCCCATTCAGGATGCCCAGTTACATCTACATAAGTTTGTGGATCAGATGCATGCATCATATAAGCATGCATGGCTCCATAGCTAAGAGTGATTGCGGATCTTCCTCAAACAGAGGTATAGAGGCAGGATCATTAAGTATATCACTCATGTTGCACCATTTTTGTGTTGAAGGTGGTCGAGCATCTTCCGAACTACATGCGGAAGTATGATCTCGATGTTCAACAGCTGGTGGTTCAATAGGTGTCACAGGAAAGGACTCATCTTCATCAAAATTCTAATCTGAAGTTTCATCTACATACTCATCAATGAGTGGCGATGGAAACTTGGTAACAAGTTCATTCATTGCTGCATGCAAAATATCTTCGTCAAAATTTACACTCCTTTCAATAAAGAGCTCTTCAGTGTTGATATCAAGAAATATGTACCCTTTGACTTCATCAAAATATCCAACAAGCATGCATGCTTTACTTTGAGGCTCCAAAGCCTTTCTCTTCTCTGTAGGAATGCGAGCCCATGCTTGAGATCCAAAAATGCAGAAATGGTTGACTTCAGGTTGCATGCCAGTCCAACCCTCAAAAGGTGTTTTCGCAATAACAAATTTATGAGTAGATCTGTTCTGGATGTATGAGGCACAATTGATAGCTTTAGCCCACAATTTCAACAGAAGAGATCTTGCATGCAACATGCAATTGGCCATCTCTTTCAAAGATCGATTCTTCCTTTCAGCCACACCATTTTGCTGTGGAGTGTAAGGAACTGTATGCTGCAACTGTATGCCTGCTTCATTACAAAGATTCTTGATATCTTTGTTGACATATTCCATCCCATTATCTGTGCGGAGTATCTTGATGCATTTTCTAGACTGATTTTCCGCATGCGCTTTGAAAATCTTTAGATGTTGAAAAACTTCAGACTTGAGTTTCAAGAAGTAAACCCAAGTGAATCTCGTGTAATCATCTATAAAAGATAACACATATCTTGCTTTGCTCATTGAAAGCACTGGAAATGGACCCATGAGATCACTGTGTACAAGTTCCAAAGGTGAAGAGGCTCTCCATGCATGCCCCTTCTCGAATTTGACATGTGGATGCTTTCCAAGACCACATCCATTACAAACATCATTTGAAAATTCAATGGTCGGCAATCCTTTGACCATCCCTTGCTTGCTAAGCTGTCGCATATATCTGAAAATCAAGTGCCCAAATCTCTCGTGCCAAATCCTACTTTCTTCATTTGCATGCGTAAGTAGAAAAATGGAATCTGATTGAGGAACAAAATCAGAAAATGTATACAGACGAGATTGATCATTTACCTTGCCAGATGCAATCTTCAAGTTAGTTTGCATGTCATAAATGCTCACGGAATCCGGGGTAAATTTCACTTTCCTTCAGCTGCCTGTGTGTGTCATCTAATACACTAAGAGAAGATTCACAAAGAGCCTTGGAATATGCAAGACATTCTCAAAACTTCCATCTTCGAATTGCACTCTTCCTTGTCCAGTTGTTGCAACTGTAGAATTATCCCCCATGAGAATAGGAGGTTCTGAGTATGCATGTACAGAAGAAAAGGATTCCTTTGAAGAAGCCATATGATGTGAAGCTCCTGAATCGATGATCCATTCTTGAGGTGCAGAATGAAGAGCAATCAAAGCATGCCCATTACCTCTTGGATCTGGTTCTTTTTCTCCAGACTTCTTCTTGGCATTCTCAGGAATGTGGTCTCCAAGATTGTGTTGCTGGAGTGTCTGCGCCATAAGGTCTATAGTCTTCTTCATGCATATAGATTCAGGATGAAAACCAAGGTGGCAATAATTGCACATTGATTGCCCTTTCGTTCCTTTCCTTTCCTTTCCTTTCCTTTGAGTCGGATGATCCATCAGGGGGTTTGGGATTTCCTCCCTTTCTTGCATCAGGATCCTTCTTCCCTTTTCCTTTCTGATGGTCTTTGGAATTTTCCTTTCCTTTTGCATGCACAGTAAGTGCATGCACTTTGGAATTTTTAAGTGTGCCCATTTTGATGAGCTTATCTTGGTCATGCATCAAAGACTAAATAAAAGAATCCAATGAGGGCATCTTCCAAGCTGCACCGATTGCAGATCTTACTGTGTGGAATGTAGAGACAAACATTGCATACTCTGGACAAGGTTTTAATAAAATGGAAAGAATCAACTGATTTTATTGCTTGGACTTGTTGATCCCGCATCCTTTCAGCTGAAGCAACAAGGCTTTATACCTTCTGAAAAAATCTTGAATGTTCTCAAAATTTCTCGGATCTAATGAGTTTAACTCATTTTCGAGAATGTGACCTTGCATCTCATCCTTTTTTCCAAACAATCCTTCCAAAGCTTTCCATACTTCATTTGGAGTTGAACATGCTTCAACATGAAATAGCAGTTCTGGAGAGATAAATAAACATAGGATGCTGAAGGCCTCGTCTATGCGATTGAAATATCTTTTTTTCTCCATTGCCAATGTTGGTTCAACTTTTGTTTCCATGGTTATTCGAAATAAGCCTCTACTTCTTAGATGAAGTAGAATCTTTGGCTTCCATTCGAAGTAATTATATGGAGTAAGAATTGCTGACTGTGGAAACTCCAATTTAGACTCCATTCTTTGTTGTTGCTTCAATCTTTTGAACCTACAAATAAAAATTTCTTATGCACTGATTGCAAATCCCTGCGCTCTGATACCATGTAGAGGTTTTTCGTTCCACCAAAACTCGCAAGTGTTGGTAAACTTCCAAACTGGTAACTAGGATCCCCAGGGTGGAAATTATGGATTCCATAGAGGTATGGTGATTACTCCAACAGTTCTGCGTCAGGAATATTTTTGACCATTTCTGATGAAGGGATCCAAAAGTCAAATAAGGGGGCTATGGATTCCTTGGTCGATCATTTGCTTCAGGATAAGCGTATTCTTGAACCCTGTAATTTTGAAATTGAGGCCCAAGGATCCGCGATCAATTCCTTACCGTTCAAAGGTAGAATGAAGTTTCTGTTGATTCATCTTTTAAGCCATCGATTAGAGGTGATTCAGCTCCGTAAATTTTGGAGCAGTCTTTGTACTTTGAAAAAACTGATCGGCTATCGTCGTTTTCCTCTCAGGATTGGTCGCTTGAAATGATGAAAAAAGTTGTGTCTACAGGTTTTGACAAAGATGATCATCTACGTTGGTTTCCGCTTTTGTTGGTGGTCATGTGGTATCAAAGGGCATCGATGGTGTTGGTTTTCATGATGAAGAGGAGCAGCCTACAGGGTTTGGCTCGGTTGCAGTTTTCTCACCTGTACCGAAGGGAAATGGCATTGCGGTGGGCATTGGGATGCAGTCAACATCGGTTAACGTTACGTGAGGTTTGCAGATGGTGAGTGATTTTCCTTTGCAGATGAAGACTCTGTGCGCTGCGTTTGGTATTGGTTATGTTAACCTGTCCTCTGTCTAATGCGTTAAGATGGTGAATAAAGGTTTGGATCCTGGTTCCATTGGTTTTTCCCCCTCTTTAACCCCTGTCGAGAATTTAATTAGTTGCTCGGCTGAGGAGGCTACCTCTTTTATCAATGTTTCAATAACTCATAATAATAATAATAAAGTTATTAATCTCTCTAGGTTTTCATTGGATGTGTCTGTTGTTTCCTTGTTAGAAAAAGGCCTTAATTTCGCTCTTGCTCCTAGGAAGATTCCTCGTGAAGATATTATTTGTAGCATAGAATATGGCATTAAATATTTACCTGAAAATTTGCAGGATGTTATTAGGCAAGATTGCTTCGTGGCTCTTAGGAAAGCTAGACCTCCTAGAATAAATATTAGTACTTAGTCTAAGTTTATGGCTCTTAAGTCTCTTAATTAGAACCCTAATATTGATGTCCTCAAGGCTGATAAGGGTGGCACAGTTGTAATCATGAATAAATATGATTATAAATCAAAGATACTTAACCATATTTGTAATAGTGGGAGTCACATGAATCTCTCTAAGAACCCTATTAATAAAGTCTCTAAGATTGTGGCGAATGCTATTAAATCTAGTAGCACTATGGGTTCCATTAGCCAGAAGCTTATTGAAAGCAATCCTATCACCCCTAGGATTTATGGGCTCCATAAAGAGGGTGTTCCTCTTAGACCCATTGTTAATACTATTGGTAGGCCCACTTATCTACTAGCGAAGTATTTGGCGCGTAAGATGAAGCCTCTTGTTGGTCATTTTGATTCTTTCGTGAAAGATTCTACTTCTTTTGTCCAAGAGATAAAAAGATGGGAATGTGAACCAAATGACTCTCTTGTTAGTTTTGATGTGGTTTCCCTTTATAAAAATATCCCTATCAATGAGGTAGTGGAAATAATCAAACTCATCACTAATCCAGACACTGCAAATTTGGTAGAGATTTGCCTTACCTCAACTTTTTTTAGTTTTGAAGGAGAATTTTATGAGCTGACCTGTGGTGTTGCCATGGGTTCGCCGCTCTCCCCTGTGGTTGCTAACATTTTTATGGAAGATTTTGAATCTAAAGCTTTGGCTTCGATCCTTTTAAACCCAAGATTTGGAAGAGATTTGTGGATGACACCTTCATAAACTAGCCTCATGGTCGTCAAGAGTTAGATTCTTTTCATCAACACCTGAATAATCAATCTGACTCCATCAAGTTCACGATGGAAACAGAGATTGATGGGAGCTTTCATTTCCTTGATGTTCTCATCTCTAGAAATAATAATGGCTCTTTCTCGCACCAAGTTTTTCGGAAGAAAACTCACACTAAGCAATATTTGCATTCTTGCTCTCATCATCTTCCAGCTCAAAAATTTGGAGTTCTTAGCACTTTAGCCCTCTTAGGGTTTCAGATGATGAACATTTGGATGAAGAGAAGGCCCATCTCCTTAGGGTCTTTGAAAAGAATGGCTATAGTAAAATTCAGGGTTTGAAGGCTTTCATGAATGCTAGCAGAGGTCTGAATCAGAAAAAAGTTAAAGATGATTTAGTTGGTAGAGTTCATCTTCCTTTTATACAAGGTACTACTAACAAGATCGCTCGGATTTTAAGGAAGCATAAGATTTCTTCCTCTTTTAGACCTTTGAACACCATTTGTGGTTCCCTTAAATCTGTTAAAAACCGGTTGGACCCCAAAAGCGTGAAAGGTGCTTATTTAATCCCGTGCTCCTATGTGATCCCCTACATTGGAGAAATTGGTCGGTCGATTAATAAAAGGATTCAAGAGCATACTGCTGATATCATACATGGTAGAACGAGGTCCTCAACTCTAGTTGAGCATACGGAGAAGACTAAGCATCACAATTATATGGAAGAATCCAAAGTCATTGCTAGGGTTGAGCATTTCCATCACTGTAAATTCAAGGAAGCTATTGAGATTGAGAAAAGGCCCTATACGTTGAATAGGGATGACGGGTGGAAAGTTAGTAGTTGTTGGATACCATCTCTGTGCTCTCAGTAGTGTTCCTTTCTCTAGTGTTTTCCTCTCTTTTTGTTTTCAATGTGTTTTTGCTTGATATGTTTTATAGGTTTTGTGAATTTATAATTCTATACTTTAAATAATATTTCTAATGTTGACCTAGTTTTAGTCTATTTTTGGTTTTTTCCTAGGTAGTATTATTTTATTTATAAGTCCTTTTCTTTATTTCTTTATTTTTTATTTTATTATATTATATTATATTATATATATATATATATACTCTTTATTATTTTTATTATATTATTTTATAATTGTGTTTTGTTTATTTATTTAGTTGGTGTTTTCAATTTGATTGTTTTGTTAGTTTATAATATATTTTAAATAATATTGTGACTGTTTTGTTAGTTTTATTTATTTTTAATTTTTATTTATTTATTTGTTTTTTGACTGTCTTTATTTTTTATTATTTTAATATTATTTTATGATGGGGTTTATTAAGTTTTAGTTCATTTATTTATTGGTTGTTTTCATTTTGTACAGTTGTTTTCTTTAACATCTATTTTTCCATTTATGATAGGTTTTGACCGTTGCTTCTCTTTGCATTTTATATGTGTGTGTGTGTGTGTGTGTGTGTGTGGATAATTTGATCAGCTACTCTTCATTATCCTAATGATGAACTACATTCAGTAGTTCTAAACGCATTGGTTCTAAAATTTCTTATGTGATTTCCCGGAAGATTTATTATAATATGATATGGATCACAGAAATTTACACTCTCAAATTTAGAAAATTATAAATAATTTATTAATAATTAGAAGAAAAAATCAAATTAAAAATTAGTATCATTCCTATAGAAATAATAAAAAATTAAATTATCAAATAATTAGATTATGTTTAAATAAAATTAAAATAAAAAATAAAAAATTAGTGAAAATGATTATATATATATATATATATATATATATATATATATATATATATATATATATATATATATATATATATATATATATATATATATAACCTTTAATTTTTTCTAATAATAAATTAATGAATTTTATTTTATTTTATTGTAAATCTTTAAATAATTAATCAAAATTTGACAAATTTCCAAACTTATAAATATAAATTTTAATAACCTTATAAATAGATAAAAATAATGCATTTGTGTAAATATAATTTTAATTAACATTCACATTTTAATAATAAATATTATTTCTTATTATTTTTAATAATGAATAATATATATTGAAATTAATAATAATAAAAATATTATTTGTTTGGTTAAGAATTTATCTTCCTCCAATATAAGGAACTATTTTAACAACTAAAAATCAAAAGTGAAAGTCTTCTCTCTTATGGATTACTAATATATAATCAGATCAGAAGTGAAAGTCTTCTCTCTTATGAATTATCAATGTGTAATCTCAGTTGCATTGATTTTCCTTAAATAATCATGATTAGTGGGCTTGGTTTCCATGATGAGATAAACTGCATTAGTGGATAGTAGTTAGTGATGGTTGTCTCACTACTTATTTTGACGACTAAATTATAATAAATTTTCTTACAAATGACAATTATACCTCTTAACCCTTCATGGAAAGTACAATTTGAAATCATTATGTTATGAAATTTGTATAAATCATAGATTCAAATCCCATGAATCAAATTGAAAACAAAAAATAATCATATTTTTTAATTTAAATTTATCATTTAATTTTATATATTACAAAATAAAACGTACTAATATATCTATGTAATTATTGCTTGCAATCACTGAAATATATTGTTTTAAAAAGATACTATTGTAATTGCTTTACAAAACCTATAAATTAACTAGGCATAAGATTGCTATTAACTTCCTCGTGGACATGTTCAAGAGAAAAATATTATGGAATTCAATATCCATATCTTTTATTATGAAATATAATTATCGTAAAATTCCTTAAGTGGGATGGGTTAATATTGATAATTATAACATTTTGCAAAGTAATATTCATATTTATTATGTAAATATTTTATTAATTTTAACAATCTATTAATAATAAGGAAAATATAACTAAAAATTAAAGTTACATTCATATACATATATATATATTATTATTATTAGAGGAAAAAAACTTGGTTTATATTATGTATTAGTACAATTTCAATCATCAGCCACATACAGAGTCCATAACATTTTCCCAATTGTCCTAATAGCATGTATATAGCCATTAAGGAAACAACATCATAGCAAAGTCCAAGAAAAAATATCAAACCTGAAGAGCAACAACGACCATGATATCCAAGTAAACCCCACATAGAAGTCAAATAACATAAATAACACAAGCCCAATGGTGCAAAAACAGATAAAAAACCGATATAAATGTGATGCAACCAACTCACAAAATAGAAGAAAAGATAGTTGAACGACTTAGAAATCAACGTCTTCAAGGGGCAACCTCCTTTATATTACATAAATGAACAATTCTTGGATGATTCAAATGATAAAAACCTACTTTCTATATATAAGAGTCTAAGGGGTACATATATAATCAAAGCCTACATAACAATAATAATGTAAGGCCACAACAATAACAATAGTGGGCTTCTATGGGGCACAATGATAACACTATGGGGACTACATGGGCACAACAATAACAATAGAGGGGCTACACTAACAATAACAGTAAGGCGATACACTAATATTATAGGGACCTAACATGCCCCTCTCCTTAAAAAAAGTGTTGTCCTCAATGCTTGAATATTTTTGGATTCTTCTGTGTAAAATTTTCATCCTCCTATGTGGAATATTCAACGGGTAAGTTCTTCCACTTGATGAGATACTCTAAAACTAATTGGTTTCATAGTTGTCAAGTACTTGTTTCTGTGACTGCTTCAGGTTCCAATATGATTTTTCCTTCCTCGTCAAGTTCTGGAAATATTGTTTGAACTGGGATTTTGTCACCTATAACCTTCTTTAAGCATGAAACATAGAAAACTGGGTGCACTCAGGAGGATGTCAGAAACTCCAATTTGTATGCCATAGCACCAATATTTTGCAACACCTTGTAAGGAACATAGTACTTTGGTGATAATTTATTGTCCTTCTTAGCTTGCTTGAGGGACATTTGTTTGTATGGTTGTATTTGTAAAAATGCCCAATCACCTACATCAAAACTTATTTCGTTGCGATGTTGATCTGCTTGTTGTTTCGTTCGATTCTGCACCAAAGTTAGGTTATCCTTTAGGAGTTGGAGAACTTGTTGTTGATGCTCGATGTGATCCTCCAATGCTTGAACCTTAGAATTTTCTCTTAAAGATGATGTGATGGACGGTGGATGATATCCATAGAGTGCCATAAATGGGGTCATTTTTGCTGTAGTGTGGGAGGATTCAGTGTTATACCACCATTTAGCCAAAGGTAACCACTTGACCCATTGTGTTTTTTTATCAGATACAAAGCAATGAATATATCCTTCCAAACATTTGTTCACTATCTCAGTTTTCCCATCAGATTGAGGATGATAAGATGAGCTATGAGCTAGTTGAGTACCTAGACAAGAAAATAATTCCGTCCAAAAATTTCTAGTGAAAATGGGATCTTTGTTGCTTACAATAATCTTTGGGTTTCCATGTAGCTTTTGAATTGTTTCCATAAATGCAGTAGCAACTACACTGGCTTTAAATGGATGAAATAATGCACAAAAGTGCGCATACTTGGTAAGTCTATCAACTACCACCATGATGACACTATTTCCTTCGGACTTGGGTAAATGTGTGATCAAATCCATTGAAACCTCCTCCCAACATAGACTTGGAATGGATAAAGGTTGCAACAGACCTGGGGTCTTAGTTGTCTCAACTTTATTTTGTTGGCAGACCAAACATTCCGCCACAAACTTTTGAATATCAAATTTAAGGCCATCCTAAAATAATTCTTTATTGACCCTATGGTAAGTTTTTAAAAATCCCGAGTGTTCTCCTAAGGGAGAGGTGTGCAATTCCAAAATAATATTTTATTTTATTTGGGGATTCTTACAAGTATATAAGCGATCTTTGTACCACAATGAATCATTTTTCTAGCTAAATGTATCAGATGTACTGGGATCTTGCTGCAACTTTTGAATGAGTGTCCACACTTCTTCGTCATTCTTCGACTCCTCCCTTGCTTCGATTATCCAATATGGTTGGATAAGAGAAATGGAACAAAGCAATGCTGCCACGTCCTCATCCTTTCTTGAGAGTGCATTTGCAACAACATTCAACTTCCCTTTTTTGTAGATGATTTCAAATTTATAACCCAATGTCTTTGTGACCCATTTTTGCCGCTCTTCTAAAGATAATATTTATTCCAAAAAGTATTTAAGACTATCATGATATGTTTTTACCTTAAAGTTTCTTCCCATTAGGTAAGGTCACCATTTTTTTAGTGTATATAGTATTGACAACATTTCCTTTTCATAAATATATTTTTGTAAAAAAATTCCTTTTATTGGAAGATTTTCAAATGCAATGGGTCTTCCTTCTTGCATTAAAACAACACCAATTCCATTTCCTGAGGCATCACATTCCACAATAAAGGTTTTTGTGAAGTTTGGCGTAGCTAAGACCGATGCTTGGTACATTGCCTCTTTAAGATGTTCAAAGGCCTTAGTTGCTTTTGGAGTCCAAGAAAATGCATCTTTCTTCAATAATGTTGTTAGAGGTGTTGCTATTCTCCAATAATTATTAACAAACTTGTGATAATACCATGTTAACCTGAGAAATCCTCGCATATTCTTTAGGGTTGTGGGGATTTTCCATTCCTTAATGGCTTTAATTTTGTTAGGGTCTACCTTAACACCCTCATGAGATACAATATGACCTAGATATTCCACCTATTGTACTCCAAAGAATCACTTAGAGGTTTTTTCATATAATTTTTTATCCTCCAATAGTTTGAGTGCCATGTCAACATGATGAACATGATCCTTCCAAGACTTGTTGCAGATTAGTATATCATCAAAAAGTACTAACACGAAATTTCTAAGGAAGGGTTTGAAAATGGAATTCATCAACCCTTGAAATGTAGAAGGTGCATTGGTAAGGCCAAAAGGCATGATCAAAAATTCATAATGACCCTCATGAGTTCTAAATGTTGTTTTTGAAATGTCTTCAATCTTCATTCTAATTGGATGATAATGTGATGAAGATCCAACTTGGTGAAGTAAATTGCTCCATGTAATTCAACCAATAATTCATCAATGACAGGAATGGGAAATTTATCTTTAATAGTGAGCTTGTTGAGCTCCCTATAATCTGGACACATGCGCCATGATCCATCCTTATTGTGCACCAATACTACTAGAGCAAAGAAAGAACTTTGACTATGTTGAATTATACCAGCCTCTAGCATTTCTGCAATCATACGTTCAATTTCATTGTTTTGGGCATAGGGATATCTGTAAGGCCTGATGTTTGGAGGAAAAATTCTTGGAATCAGATGAATAACATGATCATGATCATGAATAGGTGGGAGGCCTTTGGGAGTCTCAAACACCTTGGAATTATTGTCCAAGATTTTTGGAGATTTGGAGAAAAAAGGATTTCGATGTTTGAACCTGTAGTGAGCATAATTGTGCAATTATGCCTCGTTGTTATTTCTTCAAAATATTTGTCATGACATTAGAGTTGATTATCCTTCCTGGTTTCCCTACGATACCTCGTAATTCAACTTCCCTTCCTTACCAAAAAATATTCAAGAAAAGTTCTTGAAAATTAAAAGCTATAGTCCCCAAATATTGCAACCATTGGACTCCTAGTACAACATCACGACCACCCTTTGGAATAGAAAGCATTGGACTATTCAATACATATTCCCCCATGGTTAGCTTGATATTATGGAACTTGCGAGAGAAATTTATAGTTCCTCCATTTGCAACCATCACTTGACATTTCTGCACTTGATATAGGAAGCAATTCAATTCCCTAGCTATCTTAAAATGAATAAAATTATGTGTACTACCCGAATCAATCAGCATTATTACCTTCTTTTTGTTGATATATCATTCTATCTTGAGAGTTTTGGGAGTGTTAATTCCTGCCAATGCATTACAAGATATGGCTGGATTCATTTCTTCCTTCTCAGGGGTTGGTTCCTGGTGTATATCCTCCTCTTTTGATGTTTCTTGTTCCTTTTATTCCTCCTCTTCACAATCTATGTAAAATAATTTCTTCTTAGTGCACTTATGACCTTTAGTGTATTTTCTATCACAACTATAACAAAGCCCTTTTGCTCTTTTTTCCTCCAATTTTTGTGGTGTCAACCTTGTAGATTGTCGATGGCTAGGATCAACAACATTTCCATCTTTATAGTTGTGATTGGTAAACTTCCTTGTTGCCATAATTTTGCTTTCAACCTTTCTTGCCACCCTGAATGCCTTTTCCAATGGATCAGGTTCCCAAAGGCAAACCTCATGTTGGATTTTATCCTTTAAATTCCTTATGAAGACATCAATCCTATGTTCCTCTGGAATATTATTTACCCTTATATTCAATTTTTGGAAGTCCCCAATGTGCTCAATTGGCTAAAGAAGGTGTTTCTCTTTGTATCTTCATAATGTGCTATCATTTGCTCCGTAAAAATTGACCAAGTGATAAGTGGTTTACGAGAAAAAATCCATTGATACCATACAAAGTGATTTTGTTCTAAATATAAAGTTTCAATGTGTACCTTTTGTGTGTGTTGCACATTATGGAGCTCAAAGTATTGCTCCATTTGTAGTATCCATGTTATCAGATCCTTGCCATCAAACTTCCTCATATCGATCTTTGCAATATGGTGGGTATTAAATCCAACATTAGAGTCTATGAAATCATGATTAACATTTCTTTTGTTCTCATCATGAGTTTCATCTACTACCCTTTTGCCATTAGGAATCATTTCTTGTAGCAACTTTGTCAAACCTTCCTTCAACCTTTCATGTCTATTGTTAGACCATTATTCATGTCTTACATGTTGCCTTTATATTTTTTCTTCTATACCATCAATCTTAGCTTCCATTCCATCCATTGCATTCTTCAAACCATCCATATTAGCTTCCATTTCATTTTTGGTTACTTTCTGAGAGAGCAAAATTTGTTGCACTTGGTCTCGTAATTTTGATATATCATGTTGCACTTCTTCCTCTTAATGAGTCATAGTAGAGCTTTCTAAGGGCTTAATGGGTGTGAAATTATTTTTGGGAGGCATTATAGAACCCAATATTGATATCAATGCTTCAATATTCCCTTTGGAATCACTTTAAACTTATTTTTTTAAACAAAGTTATACAATTGAAACACACACACACACACACATATTTTTCTTGCTTTTGAGGAGCTCGATATTGAAACTGATGTATCTCTATTATTTCGGATCCATAAAATTTTAACTTCGATCAATTAGTATCCCTTTGAGTCTTCTTTCCAATGCCACAGGTCAGACCTAAATGGATTCTACAAGACAAAGTTATGCCCGATCTCCCACAATGACCTAATTATGGACTGGTTCAATAGAGAAAACTTGTACGATGTGCCACGTGTCACTGTTTTGACCTTCAGCCTTGATATTGATACAAAAGAAACTAAATTCCATGAAATTTCGACCACTTATTACAAAATTCCAATCTGATTTCGGAAACGAAAGTTATGACGATTTTCCCTCAGTCACATGTTTGAGATGAAATTTTGGAGCCTGCAAAAACGCTAACTTCCATAGATAATATCTCTGAAAATATTGTGAACCAAGGTCTAAATTTTTTAGACGAAGTTCATCAAGATTTTTTCTCCACGTGGTAAATTTTTTAGTTTCTGAAGCCTCGTAGAAAAAAATTTATAGTGAAAATTCCAAGATGTCCTGTTTGAAGAAGCGAAACCCTAGAATCCCAAGCTCTAAAACCAAATGTTATGCAACCAGCTCACAAAATAGAAGAAAAGATAGATCAACGACTTAGAAACTAGCCTCGTCGAAGGGGAAACCTCTTTTACATTACATAAACGAACAATTATTGGATGATTCAAATGATAAAACCCTACTTTATATATATAGGAATCTAAGGGGTCCCAATATAATCAAAACCTACATAGCAATAATAATGTAAGGGCTCAAAAATAACAATAAGGGGGCTACACTAACAATAACAATAAGGGGATCACTAATATTATAGGGAACTAACAATGTCGCACAGACGAAAAAAAGTAGAGGGAATGTAACCACATAAGTGTCCGGAATTATACATAGTAAAACAAAAACAACAACATAAACAACAAAATAATTCAAGGCAGTAGAATAGTGCCCTGTGCACAAATGGCATCTGCGCATGTAAGGAATAGTGCATGTGGTCAAATGTAGTCCTAAATCCCAGCTTGGATAGACCATCTGTAATGACATTCTACTCTCGGTATATGTGATTGAAGCAGATGTTGTGGAAGGTGTCCCGTAGTTTGTCAATTCGTTCCATCCACTATGCCAGAAGAGGTGGGGAAAATATGTTATTTTTGTTCATGCGATCTATGATAACCTTAGAATTTCCTAATATGACAATGTTTTCAATGTACAATTGCCTTGAGAACCATAGTAATCCCCATAGTGCCACCTCTTATGCCCTGTTGTTTGTACCAGTACCACAGTGCTAGTAGATCTTGTACTAGCATCTCTGATCCAGTTTGATCCATACACCGCATCGACACATGCCTTGTTGAGTCGCACCGTCGAAATAACCTGCAGGGTATGAAATAGTGTATGGCCTCAAACGACGAGAAATATCTCGTGGAGGCATATCACAAGTATGCTTTCCATCTGAAGCCGACACAATTCTCTATATGACTTGTGTTGTGTTTTTGGGGCTGCCGTCAAATACGAGGTGGTTCCTTGCCAGCCGAATATATCAAGTCAACAGCAAAGGAATATTGATGTAGGTACCACCCTTTTGTTTCCATCAAAGGACGCATTGCTCCAAGTTATTATACAATCTATGTTCCACCTGCATAATAAGGAAAATTTGTGTCCATACCTCAACAACAAAGCAACATTGAAAGAATAGATGCAAATTATACTCCCCCTCCTTTTAGCAGAATGGGCACCAACCTGGTCCATTCCAACCACGTTTGCATAGGTTCTCCCAGGTTAGGTTCTTGTTTTCCAAAATTAACCAATTTCTCATGATAATTTTGTATGGAATATGTACCTGCCACACCTCAACAAACCAACACGTCCTTTGTAGTCCTCTAGAGATGGTAAATAAGTACTTGTAGGTGTCCCTCTTATTCATAGTTTTATCTCGCATAATACCCACCCATGTTATGCAGTCCCCCCTCTCTTTTTAATGTATTCTAGCACATCTGAAATGGTCCCTGAACTCCTCCCATTCTATGGCAGTATCGCCCACCAGGCCCAGATCCACAACATCCATCCAATGAGAAATATCGTCCCTCCAGTATTTAATGACCTTCTCTAAGTATAATACTCCCCTAGCATGTAATCTAAGAAGGAGACCGCCGCTATGTTGTATCATCCCCCACATGCCTCGAATATGGTCTGCACCCAAGATGATCATATGACCATCCCCGAAAGACCAACAGAGCCAGTGACAAAACACATGCCATATTTTTCTAAATACCTGCCAAATGAAAGGGCCCCGTGACTGTCCCAAGGAGCCTACTCGATACCAGTGTTCAATTTTCTGCTTCTTCAGATATTTATAGAATATATTTTTGGTCCAAATCCCATCATTAAAAAGGCATTACCATAGAGATTTTATCAATAATGTCTTTCCAAAAATTTGGATATCTAGGAGACCCAAACCATCCAAATCCTTTAGCATGGTGATTATCTCCCAAGTGGAGAGGTGATACTTATTCCCACCCATTCTTTCAGCCCATATAAAATGTGCCATCAAAGCACATAGTCGCCGCATGGTGGCAACATACAACATATATAGGTGAGCCCAGTATGCAACAAGTTGTTGCAAAACTGCGAGGGCCAATACATATAAACCACCAATGGAGAGCCAATGAAGTGTCCAACATTATATCTTCCTTCAATATTTTTCCACCAACCATTAAAAATATGCCACTTTGTAGTTAGTGGGTTTTACTCTGAACCCCAGATATGTAAACCCCTCTGATATATGGCATAACTTAAATTGAAGATATCCACAATTTTTTCAATGCACACCATGTCATATGTACAAAATAAGATCAAAGATTTATGTTCATTTGCCAACATAAACAATGTGTTTCCAAATCAGAGGATGATTTCATGAAGGTGCCGCTCTTGTATAACGTCTAGGCACCCAAATATCAGGATATCATCCACAAATAGATAATGTGAGGTCGCCACCGACCCCCTAACCTTGATGCCATGAAATCAACCCGCCTAGACAACATCCTGAATATTATATTTTCTTGCGTTATATACATAAAATCATAACCTATACATTCTAATTGAAGTAATATGATTATATCACTTTTAAAAAAACGAGAATGCTAAGTCGAAATAATATATTAAAATAGTTGTGGTTATTTATTTATTATTATTTATATATGAGTTTTTTTATTTAATTTGTTGAAATGGTAATTGAATATCATCTATTTATCTTTACGATAAATTGTTTAAAGAAATTAATTTTTTGTTTAAATATTTTTTAAAGTGTAAATATGGAATTTTTAGATATTTAATCACTTTGGGTACTTGATAGACTCATGGATGTATTGTGTGCTTTCCCTCTTTTATTTTTAGTTATTTAAATTGCATTTTTCAATACATATATGGATTCAACTACTTGGAAATTTCCTTGAACACTCGGATTGTGTACATTATACATCTTAGACTGTAATTTCAAAAAATATTTTTTGGATTTCTAACAAAATTAATTGAAAAATATACTTGAAAAAAAGACCAAAAAATAAAATAGTAAAGCAATGTTTTAACCATACAAAAAAAATATTTTTTCCTATTTCTTTATATAATATATACATAACTTCCTTTTAAATCATATATAATATACACATAATTAACATCGAAATATTTCACTTAGCATGACTACTGAAATATTTAATTAGGGATTATATGGTATATAATAAAATGTGTTTTTGTTATTAATATATTTACGTTGTAGTAAGGCATTCCGAATGAGAAAGACTCCCTTAGGTGCCACCTTGCACCACTTTACACCTTCAGATTTAATGTTAGACGATTGAACAATAGTCAACAGTCAAATTAATAATCAGTTAATAATCAGTTAATAGTTAATAATAATTTCAAGCCAATTAATATTTAATAATAGTTAACGAAGTTTAATTCCTGAGAGACTCATTTTAACCATTTTCCTTCTGTGTCTTCGTATCAAGAGAGGGAGATATCATAAATGCAACCATCTCTATGAAATGATACTACTTTTTCAGAATCTCCCAAACCAAGATTAGGGGGTTGGTCGATTTCCACTACCTGTCTGAGCTCCCGTTTTGCTTTTCCTTTGATAATGGGAAAACCTGTAACGTGAAAAAATGTGGAAATGGAGGGACAGAGTGGCCCGACCTCTTGAATACTCGCATAAGATACATAGAGAATATGAGTTCTTCAACTTCTACCGTGTTGATGGAAACAATATGAAGGTGCACATGGCGATGCCAGTTCCATACACATTAACTACAGTATGAAGGAAAGGTAGCAAACATATTTGATTGAGTCTTCATTGGGCTGTATTTGTAGTTTTGGTAGTAGAAGTACATACTTTTAGTCCTCGCTTTTTGAGTGGGCGATCCAATGTTGTCGATCCCTTCTCACTTGATTTTTGGGATCCTTTCGAACTTGGGAATTTCCCAACTCTCAGCTAGACTGGAAGGAAACTTTTGACGTGCACACCTTCAAGGCTGATCCTTTAGGTATGCATCAAGCCTATTGCAGGGTTTTTCTTCCTTTCATTACATATTTTTTGGATTTTTTCTCTCACGAAAAAGTACTTTGGCGTTTCCGCTTCCCGGAAAATGCCAAGGTGGACCAGGTAAGGGTTATACTGGAAAATGTAGTGCTCACTGTTAGGGTTCCCAAACAACTTCAACCTAAAACTGAGGTTAGATCCATAGAAATATCTGGTTAACTGAAAATAAAATGAGTGGGTATTATTATTAGTGTGGTGTTTGTGTTCAATTGGTTGGAATGTATTTTATTTCACACATTACATATTTGGAGTCATGATGAGACCAGGGAATAGAAATTCTTGAAAAGCATTATTAACGAGTTTCAGTCTTTTTATGAAAAGCACTAATAGCAGGTTTCAGTATTGAATGTATTCTATTTCACACAAGATTATTTGGTGGTATGTTCTCCACACAGCTTGGGAAGGATGCAACATCAGTGTAAAATAAAAATCATAATAACTAGCCAACGAATCTTTTAGTTACACTGTGGAGAACTTTTGAAAAGGTTGGGTTTGGAAAAGGCCCTGATTCTCATTCTAGATTAAATTAGAGGGTTTATGTTTTTCAAATTTTTCCTTTGATTATATAGCATAATTTTTATATTTTTAAAAGATAGCAACATTTTTCAAAATGTTCTGCCTTGTAAAATACACAGTTGTAGAGATTGTGTAATATATACAACCTGATACTCATAAAAATTCTTCAAGAGAAGAGTAACTGGTATATTAAAATGATGCTTTAATTAGTAGATAAATAATGGCAGAAAATAAATCCTTAAATATTCATGAATAAATTCAACTGAACGATGAATGATAAGGAACCAAACAACACTTTTCTGTTAATTTTTGTCATTAATTTTGGCAAATAAAATGTTATTGAACTTCTTTCTATGCTGATGGAATGATTTGTAGTATTTGAGATGAGATCTTAGATATAATAACTCATCCAAATTCATTTATTAATGATATCAAAATCAATTACAAGATGGTCATAATTACGCATAAAAGGCACAAATGACAGTTACATTGTGTTTGATAAATGCATTATTATTCTAACATTTTGCTTATCTCTACATATATAATGCAGATGTGATGGTCGCATGTCTGTCCCTTAATGTAAATTCAATGCATGTTGTGCCCAACAATTTTTTTAACACGTTTCATTTCCATCATTTATGCTAGTTATGCAAGGGACTAGGACCCGTGGGAACAAGTATCTTTTCAACTCCAAATATGGTATCCATTTCATATCCTACACGTCTGCATAATATATGAGAACAATATTGCTTTGTAGCATCCGGTCCACGAGAGTCCTAAACGTTCTTATATGCTTTATTGAGACTAATCTCTATTATATAAATATTTGGTAAGATCATCGAAACAAACATAACTATAATCAAGGAAAGTGTTGCTCCCATCTTGTAGCAATTCAAACTTTTCATCCTTTTTAAAAATCCAAATCAAAACAGGATTCCTAATTAAATTCTAAAAGTCCAAATCACAACAATATTTTTGCTAAAATTTTGACACTGTAGATTATAAATGACATAATGCACTCAAAACCGTTGGTGATAATAGTTTCAGTATTTTCTTCTATCTCGTTGGTTTGAACTTTGCATGCAAGAAACTCGATCATGGAAAGGCTAATTTTTAGGCTCAAGAAGTCATACAATATACCAGAATGTCATACAAATCACCTCTCCTTGTACCATTGCTTCAATCACGCATCCTCTTGTTCCCAGGGATTGAAGGAACATGGAAACTGCTATCAAATTCAAATAAGTATGAAACTAGATTACTATGTGGTGAGCTATGACATAAACACTTATTTCGTGATACATTTCACATTGCCATCCAAAAAATTTAAAACATCAAAATTAACTAAATTGTAATTTTATTAATGTATTAGGTAAACATATATCCATTGAACATTTCCAAAAAACAATAACTCATTTCATAGTTAAAATATTTTATGTATATTTTGTTTCAATTTATTTTTGGTAACATATTTTTAAATTAAACTAAAAAGAAAAAAAATGTCGAACTATCTTTGACATAAATCCCTTCCATTTATTTATTAATTATTGATAATTAAATTAAAATTCTAGAATATGATATTCCAAAATAAATATGCTACTATGGATGCAACAAGAATAATAAAAAATAAATAAACTCAAATGAAATATATTTATATACTTATTACGCCACAAGGCGTACCCCTTTGAGAAAAACTCCTTCATTTGCCACGATGCACCAGTCTGCATCGTCAGATAAAATGTTAGACAATTGAAGAGTAATGTGTTGTCGTATTGATATAATTTCAACTAAATGAAAGGACATCGCATATAACACTCCAGGATGGTGAGCTTGACATTTGCATTTGTGTTTTCATTTTGCAAAGGAAAAATTTTCTCCTCTGGTTTCTTCGGCTTTGTTCTTGAACATTCTATCCATTTCCCAACACTTGTATAAATGATCCCCTATTCATCCAGAAACTTCACCAAAATCACCTCTCTAGGTTTGTGAAGGTATCAAATTCAATATCGACATTCTTTCATTCCTCGTTTCTTCGATAGATGATCATGCGTTTTCGATCCCTTTTCACTGAATTTTGGGGATCCTTTCGAATCTGGGAATTTTCCATTTTGGGGGGGCATGGGGCATTGTGAAAAGACCTGAGTAACATTGATCTGTATATATTTGAAATACCCTTATGGATTAGGCCTAGGAATCATAACAAATACATTCTACCTATTTCACATGACAAACAGAACATAGGAAGTTAGCTTTTCCACATGAAACACAAATACCAACATGTGTATGAGATACAAGCAAAAAAATTACCTGATAGATCTTGCCTGGTTCATAGAGAATTACTTGTCATAATAATCATCCAGACCATCTCGAAGAGGCCCTTTTACCTTACCTTTAGAATTTGAATAATGCAGTATCACCACACCCGTGACCTTGGAGCAAATAGTTGTATTAACAAAGGGATCACTTGCCACCATGTAATTATCACTGCTTGCATTCTGTTCCATAATTACTAGGATTGAGTAAGGTTGATCAACATGAATACCAAAGTTAATGTATTTTTGTTGTGATATATAATATTGTTGTAGCCACTACAACACCCTCCACTATTTTTCACCTATTTGAAATTTCGAAGCCCCTGACCGCTTTGATGAAGGCAAGTCTGTCTCACCCTCAACCATGGACCTCGAGAAATTCCACCTCCATCAGGTGCCTTCAGAACCAATTGATAACTCCAACTTTTCCAAGTTGGTCGCAAAGTTGCAAAGTCGCTCCCCTTGCAAATTTTAGAAAGTTGCGACCACGCGAACTTGCGACCCAACGACCTCCAGATTTGGCGCTAGAAGGAGGGCCTGAATGGCAGGCTCCCACCATGCAAGTAATATCCCTATGCAAACCCCGCAAGGAGAAATCATATTTGAAAACACTAGTCCTCCACCTCCCGAGAATACTCCCGAGGAGGACCCACCTTTCTATGAGGTCACGTTAGACCAACTGAGGGCCTTGCATCCGCTCGCTCGCGATCTCATTAAAGATCTGAAAAAACATCCCCGCCACTAGTTCCCTGGCCAATCCACAAACTCCTGGGACGCATCATACTCACCAAGGTGTCCTAGTCAACTCTGTGCCTCAGCTTATAGGTATAATGCTCGAAGATTATGCAGATGCGGTCGATCGACACTTAGTCGAACCTCCCGATAGCCCTCGAGAGGTCGACAGAGGTGGCCCTGAAGTTACCAAACCCCAACCAAACATCAGCCCCCAACCCAACCAGCCTTTGAATGACAACACCTGATTGGATTTATGCAGGAACGCAATAGAATAAACATATAATCATAAATACAAAGATGCAACAGAAAAACCACTTCATTTCATTAATATCAAAGAACTGAAATTTGCTTACAAACAGAATGGAAATAAACTAGCTAGGGCGTTGGTAGCTATCTCTGAGAAGAGATGTGGCGGCTGCAGGCCTCTAAACTGAGTTACAATGGGGCTCGAGGGCCTATTTATTATTTAGAAACAATGGAAAACCATAAACATCCAAAACCCTAACCCTAGGAGATGAAGCGCCAAAACTATGGGCCCCGTTTGGGTAAATTGGTGTTTCAACTTCCTCAGGATGTAACTTTGGCATACGATCTCCGTTTGACGCGAACCATACCTTGTTAGAAAGATCTATCCAAGGACTACAAATTTTGAGTGAGCAACATCGGTCCATGGACCCATGTTTCTCTCGGTTTTCCCAAAAAACGTCGTTTAGGGCCTCAAAACGGCTCCGAAAGTTCAAGACCCAAAAAACTACTAAAAATAGTAAGTTGTGCTGAAACTGAAAAATTAAAGAGACAATGGTGGGGTCCCAAGTGGAATAGGCAGGTGACCACCAATATCCACCTAGATCATTCCTCCCCCCTTAGGAAGCAATGGTCCACATTGCGTTAAGTTCCTCCATGAGATGAGAAAACTTCTGCTAAACTTGGTCCTTGGTGAACCACTTTCCTTGGTGTAGGAGTTGGCCAGCTTTGACAACCCAATACAGTTGGATCTTGTGTTGGCGAGTGTTCTTGATTTGCATGTCCATGATACAATCTGTGGTGGCCTGTTCCATGCAGTCTGGGTTTAACTCTGCTGGTGTGAGTTGTTCTGCAATGTTAGAGGTGGGAAGTAAGGACGAAGGCGGTCCACATTGAATACTAGGTGCAGACCAAGGAATGGAGGAATACTGAGCTCAAAGGCATTGTTACCTACAGCCTTGGTGATGGTGTACAGCCCGTATCGGAACGGGCGAAGCTTGCAGTGGGGTCCAGTGAGGTGCTCCTTCTGCAAATGTAGCCACACTTTGTCGCCCACCTGGAACTTGTGTGGCACCCGATGTTGATCATGGCATTGCTTGTACTTAGCATTAGCTATGTCCAATATGTCATGAACCTATTGGCAGATGTGTTGAATGCGCTCGATGAAGCTATTTTCTTTGTCAACTTCCCACTGGACATGAGCTGAATCGGCTTGAGTAGCCGCAAATGTCATGGCTATGTCAATGGGACATAGTGGCTGGAATCCCAAGCCCACCTAAAAGGGGCTGTGGCAGATTGAGCTGTGGAGAGCCCGGTTATAACTGTGTTGTACATAGGGAAGGCTCTCATCCCATGTGCGTGGATGCTTGGAATTGTACATGCGCAGAATGTGTACAATCATCCTGTTGACGACCTCTGTCTGGCCATCTGTTTGGGGATGGAAAGCTGTGGACTTGGTGAGCTTGGTGTCCAGCATTGACCAAAGGCTAGACCAAAATTTGCTGAGGAACCTGCTATCCCGATCTGATATGATAGACTGTGGGATCCCAAAGTGCACCCACACTCGTTCAAAGAAGAGTTTAGCAGTAGCTTCTGCTGTGATATTCTTCTTACAGGCCGCCATAATGGCCATCTTCGAGAATCTGTCAACGACCACGAAAACACAGTCATTGCCATTCTTAGTAGAGGGCAGGCCCGACATGTAATCCATGGAGATGGATTCCCAAGGTCAACTAGGGGTAGGTAGCGGAGTATATAGGCCTTGCTTCTTGATGGTCAGTTTGGCAATGGCACAAGCAGTGCAGGATCTGATGTGCTTCCCGACATCCTTTCGAAGGTTCAGCCAATAGAAATACTTTTGTAGTACTGCTACTGTTTTCTCGACCCCGAAATGCCCAGTGACTCGACTATAGTGTGCTTCCCATATCATCTTGGTGCACTCGTTTGAAGGAACACAAATGTGTCCCAGGTGACATAAAAGTGCATCTTGGAGGTGAAAATTTGGAACTTGCGTACCCCCCAAGAGTGCCTTGTATGTGTGGTTGAATTATGGGTCGCTCTCGTAGAGAAGCAGCCAATCAAAAGTATCGTGCCCACAATATTTGAGAACGGTGGTGAGCGCCACGATCGGTGGTCGGCTGAGATAGTCTGCGACATTATTGATGCTACCCTTCTTGTACTTGATGTTCAAATGAAACTATTGTAGATATGTGGACCACTTCTGATGGCGATCATTCTGCAACTTCCCTTGTGTTTGTATGAACTGCAGGGGTTGGTGGTCTGTGTGGATGATTGTTCCCTTCCCCAAAATGTAATGCTTCCATTGTCGACAAGCTTGCACAATGGAGTACATTTCTTTTTCATAAGTGGGGTACTTGCAAACTGTGTCAGAAAATGTCTCACTGTGATATGCCACTGGATGTTCCTGTTGAGTAATAACTGCCCCAATAGCATAGTCAGGGGCATCTGTCTCGATCTCAAATGGTTGTTGCAAGTCTGGTAATTTGAGTACTGGGGCAGAACAGAGGCAATTTTTCAATTTCGTAAACGCCTTCTGTTGAGATTCCGACCAAAATAATTTTGCTCTCGCTCCTTCCTTGGTGACTTGACTCAAGGGCCAAGTGATATGAGAGAATCCCAACATGAACCTACGATAGAAATTAGCAAGACCCAGAAAGCTGCGAAGCTCTGTTATAGTGGTTGGGGCTGGCCAATCCTGAATGACTTGGATCTTGGTTGGATCCACATGCACCCCCCTTTCATCAATAATGTATCCCAAATATTGAACCTGGGTCATGCCAAAGTGCACTTCTCCAAATTGGCACACAACTTGTGTTGCCGCAGTGTTTGGAGGACTTGTCGGATGTGGTGGAGGTGCTCTTCCCAAGTCTGGCTGAAGATCAGAATGTCATCCAAGTACACCACTACAAATGAGTTGGTGAATGGCCGCAAGATTTTGTCCATCAACCTCATGAAGGTTGCGGGAGCATTTTTCAACCCGAAAGGCATGACCAGCCATTCAGAAAGGCCTTCCTTGGCTTTGAAGGCAGTCTTCCACACATTGGAGGGTTCAATTGGTACCTGGTGATACCCAAACCTCAAGTCGATCTTGCTGAATTATTTTTCCCCTTTGAGTTGGTCCATAAGGTCATCAATCTGTGGGATCGGGTACCTATTCCGGACAGTGATCTTGTTCAGCTCCCGATAGTCAATATAGAGTCTCCACGTCCCATCCTTCTTCAGTACCAACATGATCGAGCTCCCACAGGGTGATGAACTTGGTCAGATGTGACCTTTATGCAGTAGCTCCTGAATCTACCTCTTGATTTGATCGTTCTCCAGAACATAGCATCGATAAATCGGTCCATTGGGTAGCGGCACACCTGGGGTCAGATCAATCGAGTGCTTAACCTGACAGTGCAGAGGAACCCTTGTGGGTGAGGTGAAGATGTCCTCGTACTCCTCCAAAACCTTGTCCATTTGTTGTTGTCGTGCAAAGGAGCCCTGTCTGGAGGTTGTGGCCACAGTCTTCTTCTTGCCCTAGGGGCGGATCATTAGGAAAACAAATTTCCTGGTTTGGGAAATGAGCTTACTACATTGTTTTGCAGTAACCAAGGAGATGACGATAGGAGGTGGTACCTCTGGTATCCTGTAAAACTTATTTCCCAAAGTAACAATAATAGCATGAGGCCGAGACTCATACACAGCATGACGCTTCCATAAGTATGGTTATCCTAATAATACATCAAAAACATCAATAGGAGCAACGTCACATAATACCTCATCCATGAAGGGCTTGATGCTATAGGGAAGGCGGCACTACTGGCTGACGCGGAGATCTTTTCCTTGGTGGAGCCACCCGATGGTGTATGGATGTGGGTGAGTTGTGGTCGGCAAGCCCAACCGCTTCACGGCATCTGTTGAAATGAGGTTCTTTTGGCTTCCATTGTCGACAATGAACTGTACCGAGGAGCCCTTTACCCACATCTGGGAGTGGAAGAGACGTTCCTCCTCTGGATCTTTCGGTTCCTCCATCTGGATCTTAGCAGTGGCAACAATAGTGTTGGGATCCGCATCAATAATTTGTTTTCCTTTTTCATTCCCCTTGTCAGGTTCTGATTCAGAGTTGGAGCATGCATCTGACTCAGAAGCCCTCATCTCGGCCACTAGCGACTGCTTGGCTCAACACTCACTTTTGTTGTGAGTGGATCTCTTATGGAACTCACACCACTTTCCCGTGTCCTTCTTTGGCTTTGCGGTGTTGTTATTTTCTTGTGGCTTTGACAGGTTGTCTTGAGTTGCCATGCCTTGGCTCTATCCTTTGTTCTGCAGTTTGGGAGCACCTTTCCCTTGCTTTTGATTCGCAGATCCAAAGTCTCGCTTCTTCTATTTGAATTTCTGCTCAATCTTGGCAGCATATCGATATGCCGTACCAAGCGAGGAGATGTCAAGGAACTCCATTTCCTTCTGAATGTGTCTGTGGAGAAAACTACGATACTTTAGCACCAGATGTTTCTCTGAATCTTTGATACCCAACTTTATGCGTAGGGTATGGAACAGATTCGTCAGCTCATGCACATCTTGATCCCTTTGTTGTCGCGGCGTGGTCCATTGTATGTACTTGTCCTCATAGCTCCCCACGGGATAGTACTATTCCTTGATGGCATCTCGGAAAGAATTCCAAGTTGGTACGACCGAGAACAGAGAGGGTTCTCTCTGGTCCTTGTTCTCACAATAGGTTTCCCACCAGTCCTTGACATGGGGGGTAGCTTTGAGGAGTGCAAAAATAATCTTCTCCCGGTCGGAAAAGTCATGAACCGAGAAATTTCCTTCTAATAGATTTAACCATATATCTACAGCATCTGCATCTATTTGAGCCTCAAATATGGGAATGTAAAAATTTACTTGTACCTTAAAAGGATTCGCACCTCCAGAGTGGCTACTGGATGTAGATGCGCCACCGGTGGGCAGCCGTTGAAGGATCTGGGCAAAGTTATCCATCATCGCGTTCCTTTGTTTTTCGAGGGCCTCCTCGAGAAATATTTTGATAGGATATCCTTCTCCCTCATCTTTCTTTTCGTCCCCCATGGGCATCCATCGGGGTTTGCGAGGCTGATCTTGCAAAGGTTCCACCAGATCGAGCCCTAACTCCTTATACCCCGACCTCGTTGGTGACATGCAAAGAAGAATCGATAAAAAGCAGACCGCTCTGATACCATTGATCCGGATTTATGCAGGAATGCAACAAAATAAACATATAACCATAAATACAAATATGCAATGGAAAAATCACTTCATTTCTGTTGACGAGGTAAATCCCCTCTGCGGACAGAGGTGATCCCTACTAGCCCAGCAGGGGTCTAGCAACAAACAAACAATGCTATGACGCAAGCTCCTAATTACGAATGAAAGACTTGGGATAGAAGCCTACCTGGATTCCAACGCTATGATCTGAAGAAGAAGTGTCCCTGTCCTTCAGCCCTGGCAGATCACAATCCTTCCACGATCTCCGCGGATGAACACCTGCACATAGAAGAAACGAACAGATACAAGCATAGGAACCAACATGCGTAACTAAACATCGGTCAGAAAAGATATTACTCGCATTAACATAATGGAAAACGGAGTGGATCCATAATCATAGTCATCTATTAAATGATAAACGAAAAGAAGTTACAACCAAGTTCTGACGTCGCAGCCTCTTTCGTACGGGTCCCCGGTCGTTCACGTCTCGCAAAGCTCGCCAAGGAAAGGGAAAACCTCTCCAGAGTCTCGTAACAATGGTCTCCTCACTTGAGTTGGCCTTAAGGGAAAGAAGGGATTCTTTACAACACAAAGGCTCTTGGGAATAGGGAGATGCAAAGCTTCAGCACTTCAATACTAGCTTGCCATGGATTTGAGCAAGCTTATATAGATGGGGAAGGAGGGAGTTGGGATCCCTATTATTATGGGATTGGCCCTATCAACAAGGAAGGTTCCATGGAAGGTGGCAAAACTACTTCCCTTCCATAGAACTCCCGCAACCAAACCTCCCAACTCAAGATAGGCAATAGTTGTGAGTTTGTTTGAACTCAACTTCCGCCATCCATATTTAAAAAACAGTCCCTAAAATGGGTGGCGCGATTGCTGCTCTATGACAGAGCGCCAAGTGGCGCGACCTCTGTGTAGGATTTTCCTCAGTGGCGCGAGTCCCGAACTGACTGCCCGCGCCAATGCAAAAAGGGATGTTTTTTGTGATTTTTGCAAGGAGATGTCTCAAGGGAAAATATAGCTCACATTCAGAGGGATGCATTGATGGTGTTTTCAAAGCATGACAATGTTCACAGGTCACGGAATGGGTCCTCCATTGTGCGGGATGGGGAATGGTAAGGACGGTGACAAATTACTGTGTAACAGATGCCCCCTAAAGTATGAGGCCCGAGAGCGAGAGGGGTGAAATGCTTTACGAGAACATGTTCAACCGAAGGCCCGCCGTCGGAAAACCTGCGCAGAAAGATACAACTGATATCTCAAGTACATGATGTATATATATGGTATGGACGCAACCATCCGAAACAGAGTATGCTATAATCCGGATCCAGGGTATGGGCGCAGCCATCCAACTAAGATCAAACAAATAGACTCAGGTATGGTCGCAGCCATCCAATCAGTGAGTCATGTACATAATGATAATAATCCACAATCGCAACCTGGATTACAACAGACACAATCCAGGGTCTTGCGCTCCATCTCGACCCAACAAAGTACAAGTTCAAGCATGTGAATATGTGAGCTGAAGTCGAACATGCAAGAACATCGTCCGATTACCAGCCAATGATGAAAGCTGTTAACAGACGCGAGAGAAACCACCAATAATGACAATGGTCCTCAAGGTACTACAGGTACAATCTACGGCGTGCGAATAAATGAGTTGATGTCGAACACCCGCAGAATCACTCGATCGGAGGCCAATGATGTAAACCTCTCGTCGAATGCGACGAACCCGCCATTGAGGCATGCAGGCTCCAAGGTACCATAAGGAGTCTCTAGACCAACTTCCTGGATAATGAGTTGATGTCGACAGGAAGTGACCTTGATCGAAGGTGGGCCATAATGATTCCCACATCATCGACACGAGACAGAGGAACATAATGTTTTTGTTGTGAATCAGGATCATACGAGAAACAGAGGAAGGTTGATATTTGCAGAGGTCAACTTCTCTTGAACACATGAACGGCACGACAATGGACTTGGCAGTATTTGACATCAACGGATCAGAGGTCATGGCGACGAGGCAGTGAACAGATGAGAGGTCAAAAGAGATTACCCAAACCCATGGAGGCAAAGTGAAGCAACGGGATGAGATGTCCCCAACCCGACACGAATGCAGACAAGTGCCATGTTCAAGAGCGACATACTGCCGACGACAACGACGATGGTTCCATTTTTCCCCCACCATTTCTGGCGAGTACCCCAATTATTTTTGATAAAAAGCTTGAAGGGGATAGCATATGCTTGTGATATAAGTCCGCCCTTCGGGCGAATCCATCCTAGTGCATTTAACGAGTCCTAGGAAGGAGAAACTCGGAAACCGTCATTTCGACGAAATCCAATGTCATCAGGGTTTAACGAGTCTGACAAAGGGAGAACTCGGCGTCTTTTCATGTTTAGAGAGTTTGAAAAGACAGCGGAAAAGAAAACTCCAGAGGTCCCTTTTCGTGAATAGTTCCCCAGATCCGAAAAGGTAGAAAACAATACCCGGGAAAACCTCCTAGTTGCGATAGGCTAGGGTATTCCTTTTTCGTAATCGATCCATCCCAGCCCGAAAAAGGGTTAAACTTATACTGGGTGAATGTCGATTCGTGTCCATTTTAACGAGATCGAAACGACAAGGGCCTCGGAAATCTTTTCATATTTAGAGAGTCAGAAAAGAGCTGAAAGATGACTCCAGAGTGACTTTTTCGTGTATTTACCGAGTCCGAAAAAGTATAAAATACAACTCGTCTCCATCATTTAAGTCGCAAAGACCTGTCGCTGCACATACCAAGCAAGCGTAAAATCCATTTTTGACATAACATATGCAAATATTGGGTAAAAATAACTTTTAAAACTCATTTAACGTCGAAAAAGTTATAAATATGCCAAATTGGTAAAAACAAAATTACTTTTACTATTTACCTTGGTAGAAAGCAACAGTGGTCCATTTGGAGCAGAAACTTCCGTCGTCGATTGCGACCAATCCAGGCAACCATTCAGTTTCTCGTCTGTCACAGGTAAGAGGCGCTCCTTTGCCCTTCCTTTCCATACATTTTTCAATGATTTTCCCATAGAAATCAGCTTTATGTGGGCATTTTTTAAATTTTAGGGGCGGGCCCATTGGCGCGGGTATCGGGCACGGACCCGTGCCACTGGGCCCTTTTTATTAAAGGGCCCGCGCCACCTGGCGCGATTGTTAGCAAAACAGCCGCGCCAGCGGCCGAACCCAAATTTTCGCCTAAAATTCCGCTATTTAAATCAAATTTCCTGAATTTTGAAGCTCACCAAAGATCTAATCAGGGGTTTTTGTCCATATGAATGCAGATAACCACTCAAAATGGCGATCGAATGGAAGGAACGAGAGCACGGAGATGAGGATGAAGAGGCCATGCAGAGCCAAGCTTGTATGAACGCTCTTAGAGACTGTGGTTTGAAGAAGTTCTTCCTCACGCCATGTTTACGAGCTCAGCCCGAGCTCCTCCAATTTCTAATCAGCATCTGGGATGAAAATGAACAAGTATTCAAACTACGAGACCAGGTGTTAGAATTGGAGGTCACTGACATTTATTTCATCACTGGATTGTCCCGCAGAGGCCCAATTCCTGTACTAACTGGAAGTAGACCATCTGGGGAAAAGATGGAAGAAGTAATGGCACGGGTGTGCCGAGGGGCACAAACAGGATCAGGAAGCAAGAAGGTATACATCTCCACCATCCCTGATCTAGCACTGAGAGTAGTACTCCATACCATTACGCGGGCTGCTGGATCGCAGGCACCGCATGAGGCTACAAAGACGCAACTCTTACTGGCCTCAGAATGCATGGGTCCCCGACTGTATGATTGGGCAACAGCTGTAACGATCAACATGAAAAGGCAGCTCACCAAGTGTAAACAGGGGAAGCTGAAACAATTCAGCTATGGTTCCATCTTGGTGTCGTTCATTCTGGAACGCATACCAATCTTCCAGGGCCAAGGGGCCGCAGTGGCGAGTCCGATACCGCGAGAGCCGAGAATGGTTCGTTGGGCAGCACTGATGCCCAGATCTGGAGGAGGCCAACAGATGTCCTGGAGGCCAGAGTTCTTTCGGTGGCTACGACGCCAGCTGATCGTCGTGGAAGATTGGCCCTACTCGGGAACTGACTTTACAGGGGACCCAGATCTCCCACTACCAGAAGGAGACGACTGGGATGAAGAGCTGGGTAAGACCTCATATTTTTGATTTTATGTTTATATGTTTTTTTTTTGTAAATACACATCCGTCTTAACACAATAATCTATGCATGCAGATGTAGGACCTGAGAGACCAGCCGGGATGTCTCTTATCTCCCGGAGGACACAACTCGCCCCTGAGATCCAGGGGGAAGGTACCGGAGGAGAGGCACTGGTCCAGAACCTCGAGGGGATAGCCCATGGGATTCCAGACTATGCCCGGCTATCAGACGTGCCAATGGACTACCAGCGCCATACGGTGGGAGTCCCGAATAGGATCCACCGGATCTTGAGGCGCCTAGTACGTGCAGTGACGTGCTATCATGAGCACCATGCAGACTAGTCTCTAGGATTTATGCTATACCTATTTTTTGAGAGACATAGCGTCTCCGGATGTACTAAGACGACTATGTATATTTTTTGAGTTTTGTGATGCACACTGTGCAAACATTTCGACACATATATATATATACATATGGCTATTTTTGGATGGATTCTTTATATGTGATGATGTTTTCTATATGTCATGAAAATGTCTACGCGCATGTAATCTAATGTATCTATTTACATAACAAACGACCCATTGCAAAATGTATCCACACAATGTATCTAATCACACATTTCATTTTTACGCAAGCTTAAAAGCACACATGAACACACACACATATGCAAACGACAGTTGGAATGAGAAGACGGCATGCCCCCATGATGATGTCTCAATTCGAGGTGCATGCCCCCCAAGCTTCAGTCCATTGAAAATGGAGTGAAGGTTCAAAACAAAAGTCGAATTGAACATGCTCGTGTTTCATTATTTTAACGAGGTTGACACACTTAAAAGAACTGTCCTCAAACAACTTGTTTCATGTTTTAAGGAGCTTGACACAAATAGAGGAACTATGCTCCGAGAACCTGGTTTCATTTTTTAAAGAGCTTGATACAGGGAGGAAACTGTGCTCTAACCGACTTACATCAAAAAGAACCAGAAGGCGGTGCTTCCAAGAGTTCCCCTCCTGATGGAAGGGAAACACCCTGGAAGTCAGGACCCAATGCCCCCAGCACATTATGCACAACGGCACCGTCACTGAGCACAGGCACAGGGTAAGTAGCCACATAGTTGACCTGCGGTGGAGCAGATACAACAGGTGGATAAAAACCAGGAGGGGATGATGGCGGACCAGGTGCCACAGTAGGACCAAAGAATGATAGCTGATCAATGGTCACAATCCGTCCTTTGTGTGGAAAACACATCACGCGAAAGAGGGAGGAGACAAGTGCTCCCATGGCATAGGTGTAATCACGCCCCAACAACAAATGGAAATCTAGGGGGCCTGGAACGACCATCACATCCATATGGACGGTTTTACCTCCCAAAGTAACAGGTAACCTTGGAAGGATCCCCAACGGTTGACTCGTTCTTCTATTGAATGTCAACAGATTCTGCGTAACAGGTGCAAGCGGTGGCGAACCGAAGGCTTGCCAGGTAGTCGAAGACAGGATACTAACAGAGGCACCTTCGTCTATAATGGTGTTGGGTACAACTAGACCAAGAGCCTGTACTGTGATCTCGAAAGGCACATAAGACGGAAGGCGAAATCCTGCAAGTCGATTCCAGTCAAAGGAAGCGACCAAACTACGCGGAGGGGCTACCATCGAAATGCGAAGGTCTTCCCCTGATGTTACAGAAGTAGAAGCCTCCTCCATGACCTCCATCTCGAAGGCGGGAGGAATATCCTCCGTAGCCTCTATCTTGGGAGGGGGAGGGACAGCTTCCTGCAGCGCAGAGACAGGAGAATCTTTCTCCGAGTGTGAAGAATCTGAAGAAATCAGAAGGACATGAGGAGTGTGAGATCCACTCTCGACAGAAAAGACCTGGTGCACCGCAGACGGGGCCAGTTCAACCGATCCTACGACCAATGGTTGGTCAAGGACGGATTCAAGAATTTGAATTTCTGGGGGAGTGGGATCGACCAAGGGTGACTCTTGACCAATCATTGGATCAGCTGTCGGAGGACTCAAAGAAAGCTGTTTATAACCAACCGGGAGGCATGGTGTAGAAACAATTGAGTTGTCCAAAACTCGTTTGGCTTCATCCATATAAGGACAAAGGTGAATGGCATGGTGCCCTTCACACAACTTACAGGGATTGGTAATCTTACCCTGCTTCTTAGGAGCCTTATCAGTACCAGTTGCAGATGTGCCCCCAACATTCCTCTCGGAAGACAAAGACAATGGCGGGCGGCCATCGGACCATGCTTCGAGCACCTTGGGGATGCCAGGGCAGTCTCGAAGAAGATGGTCTCCCGTGCACAACAGGCAAGGGAACTTGACTTTCCGTGGAAGGTTGGGAGGTTTATCAAGAGGAGATATCTCAGAGATAGTAGCTGCACATTTAGCCTCTCGTTTATCAGACTTCTTCTTCTTTGTCTTCTTCTTCCTCTTCTTAGCCACCTGGTTACTTGAATCCAGACTTTCACCAGGCGAAGTAGAAGATGAGGACGCAGAAATAGGCGAAGAAGGGGAGAGGTCCACCTTGGAATCAACATGAGGTTGTTCAGGTGGAGGAACTGATTGCACAGTAGTGGAGACATTCGGGACAACAGAGGTTGAGAACAACCAAACAGGCAACCCAACAGTTAACCCAGGAAGGGACAACGTCGCCATGTAAGGAGCACCAACATTTCCAAAAGGAGAAAAATGACCAGGATTCCCTTCTGAGGGGATTCCTTGGTTGGTGAACTCTGAAAAAGTTGCCATCAAACTCAAAACCACACACGGGCTGAAAACGAGTTAAGGGCACACGATCAAACGGTCAACAAGCAATATCTAAGCGGGCGTGTAATCGTGGGTGATCAATTTTACCACATTGGAAAGTAAGAAATTCTACCGTCTCATATTTTAAGAGTCGAGAAACGATAAAAAGATGACTCTATCTCTTTCAGAGTTGACACAAGCGTGAAAGGACAAGCGCTTGACGGTCTTTTCAAGTTTAGGGAGTCAGAAAAGACCAAATGACTGCTCAGGAAAAACTAGGCACAAAGGGTGTGCCAAATATCCGTGAACTGCAATATACACCTTGGTTTCAAAAATGAAACAGAAATCGACCAAGGACTTTCCGTACGTGCAGGTAGTCTCCCCGAATGCTGTGTTCGGTGTATCACGGGTATAGGGCGGCAGACTCGGCTTCCTATGGATAAAGGATTGAAAACCTATAGGGGTCTCCCTTTATATACGCGACGGTACGGGGAGCGCAAGTCCGTACTAGCGCTGTCTAAAGCCAACAGGCGAACGACAGCTGCTAGGTTTAACGACGCCGGAACACGTCTCTAGCCTAGACCTTCTAAATGTGTTTCGTTAAGTTCCAATGTTGCCTTAGGTTAATTGAATAAATTTTACGGTTGATCTTCAATTAAGTTTCAATTTCCAGGCCCTATCGTATGTAGTGTCTCGAAAGACTCCTAAATGCAAGCTATATGCCACAGTGCAACATTTCGTTCGATGAAAACTAGTTAAATAAGAGTTGAGAGCTTTTATACAAACGAAACGAACGGAATACAAACAACAATGTCTCTAACGCAACTAATGCAATTGAAAGCTTTTCATTTGAAACACTAATCACTAGCGATATGGAAAAGATCACAATTTGCACTAATTAACAAAACAACAGAGATTTTTTTTATTTTCAATGTTTAATGGCTAATGTGCACTGAAAACAAAAGGAACAATTTGAGAAATGATATCCAAGAGAGCGAAACACACAAAATTCACTCAACAACGCAATCAATTAGATCCCAAAATCGACCCAGAGTCTCTCAAAGCAAAGAAAGACTCAAAAGCTTCCGATGGACCGTGTGATCTAGGTCCAAAGTAAGGCAAACGATTTTCGAATGAAGCAAGAAACAATCACTCAAAAACGTAACAAAACAATCAAAGGCTGATAAGAGAGCGCGGAGAAACAATCAACAAGTTGACAGGACAATCAAGACACCAAAAACTCCCAAGGAGGGCTCGATACACTAAGCCACTAGATGCCCTAGGGCTCCAAACGTGAAATCGGTAGATAGAAGCAAACAACCAAAGGATAGAGGTGAATTCCAGCCAAAAAAGACTCCAACACACTCAGACAGTCAGAAAATCAAGAAGGAAAGCATTGGTCAAATCCAGAGAAGCAAAAAATGAAGAAACTCAAAAAAACTCACAGGGGTGGCGCGACTGTGAGAATGAAACTAGCGCCAGAGGCCAAGTGGCGCGGGCTAGACAAAAGCAACGTGCGCCAAGTGGCGCGACTGTCGGGTTAAAAACCGCGCCAGTCGAGTTCCTCAATAAAAATTAAAAAACAGCTGCTCCAGAAGCAGACCAATACTAGCTAAGCAAACCAAGAAGCTAAAACAAAGAAAGAATCCAACCCAGAAGGTTCATCAAGTAAGGAAAAGACGATCAAAGCGAAACAACATAATCGAGACAATGAAGACCGGACGATCTCCCCAGCGGAGTCGCCAATTTGTTGACGAGGTAAATCCCCTCTGCGGACAGAGGCGATCCCTACTAGCCCAGCAGGGGTCTAGCAACAAACAAACAATGCTATGACGCAAGCTCCTAGTTACGAATGAAGGAGCTAGGAATAGAAACCTACCTGGATTCCAACGCTACGATCTGAAGAAGAAGTGTCCCCGTCCTTCAGCCCTGGCAGATCACAATCCTTCCACGATCTCCGCGGATGAACACCTGCACATAGAAGAAACGAACAGATACAAGCATAGGAACCAACATGCGTAACTAAACATCGGTCAGAAAAGATATTACTCGCATTAACATAATTGAAAACGGAGTGGATCCATAATCATAGTCATCTATTAAATGATAAACGAAAAGAAGTTACAACCAAGTTCTGACGTCGCAGCCTCCTTCGTACGGGTCCCCGGTCGTCCACGTCTCGCAAAGCTCGCCAAGGAAAGGGAAAACCTCTCCAGAGTCTCGTAACAATGGTCTCCTCACTTGAGTTGGCCTTAAGGGAAAGAAGGGATTCTTTACAACACAAAGGCTCTTGGGAATAGGGAGATGCAAAGCTTCAGCACTTCAAGACTAGCTTGCCATGGATTTGAGCAAGCTTATATAGATGGGGAAAGAGGGAGTTGGGATCCCTATTATTATGGGATTGGCCCTATCAACAAGGAAGGTTCCATGGGAGGTGGCAAAACTACTTCCCTTCCATAGAACTCCCGCAGCCAAACCTCCCAACTCAAGATAGGCAATAGTTGTGAGTTTGTTTGAACTCAACCTCCGCCATCCATATTTAAAAAACAGTCCCTAAAATGGGTGGCGCGATTGCTGCTCTATGACAGAGCGCCAAGTGGCGCGACCTCTGTGTAGGATTTTCCTCAGTGGCGCGAGTCCTGAACTGACTGCCCGCGCCAATGCAAAAAGGGATGTTTTTTATGATTTTTGCAAGGAGATGTCTCAAGGGAAAATAAAGCTCATGCTCAGAGGGATGCATTGATGGTGTTTTCAAAGCATGACAATGCCCACAGGTCACGGAACGGGTCCTCCATTGTGCGGGATGGGGAATGGTAAGGACGGTGACAAATTACTGTGTAACAATTTCATTAATATAAAAGAACTGAAATTTTCTTACAGACAGAATGGAAATAAACTAGCTAGGGTGTTGGTCGCTATCTCTGAGAAGAGATGTGGTGGCTGTAGGCCTCTAAACTGAGTTACAATGAGGCTCAAGGGCCTATTTATTATTTAGAAACAATGGAAAACCCTAAACATCCAAAACCCTAACCCTAGGAGATGAAGCGCCAAAAACTATGGGCCCCGTTTGGGTAAATTGGTGTTTCAACTTCCCAGGGACGTAACTTTGGCATACGATATTTGTTTGATGCGAACCATACCTCATTAGAAATATCTATCCGAGGAATACAAATTTTGAGTGAGAAACATCGGTCCATAGACCCATGTTGCTCCCGGTTTTCCAAAAAACGTCGTTTAGGGCCTCAAAACAGCTCCGGAAGTTCAAGACCCGAAAAACTGCTAAAAATAGTAAGTTGTGCCAAAACTGAAAACTGAAAGAAACAATGGTGGGGCCCCAAGTGGAATAGGCAGGTGACCACCAATATCCACCTGGATCATTCCTCCCCCCTTAGGAAGCAATGGTCCCTATTGCGTTAAGCTCCTCCATGAGATGAGGAAACTTCTGCTGAACTTGGTCCCTGGTGAACCACTTTCCTTGGTGCAAGAGTTGGCCAGCTTTGACAACCCGATACAGTTGGATCTTCTGTTGGTGATTGTTCTTGATTTGCATGTCCATGATACAATCTGTGGTGGCATGTTCCATGTAGTCTGGGTTTAACTCTGTTAGTGTGAGTTGTTCTGCAATGTCAGAGGTGTCCAGTAGAGGTGGGAAGTAAGGACAAAGGCGGTCCACATTGAATACTGGGTGCAGACCAAGGAATGGTGGAATAATGGGATCGAAGACATTGTTCCCTACAACCTTGGTGATGGTGTACGACTCGTATCGGAGCGGGCGAAGCTTGCGGTGGGGTTCAGTGAGGCGCTCCTTCTGCAAATGTAGCCACACTTTGTCACCCACCTGGAAGCTGTGTGGCACCCGATGTTGATCATGGCGTTGCTTGTACTTAGCATTAGCTCTGTCCAATATGTCATGAACCTATTGGCGGATTTTTTGAATGCGCTCGATGAAGCTATTTTCTTTGTCAACTTCCGACTGGACATGAGCCGAATTGGCCTGAGTAGCCGCAAATGTCATGGCTACGTCAATGGGACATAGTGGCTGGAATCCTAAGCCCACCTAAAAGGGGATGTCGCTGATTGAGCTATGGAGAGCCCGATTATAACCGTGTTGTACATAAAGAAGGCTCTCGTCCCATGTGCGTGGATGCTTGGAATTGTACATGCATAGAATGTGTACAATCATTCTGTTGACGACCTCTATTTGGCCATCTGTTTGGGGATGGAAAGCTGTGGACTTGTGAGCTTGGTGTCCAGCATTGACCAGAGGCTGGACCAAAGTGTATTGAGGAACCTGCTATCCTGATCTGATATGATAGACTGCGGGATCCCAAAGTGCACCCACACTTGTTCAAAGAAGAGTTTAGCAGTGGCTTCTGTTGTGATATTCTTCTTGCAGGCCGCCATAATAGCCATCTTCGAGAATCTGTCAATGACCACGAAAACATAGTCATTTCCATGCTTAGTAGAAGGCAGGCCCGACATGTAATCCATGGAGATGGATTCCCAAGGTCGACTAGGGGTAGGTAGCAGAGTATATAGGCCTTGCTTATTGATGGTCGGTTCGGAAATGGCACAAGCAGTGCAGGATCTGATGTGCTTCCCGACATCCCTTTGAAGGTTCAGCCAATAGAAATACTTTTGTAGTATTGCTACTGTTTTCTCGACCCAGAAATTCCCAACGACTCGACTGTAGTGTGTTTCCCATATCATCTTGGCGCGCTCTCTTGAAGGAACACAAAGGTGTCCCAGGTGACATAAAAGTGCATCTTGGAGGTGAAAATTTGGAACTTGCGTACCCCCCAAGAGTGCCTTGTATGTGTGGCCAAATTCTGGGTCACTCTCATAGAGAAGCGGCCAATCAGAAGTCTCGTGCCCACAAGAGTTGAGAACGGTGGTGAGCGCCACGATCGGTGGTCGACTAAGATAGTCTGCAACATTATTGGTGCTACCCTTCTTGTACTTGATGTTCAAATGAAACTGTTGCAGATATGTGGACCACTTCTGATGGCGATCATTCTGCAACTTCCCTTGTGTCTGTATGAACTACAGGGGCCAGTGGTCTGTGTGGATGATTGTTTCCTTCCCCAAAATGTAATGCTTCCATTGTCGACAAGCTTGCACAATGGAGTACATTTCTTTGTCATAAGTGGGGTACTTACGAACTGTGTCAGACAATGTCTCACTGTGATATTCCACTGGATGTCCTTGTTGAGTAAGAACTACCCCAATAGCATAGTCAGGGGCATCTGTCTCGATCTCAAATGGATGTTGCAAGTCTGGTAATGTGAGTACTAGGGCAAAATAGAGGCGATTTTTCAATTCCATAAACGCCTTCTATTGAGATTCCGACCAAAAGAATTTTTCTCTCGCTCCTCCCTTGGTGACTTGACTCAAGGGCCAAGGAATATGAGAGAATCCCAACACGAACCTACGGTACAAATTAGCAAGACCCAGAAAGCTGCGAAGCTCTGTTATAGTGGTTGGGGCTGGCAAATCCCGAATGACTTGGATCTTGGTTGGATCCACATGTACCCCCCTTTCATCAATAATGTATCCCAGATATTAAACTTGGGTCATGCCAAAAGTTCACTTCTCCAAATTGGTACACAACTTGTGTTGCCGCAATGTTTGGAGGAATTGTCGGATGTGGTGGAGGTGCTCTTCCCAAGTCTGGCTGAAGATCAGAATGTCATCCAAGTACACCACTACAAATGAGTTGGTGAATGGCCGCAAGATGTCGTCCATCAAATTCATGAAGGTTGCGGGAGCATTCGTCAACCCGAAAGGCATGACCAGCCATTCGAAAAGGCATTCCTTGGCTTTGAAGGCAGTCTTCCACACATCGGAGGGTTCAATTGGTACCTGCTGATACCCAGACTTCAAGTCGATCTTGCTGAAATATTTTTCCCCTTTGAGTTGGTCTAGAAGGTCATCAATACGTGGGATCGGGTACCTATTCCAGACAGTGATCTTGTTCAGCGCCGGATTGTCAATACAGAGTCTCCACGTCCCATCCTTCTTCTATACCAACAGGATCGGGCTCCCACATTGCGATGAACTTGGTCGGATGTGACCTTTCTGCAGTATCTCTTGAATCTGCCTCTTGATTTCATCATTCTCCATAACAGAGCACCGATAGATCGGTCCATTGGGTAGCGGCGCACCTTGGATCAGATCAATCGGGTGCTTGACCTGACAGTGCAGAGGAACCCCTGTGGGCGAGGTGAAGATGTCCTCGTACTCCTCCACAACCTTGTCCATTTTTTGTTTTCGTGCAGAGGAGCCCTGTCTGGAGGTTGTGGCCACAGTCTTCTTCTTTCCCTGGGGACAGATCATCAGGAAAACAAATTTCTTGGTTTGGGAAATGAGGTTACTGCATTGTTTTGCAATAACCAAAGAGATAGCGGCAGGAGGTGGTACCTATGGTATCCTATACAACTTATTTCCCAAAGTAACAATAATAGCACGAGGTCGAGACTCATACATAGCATGACGCTTCCACATGTATGGTTTTCCTAATAATACATCAGAAACATCAATAGGAGCAACGTCACATAATACCTCATCCGTGAAGGGCTTGATGCTATAGGGAAGGCGGCACTGCTGGCTGACGCGGAGATCTCGTCCTTAGTGAATCCACTTGATGGTGTATGGATGTGGGTGACCTGTGGTTGGAAAGCCCAACCTCTTCACGACGTCTGCTGAAATGAGGTTCTTTTGGTCCCCATTTTCAATAATGAACTGTACCGGGGAGCCCTTTACCCACATCTGGGAGTGGAAGAGACGTTCCTTCTCCTCTGGATCTTCCGGTTCCTCCTTCTGAATCTTCGCAGTGGCAATAGTGGCATTAGGCTCCACATCAATAATCTGTTTTCCTTTTTCATTCCCCTTGTCAAGTTCTGATTCAGAGTCGAAGCATGCATCTGACTCAGAAGCCCTCATCTCGGCCACTAACGACTACTTGGCTCGACACTCACTTGTGTTGTGAGTGGAGCTCTTATGGAACTCACACCACTTTCTCGTGTCCTTCTTTGGCTTTGCGGTGTTGTTCTTTGCTTGTGGCTTTGACAGGTCTTCTTGAGCCGCCATGCCTTGGCTCTATTCTTTGTTCTGCAGTTTGGGAGCACCTCTCCCTTGCTTTTGATTCACAAATCCAAAATCTCGCTTCTTCTATTTGAATTTCTGCTTAATCTTGGCAGCATACCGGTATGTCGTACCAAGCGAGGAGATGTCGAGGAACTCCATTTCCTCCTGAATGTATCTGTGGAGACAACTGCGATACTTTAGCACCAGATTTTTCTCTGAATCTTTGATACCCAAATTTGTGCGTAGGGTATGGAACAGATTCGTCAGCTCATGCACATCTTGATCCCTTTGTTGTTGTAGCGTGGTCCATTGTATGTACTTGTCCTCATAGCTCCCCACGGGATAGTACTGTTCCTTGATGGCGTCTCGAAAAGAATTCCAAGTTGGTACAGCTAAGAACAGAGAGGGTTCTATCTGGTCCTTGTTCTCACAGTAGGTTTCCCACCAATCCTTGACATGGGGGGTAGCTTTGAGGAGTGCAAAAATAATCTTCTCCTGGTCGGAAAAGTCATGAACCGAGAAATATCCTTCTAGTAGATTTAACCATCTATCTATGACATCTTCATCTATTTGACCTTCAAATATGGGAATGTCAAAATTTACTTGTACCTTAAAAGGGGTCGCACCTCCAGAGTGGCTGCTGGATGCAGATGCGCCGCCGGTGGGTAGCCATTGAAGGATCTGGGCAAAGTTATCCATCATCGCGTTCCTTTGTTTTTCGAGGGCCTCCTCGAGAAATATTTTGATAGGATCTCCTACTCCCTAATCTTTCTTTTCGTCCCCCATGGGCGTCCGTCGGGGTTTGCGAGGCTAATCTTGCAAAGGTTCCACCAAATCGAGCCCTAACTCCTTATACCCCGACCTCGTTGGGGACATGCAAAGAAGGATCGAGAAAGAGAAGACTGCTCTGATACCACTAATCTGGATTTATGCAGGAACGCAACAGAATAAACATATAACCATAAATACAAAGATGCAGCAGAGAAATCACTTCATTTCATTAATATAAAAGAACTGAAATTTACTTACAGATAGAATGGAAATAAACTAGCTAGGGTGTTGGTAGCTATCTCTGAGAAGAGATGTGGCGGCTACAGGCCTCTGAACTGAGTTAAAATGAGGATCGAGGGCCTATTTATTATTTAGAAATAATGGAAAACCCTAAACATCCAAAACCCTAACCCTAGGAGATGAAGCGCCAAAACTATGGGCCCTATTTGGGTAAATTGGTGTTTCAACATCCCGGGGACGTAACTTTGGCATACGATCTTTGTTTGATGCGAACCATACGTCGTTAGAAAGATCTATCCGAGGACTACAAATTTTGAGTGAAAAACACCGGTCCATGGACCAATGTTGCTCCTGGTTTTCCCAAAAAATGCTATTTAGGGCCTCAAAATGGCTCCGAAAGTTCAGGACCCGAAAAACTGCTAAAAATAGTAAGTTGTGCCGAAACTGAAAAACTGAAAGAGACAATGGTGGGGACCCAAGTGGAATAGGTGGGTGACCACCAATATCCACCTGGATCAACACCCAAGCAAACGACCCACCTGGGGGAGGGGCCGGAAGAGGGCGGGGACATGGTCGAAATACAGAACATACTCATCACTAGCACCGAAACCAAAACAAACTACCCTTCCTTTTCAATGGAAACTTTAGTGGTTTCAGGAACTTGAGAAATTATAGAAACATCAAAGATCTTAGAGGTAATCGAAATCAAGACATGCACTCTCAACATGAAGGCGAAGCTTCCGGGTCTGGCTCCAGAAGCGAGTCTGAAAACGAGATTGGGCATGTTTTCATCTCGCCCCATCATAGGGCCAAGTGGCTTCAGCCCCTAGCCTAGATTGTGCAGTCTCCTCTAGGCCTCCATGGTCTTCTTCATGACATGCCTTGACACTCAGAGAAACATCTCCCTAAGTTCGATCTTGAGAAGGGGACGCTGGCCAAAGACCACATTAGTAATTTCTACGTGGCCTTACAAATGATGAGGGTGAAGTTCGACGTTGTAGCATGCCGACTCTTCCCACACACCTTAGAAAATAAAGCTGCTACTTGGTATCGTTCGTTACCTATCGCTTCCATCTCCTCCTAGGAGCAATTCCACCGCACCTTCCTCCAAAAATTTTCGGAGGACAAGGCTCCTTCTATGCTCCTCATAGAGTTGAGTACTTTGAAGTGCCAAAAGAAGGATAGGGTTAAAGACTTCAACCAACGCTTTGCAACCATCTTCAATAAATTTCCCTCGAACATGGCCCTTGACGATTCCATCACCATAGATTACTACACAAGGGCCTTGCCTCGGGACATCGTTGTGTTCGTGAAACATGAGGTTAGAACCACCTTAGCAGAAAATTACACCACTACCCTCGCCGTTGAGAAAGATATGATTTCCATAGGGGCCATATACCATGATATTCAAGATGACCAAAGACTTGTCAGGAAGAGAACACAAACCTTAACCCATAAATCCTAAGACAAGGATAAAGACCCTTTCAATTTCTGGAACATTGCAAAATCCCTAAATATATTAACAAATGAGGTCTCCAATTTGAAGAGGAAGAATAGTGACTCCGCCTCGGGTAGCAAAACTCAAAATGATTTCTTTAGGAAAAACAACCTTACGCCTAACCGCCCTCCACTGAACCCTAATACAAACTTCAATGTAGAAGAGATTGGCAAAGATAATTTTTGTTATTTTCATCAAGCTTCCCACTCGGAAAGGACTTGCCCTCAATGGATTAATACTTTGACCGTTGTGGTAAATCAACTCCTAGAAGATCATACGGTAGGAGAGTTAGAAGAGGAAGCCAACTCAGATGACGAAGAAGTCTCTCCCACGGATGAAGATCTAGGATCAACAATCCTCTCCTTTGAAGTAATTCACGGAGAAGGGCCTCCTCCTATGACGGAGATGAACCTAGCCGATGGTCCCCAATCCAACCCCCCCCCGAAATTATAGCCTAAGGAGAAAAGGCCCGGTTTCTGATCACTCTTTCGAGGAAAAGAGGAAAACCTTCTTGAGGAAAATATTTCCACCAAACAAGGAAAATCCGACCACAACCCTGACCACTGAAAAATCTAGTCCCGTCGTTGCCCGAGGCAATCCCAAGATCATATCGTCACCAAGCTCATCCATCACCTCTGTCGAGACGCTCTTGCACCCGGAATTCGGGTACAACATCATCAAAGACATGAAGAAGACGCGAACCAACATATCCCTTTACGAGCTTGCCCGGATAGCCAACCAATGTAACCTGATTCTCAAAGCATTCGCTAGCCCATCCTCAATGAGCAAGCCCACCTCAGTGGCCAAGCCCGTAAGCTCCACACCTTCCTAAGCCTCAATGAACCTCTAGTCCATTGTCAATGCCATCATTGCAAACTCGCAAGGATCCACACCCCCATTCCTCTTGTATTTTGAGATCTTCAATTTCAACGTCCATAATTTCCTCGTCGATTCCGGTGCATCCACCAATGTCACGCCCCTGTCCATATGCAAGAAATTGAACATCTGTCCTGAGAAAACCGACACCAAGATCATTCAGCATGATAGGGCCTAAATCCCCACCATGGGCGAATTAAATAAAGTCCTGATTTGTCTCTTCTTAGACTCCAGGGTACATCAATGCATTCACATAGTTGTCGTGGATATCTCGGAGACCTACGGTCTACTATTAAGCTGATATTGGTCAAGAAAACTACAAGGATACTTTGCCACCGACTGGTCCCACTTGTGGCTCCCATAAAAAGGGTAGGAATAATTATATCCGGGTCGAGAGGGAACCTTACATGAAACATATAGTGACTGACCTTGAAGCAACCAACAAACCCATCAAATTTTCACAAGAAAATATGGGCATGTGCTTCTTAGAGGCTGCTTTTGGCTGCTACCAAGCTACTCAGTCCCCAGTCTCCCCTGACACCCAATTAGAACTGATCCTTTCTGTCGCTTTCCACCCTACTGCACCAGGGGGTCCACCTGATGTCTCCGCCCCGAGTATCCCGTCTGTGCACACATGCGATCTTGAAACACCCGAGGACAAGATCTGGACCCTGTACTACGACGGTTCCAAGACCTATGATGACGTCGGTGCCGGTTGTATCTTGATAGATCCCCAAAAGAACAAGTTCCTAATATCTTTTTGGTTATAATTCCAGTGCACTAATAATACAACCAAGTACGCAGCATTGATTCTGGGCCTCAAGAAAGAAATCAACCTCAAATTTAGTTGCTTGAAGGTAATCAGCGACTCGAAAGTAATTTCCTGGGAGGTACGCAACATTATTCACTGCCTATTTCCCCATTTGAAAGGATATCAGCAGGAGGTATGGTGTTTGATTTCTTCTTTCGATGCTTTCAGTATTAAGTCAGTACTTAGAATGCAAAATGTAGCAGCCGATACGTTAGCAAACGTTGCCGCTAGGTTTACCCCATTAAGGGATGGTTTCTCTATTGAAATTGTTTATAAACCTGCAGTGCCAGATAATGTAACTAATTTCCGCATTTTCAATGATGATCAACATGTATTGGATTTCATGCTAAACGCGGATTTGTTCAAGGACAATGTGATTGAGGAAGAAGATCATGATCCGGCTTTGCAAAAGGAAAGGGAGGAACACAAGGGGAATCCCATACCCAAAAGGGTCATGTCCGTTGAGAAGTTATTTGACCTACAGAACCATTTTCAGGCCCCCCCCCCCCAATACAAAGGTACAAAGTTCCACCCTAATGCACCAACAAGTGAACCTCGGGATGGAGACGAACCTGAAGTTCGTCAATCTCAGTACCAAATGCACCCCCCAGGAGTGGCAGTCCTTTATTGAATTATTCAAGAAATACCGAGATGTTTTCACCTAGACGTACGATGAGTTACAGAGTTATGACACACAAATCATCTAGCACATGATACCAATGAAGGAAGGATTCAAGCCCTTTCCAACAAAAGCTAAGGAAGGTACATCCGATGTTGGAGCCAATGATCCAAAAGGAACTTAAGAAACTCTTGGATGCCCGCATCATCTTAAAATTCCAACTTTCAACGTGGGTGTCAAATTTGGTCCCAGTTCGCAAGAAATCTGGCGAAATTATCTTATGTGTGGACTTCAAAAATTTGAACCAATCGTTATACAAGGCTAACTACCCAGTGCCTCCCATGGAACAGATTCTTCAAACGGTATTTGGGTCAGAAATTTTCTCCTTATTGGATGGTTTCTCAGGATACAACCAGGTATTGGTGTAGAACCTGATCGTCTGAAAACAACGTTCAGGACCAAGTGGGGTACGTTCGATTTCAAGTGCATTCCCTTTGGCCTGATTAATGCAGGGGCAACCTTCCAAAGGGCCATGGACATCGCCTTCTAGGGGCTAATGGGAAAAAGTGTGGTGGTCTACCTTGAAGATGTCACCATGTTTTCCAAGCGAAGATATGACCACTTGCACCACCTCAAACAGATCTTTGAAAGGTTTCGAAAATACAAAATCTCACTTAACCCCAAGAAAAGTGTGTTTTCAGTCTCGAAAAGGAATTTGTTGGGCCACATCATAACCCGGGATGACATACTAGTAGACCCAAACCATGCAAAATCCATCGCCCAAATTTCTCCCCCAAGAAGCAAAAAGGCCATGCAGTCGTTTCTCAAAAAAATTAACTTCCACCGAAAATTCAAATCAGACTTTGCACAAATCGTGAAACCTTTGCAAGGCATGATCAAGAAGAACATGAATTTTAAATGGAATCCTCCTGAGAAAGAAGCGTTCAACAATATCAAGAAGGCCATCGCAGAAGCACCTGCCCTACATAGTCTGGATTTCAGCAAAGGCTTTATCTTGTATAATTTTGCCTCGGATTCGTCTCTTGCAGCCGTCCTCACTCAGAAGGACGACAGTAATGACGAACAACCCATATCTTTCATGATCATAGGGTTGCAAGGTGTCGAGATGAACTATCCAGACATTGAAAAGCAAGCCTATGCGGTATATAAGGAAATTAAACATTTCAGGCCATACGTTTTGAAGAACCACGTCACGATGTTCGTACCTCACCCAACAGTACGCTCGCTATTCATGCAGCAGGAGTTGGGTGAGAGACGAGGCAACTAGATGGCATGTCCTCAAGAGTATGACTTAGATTTAAATCCTGCACACACTGTCAAGGGGCAAGGGTTATGCTGGATGGCTGCTAAAGCCGCAGACCCACGGAGCAATGATGAGGAGTTTTGGGATCACAAAATAGAGATGCACCAAGCCGAAAACACACCTCAACAAAACGCCCCATCATGGTACATATATCTCCTTTAGTATCCTGGGCGTGGTGTCATGGACCCCACCTTAACAACCTAGCAAAAACGACCAATAAGGCTGAAGGATGCATCCTACCAACTGGTACAAGGTAAACTATTCTGCAAGCATCACAGCGGTGTCCTGCTATGCTACCTAGAGCATAATGAAGCCTAACAGGTCCTGAAGGAACTACATGACGACCCGACCGGTGGGCACTACATCGGAGATGCCACAACTCACAAGTTTATGAGAGCCAGTTTTTATTGGCCCACTCTGTTTAAGGATGCACATGCCTATGTTTGGAAGTGCCTTTCATGTCAGAAATTTGCCAGCAGAGAATCCTGACCTTTCGCCCCATTACAGTCTGTCACGATGGAAGAACCATTCCAACAATGGGGACCGGACGTGATCGGGGAAATATTTCCACACTCCTCCAAGAAGCACTGATATATCTCACGGCCATAGAATATTTCACGAGGTGGGTTGAAGCAGTACTGTTATGCCAAATCAATGACCAAAAGGTAATATATTTCATCATTCAGTACATCATGACCAGGTTCGGTGTTCCAACCTCCCTTGTTTTTTATAATGCCACTTATTTTTCATCGTTCAAATTATATGAATTTTCTTTGGAAAACGATATAATACTCAAACATTTTGCCAACTACTCCCACAAGGGAATGGGTTAGCCGAGTCAACCAACAAAAAACTTATTCGGATCATCAAAAATACCCTGATATCCCAACACCGGAACTGACACAACGCCCTCTAGGTTGATCAAGTCACACCTAAACCTTCCCTGGGGACCTCCCCATTTTTTCTGGTCTACGAGAAATAAGCAATCCTTCCCCCTAACATTTCTCTCCTGACCCTTCAGTTGTCACAAGAAATACATGGTACCCCATTCCCTTCCTTGCAAGCCTGCATAAACACCTTGTTGAAATTGGAGGAGGAAAGGTTGAAAGCCCAGGAAAAATTCGCAATCCACCAAAGCCAGATAAAACGATTGTTCGATAAGAAGTTCGTCGGAAACAAGGTGTTCAAAGTTAGCGACCTTGTCCTCAAATGGGACAAGGCTCATGAAGACAAGGGAAAACACACCAAATTTCAAGCCCTGTGGACAGGCCTATTCCAAATCAAAGAGAAGTTTGGTTCATACACGTACAGACTCCAAACCTTAGAAGGGAGGATCGAGATCCTCCCGATAAATGGGCACGATCTCAAGAATTATTTCACCTGACAGCCCCTTTGTACCATCACACTTTGTACCATAGTTTTGTTTTCTTTGCTTTACTACTCTCGTTTTCATTTATTTTGTGTTGTTTCAATAAATAGCTTGCCTTGAGCAAGCTCCTGGAATTTGATCCCCAAAGTGCCTCAAGTTGAAGGATCAACGTAGTAGTTACTCAATGGTCAAGCTATACCGAAATCTCTGCCTGTCAAGAATCAGCCCTGAAACATAAAATGCCCCAAGTTTTTCTGTGATAGACACCCCGTGGGGAAACATGACCAAGTGCCAGAACTCAAGTGCAAGTAGCTCACCTGGTGCGCTAGCTCAGAAACTGCTACTAAAGAAAAAAAGTTTTGGTGAAATAGGCCATTGGATGGAAGGGGAAAAGAGGCAATCTCAGATGAAAAAAGTATATTCGGGAAAACCCAAAGGTCCCCAAATGCATACTAGGAGCAACCTCTCTTACAAGTAACATAATTTAGAATCCCTCATCTGCCCAGGCAGTACTTTCCACATACAAATAAATGCCTTAAGCGCATTCAAATAAGTGTTATAAGCACATGAAATAAAGGGTAATGGATTGAGAAAGGCTTCCTATGCAGAGAGGTGATGCAACGACTCCACCAGGGCACTGACTAGGCTCGCTAGTAGCGGAGCAACGTCTATGACTCCTAGGTAGTGACTCTGCCGAGGCCCATCAAGCTCGCTGGCAGTGGAGCAACACAAGGTGATCAAATAACTATACCGAATCCATTGAAGCCCATGAGGTTACTCCGACCCCTCCTGTCTGGTCTCTGGAAATAAAATCACGGTGAACAATCATTCCACGCAGCGAAAATGAGTAAAGCAAATGCATGAGGGCTAGAGATGAGGATGGTGGTACCCACGGAAGTGAAAGGAATAACCTGCTAAACCCATCCGACCCCCTCAAGATTAAGCGCAGCCAGAGATTCTAGATTCTACCAGTGAATTGCCATTTGTTGTAGCCACTACAATACCCTCCGAAATTTGGCACCTATTTGAAATTTCGGAGCCCCTAACCGCTTTGATGAAGGAAATTTTGTCTCACCCTCAACCATGGACCTCGAGAAAGTCCACCTCCACCAGGGGCCTTCAGAACCAATTGATAAGTCCAACTTTTCCAAGTTAGTCGCAAAGTCACTCCCCTTGCAAATTTTAGAAAGTTATGACCACACGACCTTATGATCCATCGACCTCTAGGTCGCCAGGTTGCAAGGTCGAAATCTTAATCCAATCTCCACATTTGCAACTATGCGTATTCGCGACCGTGCGACCTCCAGGTTGCTAGGTCGCAAGGTCGCATCCTTGCCCAACTAGTCCTGATTTGCGACTTTGCAACCTCCATTAATGACTACAAGTGCGACCCCTTTATAAATAAAAGGGTCGCGTAGGTCGCATTTGACTTGCACGAAGGAGAAAACGAGACACCTGATGAGCCAATCAGAGCTCGATTTTTCCCGGGAGATATTGAAGCCGAGCTCGAGTATGTCTCCATCTCTTCGGCCTCAAGAGATATGGGGCCTCGAGCAGTTCGAAGGAGAGACAAAATCCCATAAGTAGAGCTATCAGGAGAAGACATGCCTCCTCTGCCACCCATATCTATGGAGACACTACTTGAATCTTCGAGAAAGGTGATAAGATGACCTGGTATCAAGTCTACCAGGAATTTAAAAAAAAAAAAGAATTCCCGAAGGATCTCGCGGATTGACAAGTATAACTTCAAGTCAAAAGGTCCAAGCTTCACTATGTGGGTGCCTACCCACCAATCTTCTCATGCGCAGAAGTAGTCGAATGGATCCTACAGAAGGTCGATTCCAAGTTCTGGGTCATCCATGACCACTCAAGGAAGATCTTTGCCAATCTGACAGGAAAAGACACAGAGGTATACTATGCACTCCCTGCTAGGGAGGAATATTTCAATGCCAAATGGGCCGCCACACACGAAGTAACAGTACAAGACACCTTGAAGGGTTGGTGGGAGGACCTTGAGAATTTTAAATGGAAGAAGGACCATGAATACAAAACTGATGGCCTTAGGAAGGTTTACAAGCTCATAGCCGCGATGATGTATAGATTATACAACAGGAGGGACACCACTACTTTCAGTGGGACATGGGTCCCACTCATGTATATGATCACCTCCCATGGCACTCGGTTCAATTAGGGATACCTAGTGATATTGGCTCTCAGGGAGAACATATCAGCAACCCAGGTGCCAAAAGAGGGGTGTGCATCAGAATTATACATGGAATCCTACCTCTTAGATGTAGTGTGTGCACGGTGCAATTTTGAGGAATTTTCACACAAATTGGATGCAAAGAATGATGGTCCCATCCACAAAGAGTTGAATGTGTTCTAGGCTTCTAGATACAAGCAAGATATGGATTCCATCTCAGACAAGTTCATCCCTGTGCTCTATCAACATATTTTCGATAAAGATCCCCCCTACATGTCGATTCGGGCTATGGAGACAGTAACCAAGGTAGCCAACTGGTTCTCCATTCCAAAGAGTACTTTTGTCAAGGTCTTCGGATCGTTCAAGGCACCTCACGCACTACCCAAGTTCTTCACTGAAAAAATACTACTACAAGAGGTGTGCTATCAAATGACGAGTGGGTTCTCCAAGACCCTCAACAAAGGCAAAAAGAAGCCATGGCCTACCCTACCACTTACTATCGGTGCCTACACTGTCAAAGACTTCAAAGAAGTGGAAGTGGAAGCAGAAGACATCAAAGGTTTTCACTTCGTAACCTTTGCCCATAGGTCTTATGATCCTGAAAGGATTGTCCCCGCACACTGCAAGCGGGCCAAGTTTAACTGGAACTATCAACACACGGAATGCCTTGTTGAAGAATAAGTTAGAAACTGGTAAAATGTAGATAGAAAAGCTGCTCTTGAAGAATAAGCCGACCTGAATGGAGATCAAGGGGGTCAGGACGACCAAACTCTAGAAGAAAGGGCTGGCGTTTTTAAAAGGAAGGATCCTGTAAGAGGGGTGTCGTCTTCCAAATCCAAAAGGCCAAAGAATACTACTAGCAGTAATCCTCCTAAGGATCAATAGGAAAGAAGGGACAAAGAGGCCAAAACACAGCAAGAGGCGAGAAGAAAATAAGAGAGGAAGAGCTCAAAAAAGCCCAAGATACCTTGGCACGAAAACAGGAAGAAGAAAAAAAAAAAAGCAGGCTAAAGAACAATAGAAGAAGCAGTAGAGAGAGGAACGGAAGAAGAAGCAGGCATAAGAGGCCCAAAGAAGAAGGAAGAAGAAGAATGACAAAAGAGGGAGGTTGAGCACAGGTTGAAGGAGGAACAGGATAAAGAAGAAGCTGAAAAGAAGAAAAGGGAAGAAAAAGTCGAAAAGAGGGGAAAGGAGGAAGACACTCAGAAGTTACAGGAGGGTGCATCCAAAGAGGCAGAGGGAAGCAAGTCACAACCCTCGAAAACTGGGGGACAAGCAGATCTACCACTTATTGAGGTACCCCCAGCAACTCCCATGACAGGGGGAGACTTCCCGCTCTCAGAACTCGGCATCCCAGAGGAGCATGAGGATGTTGTACTAGATCTAACAAGGCTATCTTATGACCAGTACACTCATAAAATCAGGCAGGAAAGGAGAAAATTCCTTGCGCAAAATCCAACCGAACCCCTCGCAGTGACTACCGAAAAGGATATAGTCCTAGACACCAAGAATAACCCCATGATGATAGCATCGGCCGAAACCGCCTTTGTAGCTGCCACAGAAGAAAATGTCAGCAAAATGAGCAGAGAGATATTGTCTTTGCAAGGCAGACTTCAAGCATCTGAGCAAAGGGCTACTCAAGCAGAGACATAAAAGAAGGCCTTGGAAGCTGAAAATCAAAGACTCCAACTCACGATCACTCAGGGCAGCGGGCTACATACCGCCATTCAAGGAGAGTTGGTTACCTTAGAGAACGCCATGAAGCAGGTATATGAGGAGATGCTTACCATAAAACAAACAATCGCTCCTTTGTTAGGGGCCCAGGCAGAAACTAGGAAAAGAGATGCACTTCTAAAGGAAGCCTCCATAACTTTGGATAACATACTTGAATGGTCAGAAAGGTACCCACAGGCTCCCGACACCCTGCTGAAGAAGGACTGGATTCACACTCAGAACGACAAGGTGTAGATACAGATGAAGCTGCAGTCCAGGGACAAGCTTGTAAAAGATGTGGAGAAGGTGATGTACACCTACAAACACCTTATCAATGGCATAGATTCGATGGTGGAAGTACACCACATTCCCTCCTTAGGGACATTGGACACACAGAAGACGAGGGAGGAGGTAACCCAAGACATCCAAATTTTTTTGGGACCCATCAGACAAGAAACTTCTTCCCAGGACCTCCCAGTTTCTAAGGAGAACATCGACCAGTTCATCGTCACACCAGTCCAGATCTACACTAAGTTGGCCTCCCTATCCAATTAGATCTCCATGAAGAGGTGCACTTTAGTTCCAGATGCACTTGAGTGTTTTCATAGGTTGGGAGAAGACACACCTCAAGTCACCCTAGTAGCCGCTGAATATCGAGCTTGGAAAACTTATCTAAGAGAACAACAACAGATAGAGGTCCCAGACCTTTCCATCACACAAATTCTCCCTTGAAAAGGGGTAATTTTGCAAGTAGTAGGCACAGGCAGGTCGCAGGTCGCAAGTCGCAAATCCTCCCAGGTTGCAGACCATGCCAACATTCGGGAATCTGAAAGGATAGGGCAACCTAAAGGTCACTTTTGGTTCTATAAGTATTCCCTCGGGAGATAATGTAAGGGACCTTTTTTGACTCCAGAGGAGGAGAGATAATTGTACACCAATGAATGCATGATTCTGGGAATGAATACAAACCAATGTTTTGACTCCACTATTGGATCTGATGGAAACTCATGTGTGTTAACATTACGAATATTGTGTCTTTATATATCTGCTAGCTTTTATAACTGATTAATTTGTGTTTCTATTCATGTATCACTTATACGTTTAAGCACTTTGGATGTATTAATGATATGAGAATGTTTCAATGACTTAGTTGTTGATGCTGCCTTAATCTTTTGGAAACGCGCTTAAGGAATTGAAGGGTGTTTCAACCATGGTGAACAGTTTCTCTTATGGTCAAACAAGCCTCTTTATGAGCATGGCCCTAATGATGTGTTGCTAACAATACTTCCTTTTGGTTGCATGCTTCGAATCTCACTTTGCTATTTATAATGTTTCATTTTCAGGAGAGCCCATCGACCGTTTGTTTTGTATCATTCGAGTAGCCGTGAATCCTCTTGTTCTCAAGATTAACCTCCATCTGAGAAAGGAATATTCAACGGTAGCCGGACCTACACCCCAGACAGGACCCCTATCACAAACGGTCTAGAGTCTAGTTGGGACTTTATACCAGGGAGATCCCTTTACTGTTGGCGAGGCATTTTCCCCTGCCAATAAGGACCTTTCTATCCATGCATGTAGCAAATTATGATTATGGATTTTAAATTTCAAAGAAGTTGAAATCCCACATTGTGTACCCTCATGCAATAGGTTTTCCCTGCGTCAAAGAAAACATCTCCCAATCACTCTGAAGAACCCGATGTACCATTAGACATAAAAAAGAGGAATAAAAATCTTAGACACCCTATGAACCTACCAGTATGAACACTAAATGTCTTGTACTCAATACCACCAGGGACTAAATTATTGTATCATTACAACCCATTCCCACTAATAATCACTCCATCAAACATTCCAAGGTCCTTGCTAGCATCAAGGGCTACTCGCAAATCCTGCCACAACAAGAAAATTTCAAAACGAGATAACCGATCTACATCATATCAACCATATATTCTTTTCAAACAAATATGGTCCAATGCAAAAACCAAAGGCCTGAGTTATGTGAGGTCAAACTAACTCACTTTGTGACTCCTTGCATACCAGTCACCGATAAATAGAATGCCCATTGATTCAAAGAAGGGTCCAATCACAATGTGACTTTTATTCTGAAATAATGAGACTCAAATATTGAATAATATATCCCACATGTCACATGGTTTCTTTCCATACTTCCATTTATTTTGAGTTGCTTAAGCTTAGGTGTCAATAAAAAATCCATGCTTATTAGGCACCCATGTTCTCATCATGGCTTCAGAGTTAACATTACTTAGGGCATGTGCATTGGGAAATAAGGCTTCAAAGCCTACACATCTTGCTAATTGGATCATCTGGCTTACTCCCACGTCCCTACATCTATCAAGTGTCTCTACATATTGTGAGGTTCCATGGCAAGTCCCTCCCCCCCAAATAAATAAATAAAATCGAAAGCTAGAAATGTTACACATGCAAGTTCACTTATTGAATAGTTATTTCACAATTGCATAAAGATTCTAAATCAACCGACTCAAGGATCAAATGACCCGACCTGCATTCTAGAAATTTGATAAGAACTCTAAATCAACTAACTTAAAGATTGAATACCACGTGTTGCACTCTAACATGACATGTGGAATATGCATTCGATATCTAGACCTCAGAACCTTCTCCTAAGGGAGGATTTGAGAATAACAACATTCTTGTTAAATGGATCCCTTGGCTTGCTCTTAGTTTCTTACCTTCTCACGAATGCACCTACATATAGTGAGCTGTAACGTCAAACACTCTTAGCATATTCATAGGACATCATACTCTTATCATATTCATAAGACACCATAAATTTCTCTGTTTTCTTGTCTCTTATCATATTCATAGGACATCATGTTTTTTGATATAACTTATTTATTGTACTTAAACTTTATGACATAGGATTTCTTCTCCATCCATTTTATTCATAGGACATCATGATCTATGATTAAGGTTATTCATATTTAAATAAGCTTAATGATAAAGGATTAATGTTTTGGTGGATTTTAATTGAAAATGGATCCAATCCATGATGCTTTTATACTGGAAAAGGCATTGATTATAGAGGTCCACACTCAAGGCTTTAATTTATCTAGGTTCAAGATTGTAAAGAGCACTAAAGACATCTTAGGAAAGCCTTGATTTGGTGTTCCAATGGCCAATTTTCTCCGTCACCTGATGTTTTTAACTGAAAAACTATTGATTTTAGAGGTCGGCTTTGGAGGCCTTCATTTATCAAAGTTCAAATTCACTTTATGCAAAATTCTGGAGGAATCTTATTTGTTTTTCCTATTGATATTCCTTGAAATCTGTGATGCTTCTTGACTGGAAAAATGATGATTTCAAAGGTCCACAATGGAAGCTTTAATTTGTCTTCAGTTTAAATCACCTAAAGCAAATTTACCAAGAAGCATTATTTTATTGTTCCATCACTAATTTCTTCTAATCCTAACACTTATGAAATACAAAAACCAATGATTTTAGTGCATGGACTAATATTCAAAACCTTGATTTTGAAGGCTTTCGTGACACTTTTTTATTGCAAAAACCAATGATTTCAAAGGTCCATAATGGGCGCTTTTATTTGTATCGAGTTCAAATCACTTAAGCAAATTTATCAAGAAGCATTATTTTATTGTTCCAATGCCAATTGCTTCGAATCCTAATGCTTATGAAATGATGGGCTTAAAGTTTTAAATTTTTGTTTTCTTTTTTCTTTTTTCTTTTCTTTTCTTTTTGTTTTTGTTTTTTTCTTTTTTCTTTTCTTCTTCTTCTTCTTCTTCTTCTTTCTTCTTCTTCTTCTTCTTCTTCTTTTTTTTTTTTTTTAAATTTGATTTGTAATGGGACTTGTTTGCATAAAATGTTGATTGTTTTACATTCTCATCCTAAGAGGATATGATTTTTACTCGTTTGCTAATTAAGACATAAGCTTTATAAGTTTTCATGTATTCCAAATATTTATTTTTTACAATAGCGTGATGTTGCTATTGTTTAAATGGGTCCATCTGTGGTTAAGCGAGACACTATTACCTATTTTAATGAGACATTTTTTGCTAATTTACTTAGGCATGTAGGGTGTCTCTATCTCCTATCTCCATATAAATAGAGTACTCTGGTCACATCTTCTTTCTTCTATGCTACCAGTGCCTATACTACCGCTTTAAAGGGAGTTGTTTACCGACGCAACATAATAGCCCGTACGACAGTTTTTTGCCGGAATCCGGTAAAAAAATTCAAAAAATTAGATAGTTGGAGTGTTTGAATTACATTTTTGATAGTGGAAATGGATTCAACACTATCAAAAACCCTTAGGGCACCCAAAATACTGAAATTTTACAACTGTAAACAAGATTCTAATAAATCTTTGCCAATTTTTTTCAAAATCTTACAAGAATTTATTGATTATTCTATGAGATATTTTAGACTACGACACTTTAACGTGTTTCTTTTGCAACATCTTATACTTAAAGTATTTCCTTGACAGTAAAAACCTCGCCTAGGGTTAGAATAATGAACATGGCAATCCGAACCAAAAGAGTTTAATGCTTTTCCTTCCGGCTCCGCGAGAACATTCCTAGCAAGAACGAAAATGAACAAAGAACAAGGAAATGATAAATTATATTTCCCAGAATCATCTCCTCAATTTTCGAAAGTTCAACAATGCCATAGGCGTTATTCACACTGGTGGGAAAGGCCGAGACAGCAGGTTTTATGAGGGTTTTACAGCAAGCTATTTTTATCTCTTTCTTCCTCCTCACCCCAAGACAATGGCCACGACGGCGACTGCGAGGAGGCATACCATGCCTTCCATATGGACGAAGAAGTCACTTTATCGACAATCTTTGCACACTGTGAATGCCCCTGCAGACATGCACATTAAAACTTTCTGCCATACGGACAGGCTTCAAGAGGCAGTGGACACCTTCAAGCATTTGTTTTTAGCTAAGTCTAATTCCTTCCCTACTCTCAGCGCCTGCAATCTTTTGTTAAGCAGCCTCGTCCGACAGAAGCGACATGGATTAGCATTGTGTATTTATAGAATTATGATTGAAGCAGACATTGGTCCAGACCTAATAACTTTGAGCATTGTCATCAATTGTCACTGTCAAACAGGTAGGTTGGATTATGCATTCAAAGTATTTGAAGAAATAGAAGCACATGGGTATGTTCCAAATGTCATATCCTTCAATACCCTCATCAAAGGGCTTTGCAGGGTGGGCAGGATGGAGGACGCTCTCGAACTTTTTAAGCAAATGACGAGGAGACGACTGGTTCCTGATCTTTTTACATATAACAACCTAATAGATGGGCTCTGCAAGGCAAGGAAAATGCACGAGGCGTTTGGGTTGCTTGCTATTATGCTTCAAATGGGCCATGAGCCTGACACAATCACATTTACCATCCTTATGGATCGTCTATGCAAAGAAGGTAAAGTCCAAGTGGCCAAGAAACTACTGTCTCAGATGTTAAAACAAGGGCACAGCCCCGATGCTACTATGTTTGCTGCTCTGATTGATGGTCTTTGCAAAGAAGGCAAATTGGACGAGGGTATGGAACTCTTCCATGAAATGTCAAACAAAAATATATATCCTGATGCTGTCACATACACTGCGCTTATTGATGGTTTATGTCAGGTTGGTAAATTGGAGGATGCTAGAAATCTCTTCTGTGAGATGTCCGACAAAAGTGTATGCCCTAATGTTGTCACATACAACGCCATTATTAATGGGCTCTCTAAGGAACGCAAGTTGGTTAAGGCTATGGAGCTCTTCCATGAAATGCCCAACAGAAATATATATCCTGATGCTGTCACGTACACTGTGATTATTGATGGTTTATGTAAGGTTGACAAATTGGAGGAGGCTAGGAATCTCTTCCATGAGATGTGCAACAAAAGCGTATGCCCTAATGTTGTCACATACAGTGCACTTATTGATGGGTTCTCTAAGGAAGGCAAGTTGGATGAGGCTAAGAAGCTGTTCTATGACATGGCCAACAGAAACATATACCCCAATAGTGTCACATACAATGCACTTATTAATGGTTTCTGTAAAGAAGGCAAGTTGGATGAAGCGAGGAAGCTTTTCTATGAAATGCGAAGTAAAAACATAAGTCCGGATGTATTCACATACAACGCTCTTATTGATGGTTTCTGTAAGGAAGGCAAATTGGAGGCAGCTAGCAAGCTCTTCCATGAAATGCCCAACAATAATATATTCCCTAATGTTATCACATATACTGCACTTATTGATGGTTTGTGCAAGGAAGGCAAGTTGGATGAGGCTAAGGAGCTCTTCTCTGAAATGCCCAACAAAAATGTATTCCCTGATGTTGTCACATACAATGTGCTCATTGATGGTCACGCCAAAAAGGGCAAGTTCGACGAAGCTATGAATCTTTTCTTTGACATGCACAACAAAAACATATGCCCTGATGTTGTCACATACAATGTGCTCATTGATGGTCTTGCTAAAGAGGGCAAGTTCGAGGAGGTTAGGAAGCTTTTATTTGAAATGCCTACCAAAAACATATGCCCTAATGTTGTCACATACAATGCACTCATTAATGGCTTCTGCAAGGGAGGCAAGTTGGAAGACGCGAAGAAGCTCTTTTATGAAATGCCTAGCAAAAAACAAATACCTTGATGCGGTCACATGCAGTGTGCTCTTTGATTGTTTCTGCAAGGAAGGCTAATGTATGATGCACATAAGAAATGGGTTTGTGAAGGCCAGGGAGATACTATAAGAGATGTCGGAGAAAAGGTGCAGGCCTGACTCAGTTAGCTACAGTGCATTAATAGATGGACTCTATAAACATCATTGCATGGACACAGCTTAACAAGTCTTCTACAAGATTCCAGAGCAAGGTTCAAGCCCTGATGATATTACAGACGACACACTGATGGATGGACTTTGCAAAGTGGGCAATATCAAGGAACCGATAAAGTTATTCCACAGATGAGAGGAAACAGTTATCTCCCTGGAATCACTACATGTACCCCCCTCATGGATAGACTATGCAAGGAAGGCACACCGCAAGAGGCCAATAGACTATTGCATGAGATCCCAAAAATTGTATGACATGACATTATGACATATTCAGCAACAAACAACAGGCTGCGTAAAAATATTGCTGAAATTAACTTGGCAAGATTCAATAGCAGTGAGTGGATTGCAATTGATGTAGTGTAGGGGCAACTTTGGTAATAATGCACTAGGCAAGCCATCTGAAATACGTTTGGTCACTGAGCTTGATGACGCGATCTGAATGGAATTTCCATAAGAGTATGACAGGTATTTAATCTGAAAACAAGATTTGGTTTAGTATTTAGTTGGCTGCATATCCTGATTAAATGCACCATTCAGTTGACCAATATAAAATGGATTTGGCTTTGCAGCTAGTACATTGTCACTTTCAACTGATGAAGTGCCCTAGGTAAGTTTCAATGATATTGTTCACATTAATAATATGAAATTGGATTGATAAAATGGTTAGTGGCTTGTCTTTGACATTGATAGTGTAGGTTGTGAATTTCAATATTGGGTGTATTTGTATGAAAATGGAATAACCTGCTTTTATATCTTGAACTGAGGTTTGTTTGCCATTTTGCAGCTTGCTCTGGCAGACCTCATTTTGTTATGCTTTTGACTCTTGAGGCTCTGTGAGATATTTTGTTCCATTAATTGAGTGCCCAGACTCTATATCTACTGAGTACCTCGTCATGTTATAGTATACATTGAGCAGTAATGATTGTCATGGCACGTATTACTGACAGTGCAGTGTTTTTATTATGCTTTGAAAATACTTCAATGTCTAGTCTCTTCTATCCGAATTTTAGTAGCTGAGACAGTTATTATCTTAGTGTTCGTCTGCTTTGACCTTGTAGCAATCGGCTTGATTTGCAAGCTGTCGTGACTATGCATCTTGGAAAGGATATCACGTGGGGACTATATCATTTTTTTAGCCCAGCTAATTTTATTTGCAGCAGGGGCTAGTGGGTTTAGGTCCCTCTACAGATGGTTAGCAATAAGCCATGGGAGCTGGTTTAGTCTGTGGGTCACATCCCGAACATATGCAATGGTTGGCTAGCAATAAGCAATGGGAGCTGGTTTAATCTATGGGTTCCCAAACAGATGCAATGGCTGCTAGAATTTAGGGAACTTTTTCTCCATTTCCACTGGGATCCCAGGGCCTCTGAAGCTGCAACTGCCATTAAGCAGTATTCAGAGGGAAAGTATGGTTCCTAAATGGCCTGGTCAACGAGAATGTCAGTTCTACATGATGACAGGCTACTGTAAATTTGGCATGACATGTAGATGCCATCATTCTAATGGAAGGAGTACTCCCACAACAAACAATGTCCTCGTCCTCGATCCTCTTGGTCCACCCTATGGCCTGTATGATTTTCCTTGCTTCTTCTGTTCTGTTATGCTTCAATTTTTCTTTATATAATTGGAAGTAGATAATTCATACCTGGGTTTGCTTTGATTTTGATAATATTTTATGTGTTTTAATTGTTTACATTGTTGCATGGCATCCTATGTTTCTATGCATTTTTTTGTAGATGAGGTGCAATAGTTTTTATTCCTTTTATTCTACATATGTATTCATACCTTCGGGATAAGAGTCTTGGTAGCACGTTTGAAAACTAGCTCTGTATGTACTCTTATAAGTTATAACTTGTCTGAGATATAGAATGTGGAAGTGCATGTTTGTCAGCAGGTTGGAATTTGTTCTAATGTGTGACGCATACAGTCAATTTCTTTTGGATGTTTTACTTCCTTGAACGTTTATAGTTAGACCAAACCATGAAAATAACATTTCATATTAAATTTGCAGTTATTAATGATGCATATTTCCTTTGATGTCATCAGAAGTGTAGCTTAAAGACCAAGGGGAAGGCATAATTTTTGAAGATAGTTTTCCGTTGAATAGGTTAACTTCAAATATAAAGGTGTTGGGATGTAATATTTACATGGTCAAATATATGAATGATTATTGATCAACACTTTTACCAACCAAGTTGTGGTCTGAAAGGCTGTCTTGTTATACCATCTCTTCATATGTGTCCCCAAGTCAGGATTAAAGGGGATGTTTGTGTTATGGTGGTTAATCTTGTCTTGGTGGTTTTGTCGGGCTATGGGGTGTCTTGTGGTCTCGTGGGGCTATGAATGTAAACCATTAGTGGTTGGCCCTAGTGGTCTGACAGCTAGAGTTGAGGATTTGTTTAATCTATCCTTGTAACTAAACTATATATAAGAGGTGTCCAAAACTTCTTTTGTAATAAAAATGTATAATATATTATATCTTTAGATCATTGTACAGTGTAATCATTGTTGTTCATGACATATTTTTGTTATAAAAATGTATTATATCATTAGATTATTGTACAGTGTAATCATTGTTGTTCATGACATATTTTTAAGTCACATATGCACCTGGTTATATGACATATTCTCTTGTAAATTGGGTTCTCGTCATTATTATTATTTCTTTGGTTTTATCCAATGTTGCAAAAGTTGAACTCGGGAATAAATCATCAAGGGTCTGAAAATTGAAAAAGTCATAAAAGTTGGGAGAAAATTGAAAAAATCGGCAAAACTCGACACAATAAAAAAATACAAAAATATCCTTTTTTTTCAATTTCGAAAAACTCCAGATTTTTACAATTTAATCCTGATTTAATCCCATTTTTTACACCAGCGATTTTTTCGTTCAACTTGGGATAAAATCACAATTTTATCAATTAACTCACAGCTTTTTGAAATTTGAAAAACTCTTGAAAAAATCAGCCAATAAAATTGGCGAGTTGAAAAACTTGTGATTTGCCAATTTTATTGGGATGTTATTAAGAGGTTGGCAACAAACTTAGAAAGGTTTTAACTTTTTATCATAATGATGTTCTTGCCCTAACTCTCCAACGTTGTGTCCTATGAAACAATATATTTTTCCCCTCCTCCCCCTATGTGTCCTAAATGCACATCTTAGACATGCTAGACACACCCTTCTCATGTGTTCAACATGGGCCCTATGCCAGATGCATATTCGTCATGTGTCGAATGCATAGGCCCCATGTGTCTCAATGTGTTGGACACTTAGGGCAGGAAGTCACCTCTTAGAGTTAGAACACATTATAGGAGGGCCTTTTGGCCCTCATTTAATTCACCATCATTCCAAAAGACCCTAAATATATGTGATAAAAATAAAGTCAAGATTTCAAGTGTTTTTGCATCTACACTTTGAAAACATTTTTTTTGAGTTTTTCATCTCTTGAACAACAATGTTCTTCCTCAAAAAATCTGGTTCGAAAATCAACTATTGCTGCTCAAAGGAAAAGTTGTCGTTGTGGGTGTTCCTCCTCCTCCACGTTCAAGTGTCTCTATCATTGTTCTATTAGATGGAAGCAGTGATACCATTGCTGGAAACTAATCTCCAACAACAAGAAAGTATAGTCAAGAAAGAAAATAACCACTGCGGAAATATGTAACTAGAAAATTGTTCAAGGGTAAGATCACTGGTGGTGGAAACTGCCTTTATATATGCAACTTCTACACATTTTTTAAAAATTTCTTTTTCCTGAGTTTCCTATTGTCACAAATTGACCGTTATAGGTTTCCCTTAAGCTAAGCATCCATAAGTGGGCGATATCTATTTCATCAATGGCACCTAGGACTTGGACATGGCCCCAACTGCTTTTGTTGTGCATTGCCACACATCCATAGGCACAAGCACAAGCACAAACATGTAACTGGGAGAACTTGAACCTTGGTGAGGGGCTATATTAGCTGCTTGCTTTCATCAACTAGTTTGAGTTGCTCTTGACAACTTTTAAGAGCATATATTTCTGAGCCAAGGGGCATTTGTTGGTCCTCTTGGATAGAGGAATTGGAGCATGTAAAAATATTTCTCCCAACCAAATAGAAATATGTCAAAAGAGGATTTGTTGGTGTGGTGAATGTGGTAGTAGCATGTAAGACACATAGAGATGAGGATCCTCTTTCTTTTGAAGAAGGCGTCTATTGGAAGTGGGAGTGGGGCTGAATTTGATACTGGACCATTTGTGGCAACAAGCAAGAGGCATTCACTTGCTAGTCTAATGGATAATGTCTTTTAAGTAGAACTATGAGAGGAGTTGGATCTTTTACCATCAAGTTCTTTCTCTATATCAATTTCATTTATTCAAAATTTAAATGTTGCACACTTTGCTTTATTTATTGAGATGCATTGAGCTCTAATTTAATGGGATATAATTGGTTATCTATGCCTTAGTTTGACAAAGCTTGGGATTGCGTTGCTGGTTAAGGCAAAGACTGATATGGATAAACTCCTGGAACCTATTAAATTGGCATGGCCCTCATCAAGGGTTAATAATGTTTTTGATGGAGGGATGTTTCCAAACATGCCACCCCCTTTATCAATTTCATTCTCTCATCAAAGAATGGAGTGGTCTTCTTGAAAGTAGTGGATGCTCTTGGAAAATATATGGATGCACAATATTTGGGCTACTTGTTCATTAAAGTCATTGAAGAAGTAGGTGTTGGTTTTTGTGTGTAGATGATTATATATAATGCACTTATTTGCAAGGTTGTCAGCATGATTGCAGAAATTGGATGTTTGTAGGTATTTTGGACACCTTGCTCTGTGCATTCTTTGAATTTAACTCTTCTATCTTGTTGGACACTTAATCCGCTAAGGGTTATGGTGTGGAAGTTGAACAATTCAAAGGGAGTCCAAGAGACTTTGGAATATGGAATCCAACGGTCACTCTAATGTATTATAAAATGTATATCATGTCAATAATAGTTGTATTCAATGCTTATCTTTCACACTCTTGTCTTTACCATGGTTATGTGTAACATGGTATCAGAGTTGGTACGTTCATAACCTGCTAAATCTTGTGTGAGCCACTTGTTTTTGCGGCCTGTGTAAAACCGCGCTTCTCTGTCTCAATGAAGCTTGTGTGTTTGTGTCTTTCTGAGCTCTGTCTCTTGCGCAATTCACATTTTTTCATTCCTTCTCCTAGAGAAATAACAAAACTGGTGTTTTTAACTCCTTTCTGACGACTATGTTCCCAGTATCAATGCTCTAACTCCCTAACATTTACGCATCACTCATACATCTTTGTGTATATTGACTGTTGCACCACCTCTGCATTTGAACAATGCATTAATTCTCTATGATGTCTCTACTTGTGCACCTTTGTGTGTTGAAGCCTTGATGGTCTTGGTATGTGTTCTATTTGTCTATTTTCAAATGTTGTTGCCGACATTTGATCAATCCCTACAATAGCAACTTACCTGTACAGGTTAGCTAATATTGTCGGGAATTAGAGTCTTCAGTGGGAGAACGGAAATGCGTTGAAACTCCTGTGAACTCATGGGGAATACAAAAGAAAATGCATTGAACCTCCTGTCATGTGTGTCTCACACCCTATGTCAAAGTCTATTTGTGCTCAACTGTTGCATAGTTTCGAATTATGTCACATTGATAGTCCTGACATAAGAGTTAGGTTGTAACATTACATGCGCTCAGTTTTTGGACAATGTCAGGCCCTACTCGACGACCTCCACATTCACGACCATTAACGGATGAAGGTGCCTCCGTAAAGCTGTTTCATTAGACCATCACTCAGACTTGTCACTTTGCCATCACTTAACCCTGATGCTCCACTATGTTGAATTTCCACGATCTTGGGTCTAGGATAGAATCTTAAAATTTATCTAACGCTACCAAATCAAGAATCTCAATAGAACTACTTTGCACAACTAAATATAAACAACAATAAATCACACATGCACAAAATATAAACAACTTTTTACATTTTTAAACCCAACTTCGTTATATTAAACAACATATAATACAACAGTCTAAGGCTCCCATACCAGGGATAATGGCCTTCAATCATCCACTAGTACAAGATACAAACTAGGGCTTGGTATAAGTACATCGACGACCAATCTGCCCTCAACAAGATACTCTAACCACATGGCTGATGCTATTGACTCTCTCAACTCCTCTTGGTTGTACCCTGTACCTGCCTAGTCCTTCGACTCCCGATCTGCAGCTCCTGCCTCTATCAATGCTCCAAGTCCATCTGGCCACTAAACCTTAGTTTTCAATCTGCTCACTAGTTCATTGTTTGTCCATCAATGCATCAACACATTGAGACTCCTGTTGAGTTGTTCACAACTCTCAATCTGCTCACTGTTGCTCCTCAACTACTCAGGGACTTGAACCCACTTTGGTCTTCATGTGTTGCACCAATGAAGACCAACACAGGGCACGGAGGGCTGCCACCTATCACTGCAAGATGTCCATCTCCCACATTGAACACGGGCTAGGAGGACTGGCCATCATCTGCTATAGAGTCCTTCTCCACACACAAGTCTCGGGCTCCACAAATTGCTCCTGGTTGATCAGACCCTTGAGCTCCAACAACTACCTCTCTAGTAACTACCTCTGTCCATCAAGGTGTTGCACACGAGGCTCCAACTTGAGCACTATCATGTTGTCCTACGACAGACCATGAGTGCCCAATCTATCTCCACACTTGGTCTACTCTCACGCTACCCTCCAACAGTCCACGAGTGACCAAGTCCACGTTGTAGCATATGCACCTAGTTAGGGCATCCTCACACCTAGGAGACCCTTACACATGGCTACCAACAAACTTCTCATCAATCGCCCTTTGCTCTGCAATAGAGTAGCTATTGCACAAATCTAGGCACCATCAATATGTCCTCACCTAGGACATCCATCTACCGTGAGATCTGTTCCTAGTTGGAGTTCCTTCATGCCTACGGCAACTCCAACAAATGGCTCCCAAAAAACTGATCCAAAACACCAACTTTCACTGTGAAAACTTCCCACTAGATAGGGCTCCTGACCTACACGTCAACCCTCCTTCCTTGGCTTCCACAGTACAATATTCTAATCCAAACTAGTCACTTCCCTGACCCAACAAACATTAAACACTGCTCCAATAAGCATGCACTAGCTCACTGTTTTAGGGCACTTACGTTGTGGCACTTCTGGACTAGTTAGGGAACCCAACCATAGTCCCTAACAATCCTCAAATATGGCCCAAAATTGCAACCTTTGTTGCAGCTGCCTTCATCCAGCAAGTTCCAACTCCATGTTGCCCGTTCCCTACACCAGCTCCTCCAATAAGACCTTACAACCCTTTTGTATAGCCTAGAACAGGCTTGTGGTGGTCTCTAGGCTTGCTGCTTGCTACAACAAGCCTTCTCCTTGTTGCAGCAACCCTTCTTAAGGGTATGCTCCTTCCCTGTTGCCCCAAAACAGTCACAAAAAAATCCACTCTCCCTTCAGCCTTCAAGAACAAGTCTGTGGCCTTTAAGATAGCCCTATAGCCTCCACCATGTGACCCAAAAACATCCTCCAAATCACCTCGCTCTTTGTTCCTTCTTGCTGTGGCTAGGGAAGAAAATCCGAGCTCTTTTTCTTGTGTGTTTGTTGCACAATGGATGGTATTTAAGTCCTCCATTCACCTCCTTTATATACCATAAAGAAGGGCTCCTCCAACATCATGTTTAGGGCTTTGCGAACCATCATAAGTCATTTTTACACCAATCCGACCTTGACATATCATGTGTAAACCCATCCATAACCTTCTAAAATTCATAACTCTTCAACAACAACTCAGAATCAGATGATTTTCGATGCGTTAGATTCGTATCGACGAGTACTATCATCCTCATACATCACATGTCGAAAATTGGTCACGGTTTTGGCCCAAAAATCGATAGGTGCAAAACCCCAAGCTTGGGTTCCAAACCCACAAGTGACTCTTGTGGCGCTTTTCCCTCCAATTCCTGAACCTTAGGGCTTGGAGTACCTCCCAAGCTATACAAAAATCAACACACTATTAGTGACTGAAACTCTAACAATTTGTGTCTTTTAGCTATACAATAATTCCATGTTTGTGCCCCTAGTGTATATTCTCTCAAAGTTTCTTTGAAATCATGAGAAATGTGTTTGTGTGAACGTTGTTGAAGCAAAACATTAAATCTTTGGTCGTATCACTCGAATATATTAAACCCTGGTCATTTTATTTAACTGCGTCGAATGGAGCATTGTTGACTGGAAATGGAGTTTTAAAGAATGATATTGAACATTTTTTCAAAGCTCTATGTTGAATGATGTGAATTACATGTGTGTTGGAAATATATATCTCTTGGTGCGTTGGGAATATATGTATTCATCCATGTGCATTGGATTTGTGATGGATATGCATTAGTCTTGATGGCGTGAGTCCTACTGGTTCAAAATCTATATTAATGTTATGACATGGTTGTTGCTGCTTTAACCTATTTACTGTTGTCGCGTTAAACTTTGTTGAATGACCAAATAAGTTGAATTTGCTTTGCGTGGTTTAAAATCGTGTAGAAGAGTTTGTTTTGTTGGCAACTATAAATACATTTCGTTGTATATTTATGTATGCTCCTTTTGTTGGAAGCCTGGATATGTAATTCACATGTTTGGAAGTCTACATATGTAATTCACCATGTTCAATTTGTAGATGGAACACAATTGCGAGTGTCCAAACCTCCTTTTCTGAATATTAATTCGAGCCCAACGTCGACCTTTCTTCAGATTATATTTGCATTATTGCATTATTCGTTCCAAGTCCCACACTGTGACTTGTCTCAGAGTTTTCAAAGACTCGTACCACTACTCTAGCAACCATGAACACAGTTTTGGATTCAGTAAATATTCACGCATAGAAAGGCAATTATTTTCAAGCTAAAACTTTGGCAAATGCGAAGAAACAATTTAGCAGAAAACAACACTATTTTCAAGATCGTTTCTGAGGACAAATTCGCTGATTGCGATTGATTTTCAAGATTAATGCGTCATATATCCTTCAAAATAAAGGGGTTTTTTTAATTTATATATCGAATTTATAAGAAGATTTAAGCTTGTAAGGATATGATGGTGGTTCCAAGAGGAGAGTAGGTGTGAAAGTCCACAGTAGGAGGAGAAAAGTATCAGAAATATTTCACATAGGAGGTTTGACATTGCACTTACATTTTGTGGTAGTAGTAGCTCTTCAATAAGTTTTGTTGGCATTTCTATTTTTTTTGGGAGTAAAAGCACTTCTTTTGGGTTGAGCACCCCTCAATAGTTTGGATTAACCAATAGTCTTCAATCGGAAAATGGCTGATGGAGTATTAGAATTACTAAACAATATGATATTTTCAATATTCGAGGACACAATCAAAATAAACAAAACCACTCTTGTCGACATTCAAATATGTCTGCAAAATGCATAAGAAAAGATTGACTTTTTGTAGCTTGAGTCTCATCTTCAGCAAGAGGAATTACAACAATGGAGTCATCATTATGAACATGTTTCTGTTCGGAACATTGAGACAGACTCCCATCAATAGCAATAATATAAAGTCGAGGTTGATTCACATTTAGTTCCTAGTTCAAGAGCAAATTTTCATGTAGATGTAGAAGTCCAGTCTGCAATTCCCAAGCCCATCATCAAACCTTGGGAAGAGCTCGCCATTACAAGTACATAATTCGTCTTGGATACGAAAAGGATGTGTCCTTTCATATTCCATATTACTCAAAGCCCATTCAGTTTCAGAGTGTTAGCTTCCTTCATGACAGTTCACCTTCAGATGTTCCAGATTCCGCTCCTCTTCCACAACAACAACACCAAAATGGTATATGCCAACATTGTAACTGAGTTGGCCATATGAAAGATCACTGTTTTGATCTCCACGTGAGCACTGTCATAAAACCACTCATTCTTCAAACAGATGCCTCAAAAACAAACCTCATGCAAGAACAAAGATTCATCTTGGATGGATCGCTTTTTGGCATTGGGCTTCAACAACCAAGAAGATATTTCAGTCATATGTTAGAACTTGTTCTAGAGTATTGAACATTCTTGCAATTTAGTTTTCTCCATCTTCTCACCTTGTATCTGACAGGGGGGAAGTGATGGTCATATACAAGCTTCAAAGCCACATTAAGCGAGTCTGAGCCACAACCTGCCATACTAGATTTAGAGTTGTAGCAAGAGACACAAAAGTTTGAGAAAGTTTGAGCCACATCCTGCCATACCAGATTCAAAGTTTTAGTTTGAGCATGCCTTTGGTTGGTGGTCAGCCTTAAACCATCTATGCGATGTTGAGACCTCCCTTTTCAGGTTGAGTTTCTCCCTCTTCAAAGAATTGGGGACACTTCCTCTAGCAGAAGACTTCATCTTCTTGCCAGTTTTGGAAGATTTCTAGGAATTGCATTAACCTTTCCAAAGTTGGAGTTCATCCTTAAACCACCGCAAGTTGATACCTCCCTTTTCAGGTTGAGGTTCTCCCGTTTTTATTCAGGTTGCAGACCCCCCTTTTCCAAGTTGAAGGTATCCCTCTTCAAAGCATTAGGAGCACTTCCTCTAGCAGAAGATTTCAACTTCGTCCCATATCTAGAAGAGTTCCGAGAACTGCATTAAGCATTTCAGTGTTGGTGGTCATCCTTAAACCACTGCCTTATACCAACATTTTAGAGAGCACATTCAGCCTAGTGCTGGCATGAATTTTTTGCACATTAGTATTACAAATATCTTCTTGGACTCATACATACCCCCTCGGATTAATGGGGGGAATGTTGGACACCTATCCCGCTAAGGGTTATGGTGTGGAAGTTGAACAATTCAAAGGGAGTCCAAGAGTTCTTGGAATATGGAATCCAACGATCACTCTAATGTATTATAAAATGTATATCATGTGAATAAGAAATGTATTCAATGCTTATCTTTCACACTCTTGTCTTTACCATGGTTTTGTTTAACAAATCTATTGCTTCAAATGTGACGTGGATCAAAGAATTACTTGATGATGTGTGCCATGTGCACAATCTACAAAGTCATAAGTAGGCCCTCTCAATATATAAACAATTCAGATGTTTATCATTTTTTAAGACTGAAAATACTTGGTTTGCCTCCTTATTCATCATGCTTGAAGGATTAAGGGAGGTCAAAACAACACTTGTATCCATGGTTATTTTAGAGTATTAGGATTTTGTGAAAAACCAAGATGTATATGTTTTTAAAGAAGATTAAGGATATAACATTGGGTGATTGTAGGTGGGAGAGGAGAAGTATTACCATTAATATGTATCATTTCTTTCTTGTGGTTTGTGAATATGGGCCAAATAATATATGTGATGTTTATGTGAGGTGGGACTCTACGATTGAGTTAGTGAGAACAATTATTTTTGAGAATGAATGCCTTGAGTACATGACATCAACAAAGATCTTTTTCACCACTATACATGATATTCTTGCTAATAGGTGAGAGAAGAATTGGATACCTTTGAATTTCTTGGCTCATTCATTGAATCCCAAGAACTACATTAAGGAGTGGCTCAATACTTGGCTTATATGTAGATTCCCTCCTCACATGGACATGGAGATTTTAAGGTGGAGGAAGATTGCATTGAACATGATATATTAGGATAAAGCCATGGATGAGGGCTTGATAAAGTTCACCACTTCCCTTAGAAGTTGTAAAGGATATGGTGTGATTAGAGATATGGGGCTTAAGAAGCCTTATGCTTAGTGAGAAATACATTAGGTGACATTCAACATTCTACACTGAATAACCATGAGGCTCCTTCTTAGGTTACTTCATTCTCGTGTTGTGAGAGGAATTGAAGAACATACGATAATGTGTAGACTTTGCAAAAGAACAAGCTTGAGCAAATCCAGAGTGGAGACATTGGTGTATGTGCACACCAACCCTTGTTTTACATATAGGGCAAGGGAAGTAATTAAGGGAAGGGAAAAAATGTGAGATGTATTTCTTGATGTTATGGATTTGGATGACAACTTTGAGTTGGCATTGGCCAACCTGGATATTAATGCATCGGTCCTAAAACCTGGCACTTTTAACGATCTTGATGATCATGAGATGTAGGAGGATGAGCTATAGTCTAGTATTTGTCACTCATGATATTCTTCAATAAATACGCCTAATTTTCCATCGTCATTCCTATATATAGTATCAATTTATCTTTGTGATGTAAATTTATGACATTGAATGAGATAAAATAAGGTAATTTTATCAATGTCCAACAAATGACTAAAAGATAGGTCAATGGGACTAGATCTAAGTTACAGGGGAGCACCCCCACCCACGCTTCGCTCCCAAAGTGTGCTCTAAGGAGGACTATTCTGAAAGTTCCCTGAGGAGAACACTTCTAGATTGCTTCCTATTAGTAGTGTTTTTTGGGGTGTGCTTCTAGGGTTTTCAAGGCACTCTCAAGGTGCTCCTAGAATGATAATATACAATTCTTAAAGCAAAAGTTTCCATTTCCTTTATATCCTTTTATTTAAAATTTTAATATTATCATTAATTGTTACTAGATATTTGAGATGGTTTCCAATCTCGTCAAAGCTCATATATAGAAAAAATAATTTTGCATCCCATCCATAATTCAGTGGAATTAGTAGTTTTTAGGACTCCAACAAATAACATTGCATTGAATCGAAAATAAGTCCACTAAACCACCAAAAGATACAAAATGTCACCATGCTCTTTTGCCACATGTCACCTACTTAAAATAGTAGTGATCTCCACAAATATTGGAATTGAGGAAAATTTAAGTTCACCACCATGACCAAATATAGATGCAACCACACCAAAGTTAAAAACGTGCTAAAAGTAACACAATCTTGAACTATCCCACCTCGTAATACCGATCTCTGAGAGTCAAAATTTGTAATGTAATTGAAATGTTGGAAATTGAAATCTAACAACTTTGGTGTAAAGGATCATGGCCATAGAACCCATTGAGAGTGTGCCCAAAACTTGTTGATCCTAACAATCATGATGGAATAAGGAGAAGTCCAACTTGATCTAGAATATGCTCATAGACAATAATGAAGGTAACACTTGAATTCCCCAATGGTGAATTTAGTATTTACAATTATGGGCTATTTTGTAAACCTTATATGGAAATTTAACTTTGAAGTTTGTGTTGATTTTTCAAGTGCAACAGATACAAGCACAAATTTTTGAAATATTAATAATTAATTCCAATGATATAGATCTTCTTTTAACAATTCCAATTTATCATTACGCAATTATACTTGAAAAATTCAACCATAAAACCATAAGGATAGTGGAAATCACAATGCATAAAGAGAACACAAGATTTACCCTGGGAAAAACCACTTAGAGGAAAAACCTAACAACCCTTTTCTTAGAGAGATTATTTGGTTCAACAAGAGATACATATAATGTTGCTTGTCAAATATGAGGTCAAACTGACCAAAAATTCTTATGGTTAAACTTGCTTAGCAACCCTCAAGTCAAGATTCCCAGTCTACCTTGCAACTCAACTTGATTTGATCTATCATAGGTCGAAATTTGTCCTCCTAGAACTATTTAGAAACCTAGAAATTTGGCCTCCCAGTCTACCCAGAAATTCAATCTTTCTATAAAAACGGCCTGGAAACACACATGCGAGCCAAAGATAGAGAGATGAGAGTTAGAGAGAGAGAGAAAGATGATCTTCGTCTTTCTTTTTTTCCTTCTTGTCCTAATCTTGGATGCCTAGAAACTGTCTTGCTTGCGAGAGGTCGAATGCCTTTATGTAGTGTTATGTCTTCACGAATGGGTTTGTCTCTTCATTAGGGCCGACCTGGCTTGAGGGAGAGCCGAATTGAATATCTTAGAGCTAAAAATTCAAAATTCAAATTTTGAAAATTTCTTTTTAAAATCCGACATGAAGAACATGCCTTATAATAATTCTTTCAAGGGCTAAATAATGAAAATGACATGAAGAACATGTCTTACATATACAATATACATTACAAGGACTAAAATATAAATTATGAAGACCAACCAAAAATTCATTACTCCCTCTTAGCTAGGGAGGTATTCATAATGACTAAACAAATGTTCTTCTTGTGAATAAATTTCTCTAAGAAAAGGTTATAACAAATCATCAACAATATCAACATCATTCAACTACCATAATTATAGTCAAATAACTTTGAGACATGGTAGATCATCAACATCAACATGCTACCGTAATTCTGGTCGGTACCTTTGACACATGGTGCATTCTCACCATAATTCTGGTTGGTACTCCTGACACATGGTAGATCAACCAAAATTTTGGTCAGTACCTCTGACATATGGCACATCATTAGCATCAACTAGTCACCATAACTCTAGTCTATCTGTCACATAATATACAAACTAGTCTTGGTTCACCATTATTTTGGTCGACACTTGACACATGATGAATCCCCAAAGGCCACACTCTATCTGAGTAATTTTGGACATGATGCTAATGAACTTGACGTTGAAATGCTACACTTTATGTGAGTAATTTTGGGCCTCTAGGACCATTCTCCTAAATTTTGGTCAATATACTTGACATAGGAATAATGTATGCCCTCTGCTGGACCATTCTCCCTAATTTTGGTCATATGTGACACAAGGAGAATGTCAGTGCATGATGCTATTGCATCACCACTCCCTCTCAATGGGAGAGGTATTCTCAACAAGTCCAAGCTTGTCCTTGATGTATACAAATTGCAGTATGGAAAAAGGCTTTGTAAGAATATAAATAGAATGCTCATCAATAGAGACTAGGGCTGTGGGAGAGCCCGACCCCCCCTCTCGCCGCCACTCGAATCTGCTCTTGAAGCACGCTCCTGAAAAAAATAAAAATAAATAAATAAATAAATAAATAAAATTCCCTCCCTGGTTTTTTTGCAAAGATGCTCGAAACACAAATTATTTTCAAAGAAACAAGAGCTTTTAAGTAGGCTAACCCAATATTCAAGCCTATGGTGTAGTATTGATATGCAATTCATCGTAATGTTAAATTCTTAAATTAAAAGTGACATTCTCCTTTATCTTTCATTTGTATCCTTTTACTTAAATTTTTAATATTACCATGAAATGAATCAGGATGTTTGAGAGTGGTTTCAACCTCATTAGATTTCATATGGAGGAAGTATAATATTATATTTCACTCCAAATCCATTAGACTTGTCAGTTTTTCAGGATTTCAAGATTGGGGGATTGCAATGTTTCCATTGAATTTTGTCATGTACATGTATGGAATGTTAATTTGGCAGCTCAGGGACAAATTCCCCCCTTTTTTCTCCATGCGGTTGGGACCAAGGGTTCCTATTGACAACTGACAGTTGACCACATGCTTGAAACATTAATATGGTCAATATTGTTGTTGAGCTCATTTTTTGGATATTGTTTGGTTGGTTTTGCTGGATAGTCTTGTTATTGAAGAATTGTAATATTGTACTCTCTCTTTCCTAAACATTTTATTATAATCTAATAAGAAGAATAATTTGAAAGGGTTTCCCCCCTTGTGGTGTTTTTCATTGGTCTTTGACCAAAACCGGTGCCTCTTATTTCTCTCTTATTGTTCATTTCATTTACTGTTCTATCTACAATTTGATATTGATCATTGTAAGATTAAATTGTTTTGAAAGGTTGCTAATTGAAGATAATAATTGGGCTAACGTGATTGTAATAGCATGGAACAATTGTAATTTAACATGGTATTATAACAATGGTAAATTAACATGGTATTAGAGACAAGAAACAAGAGCAATCATTCGTTAAAGAAGTTGCAGAAGCCTATTTGTCCAAGTCAAGATTTCTATCTCCTACTTCAAGGATAATGAGAAGCTTGGCAACTCATCTAACTTTTCTTCTTGGAAAATCAGGTTGGAAGTCATATTGGATGATAATGATGTTTTGGAATATGTACAAGGAAAGGTACATGAGCCTCAAACAAATGCTTCTGTTGTTATCAAGTCCAGGTAGAAGAAAGGTGATCTCAAAGCTAAGAAGATTATTATTGATGTTTTACAAGATCATTTGTTTGTTTGTGTTGGTAATGTAAAGGCATCTAAGGATATGTATGACAAGATGGGCGGGATGTATGATGTCAAAAAATTGATTCATATATTTTCTTTGAAGGATCAACTTAAAGAGATAAATTTAATGAACAAGGGAGAATCTGTGCAATCCTATATCATGAGAGTATCCCATTTAAGGGATCAATTGCAAGATGAAGGTGAGTAGGTATTTGATAGGGAGTTGGTATTGGTCACTCTTTAAGTTCTTCCTCTTGTTTGTGAAAACTTCATTACTACTCTAAATAAAAATAATGTATTACCAGCATTTTATGAGCTCGTTGGTAAGTGCACTTAAGAGGACATCAGGATGATTGACAGAGGGAATATTCAAAAGCGTGAAGAAGGAGATCCCTCCAAATTTGTTACTCAAGATAATAAAAAGAAAGGTAAAAGGGGACCATCGATTCAAAGAAAGTATTCTCCCGAATCCAAGGACTCCAAGACAAGGTTGAGGAAAGATATACCTCAAGTTGAATGCTACAATTGCCACAAGTATGGTCACTTGCTCGACAATGTTCGAGAAAGAGAGATGCTCAAAGATCCAATTGAAGCTAAAACAACAGGTACAATGATAAAAGATGAGGTGATGATAGAATAAGAAGTGATACACTTGATGATCGAGAAGGAAGCTATCATCCTCAAAAGAGAGCAAGAAATTCCAGGTATGAAAATAATGCAGCTACTAGTAAATCTGAATATATTCTTATTTCCGCTCTTTCTAGTTATTTTTCTCTAGATTCACATGGTAGCTAGTTGGTAGATAGTGGGGCTTATAGACACTTATTTGGATACAAGGAAGTCCTCTCCAATCTAGATGCAAGGGAGACATGTTTAAATATCATTCTTGTGGATAAATCTACATATCAAGTGAAAGGATTTGGTTATGTTAAATTTGATTTGTATTATGGGGAATCCATTCTTCTTCATGATGTGATGTATGTTCTGAAACTAAAGAAGAATTTGGTATCTATTTTTTCCTTGGAAGAAAAAGGGATGAGAGTAGCTTTCATAAAAGTTAAAGTCCTCACATGGCCTAGGGAATCCCGTATGAGGGACGCATTCACATTGGGATCTAGAGTGAAGGACTCTATAGAGTTAATGGGGAATGTATTCATTAGCCAAGGATACTAGAATAAAGGGGCTCAACGATCTGATAATTAAGTTAGGATTATATCCTAACGATGTAAATTCCGTTGAAGAAATAATCAAGAATAGAAATGAAAACATCCAAGATTTGAGAAAGCAGTTGAAGCTACCTACAACTGAGAATCCAAAAACTAAGAAAGTAGGGTAGTTGGATTAGGAAAAATAACACCTTGAAGATGATTGTGGAGAAGAATATCCAGATACAGAAAATAGAAGCTGATATGGAAGCTCTCTTGAAATAGAAAGAGAAACAGACAAGTGCAGGAACTTCCACAGTGCAAACAAAGTCAACCAGTGAAGAAGCCACATACAAACTATCAAAGGCCATGGGGGGTTTATCCCTAAGAAATGTGGAAATTGAGAAGTTGAAATCAACACTGAAAAGAATGGAGGAAAACAAGCTTAAAGTGGATAATGCATATAATTTTGAAATGCAAAAGAATTTCAAGCTAACTAAACAACTTGAAAAATTCTTAGATGAACCACTTGTTTCACAAACATTATCTGAGGCAAAAGAAAATATCTAGGTTGACACAAATTCAATAATTTCAGAGCTCTGGACATCCATTGAAATTATTTTTGAACAAAAACAACTTCTACAAAGGGAAAAAACAACCATAACAAAAATTAAAGAGGAATTAGATCATAAACTAGGGGAAGAACAAAAGATTATTAAAGTACCAAATTCAAAAACTAAAGATGAACTCGAAGATTTGGGCATTGAAAACAAAATGAATATAGTCCTAGAAGTAAGAATAGTTTTGACTAAAAGAAATTTCATGCTACTGTTAAAAAATAAATGTCAAAATTTGGAAACTCAAATTAAGAAATTTCACAGAATGTTTGCCATCCTACATCAAAAGGGAATTTTATCTTTGAGAGAGTCTACTGGCCAATTGATCCCACTAGAAAATTACAAGCATACATTGCATGATATAGCAACAAACACATCAAAGTTTGCTAAGGTAAAGGGATCCATAAGTGGTAAAGAATTTATTAAAGGCCTAGAATATGATTGATTTATCCAACATTAAATTCAACACTTATTTATCACTGAGCCAACCTTTGAAAAATAAATAGAGGTGGATGAAGCATACAGGAAAGTGGTTAAATTCTCAATTCCAAATGATGAAATATGGGACAAGTTACTCAATCTTATTGAGTTAAATTGAATGCAACATTTCAGGGCAGGAGCACATAATAACACGAGTTGAATACAATTTTTCAAGAAAAAGCACTACAAAAGAAGGAGAATAAAAAGTAGAAATAGTTTTCTAGGCAACATTTACAATCACTACCCTCGAATAGAGTGTTGAATATTGAAAATCAATTTTAGAAACTCTATTTTTGTATTATATTAAGTTTGATATATCCAAATCATTTTGGATAAGGTTGTATTTTGTAAAGAATTGTATTACATTAGATATTTTTGAATTACACTCTATTAATATTTTGTAATTCGAAGAGCGGTTGAACCTTTGTGAGAACCAAGATACATTATTGTACTTCTCTGAAAGTTTTGAAGATAATCAAATGATTTTGACTTCATTTTTAACAACACTTGTGTTCATGTGAGTTTTTCTGGTGTATTCATCTATGTTTTTCATCATATATTCATGGTAACATAGGAGCTAGGGTAAGGCTAAGTTAAGTATTAAATTCCCTGACAACCCACTACAAAGTTATCATTATTATAGAGATTAGCTAATTGAACAATTTGTTTAAATTAGTTCATCTTCATCATTTAATTGTTGCCTTTTGTCATCTCTTGAATGTATACTTGTTTGACTTTATAATTATTCTACACACATCTACTATATCTGGTTAATTAAGTATTGAATATGAATGCTTAATTATCATATATTTTCTCCTTTTCCCTTTTCACAATCAATAGGAATGAAAATCAACCCTTTGAAATTCTCAGTAATTTTTTGGATTATACAAGTGTTAATGGTTAATGCATTGGTCATCCAATTAAATTAAAACCCTTACTTAGATGCTTTGGAAAAGTTCCTGAGCCTAGGAAAATCTGCAAAGAGACAAAAAACATCATCATTAAGCATATCCTTCTTCTCTCTTCTTTGGTTTGGCTCGCACATGTTTGAAGTAGTTCACAAAAATTGGTTCAAACAGGTCCAAAATTGCAGCGTCCGAGCTCGCACATGTGGATTAGGGTTTTGGTCTATAACCACATGGTTGTTTAAGAAAAATATCGGTTGGGGCCACTCGCATATAAGGTACTCCATGCTTCTGGAACGCTTCAGTCGCTTGCATGATATTTCACTCCATGTGTCTGGGACCTAGTTTCTATTGACAAATGACCATAGTTGACTGCAGGCTTGAAACATTAACTATGATCATTATTGTTGCTGGGCACATTTCTTGGATATTGTTTGGTTGGTTTTGCTAGATAGTCTTGTGATTGAAGAATCTGTACGAGAATTTGCTGAAAATTTTATGACAACCTAATAAGAAGAAGAATTTGAAAGGGTTTTCCCCCTTGTGGAGTTTTCCCTTGATCTTTGACCAAACTTGGTGTCTCTTATTGTTCATTGCATTTATTGTTCTATCTACAATTGTTGTTGATCATTGGAATATTAAATTGTTTTTAAAGATTTCTATTTAAAGATAAAAATTGGGCCAAAGTGATTGTAACAACATAACACTTTTCTGGGTTTTCCCCTTGTGGGTTTTTCCCTCGCTGCGTGCCTAATTTCTGTCTCTCTTGTCTTATTGCTTCATGGTTACTTTACTGTGATTTCATGTTTATTAGTTGATGTTTTTCTTCTGTATAATTTCCTGAACGATATGAAATTTAATTCTATGTGAAATCTAATGTTTAATTGATCATTGAAGTATTTATCAGGTGAAGAAAAACTTAATTATAACAGGTATCCTAGAAAATAACATGGTATTAGAGTTGGGTTGAAGAGCAGTGCAAGTTCTCCTCTATAACAATCAATCTTCTCTAACAAAGCAAATTCTATGGCAAATTATTCTATAATAAAGGGGGAACTTCAATTACTCCTATGCAAGAAGGCCATAGAACAAATGTCTGACCTGTGATTGAATATCCTTTGAGGTATGCAAGACACTTTTTACTGTTTAGAAAAGTGAGCTTCTTGACCTCCTATTATATGACACCTATGTTAGTTATTGTAGCATGAGATGTGTTCTAGCCTCGAAATTTTGGCAGAGAGGTTACAATACATGCATTCTCCAAAACCCAGAAATCGTTTCTGGAAATTCCATCTAGAGATGACTTAATTAAATTAATTAATCAATTTTTAATATTTCCTAAGTCTAAACTTAGGAAATATGATTAATTAAAAGGTATTATTTAAGTCATGATGTGAATATTCTATAAAAATTCATGGATCAAGTTCTAATAAAATCTTAGCCATCGATTAAGTTTTAATCATAGCCATTGATGTCTCAACGAGAGATTATAAGAAGAAACTTGATGGGGGTTGGAGAACACACCAACACTTCAATTTCACTGGAAGATCAATTTCCAAGGTAGAAACATTCAATTTTCGGAGAGAGAGCTTGTGAACTCGAAGCAGTGAGAGAGGCACATAAATAGTAAGACAAGAGGAAGATTTTTCAGTTCCAGTGAGTACATTACAGAGAGGTAGTGATTTCCATAGAGAGGTAACGCAGAGGAAGCACAATGCTTTAGCGAGTAATTCATATTTTTCTAGGGAGAAGAATTGATTCAGTGCCAGAAGCTAAGCAGAGAGTCCATAGGTAAGAAGGATCAATTTCCCAGACATCAGCTACAAAGACATCAAGAGGAGACGCAATTCCAAGCTTGTGGGATACAATACTGCATAGGTTGACACAATGACTGCGCAGAGGGAGCAAGGAGAAGCTAAAATTGAGATGAGGTTAGTGTCAAATCACATGTGGAGTGAAAAAATTTCTCACTAGAACAATGTAAACTTTGAAACGGGAGATGTAAACTAAAAATGAGAACTCTAGCTAAAAAACCCACAAAAAACATGAAAAACAACGCAAAAACGAAAAGTGTGTATTCTAGAACGAGGTTTTTTTATTTATTATTTATTTATTTTTATTCAGGTTTACTTTTCAACATATTAAAAATATGGAAGTAAAACCAATTTTTCTGTACAAAATAATAGAAAAAAACATACTAATGTTGTTGCTAGAATAACATTTTTCTTTTCCGGGTACAATTTCAACATTTTTTAGTAATGACGTTAAATATAAAATAATGGGATCTGAAACACATTAAAATTCCAACAATTTGTATCCATGTCATTAAACATATAATATCATGACAGTAAAAATCCCTAAAATTCTAATTGTTTTCAACAATAACGTTAAAGATAAAAAAAAATTGACAAATTTTCAACCATAGAATTAAAAAACATTAGTTTTTCAACATATTTCAACCATGAAATTATGAACAAATTATATGACTAAATTAATCAAAATATCAATACTTGTAGATTGAATGAAACATAAATGATTTCTCTATGTTATTGTTGCATTGTGAATATTCTGAATAAATGGATTCATCATAATTAAAAAATATAATCCAATACACATAAAAGTGACTCATAACTTCACGTAAGATCATATGGAAGTCAAAATATTTATTTCGAGTTACTATGCAAACATCATTTATATAAATTCTCTTAGACAATTATTCAAAATCAATCATTTGTTCTTGCATACCATAAGAATTCAAATCTTCAGATAAATGAATGGATGCAGACGAAGATGTTCCATATTCTTCTCTTTCATCAACTAGTGCCCCATTTGAGCTAACATGCATGCCCACCATTTCAGGTTTCAAAAGTCTTCTAGATCTATGAATGAGTTCAATAGACTCTCATATCAACATTGTTTCTTCTGGTTGCAACCTCTTCAAAATCTCCATTGTCTTGAAGCGAAGAGTTCCTCTCTTTGTTAAATTGAAGTCATAAACAAGTATGTCAACTTCATCCAATTTTAAGAGGTTTGTGTGGCAACGATTTATATTTGTACCCTTTATTTTTCTCTTTCCACCAAATTTTTATCAGCGACCATCTCTGGCTTGTACACACCATTGAATGGGTGTGTATTTGTGGCATACCAATGTACTTCAACACTTGCAACATCTTCATTTTATTTAATGACCTTTATAACCTTGGAAACTCAGAATGAATATCCATGTGCATCTCCATATTCTAACACTTCGGTCATGCAACACTCCTTAATATCATGTACTCAACCCCTATAAAGTTCTTTCATGGCTTCATTTTGTGCACGAGATATTCTGGAACCAATATACATTTCTCTTTTCTCTACCCATGAATAATTAATAGTAGCTTGAGATTTTTGTTGTTCAACAATGTTTCTCTCCTCATGTTCATTTGACACATTTTGTGGCCAAATAAATGGAGTCTTCAAAAATATATCTCCATTTATTGATCTTGAAATGATATCACTCTGATTATTAAAAAAGGACTCAAGGTCAAATCCCACTGAGTACAGGTCTTAAATCCCCATGGGTTTTCTAAAACTTATGTTTCAGCTAGGTTGTTAGGTTCATCGAGAATACCAGACAAAAAACCAATTCCATTAATTTTATTTTCTAAAAATAAAAAATAAAAATTCACATGGGCCAGGGGGCCGATGTGCCGCTAGTGGCCATGCTCTCCCAGGGTAGAATGACCCCCTGACTGCTAGGGGGGCCCTGTGCACCGCTTAACCATGGTCATGCCCTCTTGTGACACAACAGACGTGAGAAGAATTGGCCCCCTGACCGTTGTACCTAGGTGGGCGCGCCCACTGACCTCCTGGCAAGTAGGGGGCCATTGTGCCCCGAGTGGGCACACCCACAGCCAAACACACCGTCTCAAGGAATAGGAGGTATTATGACTTGGGCTTGCACTCCCACCCAAGGAACAATAGGCACTGTGCCTTGGGGCGGGGGTGCCCACCCACGTCACAACAGACATGATGAGAATCAACCCTCTGGCTGCTGTGCCCGGGTGGGTGCGCTCACCGGACCCTAGGCAGGCAGGTGGTTGTTATGCCTTGGGTGGGAATGCCCACGGGCGGACGTGCCATGCTTGTGCCTTGGGTAGGCATACCCGACCATGGGTGGGCCTGCCCAAGGCAAAAACATGCCTGTGCTTTGGGTGGGCGTGCCTGCCCATGACACAGTAGGCATGCAACCACGCCCATTATGCTGCGAGCGAGAAAACCTGTCCAAGGAAAAATGACCCCCCTGCCTGTGAGGGGGCCAATGGGTGCGCCCCCCCAAGCACAACGCCCCCCTAGAAGGGTTATGATTCTAAGAATCAACCCCCTAATTGTTAAGGGGATGGTGGGAGCACCTATCGCTGTGCCCGCTCACTGGCCCCTTGACAGGTAGGGAGACGATTCTCAGAATCAGAACCCTTCTAGCTAGGGTGTCGTTGTCCCCACGCGTGCCCATTTCCCCCCTGGAAAGCATGGGGCCTTTGTGCCTTGGGAAGGCATGCCCACAACCAAAGTGCAGGTTGTTGTGCCCAGGAGAGCCCGCCCACCAACCCCTTCGCAGGTAGGGGGATGATTCTTAGAATCAGAACCCTTCTTGCTAAAGGGCCGCTGTGTCTGAGCATGCCCATTGGCCCCCTGGAAGGCAGGGGGTTGTTGTGCCTTGGGCGATCACGCCCACGGCTGGAGTGCTTGTCCGTGGGTGTGCCCGCCTAAGGCACATGCATGCTTGTGCTTTGGGCGAGCGTGCCAAGCACGCCCACGATGTTGCGGGCGAGCACGCTGACAGATGGGAGCGCTCGCCCAAGGCACATACATGACTATGATTTGGGTGGATGAACTTGGTCGTGGGCATGCCCACCCATAACAAAGTGCATGTTCCAGACATGCCCGCTGTACTGCAGGCGAGCATGCCCACAGCCAGGCATGCCCACCCAAATTTGCCCCCTCACAGGCAGGGGGTTGATCTTGAGAATCGACCCCTTCCTGCAAGGGGGACGATTCTAAGAATCAACCCCCTAGTAGGTAGGGTATGATTCTCAGAATCGACCCCCTGGCAGGCACGCCAGCTATGTCGCAAGCGAGCACGCCTGCCCAAATTAGCCTCCTGGTAGGTAGGGGGTTGATTCTCAGAATCAGACCCTGCTAGTTAGGGGCTGATTCTCAGAATCTGCCCTTGCCAGTGAGGGGCTGATTATGAGAATCAACCCCTAGTTGTCAGGGGTCGATTCTAAGAATCAATCATTTCCTTCCAAGGGGTCGATTCTTAGAATTTGCCCCATGTCTGCCAGGGGGCCGCTGTGCCTCTGCAGGCGCACCCACCGCCCCCCTGGAAGGTACATGGGCGATTTTGAGAATCAACCCTCGGCCTGCCAGGGGGCTGGTGGGCCTACATGCCCAAGCATAACATCCTCGTGGCATGCAGGGGGTCGATTCTCAAAATCATCCCCTTGCCTTTCTGGGGGTGTTGTGCCCTGGGTGGGTGCACCCAATTGTGGGCATGCCCGCAACAGAGTGGACGCGCCAAGCAGTGGACAACAAGCAGGCATGCCAATGATTGGAATAGCCCTCACAAGGCCCAAACACACTAGTTTCTTAGGTGGGCGTGCTTTCCCACGACACAACGTGTGCGCCCGTCCACGGACGCGAGCACTTGCCAGAGGCATAGGTGTGCCTGTGTCATGGCTGGGCATTCTTGCCCAAGGCATAACGATCCCTTGGCAGGCAGGGTGTTGTTGTGCCCACGGACCCCCTGACAGGTAGGGGGACGATTCTAAAAATCGAACCCCTACCTGCCAGGGGGTCGATTCTATGAATTGACCCCCTACTTGCTAGGGGGAACGGTGGGCGCGCCCACCTAGGCACAACGACACCCTAACAGCCAAGTGGCTGATTTTGAGAATCAACCCGCTAGCAGGTAAGGGCTGATTTTGAGAATCGACCCCTCACAACTAGGGTTTAATTATCAGAATTAACCCTTGCCTTCCATGGGGTTGATTCTCATAATCGCCCCCTTGGAAGGCAGAGGATTGATTCTCAGAATTGACCTTGGGAATAGAACATGGCCAAGATAGACATACACAATGGATTCATGTGACTTAATAAAAAGAGCATATCCACTAAGAAATAAAAGCGTGGATCTATGTCACAGTATACATAAGTAGGACTATGGATACATGAGAGACAAAGGAGTGTCTCGTATAGCCCTCAAATTACATAAATGATACATAACTACAACGCAACCTATGAAGGATGCCATATAAGAGTGAGATGTCCCTAACCTAGGGTCTTCGTCATAGCCCCGATGGTACAAATATACTCAAGCGAATAGATGAGCTGAAGTTGAGCAATGGTAGAAATCACATGATTACTAGCCAATAAGGTAAACCAGTAAAAAATGCGAGGGAATCCACCAATGAGGAAAATGGATCCCAAGGTACCTAGTATAGTCCACTAAGTTTGAATAGATAAGATGATGTCGAACACCAGTGAACTCGACCAATCACGAGCCATTGATGTAAACTCATTATTGATCATGACGAAGCCTACAACTAAGGACTGCAGGCTCCAAGGTACTACTGGTTCCTAGATCAAGCTCTTGGATAATGAAATGAAGTCGCCAAGAGAATATCCATCGAAAGAGGGCCTTAATATATCCCCCATCAATCAAAATGAAACAAACCAAGATAATGTGATGTATGGATGAAACCATGAAGCGATGAAGTACAACTTCCACAGGGATGGTTGACTCAAAAAGGTCAACAAGCTACTGCAGATGCCCGACATAGGTTGAGACTTCCCTTGAACACATAACGACACGACACAAGAATGACTTGGCAACATGAAAACATGAGCACCATGTGATATCACGCAATGACAGAGGATGCATCGAGGCACACTCCATATGACTGGAAGAGTAACCAGCCGGTGGAGTAAAGAAACTCATATGGATGGTACGACTCCTAGGAAAGCTAAAACCCAAATGTAAGATAATGAGATAGACAAGTGTCGTGTTCAAGGGTGATGCAACTGATGCTGCCAATGGATGAAAAATGATGATAGATGTTCCCTCCCTTCTCTTTTTGTAAATTCATTTTTTCATAAAGTTGTCCCCCAAGCCTAAAAAAGAGATAAAAATATACAAAGGGAAACCTCCTAGCCACAATAGACTAGGGTAATCCTTTTTCATAACTAGTCTATCCCAGTCCGAAAAAGGGTTAAACTTATAATGTGTAGATGACACTTCAGGTATTTTAACGAGCATGAAGTAAATAAGTTCACTCGAAAATCTTTTCGAAGTTAAGGAGTCTGAAAAGAGCTTAAAGAAAAATCCTCCTAGAAGAACAAGTGGTATAAAGGGTAACAATTGGTTCCTGCAATGGTGGAACTTCTCATGAAATAAGGTGGGCACGAGGCTAGCTAATAGGACCACTCATCACAGTGGTTCTTCCAAGAAATGGTAAAATACCAAGTGAACGCAGATGGTAGGCCAAGCAGGTGATGACGATGGATAAAGAAACCAAGGCTCAATATGCTAAAATATTCTGATAAAAGTGTCAATCACAAGGGATAAAGTGTAATATCATCTTGGGGTATGGCCAGAAAAGAGAGAAATAAGAGGACACGAGGCTCAAATTACAAGTCATGGTGGGTCAGAAGGAGAAATTCCAAGAGTGATAAAAATGACTACATGGAGACCAATATGGAAATAGGGTGCTAACTAGGCCATCCATGATCAGGTAAGTTCTACCGCCAAGCTACGATGTGCATACAGGAAGTGGCGAAATTCGCAGCATGACGGGGTCAAACTTAAGGCGTAAATATTATTGACGGTCAAAATGCAGAATCATCAAAAGTGACCTACCCCTATATGCCAGTAAAAGGACCATACCTCAGGCCCAGTGTAATAAAAGGTATCCTCTTAAGATAGAAGAAAACAATTGACTCCCAAATCCTTCTTTAAAAGGTAAAGTAAAAGACATATCATAAAGCTCCAAAAACCAACTTTAACCCAAAAATAAAAAAGGAATTTTCCTCAAGATTCCAAAAGATTCCAAAAAGGGTTTTAAAAGGAGTTCATACCTCTCTAGTTGATCATTGTGAAGAAAGGAGGAGGGAGCTTCCAAGGGTTTGAAAGTAAGAGAAAGGAGGAGCAAGCGGTCATCTTCGACCAAGTAAGTATCAAATCACCTCTCTCCCAGTCATTTATGTACTTAAATGTCGAACCACAATGGTTTATTATCAGGGGTTTAATTTTTTTGAGGCAATTCCCCCTGGCCTTGGGCTTGCTAGGGGTTGCCCGCGGCTAGGGAGGCCCAACCGCGGGCATGCTATAGGCTGCACGTGGCCATGGCCATGGGTTTCCTATGTCAAGGCCATGACTGGGGGGGAAATAGGGAATTTATGCATCAATTTATTCTAAATTTATTTTGCAGTGTTTTCCCTTAATTTCACAGTGACTGATACACGTAATGTGGGTGGAGGAGAAATTATGGTGTATGAATGGAGAGGAAGGAAACACACAGAGAACGCCATAGCCCATGGTCCAACCATCAATGCCTTGAGGAACTGTGGTTTGTTCAAGTTATTTAGAATCCCAAGCATGGTCAGTCAAGACCATCTCATGCCATACATTATACGGTGGTGGGATGTGGACCCTCAACACTTCATTGTTGGGCCAGAGAGATTCACCATAGAAGCCTAAGACATATATTTTCTCACCAGTTTATCGAGGTAGGGAGCTCCAGTTGTTTTGACAAGGGTTCAAAGAAATACAGGGGTAACAATGAGAAGTATGAGGGCTTCCCATTGCAGTCAAGTGGAAGGGGAAAAGAAAGACATGATCCACATACAATAGATAGTGGACTTGACCCTTCGAACAATAGCATATATGGTGACCCGAGTAGCAGGGTCAGTAGCACCCCATTTAGTGACAATTCCACAGTTGGAGTTGAGTATACAATATTTGGAACCCACCTTGTTCAATTGATGTGATGGGATGGTGACCAGTGTGAAGGCTCAACTTACAAAATTTAAGAGGAGAAGGAGCGATAGTGGTAAGATTATTTTTTGAGAGGATTGTAGTGATGAGGCCCCAAACACTGGATTATGTAACCTCTCCACTGACAATTCAACCCCGTATGGCCAGATGGTGTAACTCTTTACCACATTATGACATAATTCATACTAGTGGTATGCACACATACACATATTGGAAATGTATGAGAGTAGCTGCATTACCAGTGGATGATTAGCCATATTATGGGGTGGAATTCACGGGAGATCCTAACACAGTCTTTCCCCTTGGTGAGGGTTTCGATGGGAGAGGTAAAAAAATTTGTGGACTTTTAATGTTTTGTAAATTTTTTGGGATTTTTGGAATATTTTATGTTTTGGGTTTTTTAATGAGATTACATAGTCACTAATGAAACGTTTTTTTGACATGTAGATGTGACACCTGCACACAGTCAGATATTCTCCATTGAGGAGACATGTACCACAAGTCCCATCCCCAACACCGACAGAGGAGATATAGGATGAGGATGAGGAGCTACGGGAGTTCAATCAAAATGTTGAGGGACTGACTTTGGGGGTTCCTCCGAGGAGGCTGGATGAAACTCCTCGACACATGCAAAGGCACACCGTAGGAGTGGGCTCATCTCGTCGATGTGGTCTACTCTGCCGCATCCTAAATGCAGTTTTATGTTATCATGAGCACCACTGAGTGGGGGTAGTAGCACAAGGTCGTGCAGTTTTGATGTACTAGCATGTGTATGGAATAGCATCCAAGGCATTAGTTTCCTAATTTTGAACTATGTACTTAGACTTTTGAAATAATAAAATATCGGTGTCTATGGGTTTTCTTCTACTCTGTATGTACAATATATTTTTAAATGTTCATGTGAATGGTTTTAAATGTTAAACATGTGACAAATGCAAATCTAACACATAATTAGCTAACGAATCAACTGATCTGTTTTGATCTCAAGGAATATGGACATAAGTAATGTAGTCAAATGAACGTTCCAGGAGAGTAGGATTCCTTATAGAGTAAAGACGATTGAGCTGGACACTACGAGTTGAGAGTCAAGTTGAACAACGAGATGGCGTATACCAAGTCAACTAGCCTCGGTCAAGAGCTCAATGACAACACTATATTTAGACATGTTGTTGGCAACAGGGCAAAGACAAACACCTCCAAAACTCACAAGCTCATGAGTGGGTGAAAATATGACCCAAGCGGAGGAACCAATGTTCTGACTGTAACAATTTGCACCATCTACCCAACATCTATAAGGGAGTGAGGGTGTTGACATCTATACAAAAAATACTAGGCACATGAATTACACAGATAAACCAGAGTAATGAAAAGAAAAAATAAACTGAATAAACTCACACATATATACATGATACAAGTGACCATGCGAAGAGACTAAGCATAGTAGCATTTTATATAGAGCACATTATGAGGCTCCGATAGTGGATTCCCTTCATAATAAACCAACTCATAAGCCCCTTTCTTGAGAACACGTTTAACAATATAGGGACCATGCCACATGGGTTTGAGTTTAACAACCCCGAACTTATCATGGTCTTGGTCATAAACCAATACCGCATCACCCTTAGAAAAGGCAGGAGGTCGGAAAAATTTATCATATTGGGCCTTAACGCATTTCTTATGAATTTTGTTATTAACCAGGGCGATAAGGCATTGTTCATCGAGATAGGTAAGTTGTAACAAGTGTTCTTCCTCAGCTGAGGTGTTATGGAGTAACTCGAAAACTAGTTTAAGAGAAGAGATTTTGCATTGAATAGGGAGGACTGACTCAACCCCATAAACCAATTGGAATGGAGTAAATCCAGTGGAAGATTTTATGAAGGTTCGGTATGCCCATAAGGCAAAAAATAACATAAGGTGCCTGTTAGATTTATGTTTTCTGACCATCTGTTGCAACATGCATGGTTTTCAAAGTACGATTGATTTATTCTACTTGGCCATTAGCTTGAGGATAATATAGTGAGGAATGTTCATGGAGAAAACCCAACTTGGAAGTCAATTATTGCATCATATGGTTTATAAATTGTTTTTGATGATTGTGATGATGTGTTTAGGAACACTGAACCTAGTGATGACATGATTGAAAAAGAACAACGCGGCAGTATCTCCGTCATTGAGACGTGTAGGGATGCACTCAGCCCGTTTGGTAAATTAGTCGACAATGAAAATAATATAATGATTTCCATGGGCAGAGGGTGGGTTAAATTGAATAAAATCAATTCCCCACTAGGAAAAAGGTCTTATAACTAGATGTAATGGGACAGGATGAGCACACATATTTTGAGGAAATATCTGACATGTATGGCACTTTTGGATGGTGGTGATGAAATCTTTAAAAAGATAAGGCCAAAACTAACCCACCCATAATAGCTTTTGAGCAGTGACATGCCCAAAAAAGTGACCATCACATGCCCCAACGTGGAAATCATTTAAAATGTGTTCATCCTCATCATGGGTAAGACATCGACGTAGTACAATATCGACACCACTGCAGTAAAGAGCATCATCGATAATAAGATAGTGTTGGGACTGATGGCGTATATGCCGACGATCATTAGGAGATAATTTGGGCCGAAAGCGTTGTGTTTGGAGATAGAGAAGGATGTCTCCATACCAAGGGCTAGAATTTCTAATAAGGAACAAGGATTCATTGGGCAGAGGATTCGAGGCTACAATTTCCTCATCAGCTGGAGGAAATTCAACAAGAAGCTCAACGAAGGCTAGGGATTTCTTAGATTTAGAAATGGTGAACTCCAAATCAAACTCCTGAAGGATTAAAATCCATTTGGAGTATTTCCCCCATGTGATTTGACAACTAAGGATGTGTTTCATGGGGTTGGAGTCGACAATAACCATAGTCATTCACAATATAATCTAATGCCTCAAATGTTGTACAAAAAACACCGTTGCAAGGGACAACTTCTCAACACGGGAATAGAAAAGCTCAGGACCGATCATGCCTTTTCTAAGGTAATAAATAGGGTGTTCATTGCACATATCGTCCTCTTGAATGAGAACCATTCCTAACGAGGTTTCGGAAGCGACAAGATAGATCAAGAAGTCTCAGTTGAAGTTAGGAGGACTCAACAAAGGGGATGACAACAAAGCATGTTTGAGATAGTAGAAAGAACATTGGACATGGTCATCCTAGATAGAAGGGACTCCTTTCTTCAAAAATCACATGAAGCCATAGGAAATGTGGGCATAGTTGGCAATGAAACAGTGTAAAAAATTGGCTTTTCCTTGAATTCGTTGAAGCTAGTGGACAACAGTGAAGATGAGGTAGATTAATAATCACCTCAACCTTAGAATGATCCACACATATTCCCTCTTGAGATACGATGAATCCTAGAAAACGTGCAGATCGTACGCAAAAGACATATTTATGTGGATTAAGCCAGATTTTGTAAAAACAACATTAGAAAAATACTTCTAAAAGGTGGGAAGGATGGTCCCCATGAAGCAAATAATGAGCAATAAGATCATAAAAATATACTTCAACAATGTGTTTGATATCATTAAACGCATAAGACATAGCCGCTAGAACGTAGCCCGAAAATTTTTAAGACTAAAAGGAAATTTACGATAGGCAAATATTGTACCCCACAGATAGATAAAATCAGTCTTGTGTTAATCTTCCAGTTTAATTTTGATCTGGTTATAGCCAGAAAAACCATCCATAAATGAACAAATAACATTATCGACACATGCATTGAGGATCTGTTCGATAAATGGTGTAGGATAATTATCCTTAGGACAAGCCAGCTTTGAATCATGGTAATCCACACCAATGCGGATAACACCTTGCTTTTTATCAACGGGACTGGGATTAGAAACCCATTCCATCAAAGGGACAAGATAGAAAAAACCTGCATCAAGAATTTTTTGAACCTCAACTTTAATGGTTGCTTCTTTATGCAGGTTAACTGGCCGAAGCTTTTTCGAAATAGGTTTGGCTCCAGGATATGTCTTAATTTCATGCTAGATGATTCGTGGATCACTGCTATGCATTTATTCGTAAGACCATGCAAAAACATCGCGAAATTATTTGAAAATGGCGGTATAAGTGGCAATCTCAGAGGGAGTGCAATCGACCCCAATCAAGATATTTTCCATGACTCCTGGTTTTGTGGTGATATTGATTAGAATGGTAGAGTAAATGTTGGCCAAGTTCCCTTCTGAAGAAATGGAGAAAATACATTGAAAATGTGGGGAAGGATTGACAATGCCATAGGAATCTATGATTTGATGAGACTCATCCAAAACCTCTATGTTGGGGAGGAATGACGATCGATGATGAATAAGTCCCCAATGATGGTAAGAGATAAACATGAATTCTCGAATAACTTCATCATATGGTAATATGGAATCGATAAAATCACAAGAGGAGGGATGTTCAATAGTCTAGGAAGGCGAGAAGAAATCGTCAGGTGGTATCGAGATGGAACCATGAGACTCGTGAGATGAAGAAGCTACCTGGATAGCTTGATAAGCAAGCTTCACTGGACTTAAAGGAATGGGTGCGCCATATTGGTTGAGCTAAGATTCAATAGGCAACACCCAAGGATCATCAAGAATCTGGGGTCCACAAGTGTGAGAAGAGATCATATGGAAGTGGGCAATGGAATAAGAGGAAGGAGCTATGTCGGGCGATGTAAGTTGAAGAAAAACCCCCGTGACCATGGAACTCTGAAAATTCCAGCTCCAACACTTTGAAACTGACCAGGATGGTCCCCCACAAGTGGTACAGTGTTTCCAGTAGTGGAAACCTAGGCCGATGGCACATAATAGTCGAGTTGGTCAATGGTGACGATATTGCCTTCATGAGGAAAGTAAATTAAATGAAATACAGATGAGACCACTGCGGTCATGGCATAAAACCAACTATGACCAAGGAGTAGGTTATAGTGTAAAGGAGCGTCGACGACTTCAACATCGACATGTATCTTTTTCCCCACTAACTCGATGGAAAAATGTGGGAGTACCCCCTTAGGATTGAAGTTGTTACCGTCAAATTCTCGAAGAGTGGCATTATACATTGCGAGAGCCAAAGAGCCAATAGCTTTCCAATAGGATATGGACATGATGCATGTGGAAGAGCCCTTGTCTATGAGAGTGTGATGGATATCATTCTGGGAAACTCACACTATAATCTGGAAATAAATTTGATGGGAAAGACGAGGGGCTACTTTCTTGGCATTAAAAGCGATGATACCAGAGTCAAACAAGTCAACTCCACCAATGGCAGACAACAAGGCTTTGCGTTGCTGAGGACAACTTTGCAAGACATAGAAAGGAATACATGGCACAAGACGCTTGGGAAAGATCTTCAAAAATACTATAATGCTTAGAAGCCCTGGAAAAAGGGTTGTGTATCATCTTACGTAAAACACCCTTGGGGGGGTAATAGAAAATTTCCATAGGCTTATCTAAAGTGAGAGGTCCAGTGGAACTAGGTGGAGTTGGTGAGTCCTTGGAAGGAGAACTCGACTCAGGCACATCATAGGAATTAGCTCGTGTGGTCACATTGACATATTCCTTGCACATAACGACGGTTGAATTGTGAGGGGGATGGGAAGATGACCCCTTGTTTCCCCCTTGCAGAGGTCAAGAAGGTTAAGCAATCATTTGTTGTTGTGGTTGTGCATGGAATGGATGAGTTAAAACAACAGGATGTCAAGAATACGGTGGTGAAAGAAGCCTATGAACTTCATCCATTTGAGGACATTCATGAGTAAGGTGATCACCCTGACAAATTTTACAAGGGAACTTGACTTTGCGGTGACACTCACTAGTGCCCCATCCCTGACTCTTAGGATTGGGTTGAGACTCCTAGGAAGTTTGATTTCCTTATTTACTTTTCTTGTTATTCTTGTTCTTTTTACCACCGGTTTGAGAGTTGTTCTTCAGTTGAGTGGACTTCATCGTAACATTGGTGGAATACTCGGGAGGGGGTGCTTTAACAGAGCTAGATGAACTCTAGGGCTTGATATGTAACTATCAATTTCCTAAGGTGGGCAACAAGTTGGCTCATGGGATTGGAAACAAACCCAATCACACCATCGACATGTGGGCCAGGAATAGGTTTATATGGGTCAATGGAAAGCCTAGGGGAATTAGGCAACACTTCATACATCGTACCCGATTGTGAATATATGAGATCCAACTATTGGGAAACTAAAATATCTTGCTCCTTAGTAACAACTCTAAACATGGACACATCCTTGGAAATTTATGGTCGGAGTGATCTAATGAACCATTTATGGAGGATTTAATCGGGTAACTTGGTTCCTACAAACCTGTTGTGATGACACCACTCATGAATATTATCAGAAATGGATGTGGAATCATCTTGTTTGAAGTTAGACAAAAGGTTAGAGTGAGGATCATACCGAGTTGGTAACTAGAAATGCGTTAGAAAATTTTGAGCTAGAGAGGCAAAATCACCGTAGGATGCAATGTCTAACTCGCTGTACTATTTTTGGAAACATCCTCGGTTAAATTTATTTGGAACAAGTGAAGTTTTACATAATCATCCACCAATGAATTCAATGAGAACCATAGATGGTAGGTGGTGATATGGGTGGATGGATTCTACCCAAGATTCCCTTTAAACTTGGGAATATCATATGGTAATTTGGCAGGCATCAGTGGCCACCGGGGATCATGACGGATGGGGTCATTAGTCAATTTAGCGATATATGGTAAATCAAGAGATGATAGAAATGGATATGAATTTGAATAAATGGGTCATAGGTAGGAGAATCCCTTGACCAACCTTGCGGTCCTCCCATAAATGGATTCGATGGATGTGTTTGCTGGTGGTGAAAAGGGTTCACCTCAGCAAATGGTTGCTGCAGGCTAGGGTAACTGGTAGATAGATGTTGCCCCGCAGGGTAAAAACCTCCAGAGAGAAATGGACCCCCAAAAGCATGACTGCTTATGGGGTTGTACCCAGGGTGAAAAGAAGGACCAATCTGCATAGTAGGATGGACATAAGGGGAATAACCTGGGTGAGACACGGTACTGGAAGCGAGGTTACCCCCAGGTAAACTAGCCCCTCCAGTACTTGAATTCCAGGTATCACCAGGTACCAATCGAACCTTTCGATGTGTGGAAGACTGCATTTAAAGCCAAGGAGGGCCTTTTCGAATGACTGGTCATGCCTTTTAGGTTGATGAATGCTCCCACAACCTTTATGAGGCTGATGGATGACATCTTGCAGCCATTCACCTACTCATTTGTAGTAGTGTACTTGGATGAAATCCTAATCTTCAACCAGACTTGGGAAGAGCACCTCCACCAAATCCAAAAGGTCCTCCAAACACTGCGACAACACAAGTTGTGTGCCATTTTGGAGAAGTGCACTTTTGGCATGACCCAAATTCAGTATCTGGGATACATTATTGATGAGCAGGGGGTGGATGTGGATCCAACCAAGATCCAAGTAATTTTTCATTGACCAGCCCTAACCACTCTAACATATCTTCACAGCTTTCAGCATCTTTCTACTTTATACTGTAGATTCATGTTGGGATTCTCTCATATCACTTGGCCCTTGAGTCAAGTCACCAAGGGAGGAGCGAAAGAAAAATTATTTTGGTCGGAATCTCAACAGAAGGTCTTCGTAGAATTGAAACATCTCCTCTGCTCTGCCCCAGTGCTCACATTACCAGACTTGCAACAACCATTTGAGATTGAGACAAATACCTCTAACTATGTTATTGGGGCAGTTCTTACTCAACAAGGGCATCCAATGGCATATCATAGTGAGACGTTGTCCGACACAATTTGCAAGTATCCTACTTATGAAAAAGAAATGTATTCCACTATGCAGGCTTTTCGATAATGTAAGCATTAAATTTTGGGGAAGGAAACAGTCATCCACACATACCACCACCCCTGCAAGTCATACAAACACAAGGGAAGTTGTAGAACGATTGCCATCATAACTGGTCCACATATCTGCAACAGTTTCATTTGAACATCAAGTACAAGAAGAGAAACACCAATAATGCTGCAGATTGCCTCAGTTGACCACCGATCGTGGTGCTAACCACTATTATCAACTCTTGTGGGCATGAGACTTCTAATTGGCTGCTTCGCTACAAGAGTGATCCGGAATTCAGCCACACATACAAGACGCTCTTGGAGGGTACACAAGTTCCAAATTTTCACCTCCAAGATGCACTGCTATTTCACTTGGGACACCTTTGTGTTCCTTCAAGCAAGCATGCCAAGATGATTTTGGAAGTGCATTACAGTCGGTTCGCTAGGCATTTTGGGGTTGAGAAAATAGTGGCAGTACTGTAAAAGTATTTCTATTGGCCGAACCTTCAACAAGATGTCGGGAATTACATCAGATCCTGCATTGCTTGCGCCATTGCCAAACCAGCCATCAAGAAGCAAGGCCTCTATACTCTGCTACCTACCCCTAGTCGACCCTAGAAATCCATCTCCATGCATTACATGTCAAGCCTTCCTTCTACTAAGCATGGAAATGACTATGTTTTTGTGGTCATTAACAGATTCTCAAAGATGGCCATTATGGCAGCCTACAAGAAGAATATCACAACAGAAGCCACTGCTAAACTCTTTTTTGAACGAGTGTGGGTGCACTTTTGGATCCCACAATCTATCATCTTAGATCGGGACAGTAGGCTCCTCAACACATTTTTGTCTAGCCTCTGGTCAACACTGGACACCAAGCTCACCAAATCCACATCTTTCCATCCCCAAATTGATGGCCATACAGAGGTCATCAACATGATGATCGTACACATTCTGCGCATGTAAAATTCAAAGCATCCATGAACATGGGATGAGAGCCTTCCCTATGTACAACACAGTTATAACTAGGCTCTCCACAACTCAATCGGCCACATCCCCTTTCAAGTGGGCTTGAGACTCCAACCACTATGTCCCATTGACGTATCCATGCCATTTGCGGCTATTCAGGCTGATTCGACTCATGTACAATCTGAAGTTGACAAATCGAATAGCTTCATTGAGCGCATTCAACACATCCTCCAACAGGTTCATGAAATATTGGACAAATCCAATGCTAAGTACAAGCAACAACATGATCAACATCGGGTTCCACAAAACTTCCAGGTGGGTGACAAAGTGTAGCTACATTTGCAAAAGGAGAACCTCGCTGGACCCCACCGAAGCTTCACTCGCTCTGATATGGGTCGTACACCATCCCGAAGGCCTGTAGGGGCCAATGCCTTCGAGCTTAATATTCCACGATTTCTTGGTCTGCACCTAACGTTCAATGTGGACCTCCTTCATCACTACTGCCCACCTCTACTGGACATATACGACATTGCAAGACAACTCACACCAACAGAGTTAAACCCAGACTGCATGGAATAGGCCAAAACTGATCGTATCATGGACATACAAATCAAGAACACTCGCATACATAAGAACCAAATGTATCGGGTTGTCAAAGCTAGAAAAATCCTACACCAAGGCAAGTGGTTCACCAGGGACCAAGTTCAATAGAAGTTTCCTCGTCTCATGGAGGAACTCAACGCAATGGGGACCATCACTTCCGAAGGGTGAGGAATGATCCAGCTAGATATTGGTGGCCACCTACCTATTCCACTTGGGGCCACACCATTGCTTCTTTAGATTTTTCAATTTCCTTAATTGTAGCACAATTTACTATTTTTAGTAGTTTTTCAGGTCCTGAACTTCCGGAGCCGTTTTGAGTCCATAAACGACATATTTTTGGGGAAACCGGGAGAAACATAAAACTTCATTAAATATTTCTCACATAAAAAGTTTAATTTCTCGGATAGATCTTTCTAACAAGATATTGTATGCGTAAAATGAAGATCGTATGCCAAAGTTATGTCCCTGGGAAGTTGAGGTACCAATTTACCCAAATAGGGCCCATAGTTTTGGCACTTCATCTCATAGGGTTAGGTTTTTGGATCTTTAGGGTTTTCCATTGTTTCTAAATAATAAATAGGCCCTCAAGCCTCATTGTAACACATTTCAGAGGCCTGTAGCCACCACATTTTTTCTCAGAGATAAGCTACCAATGCCCTAGCTAGTTTATTTCCATTTTGTCTGTAAACAAATTTCAGTTCTTTGATATTAATGAAATGAAGTGTTATTTCCAATGCATATTTGTATTTATGGTTATATGTGTATTCTGTTGCATTCCTGCATAAATTCGGATCAATATTAGATCTATGGAGCCCCTATACTTGAACATTGTTATTCCAGAAGGGTGGATATCGAATTATATCTCTGGAGCCCCTGTACTTTAAATTTTCTATGCCAAAAGGGTGGAGATTATATTATATCTATGGATCCCATGTCCTTGAACATTGTTATGTCAAGAGGATGGATGTAATATTCCAAAATTTAGCCTTCCTAAATGGAATATTATAGTTTGTTTTATCACTAGGTAGGTGAATAAGTGGGTGGGGAGACTCATAAAACCCCTTTAGAAGGAATAATAACACTCTTAATGTGAAAGGAGGAAGAATAAGCAATTAGATTAAGCACATTTGGGTGTGAACAAGGATTGGATCATGTTGATTCAGTCAACTTTGACCAAATCAACAACGTTGTCATGGAGGAGTGGCCTTTATGATGAGACAATGTAGTTTTAGTGGAAGACAACTTGCATGAGCTTGGTGGCAAGTATGGATGGGACCCAATGTGAGGAGGTTCACTTGCTATATATGGAGAGGATGGTAGCCTTTGTTATTCATGTTTTAGATTATCATTTTGATATTGGTTTGTTTAGAGTTTTACTTCCTCTTGCTGTTTAGCAGGTTTGTTGTGCTGTTTAGCACAAGGGTGTTCCTAATCGGGAATCCATACCTCATCCTTAGGGAAGGAGAGGTTCTTTGAGATGAATTTCCTCATTCCAGAATTCTGGCCAAGCTACCTCCTTCAGCTACAATGCAGTTTCTATTTAGAGCTGGGTTATGTTGAAGGGTGTAGCAAAGGAGGATCACATAGAGCTATTTCTAAGCTTGTTTTTCAGTGGAGAGGTGGCCTATCCATTGGAGGATAAAAAAGGAGGGATCCTGGGAATATTTTCACATATTTGGAATCAGGCCAACCATCTACCATCTCTCATAGCGTAGTCACAATTCTGAACTACGTTATTTTTGGAGGCAATTGTTGGGAGGGTTCATTGAGCTCATCATGAAGGTATATTTTTGAATAGAGGGATCAACCTTCCATTTAAAAATACTATTGGAGGTGGAAATCACCATTTCAGATCTGTCATAGACTCATTCCATATCAGATCTAGTTTTCAGTGGCATATTAACCCTAGGGTTATTTGTCACATTGTATATTTCTTGATATTTCTAGCAATCTTTTCCGATTTGGCTAGAAATCGTGTATTACAGCCCACATCTTCTTTCTTGGGCATTTGTTTTGTTTCTATCAGCCATATTCCATTTTCTAATGTTTATAGCAGCAGCTACACTGATATAGACAGCGTTTTCACTGCTCTCCGACATTCTATACAGTTGCAGCAACTCATGTGCTGATTGTTTGAACCATTAAAGACTTGTTCTTATTGCTTGAGTGGTTTGTCCCTCATGATATTTTTGTATATTGTTGCTGATATCTTAATAAATTGATGGTTGTATATTGATCCCTCTTATGTCATGATCATATTTGCTATGTATTACATTATTATGTCTTGTATTGCTGCTATTTCCAATTTGGAATATTACATTGGAATCAGAACATAATCTTGGCTCAGCCTGTGCATTCAAGACATTATGCCATTTGAAGGAGAAGCTTATTCTCATAGAGAGGAGAAGTTTTATAGAAGAAACAAAGCCAAGACTTCATTATTTGGAGAAATGAAGGAAGAGAGGATCTCCTAACTTCTTTTCCAAACTATGAAAATTATCAAAGAAGACCTCAAGGAGATGAAAGGGGAGAAGTGTAGAAAATTTCCTAGAGGGTTTGAAAGTGAAGCAAGCCCTATATATTCACAAGATGGGTGTGGAAATTTAGTCACACATGCAGATCCACAACGTAGTTTATTTCCCACATTCACTGCAAGAAGGATGAAGGAAGAAGATGCACCAAGGGAGGAGACCTTGAGTGACTATCTTCAGGAGTATGAGTCTCAATCATGGAGATTCAAAGAGCACTTGGACTTCCAAGGGTTTTTCCAACTCAAGGAAGACAGAAGATCCAACAATCATAATAGAAGCAAGAGAGGTATAATCTTTCTATCTAACTTTGATGGATTAGCAAAATAGCACAGCCAAAGCTTGGGTGGAGGAGCTAGATTCCTATTTCCAGCTACACCAAGTTTCAGAAAAGGATGCCATTAGAGTAGCAACACTACACCTCAAAGGTATGGCCCATGATTGGTGTTTTTTTAGTTTTTCTTCATTTAAACATGCAAATGTAAAAACTTATGCTGGGTTCACTAAGAAATTAGTGAGAAGATTTGATGTTAAACATTGTAAAACATCATTTTTTGAACCCAAATACTCAAAACCTTTGCATGAGTTGGAGAGATCTATTTTTCCCACTCCACTCCTTATTTCTGTTAAAGGGGATAAAAAAATGCATGATGCCTTACCAAGGGAAAGATCCCCACTTCTTGAAGAGCCCTCTTCTGTAGATGAAGACATGGAGGTTCCTCCTTCAAAGGAAGACCAAGATCAAGGGTCTCTCATTGATGATGAGGAATTCTCAAATATTGATGAAGAGGATGAGCAGAGGAGACCTAACAATATTGTACCATTGGGAGAAGATCCATCACCACATGGACATGGGAAGGGAGCCATTGCTTCCATTATAGGAGTCCTTGTGTCTTTGCAAGGAGTTCCAAATGATTCAAAATGTGGGAACCAAAGCACAATCCCAAAGCAACATGCATTAGTTTTTGTGGATTGTGAGATGGGAGAAGAGAAGGATCAACATCAAGGGATGATGAGAATTCATCCTTATCTATTTCAGGAGGTTTCTACACAAACTAAGGAGACTGTATTGCGTAGTGAAGAGAGGGACAAATCATTCCACTCATATACATAGTCCACTTCAGATTTTGATGTCTCACTACATGGGGGCATTCCACCTGGGAGGCCACCAGATCCAGAGTTGGTGAGAGACATCTTGCCATTTGGTTCACCACTATTAGATTTCGGAGGGGTGAAGACCTTGGAGGAGTCTAGTATAGCGCAGAGAGTTTGGGATAGACTCAAGGAGGAGGGAGACATCCTCCCATTTTCAACATTACCCACTCTCACTACATATACTGCACTGACAGAAGTTGCTGCAATGATGGAGGATGGCACCTTCATGGTGCAAGGGAGCTGCTCCATGGATTTGGAAAAATAGAGGGTACTTCCTTTGAGGAAGGAATCCTCCATACATTGGAGTAGATGGAGGCCACTCATGCTTACATTGGCCAAGATCAGGAGGTTCTTTTTGGATGGTAGCTTCTCATGGGGGGCCAAATTCCAAAGGTCACTGTTTCTATTTGAGCATGAGCAGCTGCATGATGGGAATGGCAACAATTTGAAGGATGAATTTGGAATGAGGGATGTCAAAGGAGAAGACAATGGCATGTGGGGAGCTTCATATTTTAGATCTTCAGCACTGTCTCTTAGGAGGGTTGATCTATATTGGAGGTCTCAACTTTTGGTAGAGTACTCCAAGGATATTGGTGCTTGCATGATTCTTGATGACTCGAAGGGAAATGATAGACACATGGTGGTTGATGAGGTCATCTATTCTCATGGTAGAGTCTTCTTGACTAGATTTTCTGAGCTCAAGAGGAAGCTACTACATGCAACACATGTGGAATTTCTTTCCATGCACTTGGATGCATTTCATTCTTTGATGGAAGATTTCACTTGGGAGGGCATCCAGCAGGATATATATCAGCATATGGAGAGATGCATAGCCCGAATGGTGATGGAGAGGATGTCACAGCCACTTCCCTACTCATTGGGGGTGAGGGAGAATTTCCAGTTCAACCATTTTAGCTCAAGGACCAAAGTACATGGTGGAGAAGGTACAATTTTGCATGTTGTACTAAGGAGGATTATCCCCTCTTTCATATTATATCATGATGTACTTAAGACCAATTGAAACATTGAGGTTGGCTATTCTATTGGTGGTTTTTGGGGGAAGCCACATGATTCTTAGTGTGCACCATTGACACCAAAATTTTCCTTCATGATTCCATCTTATGGGATGATTGTGGCAACAAAAAAGTGGCTGGAAGGGCACTTGTTATTATTATTTTTTGGGGCATGAAAGGGATTAATTGCGCTGGTTCCATGTGTGGAACTATAATCCACTTTCTGGTTGTTAAAAGGCAACTTGTTTTCATTGGTTTTTGCTTCCATATATTGCTAATATTCTTATGTTCATGGGGAGCTTTGTTTGGAGAGTGGGACAAGAGTTGAAGGTGCCCATTGGGAGTATGATTCTCCCTACTTTACATGTTGTATGTTTCAGGAGAAACAATGGGAAAACCATGATTACCATACTACATCTCTTTTCTTCATGTGGGAGGAGCCATTTGGAGAACTTGAGTTCTTGGAGGAGGCACTTCATGGCTGATTTGTTTGGTGAGGTAACTTGGGCCATTCTTGGAGGCCACGAAATTTCAGCCCAAGGTCAGCAACAACCCCATACTTACCATAAATGGAGAGAGAAACAACTTGGATGGGAAAATCTAATCTCTCCATGCAGCCCCAACACAATGCATAAACCAGGGGTTAAGGAATTCTTTGATGAGCTACCTAGAATGGCTCATTTCATTTGGATGATAGCATGGGTATGGGAGACTCTCATTGGGGATGATATTACCTATGTTTATCATCACTCCTACCTTAAGGAGGCCATTGGAAAACAAGAAGGTTTCCGCTTACACCTTCCACTTTCTCGTGATGTACACCATTTAGTTTTGCATACTTGGGAGGAACCATTGGAGGGTAGATTTATTGCAAATTATGTTGAGCTGTGGTGGGAACTATTGATGGGGGAGGCCACAAGAAGAGGAAGGGAGGAATTTTGCTCCACTTTTAAAATTTCTTGAGGACAAGAAAATTTTTGGAGGGGAGGACTGTAATATTCCAAAATTTAGCCTTCATCTAAATGGAATATTATAGTTTGTTTTATCACTAGGTAAGTGAATAAGAGGGTGGGGAGACTCATAAAACCCCTTTAGAAGGAATAATAACACTCATAATGTGAAAGGAGGAAGAAAAAGCAACTAGATTAAGCAACTTTGGGTGTGAACGAGGATTGGATCATGTTGATTCAGTCAACTTTGACCAAATCAACAACGCGGTCATGGAGGGGTGGCCTTTATGATGAGACATCGCAGTATTAGTGGAGGGAAACTTGCATGAGCTTGGTGGCATGTATGGATGGGACCCAATGTGAGGAGGTTCACTTGCTATATATGGAGAGGATGACAGCCTTTGTTATTCATGTTTTAGATTATCATTTTTCTATTGATCTGTTTATACTTTTGCTTCCTCTTGTTGTTTAGTAGGGTTGTTGTGCTATTTAGCACAAGGGTGTTCCTGATCGGGAATCCCTACCTCATACTTAGGGAAGGAGAGGTTCTTTGAGCTGCATTCCCTCATTTCAACATTATGGCCAAGCTACCTCCTTCAGCTACAACGCAGTTTCTGTTTAGAGCTGGGTTGTGTTGTAGGGTGCAGCAAAGGAGGATCACATACAACTATTTCTGGGCTTGTTTTTCAGTGGAGAGGTATCCTATCCATTGGAGGAACAACAAGGAGGGATCCTGGGCATATTTTCACATATTTGGCATCAGGCCAACCATCTACCATCCCTCACAATGCAGTCACAATCTTGAACTATGTTATTTTTGGAGGCAATTGTTGGGAGGGTTCATTGAGCTCATTAGGAGGGCCTATTTTTGAGTAGAGGGATAAATCTTCTATTTAGAAATAATATTGGAGGAGGACATCACCATTTCAGATCTGTCATAGCCTCATTCCATATCAGATCCAGTTTGTAGTGACATATTAACCCCAGGGTTATTTGTCACATTGTATATTTCTTGGTATTTCTAGCAATCTTTTCTGGGTTGGCTAGAAATCATGTATTAGAGCCCACATCTTCTTTCTTGGGAATTTATTTTGTTTCTATCAGCCATATTCAATTTTTGAATGTTTATAGTAGTAGCTACACTGATATAGACAACGCTATCACTTCTCTTCGACATTCTATACAGCTGCAGCAACTCATGTGCTGATTGTTCGGACCATTGGAGACTTGTTCTTATTGCTTGAGTGGTTTGTCCCTCATGATATTTTTGTATATTGTTGCTGATATCTTAATAAAATGATGGTTGTATATTTATACCTCTTATTTCATGATCATATTTGTTGTGTATTACATTATTATGTCTTGTATTGCTGCTATTTCCAATTTGGATTACAATGGAGGTCGGGCTAGATCTCTGGAGTCCCTGTACTTGAACATTGTTATGCTAAAAGGGTGGAGGTCAGTTTAAACCTCCAGAATCCCTAAATATTTGGTCACTGGGATAGTCTTCTTGAGCTAGGGGGTGAAAACTATAGTAATAGTATATCAAATGGATGGGAGGAGAAGTGTAGACTATGTCCCAGTGCCCATTCGAATTTACAAGTGTTACAAATGAAGATGGTGCTTCTTAAAATAACTTAAATGAAAATAATCCTCACAATTTTCTAACTAAAATAATTCCATGCAAAATACATTTTTGTCTCCAGGAATGTGGAGCTAGTAGTTGGTTCAGTTAGTCCTCTATCCTTAACACCTAAGATGCCCTTTATGCCTTATACCAATACCATGTAGTCATGAGATCGTTAATTCTAATGATGAATTTATTGATTGAGTGGTACACGGATTGGGAAGAGGGTGGAGACCTCTGGATGCCCTAGGTTAGGATTTTTTCTGAATGTTCAAATATATCATTCTCTGGATTCCCGAAATTGGGTCGAGTTGTTGGCTCAATTTCAGGGTGGATGCAGATCCCTAGATTCCCTAAATTAAGCAAGGGTGGGGATATTCATCTTGGAGTCCCTCATGGGCTGATGGGTGAAGGAGAAAATTCCCTTTACATCCCTGTACCAACCTATAACTAAGCACCTACATGCAGGGTGGAGGTGGGTTAGAGCTATGGAATCCCTAGTTTAGACATTAGGAAATGTTTCATCAGCTAGGGGGTGGAAGTTGCACTATTAGAAACTTGCCAATGGTTGGGAGGAAATCATGAGCCTCACCCCAATAACCACTCTGAGGTATCTTATTGACTGTAACTACTTACTGGAGTTACAATATTACAATATTTTTTATGAATTTTTTCACCATGGGTGATACTAAAGCTTAGGGCACTTTCATTAGCCATAAGCTAAAGTTTCCTCCACATGTGGGATGGTTTACATGACCCCTGGGAAAATACTTTATCATAATGTCTGTGGCTTATTATAAATATATCATTGGTGGTTCCTTACATAACTCCTTCTATTAGTACTATTATAACTCTTTAAGGACTAAGCAGTTGTTATCACCAACCCTTGTTTCTTTGAATACCCTCACTAAGACTGTCACTAAATACTGTGAATCTACAATTGAATAGAGAATATGGCACCTAGTTAAGGGGAGGTTTTTAACTATACTTAACCTTCTAACATGGAGAGAAAAAGAAAAGGAGAGACAACTACCCCATTCTTGTAACCATGCTCAAGATTCAGGTAACCTAGTAACCTTGTCCGATTAAATAAGGGATGTTCTTTAGGGTGGTAGGGTGGTGCTAGGGCGAGTTGGAGCTTGGAAGGTGTTGAAGCATTCTTTTAGTTGAAGTTGATAAAACCAGAGCATTGAAACATTGCTCCAGTTGGAGTTGGTAAACTAGGGTGTTGGAGCATGCTTTTAGGAGTTGGAGCTTCTTGATAAATTGAATGATTTTCTAGAGTATTAGGAAGATGCAACTTCTTCTTCAGTTGGGGCTGAGAAATTGGGTACTCATAAATTATATTAGAAAAGTATTTGGTGGTTTTTCTCCCAGAAGGGTTTCCACCTAAAAATTTCTTGTGTAGTTCTCTTGTGTTGTGTTGATGATTTTTTTTTTTTATTTACTACTAATTCTATGCAAATTAATAATTAACTATTTACAAGTGAAATTTTGATTTAACCCCCTCTCAATATTTCCAACAATTGGTGTCAGAGTAGGTTCCTTCACAAGCAATCTAACCACTAGAAAGGAGATAATGGATTACACAAATAATGAAATTCCAATATTTAATGAAAAAAAACTATGCACTTTGGAGTGGAAGGATGAAATAATATGTGCAAGAACAAGGATATAATGTTTGGAAATTTGTAATTGTTGGTCACAAATAGCCCTCAACTCCTCCAACAGATGAGGCATGTAAGAAACTATATGAAGTAATGCTAAAGCTAGGATTGTTATTTTGAATGGTCTAAAAATGCATAGTAGCCTTGGGTCAAAATCCATGTAACAATGTTAATAAAGGTAAAACAAGACCAAGGTCATGGAACACGTATTCCAAGATGAATGTTGGGAAACACATCCTAGTGGGTGTTCATTTGGTTATTATGGCTAAAAAAACTGGAAAAGGCAATAAGAAAGGCATTTGAAAAGGTAAGAGGCATTAATTGACATTTTAATTACGAAAATAATGGAAAATAGGAGAAAAGGGAGGTGAACGATCACAGGTTGCATGTGAGGAGGAAATTGAAGGAAAATAGAGGAAAATGAAGAAATTAGAGGCCTTAATGATAAAAAGGCTTTTGAGGATCAGTTCATAGCTTTTGTTAGTTCAATTTTGGAGCTCTCTCTCTCTATTATCTCTCTCTCATAATCTTGCACACTTAGAGTATTCTTGGAGCACTCTAGCATTGGATAAAGGAAAGTAAATGAAGGACAAGGAAGGAAAAGGAAACCAAAGAGTAATAAATGAAGAGTTGGATCAAGGTAATACAACGGAATTACTTACATGTACCAAGTTGCATGTATTATTTCCTTGCTAGTTTGAGCATGCATGGTATATGCATGTGTATATTTGGTTATTTTGTTGTCATTGGCATGGGTTTTTTATAGGTGTGATGGCGGTTATTAGCCTTTGCCTTGCCATTTCCATATAGACATGGTGTGATGGGGTTCTTTTACTGGGTTGAGCTCGATTTCTGGATGGTTTCAATACTAAGTGGGGTAGTATTAGGAAAATTCCAAAAGGCCAAGAAATCCCTGGACTGGTAAAGGTGGGATATGCGATAAATCCTAAAGGTGGAGACAGGAAAATTCCTCGCATTTTAGGTGGAGAGATCTAGAGGCATCCATGCATATTTAGGGGCTAGTGATCCCTGGAAAGGTAATGGTGGGATTGCGGTAAAGCCTAGTAGTGTATGTTTCTTATTTAGGCCTAGGAATCCTTGACCGATATATGGAAAATCCTAGTTGTATAGGTGCTTTCTTCGGGCCTAGAAATCCTTAATCGGTTTAGGCAGGATATGTGGTAAAGCCTAAGAATCATTGTAATTTTGGTTGTGAGTCCCACATTCATGCTTGGAATATGGCACGAGGGTGACTTACTGAAAGATAGATTTGGTTTAACCTAATCTATGGTCAGGTGGTACGTGGAAGTACCTAACTTGGTTGGATTTTGCATATGTCAATAAAAGCTCTTTTCCCTCTTGTATAACATGAGTATTTATACTTTTTATGATGTGGCTTTGATGGTTTCTCTATCACTCCTATTATTTTGGTTATATGTTGGTTATAAGCATGGTTTTATGACCGAATTTACTTATGGATATCATCATGTTTTTATTATTAAATTAAATTTTAATGAATGTATGACCTAATATATATTAATGCAACTATTGTGAGATAATTATGATATCCCTATGTTCAGATATGTAATTATGACATGTAGATTACATGTTCATGATGTGTTTGATAGAATATATGTCATGGTTAGGCCTTTCTAGGTAAATTTGTTTTATAAGTTTTGTATGGAAGGCTTTGTATTTATGTCATTCATTGTTTTGGAAAGTTTCATCAAGTTATGGGAAGTGACATGGAGTCTAGCCTTGAAAAGGTGGCACAAATTTCGTGGTAGCAGGCACAAAACTGTGAAAAAAAGACTACAGTCACTCCCTTGCAGGCTTATGCATGCGACTGGAGGCTTTCAAATATATAGATGCAGGCTTGTGTATGTAATTGGGAGTTCAAATCAGGGAAAAAGTAGGTTAACTTAGGGTTTGAACACCTAGAAGGGTGGTTTAGCTCTTCAGAGTCTTGTAGCACCCGAGGGAAGTCAATAAGGTTTTGGTTGTCGATTCCAATTCCTTAAGGTGATTTAGGAGGTTGAATCATATCATAGTAACTCTTTGTCACATGTTTACCCTGGTATGCCAATTAAATTGGGTAAATCATGTGGAAGGAGGTGTTACAGAATGTGAGTGGATATTAAAGTAATGCATTGCATCTCTGCAAAAGAATTTTGGGATAAACTCCAAAACATATATGAAGGGGAAAAAATGTCAATGAGGCAAAGCTTCAGACTTTCAGAGGACAATTTCAGTAGCTAAGAATGAATGAAGACGAAAATATTTTTAGCTTATTTTCTTTGATTTGATGAAGTATTAAATTTCATACAAATATTATTGGGAAAACCAATGGAAAACAAGGTATTTTTCTGAAATATATTGAGATCAATACCAATGAGGCTTGATGCTAAAGTCTCAGTGTTGGAAGAAAGATCATATTTAGAAAATTTCGGCATGGATGAGCTACATGGAATACTTATAGATTACAAAATGAGAAAAAAGTAGGAGAATCCATCTAAGAGAGAAGCAATTTTTACCACATCCAAGTAGACAAGAAAAAATAAGCAACAATCCAAGCCAAGCCCTAGTAGTAGTTATAGTGAAATTTTTATGAAGAAATAACCAAATTTGTGAGTAAATTGAAAAGAGGAACATGAAAGCACAAAGCTAAGATCCCCTTAAAGTGTTCTAATCATGGTGAAAAATTTCATTTTTCTTTAAAATGTTCCTATGAAAATAAATCAGATAATGATGATGAAGAAGAAGCTCCTATGAGAGTAAAGAGAATCAAAGAAAATACAATAAACAAGGTAAGAAGAAATCATTCATGAAAAGCTTCTATTCAAAATAATATAACTCTTCATCCGATGAAGAAAGTGACAACTATAGTGAAATTGACACATGAAGATTGTTCTTCATGACAAGGAATGTTATGCAACCAATTCACAAAATAGAAGAAAATATAAATCAACAACTTGAGAATTCAACCTCTTTGTCGGGGAAACCTCTACATCACATAAATTAACAATTATTGGATGATACAAATGGCAAGGCCTTCTTGGCATATACAAGAGTCTAAGGGGTCATAATATAATCAGAGCCTTCATACAATAATAATGTAAGGGAAAAATAATAATAATAATGAGCTTCTATGGGGCACAAAAATAACAATATGGGGGACACATGGTAACAAAAATAACAATAAGGGGCTACACTATTATTATAGGTACTTAACATGCCCCTCTCCTTCAAAAAAGTGTTGTCCTCAACGCTTGAGTAGTGATGGATTCTTATGTATAAAATTATCATCCTCCTATGTGGAACCTTCAGTAGGTAAGTTCTTCCACTTAATAAGATACTCAAAAATTGATCAATTCCATAGCTGTTGAATTCTTGTTTTCGTGACTACTTTAGGCTCCAATTTGATTTTTCCTTCTTCATCAAGTTCTGGAAATACTATTTGAACTAGGAGTGTTGAAGTTTGCAACAAGAAACTGTGAAATTGGCATCCGGAAACAACATGACAACACCTACACTAAGTGTGGGACCAAGAGGTCCAAGCAGTACCTACACTAAGTGTAGGACCAGGAGGTCCAAGAAGCACCTACAATAGGGTGGGACCAGGAGGTCCAAGAAGCACCTACACTAGTGTGGGACCATAGGTCCTAGCAGCACCTACACTGGTGTGGGCTAAATTAGGTGCAATGTCTATTTTAATTATCCCTTAATTAAAATGGACAATAAAATGTAATCTTATCTCATGATTACTTGTAATAGTTAACTAAGTGTGATAAACTCAGTTAGCTCATGAATTTCAAGTTGAGGGTATTTGGCGAGGCATGTAGAGTAATTCTAGTTGTAACAAAGTTCGAAGTGCAGTGGTGCATTAGTTAATGCAGGTTGTAATCAATTTAACTTAGTTAACTGAGTTAAACTCAGTTGTGCTAGTTGTAACTGTTAGATACACTAGTGAGAGATCAAGTGAATTAAATATTAATTAATTCACAATCAGTGATCTCACATGAAACTGAGGATTTACTATTATTAGCTACATGCATGTCAATTCTAGTGGAGACCCAGTTGAGACAAAGGTTAAAGGGAACTGTGACTATCATTTGTGATATTAGTAAGCACAAATGTAGTTAAAACACCACAAGATGCCCATGATACTCATCGCAGTTGAGGAAGGTTGGAATTCCTAAATAATAGGGATTGCATTCATCAAGAATTGCGTGAGAAAGGAATGTTGAAGATAGGCTGAGAATTGGCCTAATTTTGTCTTGATCAGTGTGAGACGATAGAAAAATTTCAGGAGATTCTTGTGATAAGAATTGCATTGTAATTGTTTCATGACTCCTTGTGGAATATACAATAGAAGATAGTGGGGTTTTGAGCATCAAGCTTTCCCCGGGTAATTATCTGTGTTGTGGTTTGATTGATTCTTCTTTGCTTCATGTGATTGGAGATTGTGTTTTTAATTCCACAATTGATTTTTAGAAGTGATTCAATATCTAGCTTTAGCATATTGTTAGATCAGATTGAATCCATGATATACATGCTTGTTGTATAATTTCTACAGGGAGCTTGTCACCGATAACCTTCTTTAAGCATGAAACATGTAAAACTCGGTGTACTCAGGAAGATGCATAAAACTCCAATTTGTACGCCCTAGTACCAATATTTTGTGGCACTTTATAAGGACCATAATACTTGGGCGATAATTTATTATCCTTCTTAGCTTGCTTGAAGGATATTTGTTTGTATGGTTGTAGCCTTAAAAATACCCAATCGCCTACATCAAAACTTTTTTCACTGTGATGAAGATCTACCTGTTTTTTCAGTTGATTCCATGCCAGAGTGAGGTTATCCTTTAATTTCCCCATGAAGAAATAAATCCTATGCTTTGTTGGCATATCAATTACCCTGATATTCAATTTTTGGAAATCCTCAATGTGCTCCGCTATTGAACCCTTTCATTTGATATTTATCAATTGGCTAAAGAAGGTGGTGTTATTTGTATTCTCATAATCTGTTATCATTTCCTTATTAAAAAATGACCAAGTGACACATGGTTTACGAGAAAAAAACCATTGATACCATACAAACTAATTGGGTTCTAAATATAAAGATACAATTCACACATTTGTGTGTGTTGCACATCACATAGATCAAAATATTTCTCCATCTATAGTATCCATGTCACTAGATACTTGCCATAAAAATTCCTCATATTGATCTTTGGAATGTGGTTGGTCTTCAATCCAAAGTTGCAATCTCTAAAATCATGATGAACATTCCTTTTGTTCTCATCACGAGTTTCATGGAATACCTTTTCACTATTAGGAAGCATGTCTTGTAGCAACTTTGTCAAGCCTTCCATGTCTGCTTTTAATCCATCCTTAAAACCATCCATATTAGATTCCATTTCATTTTTGGTTACTCTTTGCGAAAGAGAAATTTATTGCACATGGTCACGTTATTTTGATATATCATGTTGCATTTCTTCCTTTTCTTCAAACGTCATAGTATAGATTTTTAGTTTCTTACTGGGAGTATCCATTATTTTGTTTCAAGGCATATTGGAACCAAATAATGATATCTATGATTTACGATGCCCTTTGAATTAATTCAGACTGATTTTTCAAACAAAACTTATGTAAATTTAAAAAAATACACACCTTTTTCTTCTTGATTTTTGGAGCTTGACATTGAAACTGTTGTACCTCTAAAATTTTGGCCTCCCAAGGTCTGAAATTTGGTCCTATGTTATCACTCATAATATTCTTTCCAACACCACAAGTTAGACTAATATTGGATTCTTCAATATAAAATTATGCTAAATATCTCATGATGACTGGATTATGGACTGGTTCAGTAGAACGAACTTGTATGGGATGCCACGTGTCATTGTTTCAACCTTCGACCCTGAATTTGATGCACACGAAACTAAAGTACGTGAAATTTTAGTTAATGTTTACATAATTCAAATATGATTCTTGAGAATAAAGTTATGACTATTTTTCCTAGGTCACCTATTTGAGACTCAATTTTGGAGCATGCAGAAACCATAACTTCTTCAGACCATATCTCAAAAAATACAATGAACCAAGGACTCAAATTTCTACACGAAGTTCACCAAGATTTATGCTCCATGTGGTCAAAATTTAAAATTTTTAAGCTTTTTAGAAAAAAAAGTTCTAGCAAAAATTCCAATATGACATGTTTTAAGAAGCAAAACCCTAGAATCCAAAGCTCTGATACCAAATTTTATGCAACCATATCATAAAAAAGAATAAAATATAGATCAAAGACTTGAGAATTAGCCTCTTCGAGGGGGAAACATCATTTATGTCACATAAATGAAAATTTTTGGGATGATACAAATGATAATACCTCCTTGGTATATATAGGATTTTAAGGGGTCACAATATAATCATAGCCTACATGATAATAAAAATGTAAGGGCACAACAATAACGACAGTGGGCTTCTACGGGGCACACCAATAATAATATGGGGGCTACATGGGCAAAAAAATAACAATAAGGGGCTACATTAGTATTATAGGGACCTAACAAGGGATAACCAAAAGGAATCTCTCAGAAATTATCAACACTTTAAAGGACCTAAAGATAGAAAGAAGGAATGCCAAGGCATTGGAATTTAAGTTGAGTGAACTAAAGGAACATTCCAAAATTTTTGAAAATAAGTTTGAAGAGTGAGAGAAGATTATTATCAATATTATAGTGCAGTTAGAAGAGGCTAAGAAAATTGAAGAGTTGTTCATAAGGGATTTGGAAGAAAGTACTAAGACATAGGAATATTTGAAAGCAGAAATAATATCTCTACAAAAGGAAGTGCGGAAAAGGAATATCCAACAAAACTTTATGAACAACACCAAAGTATTTGATGAAATTATCAGTAGTCAAATATCATGTGATGAAAATATAGGATTAGGATACAATCCCACGTTCATTAAAGGTTAAGGCTCCATGATACCATAAGTTGAAAAAATACCTATGCAGATATTTTCAAGGATGCTATTAAAGAAAAGGAAAACATGCTTGCAAAAGAGAAGGTTCAAGATCAGAAGATGCAAAGTCAACAATCTGCAAAGGAAGGTCTCTAGAAATTGTATCACGTATAAGATCCCCCACTCTTAGGTATCACACTTTATTCCTTGGTGTGTGTTATTCTTGCAATAATTTTGGACACAAAGCTGTGGATTGTAAATCTTAGGAACAAATAAACAATGGAAGTTACTCAGGAATGATTATCTTAGAAAATATCAGGAAAGGTAAAATCAAAATTTTAACAAGTTTGGATCCCTAACTAATGAAGTAGAATTCTATAAACGCAATAATTTTGGGCATGTAGCAAAATATTACAGGTTGAGTACTCTTCCAAGGGAGCCAACGCATGGGTCAAATGTTCCTTCAAGGATGTAGAAAAGAAGGATGAGTAATGTTCAATTTCTCTAAAATCCCAAATAAAGAAAAGTGTATGGTATATTGACAATGGTTGTTCAACACACATGACAGGGGATAAAAGAGAAATTGTATCTTTGTAGAAAAAAAAAGTGATGGAACAATCTCATTGAGGAATGATGATTCATCTAAGGTTATAGGAAAGGGTACAATCAATATTGGAAGTAATAATGGCATGGAAAAATATTTTTTTTTCTATTTGAAAATCTAAACCATAACCTGCAAAGTGTGAGTTAAATGTGTTATCAAGGACACACACTTCTCTTTGACTCAAAGAAATGGAAAATAAGAAGGGAAAAAATAGGTATATTAGTGGGGACTACAACAAGGGCTCCAAATGATATATACGCTTTGGATGAAATTGGAAAAGAAGGATTCATTTTGGCTAAAAAGGATGAAAGTTGGCTTTGGCACAAAAGGATGGAACACACAAACTTTGATAACCTTGTCAAAATCAATAAAAAGGATGATATAAGAGAAATATTAGAAATTTCAAAACCAACAAGTACCATGTGCAAGCACTAAAGGCATGGAAAAAAAGATGGGTTGAATTAAAGACCAGTGAACATTCCACTTCAAAACCATTATAGTTGGTTCATACCGATCTATATGATCCCATGAGAACCAAAGGATTGAAAGGTGAAAATTAATTCATGTTAATGATATTTGTAGCTTGGGAGGTACTCCAAACCTTGATGATCAAGAGTTTGTAGGAAGGAGCTCCACAAGTGGCCTTTTGGGGTTGAAACCCAAGCCTGGGGTTTTGCACCCAATTTTGTTGGGCCAAAACCACGATGCAATTTCTAAATTTGATGATTTTAGTTGATACAGGACTATGACAACAACTAGACACAATTAAAATCACTCAAACCAGAGTTGTATAAATGGAGTTAATAAAATTTGAAGTTTGTGTGTGGGCTTGTGGCACAAAGTTAAGGTCATCTTAGTTTTTGAATGATCTTATGAAAATTAGCAATCCCTCTTGGTCGAATTTGATGAAGCCCTTGTATTGTGTATAAATACAAGGTGATGGAGATTCATTTGGGCATCAAAAGGAGAAACACAAGGGAAACTCAACTTATTTTATCTCTGTTTGGGCCACATATCTAAGAGGCATATTCTGGCAAAGGAGAAGAGGGCTATATGAGGCATCTTCATGACTGTTTTGGAGCCGAATTGATCTAGAAGTAGGTCGGTAGGAGAGAAATGTTTCTGAAATTTCTTGGGTGCAAATTTAGGGTTATCTTCTCTTTGTTTGGAGGCTGAATTATAAATGTGTTGGAGGAGGGAAACCACAGTCTTGTACTCTTGTTTGAGGGCAGCCGCGAGGCATGTTTTTTGGGCTTGTAATTGTCCCTACAACCAAATTCTAGGAGTATCCAACGAAAGGAGATACGCCACCATTGTTAGAGGGTGTTTGGGAAAAAAATTTAGGGTTGAAGGTGACTACAGTTAGCCCTAAACAAATATATACCAACAATAAAAGAAAAAAACCTTAAATCAATAATAAATGAAGGTATGTCTTGATGTTTTATAGTTTATTTCGTTTCCAGGTGTTGGATCCAATATTGGATGGTTGTTTGGATGACCATATCAGCCAAGAGATAGGGATGACGTGGACTGTCAAATGCACTAATCAGTGGGCATATGTTACAACAGCATATTGGAGCATAGATTACGTAATATCTCCTCTAATGTAGTGCAAAGGGTATATTTTCAAAGCTCTAGGCTAATGATGAGTGAGCATGCTCAAAAGGAAAAAATGTTTGGTGTTGTATTGGGAATTTTAGGTTTGTTGGAGGGAAGTGTGAAATTTTCCAAGTGTGAAGCTCTAAGTGCAGTGGAGGGAAGGACACTTGGCTACTAGGAGAGGCAGTTTTTTGGAGCTCATAGGTCTTATTAGCTAGAGGAGCAGTTTGTTGCAACCCATGTTCATCATTGGAAAAGCGAAATTTGATGGTGATAGGTGGAAACCCTTAGTGCCCTATGTTTGTCTTCATTGGAGTAGCGTAGGAATACTATGGTGGGATGAAGTCCCTAAGTAGTTGAGGAGAAACAATGGGTAGTTGTGAGTTGTGAACAACTTGACCTGAGTCTCGATGTGTTGTTCCCTTGATGGAATAAGGCACAATTAGTGAGAAAATTTAATAACCAAGGTTCAGTGGCCATATATACTTGGATCGTTGATAAAGGCAGTGCTGCAAATCGGGAGCTGAAGGGCTGAGAAGGTACAGGGTACCGCTGAGAGGAGTTGTGAGAGCATGCTACAACGAGAGGGTTAAAGTATATTGTTGAGGGTAGATTGATTGTCGATGCACTGATACCAAGCCCAAATTTTGTATCTTGTATCAGTGGATGTATGAAGGCCATTATCCCTAGTACGAGAGACCTAGACTATTTTATTATTCAGGTTGATTAATATAACAAAGTTGGTTTATTGTACATAATTTGTAAAAAGTTGTGTATTTTGTGCACTAGTAGATTTATTGTTGTTTATATTCTGTTGTGAAAATTAACTTCGTTGTGATTCTTGGTTTGGTAGCATCAATGATTTAAGATTCTATCCTAGACACCAAGATCGTGGAAAAACAACAAATGCTATATATCGACGATTACACTAGAATGACAGTAGTAAGTTTTCTGAAGAAAAAATAAGAAGCATTTGAATATTTTGGAATCTACAAAGATATGGTTGAGAATGGAACTAATCTAAGAATCAAGTGTTAAAAATCTAATAATGGAGAATAAATTTAATCGAGAATAACTTTAATCCATAGAATTCCAACACTTCTCTAAAGAACAAGGGATAAAAAGACAATTCTCGACATCTAGGACACCACAACAGAATGGAGTTTATGAAAGAAAATATAGAATGGTAGAAGAAATGGCTAGGTACATGTTGAATGATTCCAAATTAAGATATGTCTTCCGGGTTCAATCAGTGGAGACAATTTTTCACATTCAAAACAGAGGAATGCTCAAAAGCAACAATGACAAGATCCCATATGAATTATGGAAGGGAAGACTGGAAAATGTCAAGCACATCAGAATCTTTGGAAGCAAATGCTACATAAAGAGGGAAGAAAATAAGATCAAAAATTTTGTCTCTCAAGTAGATGAAGGAATATAGATTGGGTATTCACAAAAAAACAAGGCATACAAATGCTATAATTTGAGACTCAATAAGATATTTGAAAGCATCGATGTAACATTTGATGAATTTCATGTAAAAAATGCCAGGCAAGGAGGATCATCTTCAAGAGAACAAGAAATATAAGAACCATAACAAGAAGGAAGAACATAAGAAGAAGAAAAATTAGATGAAGATTCGACTGTCAACCAAGAGAAGTAGAAGATAATAAGTAGGCACCTTCTAAAACTCATAAATGATGGTACTAGAAGAATAATCCATCAAAACAAATCATTGATGATATGAATGCAGGAATAGGAACTAGAAGAAGGACATATTTCTTTATTATCTAAAACTAAGCCTAACAACTTTGAAGAAGCCAACCATGATGAGAATTGGATCAAAGCCTGGAAGAAGAACTAGGTCAGATAAAAAAGAACAAAACATGGGAATTGGTTCCAATACATAAGGACAAAAATGTCATTGGCACAAAATTGGTAGTCAGGAACAAGCTAAATGAAGATGGATAGGTGACGAGGAAGAAATAAATATTGGTATGTAAAGGATATGCGTATGTTGAAGGATTAGATTTGGAAGAGACGTTTTCCTCCATTTCCAAGCTATTAGAATGTTCTTGGCTTATGTTTTCTCAAGAAAGATTAAGGTGTACTATATGGATGTCAAATCATATTTTTTGAATGGTGAATTAGAATAAGATGTATACATAGAGAAGCTTGAAGGTTTCTTCTTACTGAAAATAAAAATTATGTTTGTAGGTTAGATAAAGCTTTGTATGGTCTCAAGCAAGCTCCTAGAGCTTGGTATGCACATTTGGATAGGTACTTAGAACAACAAGGTTTCAAGAACGGAAGTGTTGATAGCAATCTATACATAAATATTGAACAAGACAACTTGAATCTCATTGAAGTATATGTGGATGACATCATATTTGGCAACGATGATGAAATGATGAGTAAGAAATTTTCCAACTATATGCAGAATGAGTTTGATATGTCTCTACTTAGTGAGTTGACCTTCTTCTCAGGACTCCAAATATCTCAGGAAGATGATGGCATATTTGTTTCTCAGACCAAGTACATCAAGTAAATGTTTAAGAGGTTCAAAATGGAAGATTGTAAACCAATTAACACACCCATGGTGACTGGTTGCAAGTTGAGCAAGGGAGATGAGTCCAAGGAAGCAAACCAAAGACTCTATATATCAACATTTGGCACCTTATTGTATGTGAAAACTTCAAGACCAAATGTGATGCAGGAATATGAACATGTGGCACAATTCCAAGCAACACCAAAATAATCCCATGTTGTTGTAGTAAAAAGGATCTTTTGATACCTTAAAGGAACAACAAATTTCAGACTATGGTACCCAAAGGGGAATTAGTTAACATTGACAAATTATACATATGCAGATTGGGAAGGAAATATTGATGATCACAAAGGCACGAGTAGAGTAGCCTTTAGTATTTGCATGATTTTATTTCATGGTTAATCAAGAAGAAAGCTTCAATGTCCTTTTCCGCAATAGAAACAGAGTATATCACAACAACAATGTGTTGTACTTAGGTTCTATAGATGAAGAAAATGTTAGATGATCCAAAAATAAATATTATCATAGGTTATAAAGTTTGAATAAAATAATTATTAATTTAAGATATTAAATTAATAATTATTATTCTAGAATATTTAATAAATTTTTGAGATACTTAGAAATATAATTTTGTTATTAAAAATAGGACTCTAGAAAAGAGTCGTTTCCTAGGCTCTATGTTAGGAATAAAGTTAGTAGAATAGTTAGGAGGTCATTTAATGTAAGTGGACACTTGTTATTTAATAAGTGATCCATAATTAGTGGAAATTAGGACATTGAGCTTATAAATAGCTCATTGCAAGAGTGTTTTTGTTGTTCGGGTGTAAACTCTTGCATAATTCCAATGTAAGTGTTTTTTGTGATTAATAAAATTACGTGTCTGAGGACACTTCGGCCATTATTGTGGTATCAGAGCTACGGTAATGTTGCAGTGGATATGAGGAGGAGGATTCCAGCTCTACCAGTTCTTGGAAAACTCAACTCCATTGAATTGATCAGCAAATGAATGGTATGAATTTTGTCAAGTTTTTTTTGTAAAAGGAACAGAAATTTTATTATTGATTTTAGATTTGTAAATTCTGAAATCATTTTTATTATCAAGAAAAAAAAAAGCAAAATCTCAACATCCTTCTGTTTTGTGAGATCATCGAAAATTCTAGCATTTTGCTTTAGAGGCCCACTTTTGTTTCCAAGAAATGAATCGGGGAAGAATGTATTCAAGTTATCAAGCACGAGACCAGTCAGATTATTGTTCGATACATTAAATTTCACAAGATTAGAGAGATCCAGAACCGGAATCGGGTTTTCGCGAAGAAATTCAGTGCCCCGAAGACTTTCGGTGCAGTAATGGAGATTTTGAAACGATATCTCCATCTTATCACTATAAGAAATCTCTAAATTGTCAACATTTGCATCGATTTCCTCCTGGTGCTTCAAATCCTTGCCACAACTGAATTGGGATGGCTTCGTGGTCAATAGGGGACAATTGAAGTGACCAGAATGAATCATAGCAGTAGGTGATTCATTTTCGTTAACATTTACATCACTTTGGTTTTTACTTCAAAATTCTTCGTTCTAGGAGCCGCAGCATAAGTCGACACAGTAAGCGATACGACTTCCCAATCTTGGGCGTGGTTAGTGGTTTCCGCCTTTGCTTCCTTGCGTCATATTTGAAGCTTCCTGACGTAAAAATATTCACACTCCGCTTAAGTGTGCAGACCCTGATAATCAACAGAAGGCGATGCAGGTGTGTCTGAACTCTTCAATCCAAATATATTGCCTTTTGGCTTGGCACTTCGAAAATCAACTTCCTAAGAAAAAAAAGGGGATCGTCATCCAATTTTAAATTTTATCGTTAAATGAATTGAAGCAGCGTTCAATGCGAATATTTTATGTCACCGCACAGGGTGTCACAAGCAACGTTCGATTGAATTAAAGCAGTGTTTTTGTTTTTTTAACTTTCAAAATATTGACATTGAACCACAACATGAATCTTGTGATAAAACCACGATTATTCCGCTTGCCGTTGACATGAGAAGCCACCTGAGATGAAAGTGCAGAGAAAGTCTTAACCAGTTGCATTCCCTGCTATATATGGTCTTCGTCCTTCAGGGATTATTACATGGCCAGCTCATTATTATTTTAATGAAGAATGGAGTAGACATGGTCAATTTATTTTTAGGATTGTGTTTTATATGATTGTGTTTTGCTAGAACTTACATAAATAAATAAATAAACACTGTGTTTTATGCGAAGTATCCATCCAGCGGGCCTGGAGCAACTATAGCGTGGAGCGATTACTAAAACCAAAGGTTTGCTTGCCAGCTTAACGCAGGTTTTTAGTTTCGAATCAAAAGAATTTTGGAGGTATATTTTTTATGTAATGTTATTGTAATATTTATTGGAGTAATAAGGGTATTGTAATATTTATGGAGTAATAAGGTTATTTGTAAATTTTTTGGAGTAATAAGGATATTTTTGCTTTGTAATTTGTTTATGGAGTGATATTGTAACTCAAAGTAATTTTACTTTGAGGGGGGGTAACTTTTTTTTTACCAGCTTGTGCAAGAACATCATTGTAAAAGTCAAATTTTGAAAGTTACCTTGTAAATATTTGAGAAATTGACTAGAGGTGGACAACACTACTTACAGACAGTTGATTGGCAGCTTGATTTATTTGACAACCACTCGTCCTGATCTATCTTATGCAGTCAGTATTCTTTCACGTTTTATGCAGGAACCACTAGAAAACCACTAGAATGCAGCCAAAAGAGTTCTTCGATATATCCAAGGAATAAAATATTTTGGTCTTCTTTAAAAAAAGACTAAAAATTTTGTACTTGGTGGATTTTCAGATGCCGACTTTGCTGGCAGTATTGATGACATGGCATCAACCTCAGGTTACTTAATGAACATGGGGTCAGCTGCAGTTTCCTGGAGTTGCAAGAAGCAAGCTACATTGGCCACTTCTTTAGCCAAAGCAGAGTACATTTTAGCATGGGAAGTAGCATGTGAGATTGTTTGGTTACATCGAGTTTTACAGGACTTGGGAATTCCTCCAACAGAAGCTACTTCGTTATTCATCGACAATCAGTCAGCAATAAAGCTTGCCAAGAATCCAGTTTTTCATTCAAAGAAAAAGCATGCTGACACCAAGTATCATCATATCAGATCACTCATTGCAAAGGACGTCATCAAGCCAGTGTATTGTCCTTCAGAAGATCAGACCTCCGACATTTTCACGAAACCTCTTGGCAGAATAAAATTTACTAAGTTCAGGGATGAACTTGGTATTTGTTGTAATGTATCTTTGGATCATAGGGGGGAATGTTAGATGATCCAAAAATAAATATTATCATAGGTTATAAAGTTTGAATAAAATAATTATTAATTTAAGATATTAAATTAATAATTATTATTCTATAATATTTAATAAATTTTTGAGATACTTAGAAATAGAATTTTGTTATTAAAAATATGACTCTAGAAAAGAGTCGTTTCCTAGGCTCTATGTTAGGAATAAATTTAGTAGAATAGTTAGGAGGTCATTTAATGTAAGTGGACACTTGTTATTTAATAAGTGATCCATAATTAGTGGAAGTTAGGACATTGAGCTTATAAATAGCTCATTGCAAGAGTGTTTTTGTTGTTCGGGTGTAAACTCTTGCATAATTCCAATGTAAGTGTTTTTTGTGATTAATAAAATTACGTGTCTGAGGACACTTCGGCCATTAGAAAAATTAATATCTCTAAGTGAAATTTAATCATCCCATTCCAATATTTTGTGACAACACCAACACCATAAGTCTATCCAAGAATACTATAATGAACTCAAAGAAAAAATACATTCCTATTGAATACTAGTTTCTCCGGGAACAGATTGTAGAGAAGAATATCAAGGTAGAATACATTGGGACAAAGGAATAAATAAATAACATCTTCACCAAGCTTCTACCATGAGATACATTTGAGTTTCTTTAGTAGAATCTTGAGATTATACTAGGTTCACAATGATATTACATCTAGCCAAGTAGATAGGGGGAGAAAGGCATGTTACTGGAAGAGAGAAGAATGTATCTTGTCAGGGGGAGTCACCCTTTACCATTGATGTCAAAGGGGAGAGAAACCGAGAGAGGAATATCAAAGAAATGAGTCAAGGGGAGTAGTAGTCACAAGGGGAGTACGTGTGTTTCCATCAATGACAAAGGGGGAGATTGTTGAAATTTGATTTTCATTGATGTCAATCCAAGTAACAACTAGAAGAAGCCCTACTTTCAAAGGCAAAAACGACAAGGAAGATACATATTCTTGAGCTCAATATCATCTTAATTTGATGTTCCTTGTCATGAAGATTCCAACGATAGGTAGCACGTCACATAAATCCTCATGGTTTAGAAAATATGTCTAGTCAAAGTTTTTTCCCAAAAAATTAGTCAAAGTCCCCAAAACAAGATGATAAGGGCAGATTGTGATGGGTGTATCAATGACATTCTTAATTTAATTATGTTGGGGAATATCTTAACAAATTTGGAGAATATATCAAATTATATTTGTAATTCAATTCAGCCTCCAACAAAAATTATTTTGGCTCCAAAAATATTAAAATTTGAATTTGAATTTTTAAATTTTTAAGGTTTGCTTCCCTCCATTTTGGTCAAATCACCCCCATTTCTAGAAGCCTCCACTCATCCATAAAGGGAAGCTTGTTTTCGCTCCATTGGATATGAACTCTCAGGAATAAGATCTAAGATATCTCTATAGACTTGAGTAGTCAATCATATATGAAGCAAAAGGTCGAAGTTCTAGAGAGTGTTTTTGGGCTTAATGTTTATGTTTTTTAGTTTTGGATTTCACTAGGGTATTGAGCACATTCTGAGTCCTTTCAACCCTTTCTGAAGTAGAGCTGAGCATTTTATCTTAGGCTCTTTGTGGAAATATTTTGACCTCCTTTTGAGGCTACCTTTCTACCTTTGTGATGCAAGATCTGAGGCTAAAATTTTCACTCTTCAACAGAATAAAAGGTCACAAATTTGAGGTATGGTTCACACTAATATAACATATTTAAGACTTGATTACAAAAGGGATTATATTTTTAATATTCTTGAGGCCCACTTGGCCATAGAAAAAAAAAATGGAGAGCTAATATGAGGCTATATTATGCCCAAGTTCGAAATTCATCACAAAGACGTCCTTGGTAAGTTCAGGCATATATTTGTGACAAAGTTGATTTTTTCTTGTAGTGATTCTGAGGCAGTTCATGATACATTCTTGAATTCCCTATGGTGAAGTTATGAGGCCTACTCATGCCCGTTACAACCTTTACTTGTGGGTGATTGAGGCATATACTTATGACAAAGTTGAGTTTTTCTTGTAGTGATTTTGAGGCAGTTCATGGTACATTCTTGAATTCCCTGTGGTGAAGTTATGAGGCCTACTCATGCCCGTTACAACCTTTACTTGTGGGTGATTTCATAGTTTTTGGTTGCTTTACTAAGGTTGTATGCAGAACATTCCTATCCCTAACCTAAGGATCTTCTGAGGTCATCTTCGCTAAAATTTAGAGACTTATTTCTATGGTATTTAGGTGGCTGAGTTTTATCTATGGTAAGATCTCATCAGATCTCTGTTTAACATGAAGTATATCTATGGCATTTTAAGGCACAAATTCAGGAGTGTTTTAGCACATAGAAAATTTATTTTGAGCTCCTTTAACAAAATTGAGGCAAATCATTAATAAGAAAATTTTTCTTGTATCAAAGGTTGATATGTGGCTGGTTGGAAGAAATTATAAATCGAGTATCACTTATTACAAGAATTGAGGATGGTTCTAGGGTTTGGAGACCTGTTTTGTAGTACTATTTTTTGAGAGAATTGCAAAAACATATTTGAAATTAAAGTCTGAGCTGATTCGTGTGAAATTAAGGCTAGTTTTAGACCATTCTATGACCTATCTCAAACAACATAATTCTTGGTTTCCAAAGGCAAATGAAAATACCTCGACGACCCATCAAAGGGCTTTGTTGATTATTTGAAGACAATCACCAAAATGTTCTCAGAAGAAAATAAGGAGGTTGTGCTAAATTTGGTTGGAGGATCATTGTAAGATCTCTTGTTAAATTGAAAGGGTAGACCAAAGACACATTTTGCATCAATATATTTAAAGGAAACTTTAGGTTGTCTGTGGTACACTTCAGGTATGAAAATTTTAGTTGATTAGGTTAAATTTTTATGAAGGGTTGATCAAGAGTATGTTTTGAAGTTGTTATAAGAAGTTCTTATAAGCTCACCTGACAGAAATCTAAAGCAACACTTGACACATATTCATCAGCAAGCTTACTTACTTAAGGTATGAAACAAGACTTGTAATTTCTTTGTTTACGAGGGTTGACAATTTTCAAGGGGTAGTTTCGTAGCTTGACAATTGTCGTAGTTTGGCCCATCATTTTACATATGAAGCATACATCAACAATAAAATGACTATTGAATATTTTTGTAAGTGGGTCATTGTTCCTAGTTCAGAATCCCATAATTGTTTCTCTATATTTATATTTTCAGGGTGGTTGGGTGGTGCGAGGCAAGAGAGTGAAGTCTCCTTCAAGTTGGAGCCTAAAAATACTTCAGGGTGGTAGGGTGGTGTTAGGGAAAGTTGGAGCTTGTAGGGCGTTAAAGTATCCTTTCAGTTGACGCTGATAAAACCAAGGCATTGGAGCATCCTTCTAGTTGGAGCTGGTAATCTAAGGTGTTGGAGCATTCTTTTAGGAGTTGGAGCTGCATGATAAATTAAATCATTTTCTAGAGTACTAGGAAGTCGGAGCTTCCTCTTTAGTTGGGGTTGAAAAATTTTGTACTCATAACTTATGTTAGAAAAGCGTTCAATGGTTTTTCTTCCAAAAAGGTTTCCACCTAAAAATTTCTTGTGCATGCTCTTGTGATATATTCATGATTATTGTTTTGATTTACTATCAATGCTTTGAAAATTAATACTTAACTAATTGCAAGTGAAATACTGATTCACCCCTTTATATTTTCAACATATATAGAAATTGAAGCAATTATCATAGCTTAAAAGTCACAGTTAAATTAACCAACGAATTTAATGCTAAAAATGCAAAAAATTAAAGTGCTCACTCCAATAATCATTATTAACAAAAATTGTAATAGATCTCAAATTAACAAAGAATAAGTGTCCAATAATTATATCACAATATTATTTAAGTAGCATAAGACTTATGCCATCCAAAATGTAATAGAGATAAGAGCAACCAAATGTAAATGTATAAAACCATATCTGCAAACAAATCAACTTGAGGAGTTATTTTTGCTAGAAAAAAGAAAGGAGATGAATTAAAAGAGTATATGAGAAAATAGAGATATTAAAGATGCAAGTTTACAATGTAAATGTTTTCAATTAAAGTTATTGCGCCGAGAGGCGCTCTACAACCCTGTATATAGAGATGTGTAGATGTAATGTGTGTAGTTGTCATGTGAGTAATGTAAACTTTTGATATGTCGGAGTATATAGAGATGTGTAGATGTAATGTAAAATTTTGATATGTCAGAGTATATAGAGATGTGTAGATGTAATGTGGGAAATGTAATGTAAACTTTAAGGGGATAATGAAATATATTTTTATTTATTTACGAGGCATAATGAAATATATTTTTATTTATTTACAGGGTATGGTAAGTAAATAAATGTAATGTAAGTAAACATTTGAAATGCACATGGGTATATTTTTATTTATTTACTTCATAAACCTCTTTATATTTAAAGAAAACTTTAAAAAATGTTTTATTTAGATGAAACTTATGGGAAAAATACCATTTTAATACCATGAGCGAAATACCATAGGGTATGGTAAATAAATAAATGTAATGTAAGTAAACATTTGAAATGTACAAGGGGATATTTTTATTTATTTACTGGGGTATGGTAAATAAAAAGTAAAACCTCTTTTTATATTTACTCCATAAACCTCTTTATATTTAAAGAAAACTTAATTTATATATTTATTTATTTAGGTGAAGCCTATTGGGAAAATACCACTTTAATACCATGGGGAAAATACCATGGGCCAAATACCATATTTATAAAAGAGGTATGGTAAATAAATAAAATATAAATAAACCATAGGTATGGTAAATAAATAAAATGTCTTTTTATATTTACTCCATAATCCTATTTATATTTAGGAACACTAAAAAATGGTTTTATTTTGGTGAATTTTGAGCTAAATAACATGGGCCAAATTATTATTAATACCATGCCAAAAAAACATTATTAACCCTAATATTGATATTAATATTAATTTTAATATTCACATTAATATATTATAATATTAATATTATTAAATTTGGAAAAGATACATTGGTATTTGAGTACACTATATGCATTGTCTATCTCATGTAACAATAAACATGTAAACAAAAATGTAAAAATAATGTTTAATATTTAACATTTAAAATTTAATCTAATTAATCTAATGTCGACCCTAGTGAAAAATCATTTCTCTCCCTACATATATAAATTTAACACAAACAAAGTCTCGAATTTTATTTGCGAGGAAGCATATATGTGATTATGCGAACAGTGAAATAATATTTGTGAGAAAGGATTTCGGGAGTTGTTCGAAAGTGGAAAATAATATTTGTGGGAAAGGATTTAGTGTCAACGAATTGATTTGGATTGATTTGGAAAATAATATTTGTGGGAAGGATTTCAGTGTCAACCAACTGCAATTGATTTTCTGGTTTGATTTCTATTGCTCCTGCATTTTATTTTTTTCTACCTTTTTGTTTATGTAATGTAAACTTTTGATATTTCAGAGTATAAGGCACATGTGTAGATGTAATGTGAGAAATATAATGTAAGTAAATATCTGAAATGTACCAGGGTATATTTTTATTTATTTATCATGAGTATGGTAAATAAATAAAATCTCTTTTTATACTTACCCTAGAGGTATGGTAAATTATTTAGGGGCCTATGGTAAGTAAATAAAACTTTTTTTATATATTTACTCCATAGACCTCTTTATATTTAAAGAAAACTTAAAAAAAAAGTTTTATTTAGGTGAAGCCTATGGGAAAAATACCATTTTAAATACCACGGGGGCGAGATAAAGAGAAAAATAAGGAGAGATGGAGGGAATGGGAGGAGAAGGAGAGAGGGAGGCATATAGTAACATAGTTGGAGGGTGAAGAGAGGGAGAGAGAGGAAGAGAGAGGGAGATAGAGAGAGAGATAGATGAGGGAGAGAAAGGGATAGAGGGGAAGGAAGATAGAGAGGATGTGAGAGAGTGGAGAGAGTGAGGAAAAGAGAGATGGAGTTGGAGGGGGGAAAGAGGGAAGATTATTTCTTGCACTTGATGCATTGATTTTAGTGTGGATGGTGATTTCTAATCCCATTTGATTTCTTTCACTATATGCATTAATTTTAGTGTATATTTTGAGAGAGTGATCAGGTGATCATGCCCTAATTGGAAAAATGCTCAAAATTTTATTTACTCAGAATTGGTTGAAATTAAAATTACAAGAAAGGTCTCGTCAAAACGATCCTGTAGCCGCGAACGACACTCAAATCCGATGTTGTATGAGAAAGATATTCAAGTTTGAAGTTTCTCAATTTTAGGGAAAAAGACTAATTTGACTCAGTTTGACTTTGGATAAAAAAATATATTAAAAAAGGAATATTCCAAAGAATATTCCCCAGAATATTCTGGGCGGACCAATCAATGTTGGACATTTGTCACACCTGGATTATACAATGGAGATTCTGGAATCTGAATAGCCAATCAATGGGTGCCACATGGCCTGCCCGGAGGCCGCCATGTGGCCCCAAGACTGCAGCATGGTGGTGGATTTTTTTTTGGCAATGGTCAGTTTCGATCGCAGGTCGGGTGGGTGGTAGCCCCAAGGCCTTACCGCCCGGGCTCGTGGTAGTTCTTAACTATCATAGGCCCTAACTTTTATATAACGTTTGTATAATAAATGGATGGGCGGAAAGGGGACCAGCCGATAAGGGCTAGCCCCCTTAGCATGAGACCGCAAGCGAAGAACCACGAGGCCATTCAACTGGCGGTTATGACAAGCCAACCGTTATGGTTTATATTAATGCATTCACATGTGATGGCGGCAGTTGCAGGCGTGTTTAATGCCACGGTTACGATAACCGCTAGCCCCAACAGTTTCTGCGACGGGTGCGAATAGTCCATGTGACTGCCCACCCTTGACAATTATTGTTTAATTAACCGCGCAACTTTTTTGGAGCAAATTCGGCGGAGGTGCCAAAGTTGGTGGGCTTAACTCCAGTTAGCCCAAATATGGTGGAGTTTTTTTAGGGCAAACTAGGCAAAACTTCAGTTGGACATAACTTTTGCTAAGAGTGTCCTTTTGGAGTGATTTTTTTTTTAATTATTTTGGGTAATTTGAGCATTCCAGAGCTAATGGTGTAGGTTGCAGAGGCAACAGAGATCATCTTCAGGTACTTTTTCAGCAGAGAATCTTGGAGAGCCATTAGGGCCTAGGGAGTGTTGGAGTTGTATTGGGCTATGGTTAACCTTTGGAGGTGAAACAAAAGCCTATCTTTACTGTTTTCAGTGTTCTGAACTCATTTCTACAGCTATTTTTTCCTGTTTAGGCTTTCTTCACAATGTATAACTAATTTTGAGCATAATAAGAGCAAGGACATGCCCATTTGGGGGCCTTGGACCTGGCAGATGTAGCCCAGGAGGGGTGAACTGCCTTATCATATGTTGTGTTATATTCTGTGATTTATTTTTTGTGTTTTATGAGAGTTAAAGATGTTAAACAGTAAAAAAAAATAAGCCTACTACACACAAAAGACTCATAAATTCACTAAAAGCATTTTGTTCCAATTGCAAAACATGTTAAACAGTTTGTACACATAATTTTATGGATAATGAATACCTTGCACCAACAATAAGTAGTTTCATTTCCAGATCATTAGTGTTTACTTCTATTATTTCTTCAAGCAGAGTTTGTAAAGGGCCAGAAAGCTTCAGGATCTCATCCTTTCTTTAAAGGTGACATATCCTGTAAATTCCCCTACAGTCCATCTCTGTATTATAAATAAGAAGTTCTCACATTTCAGATCAGATTGGTATCAGAGCTTATGGTTTTGAGCTAGAGTTTTTACTCAACATTTGTTGTGTGCAAATATTAAGTCATTTGTTTGCAAGTTTTGATGCTTACTAGGTTAAAACTCAAGAGAGGTGAAGGAAACTTGGTTAGTGCACAATCTAATCCATAACCAATAAAGGTCAGAGAACCACCTCCAAGAACCCTAGAAGTAGCTACAAGCATGTCTTCAAGAGAAGGTGAAGCTCATGAAGAGATGGATCCCAAGGAAGAAGAAAGGGTTTTTCGGAAAGCTTTCTTGGATATGACTGAAATGGTAAGGATCCTCTATCAAGAAAGAAATGATAGGATTGCTGGAGAAGGATCTAAAAACCAAAGAGAAAGAGGAAGTTCTTTAGGAGGAAATAAGGACAATGATAAATCAAAGAAATGGAATGGAGGAAACGGTGATCCACCATCTCCATCGTCATCCTCTTCCTCAACATCATCCTCTTCAACTTCCGTAAATCAATCACATAAGTAAAAAACAATTGGTAAAAATCATTTGTTAAAGCTTGATGTCAAATTTGAATTTCCAATGTTTAATGGTGATGTTAATGTAGAGAAATTAGATAATTGGATCAGACAACTGGAGGTCTATTTAAGGATTCAAAATCTGCATGATGATGACACCAAAATACAATTAGCCTCATTAAGGATGGATGGAGCAACATTGGTTTGGTGGGAAGCCAAAACCAAAGATGAAATCAAGAAACATGGTAAGATTTCTTTATCTTGGACTGAGTTTATTACTGCAATCAAGAAACAATTTTATCCTCTTTCTCACCTTCAAAAGGCTATATTGAACTAGCAAAACTTTAGACAGCTTAAGGGACAGAATGTGCAAGACTATACCCAGGAATTTAGGAGAAGAGCACTCTTACTTGGGGTAGATTTACAAAGCCAAGATACTTTGTTAAAATACATAGGTGGTTTGCACAGTTACCTTCAACACACTATTCTTATGTTTAATCCTACTAGTCTAGACGAAGTTTGTGTACAAGCTACGCATTTAGAGGCTAGAGGGAAAAACACTTTTGATGCTCTAAATGAGGATAATTATTTTAAAAGCAAGGGAAGAAAAAGGGTTGCAAATTCCAGAAAGGAAAAAGGTAAATTCTTTTGCAAGAACTGTTCAAAAACAAGCCATGATGAAGACCACTGTTGGAAGCTTCATCTTGAGCTGAAACCAGAGAAATATAAAAACAAAGACAAGACCAAAGAAAAGAGGAAAACTATAGCAACTGTTGGACATGACTTAGGGTCAGAATTAGGTGATGAGATAAAAAGTATCGCCATGGTATTAAATAACATAAAGGGGAAAGAGGTTGTACAAGAATCAAATCCCAGTTCTAGCTCATTAAACTATCACAAAGAAACTCAAGATGAAAAGAGGAGGATAGAACTATTTCATGTGAGGATAATCTCAAACCACACAAAGATAGACACACTTTTTGATAGTGGGTCTCAAGCTAATATCATCTCAGAAGACTTGGTAAAACAGCTGAAGCTTGAGACAATTCCACATCCAAAGCCTTATCCACTTGGGTGGATATGCAAGGATGCAAAATTACAAGTCTCAAGAAAGTGCATGTTGTGCTTCTCCATAACAGCTCAGTATGTTGATGGGTTGAATTGGATGTAGTACCGCTTGAAATTACAGATGTTGTGTTGGGTAGTCCATATTTATATGACAGAAAGACAATCTTCTATCGCCATGAGAATAAGTATCACTTGTTCAAGGATGGAAAAGAGTATATTGTGAGAGCACATAAGAAGAAGCTAGAATCTTCTTTAATCCATGCAGGTCAATTGAAAAGGCTAGTTGATGCAAGTCAAAATCTAACTTTGTTGATGTTGAAACGACAAGATTTGTACATTTACCTTTTCATGATATTTCTAATGATATGTCTCAGTCTGATAATAGTTCTTCTTTGAAAGAAGATGACATTATGTTGCACAAGGTACTTTTGGTGTCGATCGGTGCAGAGGACGAAGTGACAGTGCAAAGCAGTGCAAGATTCCATGCGATGGAAAGGCATGCAAGCAAAGAGTGCACACAGTTCAGAATGGGTCAATGTTGGTTTCAGAATGGAAAATTTTTATGGCAAGAAAACTTGGTCGGGATTCTGCACAAGTGCATGGCTCATTCGGCAAAAAATTGCCATGTGAACAGTTGGCAAGGTGAATCTTATTTTAAGTCTTCTTTGAAGTTTGACCATGGTAGAAACAATATGCTTTCTGCAAATTATAGTTGTTGTTCTAAAAATTTCAAGAATTTATGTCATGATTCAGTCAATGTTAGCAGCGGTCGGTTAGTGAATTCAAGAGACAATTTATCTTTTTATGAGAAGCTCAATTTGATGAAGTCAGGAAGATTTCAGTGGTTCAAAGTTGGAAGAGTGGAGAATCAGTCTCCTCATCTTCATTTTCAGTAATCAGAGAGCTTTTGTGGGTCCAAAAGCTTCCCGTTTGGGAGGTGTGATCAGGTGATCATGTCCTAATTGGAAAAATGCTCAAACTTTTATTTGCTCAGAATTGGTTGAAACCAAAACGACAGGAAATTTCTTTTCAAAATGATCCTGTAGCCGCAAACGACGCTAAAATCCGATGTTGTATGAGAAAGATATTCAAGTTTTAAGTTTCTTAATTTCAGGGAAAAAGCCCAATTTGACTCAATTTGACTCAATTTGACTCACACCCGAATTATACAATGGAGATTCTGGAATCTGAATAGCCAATCAATGGGTGCCATGTGGCCTGCCCAGAAGCCACCACGTGGCCCCAAGACTGCAGCATGGTGGTGAATTTTTTTTTTGGCAATGGTCGGTTTCGATCGCAGGTCAGGCGGGTGGTAGCCCCAAGGCCTTATTGCCCGAGCCCGTGGTAGTTCTTAACTATCATAGGCCTTAACTTTTATATAATGTTTGTATAATAAATGGATGGGTGGAAAGGGGGCCAGCCCCCTTAGCATGAGACCGAAGGCGGAAAACCACAAGGCCATTCAACTGGCGATTATGACAAGCCAACCGTTACGATTTATATTAATGCATTCACATGTGACGACGGCGGTTGCGGGCACGTTTAATGCCACAGTTACGATAATCGTTGGACCCAACGGTTTCTGCGACGGGTGCGGACGGTCCATGTGACCGCCCACCCTTGACATTTATTGTTTAATTAACTGCATGCCTTTTTTGGAGAAAATTCGGCGGAGGTGCCAAAGTTGGTGGGCTTAATTCCAGTTAGCCCAGATTTGGTGGAGTTTTTTTAGGGCAAACTAGGCAAAACTTCAGTTGGACATAAATTTTGCTAAGAGAGTCCTTTTGGAGCGATTTTTTTTTTTTTTTGGATAATTTGAGCATTCCGTAGCCAATGGTGTAGGTTGCAGAGGAAACATAGATCATCTTCAGGTACTTTTTCAGCAGAGAATCTTGGAGAGCCATCAAGGCCTAGGGAGTGTTGGAGCTGTATTAGGCTATGGTTAACCTTTGGAGGTGAAACAAAAGCCTATATTTACTGTTTTCAATGTTCTGAACTCATTTATACAACTATTTTTTCCTGTTTAGGTTTTATTCACATTGTATAACTAATTTTGAGCATAATAAGAGAAAGGACATGCCCATTTTGGGGCCTTGGACCCAGCAAATGTAGCCCAAGATGGGTGAATTGGCTTATCATATGCTGTGTTATATTCTGTGATTTATTTTCTGTGTTTTATCAGAGTTAAAGATGTTAAACAACAAAAATAAATAAGCCTCCTACACACAAAAGACTCATAAATTCACCAATAACATTTTGTTCCAATTGAAAAACAAGTTAAACAGTTTGTACACATAAGTTTATGGATAATGAATACCTTGCACCAGCAATAAGTAGTTTCATTTTCAGATCATTAGTGTTTACTTCTATTATTTATTTAGGCAGAGTCTGTAAAGGGCCAGAAAGCTTCGGGATCTCATCCTTTCTTTAAAGATGACATATCCTGTAAATGCCCCTACAGTCCATCTCTGTATTAGAAATAAGAAGTTCTCACATTTCAGATCAGAGAGAGAGAGAGAGAGGAAGGTAGGAGAAAAAGGAAGAGAGAGGACATGAGAGAGAGGACGAGAGTGATGGGGGATTAGAGAAAATTGGAGGGCAAAGAAAAAGAGAGAGATAGAGGGAGAGAGAGGAAGGATGAGAGAGAGGAGGAGAGAGGGAGGGATATAGAAGGAGAGATGGAAGGATAGAGACATGGAGTTGGAGGGGGAGAGAGGGAGGGAAGAATGAATACATAGAGAGTTATAAGTGGAGAGAGAGAGAGATGAAGTGACAAGGGAGATATGGAGAGAGTGTGTGTATGTTTTGGGGTGAGATAAAGAGATAAAGAAGGAGATATGGAGAGAAGGAGAGAGGGAGGGATATAGTAATATAGTTGGAGGGTGAAGAGAGAGAGATATAGGTGTGGGAAAGAAATGGAGAGAGAGGAAGGAAGAGGGAGGATGTGAGAGAGTGGAGAGATGGAGGGAAAGAGAGATGTAGTTCGAGGGGGGAGATAGGGAAGAAGATTTCTTGCACTAGATGAATTGATTTCAGTTTAAATGGTGATTTATAATCCATTTTGATTGTTTGCACCAGATGCATTGATTTTAGTGTAGATGTTGATTTCTAATCATATTTAATTGCTTGCACTAGATGCATCGATTTCAATGCAGATGATTTCTAATCCTATATGATTTCTTGCACTAAATGCATGGATTTCAATGTAAATGGTGATTTCATATGTTATTTGATTCCTTGCACTAGATGCATTAATATCAGTGTATATGTTGATTTCTAATTATATTTGACCGCTTGCACTAGATGCATTGATTTCAATATAGATGATTTATAATCCTATTTGATTGCTTGCACCAAATGAGTTGATTTCAGTGTAGATGGTGATTTCTAATCCTATTTGATTTCTTGCACTAGATGCATTGATATTAATGTAGATGTTGGTTTCTAATCTTATTTGCTTACTTGCACTAGATGCATTGATTTCAGTGTAGCTTTTGTTTCTAATCCTATTTGATTAACTACATTAGAAGAATTGATTTCAATGTAGATGTTGTTTTCTAATCTTATTTGATTGTTTGCATTAGGTGCGCTAATTTCAATGTAGATGTTGATTTTTGATTTGATGTAATTGGACGTACATTGATGGTACATTAATTTTTAAAGTGATTGGATTAACATTGTGCATTGATTTTAGTGTAAGCACATAAAATTATTGACAATCTACATTAATATTTGTGTTATAGTAAATCAACCTACTAATATTGAAGAGAAAGAGAGACAATGTATGATGTTTAGTATAATAGTTGAAGCTAAATATTTAAAGGGTTTATGATTTCAACTGTCCTTTTCATATAATCGATATGAAAAGATGACAAAACTAACATGGGTGACAATAAGAATAGTAAAAGAAAACAAATTGAGATTGATCACAATGAAGACTATTTGTAATTGACTGCATTCTTATTATTTTCATTTTCTATCATTCAACATTATTACATTGTCACTTTGCATTCAAAAATTTTATTAACAATATTTATCATCTAAAAAATATGAGGTAACTAAGAATTTTTTTAATTTTTAAACGTACCAGATAAATATCAGACATATTTAGCATATATAAAATGATTATATTTATATGATGTGCATTTACATATTATTGATAAAATTAATCATATGTTCAATAGATTTTCATTGGCCGCACACGACTGAAACCAGCCTAGATCCATCTTAACTCTGAATCTATCAAGTGCTGAGAAAGATCAAATCTCTCAAGATGCAAACTTTTCCTCAAGTTTTGCACTCAAAAAAGAAAATTACACCTCGAGAAATTTGACAATTTAATGTTTAGATATGAAGTCTTTCAAATTAAATTATTATTATTCTTATAAAAAAGTGATACACTCATTCAAACATTAAATGCCACACACTTATAGTATTATTCAAAAACTATTTTACTAACATAATAATTTATTAATCACTTTAAATATTGTTAAAGTTTTGGGAAAGAAAAAATTATAATAAATTTGAAAATTTTAACAATATGAATAGTTCATAATATCTCCAATTACTTTCACTTCAAATATACTTATTTTATTTTATAATGTTTTTCTCCATATTTTTCTTTATTATTATATACACAAATTATTTTACTAACATAATAATTTATTAATCATTTTCAATATTATTTTACTAACATAATAATTTATTAATCATTTTAAATATTGTTAAAATTTTGGGAAAGAAAAACTTATAATAAATTTGAAAATTTTAACAATATAAATAATTGAGAATATCTCCAATTACTTTCACTTCAAATATATTTATTATAAATTTTATAATGTTTTTCTCCATATTTTTAATTAGATTATTATAATTTATGACAGATTACCCATTCTTAAAAGGAGGAAATATTAAGAAAATTATAATAATCAACCTAATATTTCTAAATATATTATTTTTATTTATTTATTTTTTTAATATAATAAATATATAATTATGTGTTTAAATTGGTTTAAATACAATTTATCATAACTCATTCTCAACAGTAGAACAACTCATCCTTCATTTTCAACCGTAGAACCACTCACTATCATTCTATAAAACCATGCTCTAATGTTAATGAAGTTGTTTACTTAGCATATGAAATAGTTGGCAACTTTTTATTTGATTTAGGTAAAAAAAACTTCAAAAAATAGTTGAAGTGTTTGAATTACATTTTTGATGGTGGAAATGAATTCAGCACTATCAAAAACTTTTCGGGCACCCAGAACACTGAAAACCTCTTAGGGCACCCAAAATACTAAAGTTTAACAACTGTAAACCAGATTTAATAAATCTTTGCCAGATTATTTCAAAATCTCTGTCAGCTATTCTGTTACTTTTTTAGAATACCCAATTTTAATGTTCTAGGGGAGAGTTATATTAAAAAAAAGGTGCTGAGGCATATAGAGTTAAAAAGGGCCCGTGAGAAAATATGCATTGTAAGTTTTAATTCTTTTTACACAGCAGAAGTAAAAAGACTTGGTGAGCACAGCAGTGCAGAGTTTTTAGTTTGTAAGTTTTATTTTTACACACAGCAGTGTAAAAATTTGATGTGCACAGCAGTGTAACAGATTTTTGGAAGTGCACAGCAGTGCTTTCATTTTTGGTGAGACAGAGTATTTGTCCAGAGTGAAATTTTAGGGAGTGTGAGTTGTTTTTGAACTGTGTTTTGAAGCAGTCAAAGTTTTTTTTTATTCCCTCAGGCAGAGGTGATTTTGTAACCAAGTTTTTGAAGTTTAATGAAATAGTGTTTACAGTGAAAGCTCTGTCTCCAGTGAAGATTTTTTTTATATTTTCTCTGTGTTGAAGAGGGAGAATTTTATTCTCCATTGTTATTCTGGAATGTTAAATATTCCAACATGGTATCGGAGCTAGTCCAGGCTCTTTGAAGATCAAAGAAGCTGAAGGAAAGGAGTTCTTTGTTGCAGCAGCTTCTCCAGCAGTGTGAAGACTCAGCCAAAGAATCCAAAGGTATTTCTCTATACAGTTTTTGAGTCACTGTTGCAGAACAGTGAGCTGTTTTACATACACAGTCAAGTTTTTTTTTTAATCATAGTTAAGAGTGCAGAATGGCTGGAGCCAGCACTGGTATGGGTATGGGAAATGTCCATCTCCCAATGTTTAATGGGAAAAATTATGACTACTGGTCAATAACTATGAGAGCTCTATTTGTCTCCCAAGACTTATGGGAATTTTTTGAGGATGGCTTTGAAGAGCCAGCAAATGAAGAAGAGTTTGAAGATTTAACTCAGGCAGAAAGAGAGTTGCTGAAGAGCAATAGGAAGAAAGACTCCAAAGCTCTCTTCTTATTGTATCAGGCAGTGCATGAGAGTGTGTTTCCAAGGATAGCAGCAGCTAAGAGATCCAGAGACGCATGGGAAACTCTCAAGACAGCCTATCAAGGCATGGAAAAAGTAAAGACAGCAAAACTTCAGTTGCTGAGGAGAGACTTTGAGACTCTCTGTATGAAAGAGTCAGATACTATTGACTCATTCTTCACTCATGTGATTGGAATGGTCACACAAATAAGATCTCATGGAGAGACTCTTGAAGAGAAGAGGATTGTGGAAAAACTCTTGAGGAGTCTGCCCTCAAGATTCGATGTGATTGTCACCACCATAGAGGAGACTAAGGATCTCACAAAGTTCACAGTGGATGAGCTACATGCATCACTGATGACTCATGAGCAGAGATTGGGTAGGAGTGAAAACTCATCTATGGAACATGCCTTTAAGACCCAGATGTCTTTCGGAAGAGGAAGAGGGCAAGGCAGAGGAAACAAAAGAGGAAGAGGCAGAAGCCAAAACAGAGGTGGAAGGAACAGTCCAGCAAATGCTCAAGGAAGGGGCAGCAATCCAAATCAGCATCAAGGCCAAGGCAGCAACCAGCAGAGTGGTCAGCAGAATGCTCAAGGGCAGAGGTATGATAAGTCCAATGTCCAATGTCACTATTGTAAAAAATATGGTCATTATGCTAATGAATGTAGAAAGAAGCAACATGATATGGGAAGTAGAACTAGTGCAAATTTCACTAGAGAAAATATCAGCCAAGATAATTTGTTTTTGGCTTGTAATATGGCTGAAGAAAAGAATGAAGACTTATGGTTTCTAGACTCCAGTTGCAGTAACCATATGACAGGAAACTTAGCAATGTTTTCTATGCTAGATGAGAGTGTGAAGTCACAAGTCACACTAGGGACTGATAGTAAAGTGTCTGTTATGGGAAAAGGAAATGTAAATGTTTTAACAAGGAAAGGTGCAAAGAAATCCATAGCAGATGTCTATTATGTTCCAGGAATGAAGTGTAACCTCTTAAGTATTGGACAGCTTGTTCAAAAGGGGTACAATGTGTTTTTTGAGGATGATGTTTGTACCATTATGGACAAACCTCCCAGCAAACAATGTATTGCTGAAGTAAAAATGACAAGGAACAGGATGTTCCCTCTTAGAATGAGAGCAGATCTGAAAAATGAAGAAACGATAGCAGCAGTGGCAAAAGAGGCTATCCAAAGCGAACCAAAAGATGAAAATTGGTTGTGGCACTTGAGATTTGGACATCTCAACTTTGGAGGTCTTAATTTTTTGAACAGAAAAGGAATGGTAAGAGGTTTACCATTGATAGAGAAGCCGAACAACCTTTGTGAAGGTTGTATCTTGGGGAAACAACACAGAGAAAGTTTTCCTTCCGGGAAAAGCATAAGGGCAAAGGCACCCTTAGAGATTGTCCACTCAGATTTGTGTGGACCGATGCAAACTCTATCGCTTGCTAGCAGCCACTACATGTTAACATTCATAGATGATTTTACAAGAAAAACTTGGGTTTATTTTTTGAAAAACAAAAGTGAAGTGTTTGAAAAATTTTGCAATTTCAAAGCACTTGTGGAAAACCAGAGTGGGCTGCACATCAAAGTTCTAAGGACTGATAGAGGAGGTGAGTATATCTCTAAAGATTTTCTACGTTTTTGTAGAGAAAATGGTATTCAAAAGCAATTTACAACTAGATATACTCCACAGCAAAATGGAGTAGCCGAAAGGAAGAATAGAACCATAATGGACATGGTGAGGAGTATGTTAAAGGCAAAGCATTTGCCTAATGATTATTGGGCTGAAGCTGTACATTGTGCAGCATACATTTTTAATAGGTGCCCTACAAAAGCAGTGATGAACAAAGTGCCGGAAGAGGCATGGAGTGGCACAAAGCAAGGTGTCACACATATGAAGGTTTTTGGATGTGTGGCTTATGCACACATTCCGGATCAGCTAAGGAAGAAGTTGGACAGCAAGGGGGAGAAATGTATCTTCATTGGATACAGTGAGGAATCCAAGGCCTACAGGTTATACAACCCATCCACCAAGAAGTTTATTGTGAGCAGAGATGTTCAGTTTATTGAGGAGGAAGCTTGGGATGGAAGCATAGAGAAAACAGTGAATGTTTAAACACTGTTTATCTCATGATGAAGATGATGATGAATTGGCTGAAATACATCCCCAAACAGCAGCACCAACACAAGAGCAGCAAGAGACACCCTTGAGGAGAAATGAGAGTTCTTCTCCAAGCACACCACAAGGAGGAAATTCAAGTGATTCTTCAAGCATTTGTACATCAAGTGAAAGAGGTAAGAAGTTCAGAAATTTAAATGACATTTATGCACAAGAGGCAGCAAATGAAGGTATCAATTCTTTGTTTGCTTTATATTGTCATGTTGAAGACCCTATCCACTTTGAAGAAGCTATTAAGGAAAAGAAATGGATAGAAGCTATGGATGAGGAGATTAATGCCATAGAAAGAAACAAGACATGGGATTTGGTTGAATTCCCAAAAGGTAAAGATGTCATTGGAGTTAAATGGGTCTACAAGACCAAGAGTAATGCTGAAGGCAAAATAGAAAGACACAAGGCAAGGCTTGTTGTCAAAGGGTATAAGCAAAAGCATGGGATAGATTATGAGGAAACTTTTGCACCGGTTGCTAGAATGGAAACTGTGAGAGCAGTGCTGTCCATAGCAGCACAAAACAAGTGGAAAGTTTACCAAATGGATGTGAAGTCAACATTCCTAAATGGAGTGTTAATGGAAGAGGTTTACATTGAACAACCTCTCGGCTATGAGAAGAAAGGCCAAGAGCACAAAGTGTGCAAGTTGAAGAAAGCTCTTTATGAGCTGAAGCAAGCACCAAGAGCATGGTACAGTAGGATAGACTCCTATCTACTGGAAAATGGATTTGAAAAGTGTGAGGGAGAACCCACCCTCTACATCAAAGAAAAAGATGGTAAAATGTTGATTGTAGTTTTATATGTTGATGATGTTATTTTCACACGTAATGATAATTACCTTATTGAAAATTTTAAAACAGTCATGAAAGAAGAATTTGAAATGACTGACATGGGTTTGTTGAAATACTTCTTAGGAATAGAAGTAGAACAAGATGAAAATGAGATTTTTATCTCACAGGCAAAATATGTTAATGAAGTGTTTGAAAGATTTAATATGCAGGAGAGCAAAGCAGCGATCACTCCCACAGTGATGGGATTAAAACTCAGCAGAGAGGACAGCAGCAAGGATTTTGATCCTAGCTTGTATAAGAGCATAGTTGGCAGCCTCATGTATTTGACTGCAACTATGCCCGACATAATGCATGCTGTTAGCTTAATTTCCAGATTTATGGAGAAGCCAAAGGATGCACATTGGCAGGCAGCGAAGAGAATTCTGAGGTATGTTAAAGGTACAAAAAGATTTGGTATTTTATATACTACTTCAGAAAATTCAGATTTAGTTGGATACACTGACAGTGATTGGGCTGGAAGTATAGATGATCGGAAGAGCACTTCCGGTTATGTTTTTCACATGGGTTCAGGAGCAATTTCATGGGCTTATAAAAAACAACCCATTGTAGCATTGTCTACAGCAGAGGCAGAATATGTGGCAGCCACAGCAGCAGCTTGTCAAGCAATTTGGATGAGGAGGATGTTAAGAAGTTTGTGCCAAGAGCAGGTAAAAGGAACAGTGATTTATTGTGACAATAGCTCAGCTATTGCATTATCAAAGAATTCTGTGTTTCATAAGAGAACGAAACACATTGACACAAAGTTTCATTACATCGGAGAATTAGTAAACAATGGTGAAATTGTTTTGGAACAACGAAACTGGGAGACGGTTGCGGTTACCGGTAAGCCATTAGGCGAAGAGTTTTGAGTTTTGAGGAAATGTGCGGGTATGACGATAACCCGGCGGCTAGTAAGGGGAAGTGTTGGTTACTTTATTTGCCCAGTACGGCGACCACCTTCAATTACAGTTTAACGGAGCTGTGTAAGCCGCCCACCATTTTTGTTTGAGATGTGAAGCCGCTTACCATTTTTGCTTGTGCGGTCCAATATTGTGATAATCTTTCGATGCGGAGAAGTGGGCCGACCCGGACTGGGAATTTCATAGCAGTTATGATTTCTCCGTACAAGTCGCTGAAAATCGGACCCGGGGAAAATCTTAGGGCGGATTTAATAAAAATCCCGCATCACAAATTGGTGACATCAGCAACAACTTTTTGGCACCCGGGATTTTTATGTAGTTTGGTTTAATTTTCTGTTTTGACGTCCGGTTCAAACACAAAGTCAAAGTTTGTTATAATGTTTGTTTTAAAAAAAAAAGAGTCGTGCGAACAGTCCACAAATATATATGTATTACATACATATTATTTGCACATTTCAAAAGGAGGCCGTGGGCCATAGTGAATTTTGATTTTAGTTTTTATTATTTTATTTTAGTTTTAAAATAGTTTTTTTTATATATTGAAAAAAAGGTGCTGAGGCATATAGAGTTAAAAAGGGCCCGTGAGAAAATATGCATTGTAAGTTTTAAAATCTTTTTACACAGTAGAAGTAAAAAAGATGTTGTAAGTTTTATTTTTTTTTCACATAGCAGTGAAAAGAGATACAGCACAGCAGTGCTGAGTTTAGGTTGTGAAATTTTTTTTACACACAGCAGTATAACAGTATTTTTGAATGGCACAGTAGTGCATTCATTTTCTTGAAGAGACAGAGTATTTTTCAGAGTGAATTTTTAAAGAGTGTGAGTTGTGTTTTGAACTGTGTTTTGAAGCAGTCAAAGCCTTTTGTATTCCCCCAGTCAGAGGTGAATTTGTAACCAAGTTTTTGAAGATTGTAAATAATCAGATTGCTCACAGAGCCTTCCTTTTAACTAGGACATGTGTCCACTTAATGACAGCGTCTCCTCATGCGTGCGAGGCTGGTTTATGCATTTTCTTTGAGGTATGTGGGGTTAAAAAGGAAATACGGAGTTCGTGAAATTGTTGAAAAACTCATGTTCAAATTCCCTTGACTTAAACTACCTGTCAGGCTGGCTATTGATTCTTCCAGGTCACAAATATTAAACTATGGAAAGTGGTATAATTTTTTTTTGGTTAAAACATATTATTAATGGTCACTCAAACTAAAAACTGTGCCTTATACACTGGCTACTGCAGGTATAATAATTCAGATTGGGAATTTGCTGTAAGATCCTGTATTGATCCTTGAACACAATATCCGATACAGAATTTCGAATTGGCGTATTAATATAACAAGAATCGAATAGCACCTCCGAATATTCCAAAGTTTTCGGTCAATTCGACCGAATACAGAACTTCGAATTGGCGTTGGCGTATTAATGCAAGAACGGAATTGAACCGCCGACTATTCGGTTTTTTTCGGTCAATTCGACCGACTAGTAACTAATGTTCTACTTCTCTCCTTACAATTACTAACAATAATAGTCTACCTAAGCGTGGGAGTCCAATCACAGCAACTTCCGAGTCAGTTTTGTGGCAGTTGCCATTCGATCCGCGGATACAAACGATTTGGAACGGATGCTTGACTTTGATTTCGACAAAGTGGACTCCGATTTCTTGACCAGATTCGGAGATCTGCTTTTCTCAGATTGGCACATGCTCGCTAAAGATATTCCTGTCAACACCATGCCTCAAATTTGTTAGCTAAATACTTAAAAAATGAATTGTTGACATGAGTAGAAACAGGATCAGAGGGACAGACCTTCTCCTGCAGCGAGATTGACATACAGATCGACGATGTTGGGGCAATTGCTGCGGCAGTCAGAGGAGCAGAACTTGGTACTAAATTCTTCTTCGTGTAGAGAATCGGTTGCCATTCCCACAGCCATCCGTTCCAAGCCGCACGCATTTATGCACTGCTCGCTTTCGATCCATCCCACCAATTTCTCCACCATCACAACCGATGACTAATGATGAGCAATTATTGTTAGTCTCTCTCTACATTATGATCATCGTCAATATAAACATATCTATTAATTACTTTGCTACTTGTGTAATGTGAGGCTTTTAATAATAAAAGACGATACCTGGCATTGAAATTGCAAGGTGCCGTCATTCATTACATCCTTCTCGAGCACACATCTATTACCAGACGATGAGATAGAGAAGGCGCAGAGTTCCACGGGAAGCTCCTCGCACTTGATAATGGCGCCTGAACACATGACCCCCAACATATTAACTATGCATGAACTTTATGATTAATCCAATGACTATTTCAAACAAGAAGTAAATGGTATAACATATTAATTGATGAAATTAAAACGCACTCTGTACTCCATGCACGGTAATTATGCCCATTAATATGATGAGGAGGGCAATTATGGAGCAGGGTGAGCATGCAGCATGAATGGGCTTGGTGGCGGCCATCTCTACTCAGAAACAATGCACTGTGTTGAGAAAAAACAGCCCAATCAGCTGAGCTCTTTAACCTCAGTCAGGTTGTAGGTGTGTTTGAGAATGGGAATGAACTTGTGTATTTATTATAGTGAGGCCGTAGCAGGGATGAGTCTTTCAATGTTGGCAACGAGCGTAAGAGTATTTTTGACGTATGGAACAGGTATGCTTTTTTCCTCCACAAATCACGGCGAAGTTAATTGGGCTGTGGTTCTTAGGTCTTCGACAGGCTCAACGACTATAATATGCACCTACAACTTTGGAGTTCCATTCGTTTCTTGCATGATACGTTTCTCATTCACGATTCCCTTTCTCTTCTCTCAATGTGTCAAAATTGCTGATGATACATTCCTTCACGATTCTCTAATATTTACTACGAATGTCACGATGGTTGATGATATGTTCATTTCATTTGGAATCCTAGTCTCTTGTGTGGGTCTAAATGGAAGAAGAGAAGCAATACCCACGAGAAGGTTGGTAGTGAGGTTGATGAGACATCATATATATATATATATATATTTCAAAATGTGAGTGATTGAAGTCATCATGTGTTAATAACGAGAAATGTGTAATTGCACATTGCGTTTGCACGAACCATTCTTGAATGTACTGATGATAAGTGATTGCTTAACCTAGAAGGAAGAATTAGACATCTGAGTGGATTTTTAACCGAGAAAGGAAGGAAATGTGTTTAAAGAATTCCGAATGAACTATACTCATTTTAATTATACTACTAATTATTTGCTAATATTAATTATTTTAATTATATGAAATTTTGATTATAAATAAAATTATAATATAATTTGATATTTTAAATATTTATTTTAACTTAAATGTGATGAATATAAAAAATTTCATCTTGTAAATACTTTTGTGTTTATATAATTATTGTGTTAAAATAGGCTTGCGTACTTCTTTTATATATTAGGTAAATATATAAATGTTGATATTTTATTGTACAATTTGTTATAATAAATATAATAAAATTATATTTAAAATTTGAAATATATTGTATGAGGATTTTTTTTTTTTTTTTGGATTTATTAAGTTATTATTTTCAAGCATGCAATATGTAGAATGCTGGAAATAGAGAACGAATAAAAATACAATCACTCAAAATAATAATAATAGTACAAAATATGATATGATAAACTTTTGTGGGAGATGGAAGGTGAGCTCGTTCTCCTCTTTCTTTCTCTGAATGGAAATGGATGCAAGTATAAAGGAGTGAGATGTATAGTCTATGGACTACTATAGTGACCAGCAAACTCTCTTTCTCTCCTCATCTATGGATCAAAATGCACTCTAATAGAATGGAACCATTTTCCTCCCATCACTATTACATGAAGGTCACTTTTAAGACATTTTTTTAAGACAACAAGAAATCTTTTGTCTTAAAAAGTCACTTTTTATTTTGGTTATTTTACATTAAAATTTAATATCAATTGAATTGTCTTAAATACAAAATTTAAGACAAAATAACAGTTTCAGATAAAAATATTTTAAGGCAATTTTATATTTAAGACAAAAATAATTTGAGACAAAAATATTTTAAGACAAAAACAATTTGAGACCAAAATATTTTAAGACAACTTATATTTAAGTCGGGAAAATAGTTTAAGGCAAAAATATTTTGAGACAAAACTTTATATTTAAGACAAAAACAGTTGGAGACAAAAATATTTTAAGAAAAAAATATTTTAAGCAAAGACAAAAATATTTTAAGACAAAACTTTATATTTAAGACAATGACAATTAAGACGAAACCATATCAATTTAAGACAAAATTATCTAACAAATGCAAAATTGACTCTGATTGTGCGCCCTAAGTTCGCCAGCTTGCAAGCTACTACTGTCTCGCGCCTATACCGAGGCTATTATTTCACTTACCATTCACGTTATATTATATAAAGACAATGATTTGTTGGGCTGTTCGTTTTGGTGGGTTCACTGACTTTGAAGAACACGGCAACTTTTCTTGGCAAGATTTCTCGGACATCAATTCCTCTTTTGTCCCTTTCATCTTTATCGATACGATTAGAGAAAACTTGTTTGTATTTGCATTCGACACTACTACACAAAGGGGGGTTTTAAGACAATTTTTTAAGACAAAATAAATATTTTATCTTTAAATTTAATTTCATCTTAAAATTTTCGATATGAGGCACTAGTAAAAAAGGTAAAAGTAAAGGATTAGGGTTTTGTCTTTATGTTTTTAATGGGTTCTTCAAGAAGCAAAGTGATGGAGCCTGACAACAGAGATGCTTGGTGAGAGGAGCGATGGAGGCACTTCTGTTGAACATGTATAGGTAGTAACATAGTTGGAGTACTTTTCAGGGTCTCCATCAATTGTGTTTTTGTCTGTGTTTAAACGATAACAACAAGTAATAATATCAAGTTTCTCTATCTTCACCCTGATATCCATCTAGAGACCCTGCAGATTCATTCATCCTCCTATCCTAAGATCTCTATGAGTCCCAATTCTCGTCATAATGTGACGATTAGGAAGGAATGATGTTCAAAACCTTCAAATCATTCAAATGGGGTTGATAGTGATCTTCATAATATTTCTACAACATTGAATCCTCGTCCATCATCTTCTGCTACATCACCTTATGTTTCTTCTTTCTCTCCTATTTAGACCCTTAGAGATTGTTTGCCCAATTAGGAAGGCTTACCATGATAATCATGTCCTTAAACATCAGGGGCTTGGGAAGTGCCCAAAAAATCCTCGTACTCCGGCATATTATTGGGGTTATTCACCCCTTTATTATCCTTTACAAAATATGATGATGATTGGAGATAAAATTTGAACCATTCTTCTCCACTTTTGTCCCGAGTGGCGAGTATGTGTTATGGATGCTTTGGGTTTGTCTCGTGGTCTTGCAGATTTTAGGGAACCTAAGGTCATGAATTTTCTTTTTCATAAAACCTTTGCATGTATCCTTCTACCTAGTTTAATCAAGGGCTCAAAGGACATATTTAATATTCTTAATACATATGAGCCATATTCTTCGAGGATAATTGGAATCTCGTGGCCTGTTAAAGATGGGGTCCCTTATTTTGGCAGGGGATTTGAGTCTCGCCGTTGAAGATAATGAGGGTTGAGGGGATAATTGGAGACTGGACCCATTGGTGAGGTAATTCAACAATCGTTTTGGAGATATTTTGTTGGCTCCTTTTAATCGTTTTGGGGATATTCCGACATGGAGAAATGGTTGGGTTGGGTCCATAGGGATCAGTAAAAGACTTGATTGTTTCATGCTTCGAGAAAATTTGGTGGAGTACTTAGGGTGTTCGCCCATTCAAATTTAATCACCACTACTTAAAATTTCTTGAATTTGATTCAATAGTGCATACTTTTTGGGCACTAGGATCAGACCCCTTGATCAAACAGCGAGGAAATGGTATAACAAAGGGTTATAACGGATCAAGAACAAGACATATTAATTGATGAAATTAGAACGCACTCTCTACTCCATGCACGGTAATGCCCATTAATATGATGAGGAGGGCAATTATGGAGGAGGGTGAGCATGCAGCATGAATGGGCTTGGTGGCGGCCATCTCTACAGAGCTCTGTTAAGCCGGAGGTTGTAGGTGTGGTTGTAAAGAAATGTTGTATTTATTATAGCGTGAAGCCGGAGCGGGAATGAGTCTTTCAAAGTTGGCAACGAGCGAAACAGTATTTTTGACGTATTGAACAGGTATGCTCTTTTCCTCCACAAATCATGGCGAAGTAATTTGGGCTGTGGCTCTCGGGTCTGCGACAGCCTCAACAACTATAATATGCGCCTACAACTTTGGAGTTCCAGTCGTTTGTTGAATTACACGTTTTTCATTCACGATTACCTTTCTCTTCTCTCAAAGTCAAAATTGCTGATGATACATTCCTTCACGATTCTCTTTATTTTCTGTGAATGTCAACATCGATGATAATATGTTCATTTCATTTGGAATCCTAGTCTCCTCTTGTGTGGGTCAAAATGGAAGACGAGAAGCAATACCCATAAGGTTGGTAGTGAGGTTGATGAGACATCACATGAGTAATTAAAGTCGGGAGTTAATAACAGCTAATCTTTAAATTTCAAAATGTGAGTGATTGAAGTCATCAGGTGCTAATAACGAGAAATATGTAATTGCACATTGCGTTTGCACGAACCTGGAAGGAGAAATTAGACATCTGAGTGGATTGCGTAACCGAGAAGGGAAGGAAATGTGTTAAAGAATTCTGAATGAATTATACTCATTTTAATTATACAATTAATTATTTGTTAATATTAATTATTTTAATTATATCAAATTTTGTTTATAAATAAAATTATAACATAATTTGATATTTTAAATATTTACTTTAAGTTAAATGTGATGAATATCAAAAAGATCAACTTGTAAATATTTTTGTGTTTATATTATTATTGTGTTAAAATAGGTTTGCGTTACATGATGTACTTATTTTATATATTAGGCAACACATTAAAAATATGGATGGACGTTACATTGAGTTATTTTTCAATTAGTTTGTTTTATATATATATATATATATATATATAGATAATATGTTGATATTTTATTGTATAATTTGTTATAATAAATTTAATAAAATTATATTTAAAATTTGAGATACATTTTATGAGGATTATCTTTTTTATATTTTTGGATTTATTAAGTTATTATTTTCAATTATGAAATATGTAGAATGCATGAAATAGAGAAAAATATAAATACAACCACTCAAAATAATAATAGCACAAAATATGGTATGAGAAACCTTCGTGGGAGATGGAGCTTGAGCTTATTAAGCTCTTTCTTTCTCTGAATGGAAATGGATGCAAGTATAGAGTGAGATGTATGGTCTATGGACTAATATAGTGACCAACCATCTCTCTCTCTCTCCTCATCTATGGAACAAAATTATTTCTCTGAATGGAAATGGATGCAAGTATCAAGTGAGATGTATGGTCTACGGATTACTATAGTGACCAACCCTCTCTCTCTCTCTCTCATCTATGGAACAAAATGCACTCGAATAGAATGGAACCATTTTACTCCCATTAGCTAGATCATAACACAACTCTATAGCTTACTAGTGGTTAAGTTTGACTCCTTCAACTTTTAACTAGACTTACAATATGGACTCTTCTAGAGTGTTATTCATCATGATCACATAGCTAGCCCATTTTCCATGAATAATGGGGGCCAACATGGTGTCATCTCAAATCATGGTAGTCAAAGTAGGAAGGCCAACTTTTAATTGGCATAACATTTTCATGTGAATTCCAATTGAAGTGATTCTCACGTCGTTGGAAAGGTATCCATGTGCATAATAACATTATGGGGTTTTTTGAGATTTTTTTCTTTAGTTGAAAAAGTTTTACCCCCTAGAAAAAGAGTTCGACAAAAGATTTCTAAACTTGATCGAGATGGAGGAACTCAATCCAGACTCCTATCAACCCCGCCAATGACCTAGAGGCTGAAGCCAAGGCAAGTTTCCTGTCATTTCCATCTCTTTTATTTATTTATTTTTGAAAAATAAAATAAATTGATTTCAAAAAAAACCTACCATACAAAAAGTACAAAAAAAATCATGAAAACCAGAAAAAACCACCAATAAAACCCTTGAAAACTACCAAAAAAAACCAAGAAAACTACAAAGAAAACCCTTCAAGACCAAAAACAAAACCTAGAAAACCACCAAGAAAACCCTTGAAAACCACAAAAAAAAACTAGAATTTAGGTTTTTTTTTCATTGTATAAGTTATTTGCAATGGCAGCATGTTTATTATAAATATTTTCTATGGTAGAAATTTTTTCTTTTAATAATTTTAGGTTGTAAAGTTTTTTTTCAGGAATTCAGTGAAATAAATTTTTGAAAAAAAGTTGATTTTTTATTATTAAAATTCAAAAAAAATGACTAGAAATTTGTCGAAAAAAATACCAAAATAGATACCATATTTGACTAATACTTTAGGTGTCATGATGGATTGATTATGTTGAGAAATTATAGGGTTATTATGATGTCATTTCCCTAGAATTTGCACTCAATGTCCAACAATGTAGGTCTATGATAGGGGGGAATGGTCCCAATTGATGAAGGCAACATATTGATGGTGTTTAGGCTACAAGAAATCAAATAATAATGGTATTTCATGAAATATCCAAAACCAAAATTTATGGAGCAATTTCTCAAAGTAGGAGTGATTTTACTGAAGAAAGGAAGTGGATTAAGTAGGAAGTATCATTCGACACCTTGGGTAGATGTTGCTCTCATCATTCAAAGGAAATTTATATGTGAGGGAGGAAATAAGGTTTACTTGACATCATTTTAGGTTGTTGGACCACCTAAGGTACCAACAATTGGTCAACATGCCTCTCTCCCTCTTGAAGACACTCCAATATATGACCACCAACATTCAAAAGTATAATCTACCAAAGGAAGCACTTTCACATCAGTCGATGATGAAATACTAGTGTAGAATGTACTATAAATAGAATTACTCACTTTGAATGAGGTTGTGAGAGAGAAAATATCAGAAGTAAAAACATTAGTAACAATTATTGCAAATCCACCAAAAGTTATAGTTTTTGCAACCCTCGATGAGGCATCCACAACAACTTCAAAAGTAAGAGTAGTTTTTGATTTAAAGTTATAGGAAGAAGAAGTCAGGGTAGACAATGACAGTGATATATAGATGACTGGAATTTTACCTCTAATGATGATATTGAGTCGAATGACAAAAATACCTACACATGTGGTCATACCTAAAAAGAAGAGAACAAGTACTATAATAAGGAAGAGTAAAGACTGGTGTCTACCAAGGAAGAAACAACCCCTACTACAATGCAATAACTAGTAGGGATGGAAGAAGAATAAGACATACTTGTTGCAACAAAGATAGATTTATAAGAGGTGGCAACCTTTGTTACAAGAAAATAACTAGCAGGGGTAGAAGAGGAAGAATAGGTACCCACTACAACATTGATGGAAGAGGAAGAGGTACTTGTTGCATCACACGTTGAAGAAGAAGAAACCCTTGCTACAAAAAAATAACCAATAGGGTAAATTGAAAAATATATCGTTGAACCATAAGAACTATTAGGAATGGAGGAAGGAGAAAAGGAATCCCTTGTTATAACATAAGATCCAACAGAAGAAAAATGCAAGAAGATTTTATTGTTGTGACACCCATTTCGTTACCCCAAATTTTGTAGTGTGATTAAGAAAATATAATTTTGGGGTTCTATCATTAGTTCTATGATGTCAAACTCTATATATGATGTACTGTTTGTTTTTATTAATAAAAAATGCTAGTGTTGAAGAAAGGGGACAACCAACATATTATGATGCCTTCACTAATAAAAAATGATGAAATTAATGACTAGGTGACTAAAAATGTTAGTCACTGCAATTATTTCAAGTGAATTACTACTAAATTTGAGCAATTTTATGTGATCGAACCAAAAATGACTAACTTAAATGACTAATTTAGTCTTGGAATAAAATATATGACTAGATAACAAGTGACTAAAAAAAAAGCGACTGACTTAAACGACTAATTTAGTCCAGGGATAAAATATATGACTAGATAATAAGTGACTAAAGTAAAAGCGACTAACTTAAATGACTAATTTAGTCTAGGATTAAAATATATGACTAGATAATAAGTGACAAAATTAATAATGATTAATGTAAATGACTATTATAGTCCAAGAATAAAAATATGGCCAAATAACAAGTACAAAAAGTATATGAATTAGTCATTTATGTCAGTAATTTTTAATTGTGTCACTCCATATATGGAAAATTGCAATTTTGGTACCGAAGTGTTACATTTCACTATAGGTGTCTCTGAATCCATTTGCAGTGTTAAAATTATGAATACCCTTTTGTCTTTAAAGTTTAATAGTGCAGATGGATTCATCTACAATTAACATAATTGCATGTATCATCTATCAACTTTACACTCGTGCCTTTATTATAATTTTAGTAAAGGTTATAATATTAATTAGATAACCAAATTAATATTTATATTTATATTTAATATTTGGCCATAAAGTTTACTTTTTAAACTTCATTGATTTATGTTAAAAGTGTGAAATTTTTTAAATCTAAGGTTAAATATTCATATTTGAATTTTTTTAAACAAGAATGGGTATATTTTTTATTTATGAAACTAGGTCGGGCCGCAGCCTAATCAACCCTTGATACATATTCTTTTTCCCGAAAATTCCCTTTGAGTCGGGATCTTCTCTTACATAGTTGATTCGCTCTTACATAGCTGATTCTTAAGGGATCAGAAACCAAATTGGGACATCGTCGTTTTTTGAGAGATCTCCTTGGGCCAAGAGGCAACCTGCATTTGCTTTTGCATCCACTTCCTTGTTTAAATTTTGGAGGACATGGAAGAAGGAGTTGGAAGTGTATTTTTGTAACACTTTTCTGAGTCTGTCCAGAGTCTTATTGAGAGCTGGGTTATTGAATTGATCTCCTGTGTTCATGATCTTGATCAGGATTTCCAAGTCTCCGAAAACTTGTATGTCTTCTTCTCCGTGCTCTTGCGTGATCTGGCAGGCTTTGACCAGTCCTAATATTTCTTCTTGATTATTAGAGCTCTACCCAAGGCCCCAACTGAAACTGATTCTGCTTTGCCCAATCCAGGGATAGATGACACCCCCAGCTCCAGAGGTACCCGGGCTTCCCTTAGAAGCTCCATCAAAAAAGATTTTGGCTTTGTCACGAGACTTCCACAAATTTTTAAAGTCAATCTCAGGAATCCACAGCCTCCATTCTGGATTATGACAATATTCATATTTACATTTAATAAATAGATAAATATAGCATTTCTTATGTTAAACATGTGAGTTCATTTAAATATGGTATTAAATCATCATATTTACATTTGATAAATACTAAATAGATAAACCTAAAATATATATTTATAGACGTATTTAGTAAATAGGTATGAAAATTTATTAATTTAAGTATGAAACTTAATTAATTTTTTAATGATGTATGAACCTTTGTTTTTTTGTAAGTCAATGTTATATTCATGTAGGAAAAAAGGAGTACATATAGCCAGTTACAAAACAGGTGGTCTAGTCTCACCTCGACTGGGTTTGTTGACAAAAATTTGCACCAGATGCAAAAAAATACAAAAGAGGAACTAGGGACATTGTCCATAAACGGTTGGGCCAGAGGCACCAAAACACATATAAAACATAAAGAACACCAAATAGCATACTATTCATCCATCGTGATGGATGCAGGGTTGTCCGGGGTTGTTCCTAAATGTGGTGGAGGACAGAAGTCACACTGATTGTGCCCTTCAAAGTGCGCCAACCAGGTCTCCAACTTTTCTACGTTTTCAGTGAGTTGATTTCGGCCTCACCAAGCCACTTCAAGTCTCTCCCAGACTTGGCACTGTAAATAATGCATTCGGTCCAATGTTTCCATCTGCTATGCATGCTCCTCATGACATAATCTCTCAGTTGTGTCCACTCTTTCCATCAGGTTGTTGATAAGTGCACAACAATTATCTAGGCAGCAATGTTGGATAACCTACCCCTCATTTACCTCAATAAATCAAACCCACGATTCCCCTTGCCACCATAACCTCCTCCACCCCGACGACTCTGATTTTGAACCCTCAAACCCCCACCTTTGCTATCCCCCCGCTTGCCTCTGTTATCCCCCCGCTTACTTTGATTATATTTGATTAATAATCAAAGTAATAAATCTATTTTTGCAAAAGAGCTCCCCTCAAGTCATGCATAGTAGGGACTTTGAAGCCCTTTCCTATAGCTATAATAGAGTCTCGCATATCTTGGTAGTAAGGTGAGCGAGCAACATTAAATGGGATATCTTCTCATACCAACATCTAGCAATGTATTGAAAATAAGATTCTTTGCACAGTTACAAGACATGCCATATAACCCTCAATGATGGAGAGCTTTACCTTCACATATTTGTTTAATAGCTTAGATTTCCTGATGGGGGAGATGGCGAAGGGGGTTTATTATCATATATGGCAGCACTAATGAACCCTGGTTTTGGAGGAAAGAATGGGAAGAAGGATCCTTTTGGAGGATCGATGACTTTGGTACATTGATAGAGGAAACCAAATATGTATGATAGCCAATGTCTCCATAATTCCATTTCTCTATTGAGATTTATGCGTCAAATACTCATAATGTCCCTTAACCTGACATGGTACCAGGTTTATGTACCCAAGCTCATGCAGTGGACCAGAGACAAGATAAAAACCCCTACAATGTCACCATCTTAGAGCTCGAAGGTGTGATCGTGGATTGGAGACAAGATCAAAACCCCTGAAACATCACCATATCGAAGCTCGAAGGCATAACCTACAATAATGAGAGGGTTTTCAAGCTTAGCGTCATGGGATTTGGCCTCGAAAGAACAATCTTGCCTTTCATTTTCAACTGCACCAGTTTAGACTCCCTCGACTTATTGGCAAATTGTTTGACTAGTGAGATACCAATGAAGCTCCAATATATCGTCAATGCAATCTAATTCACTTGTCGTGAAGCCTCTGCGATTATCTAAATGTCAAAGATCTCCACGACAATAGGATCACGGGAAAACGTGGCGGACTTTGGAGTTTCAAAGACTAGATCCAAAGGTAGTTTTGGCCTTTGGGTACCTTGATCATGAATACTTTAGAAGGCAGCAACTGACAGATAAATCTGATGTGTATTCTTTTGGAGTAGTGTTACTGGAGTTCTTATGTGCAAGGGAAACTCTTAATCTTGTTTTTTCTAGAGAAAAATTCAATATAGAAGAGTGGTAAACGCATTGGTAGAAAAAGGGGAAGCTTGAAAAAATAATTGACCCTCAGCTTGTTGGGACCATCAACTCAGGTTCTTTGAAAATGTTTAGGGAGACTACCGAAAAGTTCTTGGAAGAGATGGGCTACGACAGGCCTTCAATGGGAGATGTTTTGTGGAACCTGGAATATGCATTTCAACTCTAGGAGATATCCATGTAATATAATCTAGATGAGAATAGTACAAATCATATTGTAGATGTTCCTTTGCGCTACCCAGATCCTGAGCCTTTTGGTCCAAGTTCAGTATGACTTCAAGTATTGTAAGAAAGTTCTCAATTTATAGATTTCATTAATGAGCATGTGGCATTTTTTAGTTCTCAAAATCGCACGGAGGGATAATTGTGAGAATTTACCTATTGTTTGGAACATGTTCTTCTTTAGTGGATATGACACACAGTGGATCCATACCTTGGTGCAATAGTTCCTTACCTATGGATGTTTTCACAAGATTCAGGGCAAAGTGAACACACAAAACTAGTGGCTTTGGTTTGGGAGGAGAGCTACAAGTATGTAGAAGAGATTGAGGGCGCATGCATTATGTTCCTTTTGGCTGCCGAGAGCCTGAGACTTTTTATACTAGCGTTATTGGATGAGGTGTTGGTGGAAGTGATGATGATTTAGAAGATGCAACCACAAGCATTGTGTTCTCACAATTGGTGAATCCTTATGGGAGGTCATCACAAAACAAGACTCCTTTGCCATGTTCTAAATTTACCAAATTAGCACATGCAAACAAAACATTGGTGAATGTGAAATGGTTAGGTTTGGTACTTGTTTTTTGCATATCACATTAAAAATCCAATGCCTCCTCGTAAAATCCTCTCCTCATATAATCAACCACCATTACAGACGATTACACCACATTTGGTTTATACATTTAATTAGGTAGGTAGGGTGCCCCTATCTCCCATCTCACTATAGAGTAATTTGGTCACATATTCTTTCTTCTATGATACTGGTTCCTCTCTCTTAATTCCTATCTCTCGTCCTTATTCTCTCTCCCTTTCTCTCCTACCTCCCTCTCTCTTCCCCAATCTCTCTCTCTCTCTCTACCCTCCAATCCTCTCACTATATCCCTCCCTCTCTCCTTCTTTCTGTCCCCCTTCCAACTTTGTGTCAACGTCTCCCTCTCTTACCCTTCTCTACCCATCTCTCTTTGTCCCCCTAACCCCTTAACCACTAACTCATTATTCCCCTAACCCCTAAATGTGTCTAAATCCCCTAACCCCTAAGCCCCCAATTCATAACCCCTTAACCACTAACTCATTATTCCCCTAACCCCTAACCCCTAAGCCCCTAATCCCTAATCCCTTTACCAATAACTCATTATTCCCCTAACCCTTATAACAGTCCTTAAAACCCATCGCGATTAGCCATTTCAAACGAGATCAGGTCTAGTTGGGACTTACGATCAGGTTAATTCCCCCTTGTTGGCAAGGTTAAAATGGTTAATCTTCGATAGGAAAAATGTAGATCAAATATTTCATTAAAAAGAGGGAACCATACCCTCTCTGCCGGGCTATGCCTATCAGTCGCTTGGCCTCTTCTTTCTCTCACATGAATGTAGTCTTGCTTGACTGGTACGGAAGAAGGTTTCACATTATCAACTATTTGTTTGGGACAACTTTTAGTTGTCTTAGTACTGTTACATTCTTCAAGCTTATCCTTTAAATCATCCTAGTCTTTTGTACTCTCTCCAACTTTGTAGTGCTTTCCACTCCTCTCAGTCTCATCTGTTTCCTTGGTCTGTTAAGGGACAAGGTAAAAAACATTAGGATGTTTTTGCAATAAACAAGGGTATTTCTAGGACACAGTCAGGTGGAGCAAGAGTATAAGAGCCAAATTTCTCATGAATATGGGACACTCAAACTTAATATTTATATTAGCAATCATGAGGTGCAGTGTGGTTATTGAGACTTCATTAGATGGCCATTCTCCGGACTTAAATTGTGTGACAACACTGTGGTTGAGTTTGAAACTGGAGATTGAACATATATTTGGTTTAATTGCAATAGACATCTTCATCAATAAATGTAAAGCAATGGCTAACAAATATTAGAAATTAATAAATAGAGAATACATGGCAACAAGCAACAGTACCTACAAAATTGTTACATTGAGACACAAATAATAAGTAACTATTTTGCACAAACAGAGACCAACGAAACTATCATCTTAACCCCTAACCCCTTAAACACTAATTCCCAACCCCTAACCCATTTAACCCCTAAACCTCTAAACCCCTAACCCATTTAACCCCTAATCGCTAAACCTCTAAACCCTTAACCCCTAACCCCTAAACCCTTAACCCCTAACCCATTTAAACCCCTAAACCCCTAACCCATTTAACCCCTTAAAACCTAAACCTCTAAACCCTTAACCCCTAACCCTTTAAACCCTAATTCCTGACCCCTAACCTATTTAACCCCATAAACCCTTAAAACCCTAACCCATTTAACCTCCTAGACGCTAAATCCATTAACCCTTAACACCTAACCCCTAAAATCCTTAATTTCTAAATCCCCTAACCCCCTAAACCTCTAAATCCCTAATCCATTTAACCCCTAAACCCTAAACCTCTAACCCCTTAACCCCTAACCCCTTAAAACCCAATTCCCAACCCCCAACCCATTTAACTCCCTATACCCCTAAACAACAAACCCATTTAACCCCCTAAATCGTAAACCTCTAAACCCCTAACCCATTTAACCCCTAAACCCTAAACCTCTAAACCCTTAACCCCTAACCCCTAAACCCTTAACCCCTAACCCATTTAACCCCCTAAACCCCTAAACCCCTAACCCATTTAACCCCCTAAACCCTAAACCTCTAAACCCTTAACCCCTAACCCCTTAAACCCTAATTCCTGACCCTAACCCATTTAACCGCCTAAAACCCTAACCCATTTAACCCCCTATCATAATCCCATTAATCCCTAACCCATATCCCATAAAATCCTTAACTCTAAATCCCCTATCCCCCTAAACTTATAAACCCCTAACCCATTTAACCCCCTAAACCCTAAATTTCTAACCCCTTAACCCTTAACCCCTAAAATCATTAACTGCAAAATCCCCTGATCCCCTAAACATCTAAACCCCTAACCCATTTAACCCCCTAAACCCTAAACCTCTATCCATTAACCCCTAACCTGTTAAACCCTAATTCCCAACCCCTAACCCATTTAACCCCCTAAACCCTTAAAACCCTAACCCATTTAACCCCCTAAACCCTAACCCCATTAACCCCTAACGACCCCTAATCCCTAAAATCCTTAAATGCTAAATCCCCTAACCCACTAAACCCCTAACCTGTTTAACCCCCTAAACCCTAAAAGTATAACCCTTTAACCCCTAACCCATTTAACCCCCTATACCCTTAAACCCCTAACCCATTTAACCCCCTAAACCCTAAACCTCTAAACCCTTAAACCCTAATTCCCGACCCCTAACCCATTTAACCCCCTAAAACCCTAAAACCCTAACCCATTTAACCCCCTAAACCCTAAACCTCTAAACCCTTAAACCCCTAAACCACTAACCCCTAAACCCTTAACCCCTTAACCCCTAAACCGTTAACACTTAACCCATAACCCATTAACCCCTCACCTCTAACCCTAAAATCCTTTACTGCTAAATCCCCTAACCCCTAACCCCCTAATCCCTAATCCCTTAACCGTGAACTCATTATTCACCTAACCCCTAATTGCACCTAAATCCCCTAACCCCTAAGCCTCCAGTCCCTAATCCCTTTAAACACTAACTCATTATTCCCCTAACCCTAAATGCACCCAAATCCCCTCACCCCTAACCCCTTAACCCCTAACTCATTATTCTTCTAACCCCAATCCCTAATCCCTTAACCACTAACTCATTATTCTCCTAACCCCTAAATGTGCCTAAATCCCCTAACCCCTAAGCTCCCAAGCCATAACCCCTTAATCCCTAAGCCCCCAATCCCTAACCCCTTAACCACTAACTCATTATTCCCCTAACCCCTAAACCCTAAACCTCTAACCCCTAAGCCCCTAATCATTAATATCTTAACCACTAACTCATTATTCCCCTAACCCCTATAACGATCCTTAAAACCCATTAGGATTAGCCATTCCAAATGAGAGTAGGTCTAGTTGGGACCTATGATCGGGTTAATTCCCCCTTGTTGGCAAGATGGAATACCATGAGCAAAACCATGGGTTGCAAAAACCTCTCCTAAATTTACTATTTTATCTCAATTTTATTTTAATAATTAATTAATTAATTTCTTTAAAAACTCTTCTAGATAAGTCACATAATTTTTTTAAGTTCGACGCCTTTCAAACCACTCATTGTGTAGTTCATCATCAATATTTTTAAAATAAATTTATTAAAATGAAATTGAATTGATTTTTGAAGCTTCATTTTAAACAATAGTTGATATTACTAGGAATCACGGAATGCACTCAACATCCATCAAAACAACAATGGGTATGATATTAAAAATGATATTTGGAGAGCATGATATTAAAAATGATGTTTGGAAAAATGGAGGGAGGCAGTGTTCATTTTTCATTTAAATTTTAGTCGTCAGTTAAAATAACACTTCTCCCGCCCAAACTTTGGTTATCTCCCGCTGGCTTAGTGATCAGGGCTTTCATTGTGGTTCTTGTTCTTGCAACTGTGTTACTGCAATTTCTGCAATTTCTTCAGCTGAATATTCACATAGATTTCTTCCGGATACCCATTTCATCAATGGAGCCAGACAAGTCTACTGTCGACTTGTTTGATGATAGTGGTGATGGAGGGAGTGAAAAAAGCATTGAAGAGAAGAATGAGGATGAGCGAATTCATGAAGAAGATGATGAAGAGTGGCTCACTGTGGAGAAGGAGGATGCTTTTACCCATGACAATTATTCTCAACGATTCTTCCAGTCCACAGAATGGCCTCAGAGTTATAGAGAATCTATGGATACATACAGCATTGCTGCATCTCCATCGGTATCATTTGGTTGGATGCAACACCAACCAAGCTTTGAACTTCCATGTTCTCAAAAAGGTAGTCTATTAACACAGGATGCACCTTACTGGGATTTCAGGAGACCATTACTAGAAAAACAGGGACTTGAAGAGAAGCCAGCATATATACCAATTTCTACAGAAGGGGAAAATAGAGATGGATTTGATAAAAGGTTCGTTGACAGAGAGGCTGGACATGCTATAGAATATCGAGGACAAGGCTGCAGCTTTGTGCAAGCAGTAGTTAATGTAGTGAATGTATTGGCTGGTGTTGGCCTTCTTTCTACCCCATATACTATTTTAGAAGCTGGTTGGATAAGTCTAGCATTGTTGTTTTTGTTTGCCTTCATTTGCTGCTACACAGGTATTCTCTTACGCTACTGTTTTGAGAGCTAGGAAGGCATTTATACTTATCCATATATTGGAGAGGTTGCACTGGGGAGACTTGGTCATTTTTTTATTTCTATTGCTTTTTACTGTGAATTCTATGCATATTGTGTAGAGTTTATCACACTTGAGGGGGACAATTTGACAAGGCTTTTTCTAGGTTTTCATTTTGATATTGCTGGGACTGAACTGAGTTCTCCCTATTCATTTGGAGTTTTAGCTGCAGTGATAGTGCTACCGGCTGTTTGGCTGAAAGATTTGCGAAGCTGGTGGAGTGCTTGCAACTGTTTTGGTTATTGTCACAGTTTTCTGGGTGGGAGCCATAGATGGGGTAGGTTTCCACCCCAGTGGTTCATTGGTGAATTGGACCAACCTTCCTTTTGCAGTTGGTGTGTATGGGTTCTGTTACTCTGGCCATTCAGTATTCCCAAACATCTATATGTCGATGGCAAGCCGCACTCAATTTGACAAAGTACTAATTTTGAGTTTTTTTTTTTTTTGTTATCTATTCTGTGCCTTTAAAACTCCTCTTGCTGAAATCTCATCTTAGCACAATTTCCCATTCCCTAGTCTTGCAGCCACATTCACTCTGTTTGAAATTAATTGTAAAGCTGGATATTTGATGCCAACAGAAAGTGAACATGTTTTAAAGTTGATGTGAAGCAAACAAAGAAAAGAAAATCAGAAAATATAGACAAACCTATAAAGAAAGATGTTATCAAGGGGATCAATGATCAGTCTATTTCTGTATCTGATTTTCAGTTAGAGGTTGCTAAAGAAAAAGTGAATTTGAAGAAGAAGAAATGCAAAGACAAGAAAGAGATGGATGAAATAATTTTTCCTCAAGGGAAGTCAATGCAGCCGATTGCAGGCATAGAATTTTCATCAAATGATGTTGGATCAGCATTGCAGTTTCTGGAATTTTGCTCAGCATTTGAACAAGTATGTACTTCTTATCCAAAATGTCTTTTAAGTTCATATATATGGTTCAAACTGAAAATTTTGCACCATGGATATTTTCTTTTACATTTCCATATTTATACCTTCAGCAGTACCAATTTTCTGCTACAAACACACTAGTGTGACATTATGAAGTGGAAAAAGTTTACATTGTCGTAGTTATACCTTCATCAGTACCCATTTTCTGCTACAAACACACTAGTGTGACAGTATGAAGTGGAAAAAGTTTAATACTGGTTAATTTACACCATGATTTGGGCTAACATCACTTCCTACTTATTTAGTTCTTGATTTTTGCATGTTAGATATAGCCCACAACACCTTTCCATTCTTCAAGAGCTATGCTTTTACACTGGTAAACAATAATTGTTATAGAAGTTCTTTGATTGTTAAAAGAAAAGTAATATTTCCAAGGAAGACTTTTGGAAGTATCTATAAATGAGGTCTTATAGATGTACCTTACCGATTGATGACAATATATGCTATGCTTAGTTCAAGTGAAATACCCAAGCCTCTCTGATCATCAAGAAAATATGGTTTTGTAAGGTCTTTGTATTATAATGAATTTCCACTGTGTTTCTATCCACATGCTTATATGGCAACTATGAAAATTTAGTCCTAATTGTCAGGCCTTGGCTTTGATTCTATCCGAAGTAGCTCCTCTTGTTATAGGGCTTTGACACATGCTTACCATTCAACATAGCGGTATATGATAAACTTTGTATTCATAAACAAATGAGCAATGATGACTTAGAAATGCCACTAAATGAATTAAAAAACCACTTCTCTATGGGGATGTGTCCCTTAGGGTGGGAGGGGGCACCTCCATGTTTCCCGTGTTCCCAAGGTGTCTTTTTCTTGTAGGATGCTCCAAGAAACATTTTTCCACATATCTCTTTTGGGAAATGCGGTGAAACGTAGAGGGAAATGCATTTTCCCAAAAGGATTTTTTTATTTTTCCCTTTTTTTGGATGATTGAAGAAACATTTCTCTACATATCTCTGTGGGAAATGTATATGGAAAATCTTCCCCCAGGTGAAGGATGCATTTTCCAAAAGAAGGATTTAAAGCTTTTCCCTATAAAAAAATGCGCTTTTGGATGTCTCTTAGAAAAAATGAGTTGCCAATTTTTATGGTGTCCCAAATGCTTCTACTTTCTTGTTTGATCATCCCTATACGTGCAACCAAGACTGCGATTCCTTGTATTCCTTTTCCAAGTGACTCTTTATTCACGTTGTGTTCACACTTTCCAATGCCATTGCAACCCTTGCCTAGTCCAATATACCATCATTTTGACACGAGTCGTTGATCCACATTGTACTTTTGACTAACCAATGCTCATTAAATTGTTACTTTGTCAATTTTGGATTTTTGGCCATGTTATTAGAACCCCATTGTCAAGGTTCCTAGTGTAGTCAATGTTCTTTATCCATGTTGTGTTCACTCTTTCAAATGAAAGTGAAACCCACACCTAATCCAATATACCATCATTTAGACATGAGTATTTGATCCACATGGTAATTTTGACTAATCAATACCCGTTAAATTGTGCTTTGTCAATTTTGGATCTTGTTCACAATCAGAGCATAACATGGTCTTAATGTTGTGAAAGCTCAGTGACATTTTATTATATAAATCCTGTATTGATGTGTCAATCCAAATTTTGCACAAGTGGAGGCATTGAATGGATTTCCCAAAAGGTTGTATTCTGTTTCCATAATGCTTCAGGAATTTCCAGTAAAACACTAAAAGCTAGATGCCAAAGATACTTGCGTATTTCATATATTCTCACTGAAATACTGAATGATGCTGGCATTGTTGAAACTGTCAATTTCACTCTTAAATGGTCCTTGAATTGAGTTTTAACTCGTTAATATCTCTGTTTCTACGGAATTGAGTTCAGTAGCATCATAACAACTTTGAGTTCTATTATTCATCAAGTTTTGTACCACCTTTGGAATTGGAATTGAGTTCAGTAGCTACATAACAACTTTGAGTTCTCTTCCACATCTGGGTACTTACCTATGAAATCTGGCACATATGCAAACCTAGAAAGGGTGAGAATACACAAGAATAAGCTGATGGGATAGATACCTATTTCACTCTCAAGGCTCCCTCATGTTTATATGCTATTGTGTGTCAGCAACAATGGCGTTCATAAGGGGAGGACTCTCCCATGACAACCCAAATCAATGGTGGAGAGAAAAAGCCCAAACGGACCAGATGATTAGACACTTCCAATTTTGGTGACAAGAGTCAAACCACTCCATATCCCTGCTAGGGTAGAATATATATCTTATGTAATTTAAATGTCATGGTATATATAAGATATGAGTTGGGTTGAATATGTGACATATATAAAGGTATGGACAGGGACAAATATATTCAAGAAATTCCACAGTGTTACCTCGGTTGGTTGATGTACCAATAAAATTCAAAACATAATGTCCAGTCAAATAACAGAATTAATTAGCGATTTCAATGTAATTGATATGTGGAATACGGATCCAAGTCTTCTTACTAATATTTTTGCTGCTTTTTCCAAATAGAGGACATGGGTTTGACCTTGGTAGGTGAATAGCTTTAAAATATTTTCCTTAACCATTGTTAGCACAAGAAGTATTGTTAGAATCTACCTTCAGAGGAAATTAATTGTATGAATCTCATGACCTATGTTTTGGCTGAGAGAGTTCCCGCAAGACACAGACTAATGAGACAACAACACTTAATGAGTGGATTACTTATAGGAACAGCAGCAAGATGCTAATCAGAATCAGCATTGTGAGAGTTTGCTTGGATAGATTTGACATTGATATTAATGAATAGAAAATTGTCAAAGGAGGAGGTGAAGTGGAGATTGCATACAGGCCGATTTTGTTGAAGGAAGAAGTCAATAACACTCTTTGAAAAGGAAAAAACCTTCAGAGATTTGTCACAGTTTGAATCAATTGACATGAAAATTCCCACATTCTTCTACAAGATTCAATATGATCTCAAGTGAAATGTGTAGGTTTTGTAGACGGGCTTGGTGGAAACATCTCATCGAAGACATGTTCCGAACAATATGAGACTTTGGAAGTGATTATGCTAACCAGCAAGTCAATTCATTAAAGTGGCGCCATGTATCATATAATTGGAGAGGTTTCGTTATTCAAATAAGTCACCTTATTTGATTTATTTAGAGGGTTTTATTGGTTGTAGCTATAGGTTGCCTATTTGAAACAGACATGCATGGTTTATTCCCTTCCAAGAGCATGGTATGAAAGATGCTATTTGAGAAGGTTGACCTGGTTGAAAACAACTACAGCAGAGGCTTGCAGTTGGAACTTAGAATTACCTTCTTTATGGGGTTTATCATGAAGAAAACAACAACTAGAAGTTAGAGTCAACTTCTCTATCGGCTTTATCATGAGCAATTTTTTTTTTCTTTTGTCACCAAAATTTCATTGAAGTCACAATTTCCCAAAAGGTTGTATTCTGTTTCCATAATGCTTCAGGCGTTTCCAGCAAAACACTAAAAGCTAGATGCCAAAGATATTTATGTATTTCATATATTCTCATTGAAATAATAAATGATGCTGGCATTGTTGAAACTGTCAATTTCAGTCTTAAATGGTCGTTGAATTGAGTTCAGTAGCATCACAACAACTTTGAGTTCTATTATTCACCAAGTTCTGTACCACCTCTGGAATTGGAATTGTAGCTACATAACAACTTTGAGTTCTGTTCCACATCTGGGTACTTGCCCATGAAATCTAGCACAATGCAAGCCTTCAAATGGTGAGAATACACAAGAATAAGCCCATTTTACTCTTAGGTCTGCCTCATGTTTATATGCTACTGTGTGTCAGCAACAATGGAATTCATAAGGGGAGGACTCTCCCATGGCAACCCAAATCACTGGTGGAGAGAAAAAACCCAAACGGACCGGATGAATTAGGCACTTCCAGTTTTGGTGACAAGAGTCAAACCACTCCATATCCCTGCTAGGGTAGGATATATATCTTATATCATTTAAATGTCATAGTATATATAAAATATGAGTTGCGTTGAATATGTGACATATATAAAGGTATGGATAGGGACAAATATATTCAAGAAATTCCACGGTGTTACCTCAGTTGGCTGATGTACGAATAAAATTCAAAACATAATGTCCAGTCAAATAACAGAACAAAGTAGCGATTTCAATGTAATTGATATGTGGAATAGGGATCCAAGTCTTCTGATGTTTTTGCTGCTTTTTCCAAATAGAGGACATGGGTTTGACCTTGATAGGTGAATAGCTTTAAAATATTTTCCTTAACCATCGTTAGCACAAGAAGTGTTGTTAGAATCTACCTTCAGAGAAATTAATTGTATGAATGTCATGACCCATGTTTTGGCTGAGAGAGTTCCTGCAGGACATAGACTAATGAGACAGCAACACTTAATGAGTGGATTACTTACAGGAACAACAACAAGATGCTAATCAAAATCAACATTGTGAGAGTTTGCTTGGATAGATTTGACATTAATATTAATGAATAGAAAATTGTCAAAGGAGGAGGTGAAGTGGAGATTGCATACAGGCCAATTTTGTTGAAGGAAGAAGTCAATGACACTCTCTGAAAAGGAAAAAACCTTCAGAGATTTTTCACAGCTTGAATCAATTGACATGAAAATTCCCACATTGTTCTACAGGATTCAGCGTGATCTCAAGTGAAATGTGCAGGTTTTGTAGATGGGCTTGGTGGAAACATCTCATTGAAGACATGTTCTGAAAAATATGAGACTTTGGAAGTGATTATGCTAACCAGCAAGTCAATTCATTAAAGTAGTGCCATGTATCATATAATTGGAGAGGTTTCGTTATTCAAAGAATTCACGTTATTTGATTTGTTTAAAGGGTTTGATTGGTTGTAGCTGTAGGTTGCCTATTTGAAGCAAACAGGCATGATTTATTCCCTTCCAAGAGTATGGTATGAAAGATGCTCTTTGAGAAGGTTGACCTGGTTGAAAACAACTATAGCAGAGGCTTGGAGTTGGAAGTTAGAATTACCTTCTTTATGGGGTTTATCATGAAAAAAAACAGCAGTTGGAAGTTAGAGTCAACTTCTCTATCGGCTTTATCACGAACAACAACAATTTTCTTTTGTCACCAAAATTTCATTGAAACCACAATTTCCGAAAAGGTTGTATTCTATTTCCATAACGCTTCAGGCATTTCCAGTAAAAAACTAAAAGCTAGATGCCAAAGATATTTGTGTATTTCATACATTCTCATTGAAATACTAAATGATGCTGGCATTGTTGAAACTGTCAATTTCACTCTTAAATGGTCCTTGAATTGAGTTTTAACTCGTTGAGATCTCTGTTTCTACGGAATTGAGTTCAGTAGAATCATAACAACATTGAGTTCTATTATTCATCAAGTTCTGTTCCACCTCTAGAGTTGGAATTGTAGCTACATAACAACTTTGAGTTCTCTTCCACATCTGGGTTCTTGCCTATGAAATCTGGCACATATGCATACCTCGTAAGGGTGAGAATACACAAGAATAAGCTCATGGGATAGATACCCATTTCAGTCTCAGGTCTCCCTCATGTTTATATGCTACTGTGTGTCAACAACAATGACATTCATAAGGGGAGAACTCTCCCATGACAACCCAAATCACTGGTGGAGAGAAAAAACCCAAATGGACCGGATGAATTAGGCACTTCCAATTTTGGTGACAAGAGTCAAACCACTCCATATCCCTGCTAGGGTAGAATATATATCTCATATAATTTAAATGTCATAGTATATATAAAATATGAGTTGCGTTGAATATGTGACATATATAAAGGTATGGACAGGGACAAATATATTCAAGAAATTCCACGGTGTTACATCAGTTGGCTGATGTACCAATAAAATTCAAAACATAATGTCCAGTCAAATAACAAAATGAAGTAGCGATTTCAATGTAATTGATATGTGGAATAGGGATCCAAGTCTTTTGATGTTTTTGCTGCTTTTTCCAAATAAAGGACATGGGTTTGACCTTGGTAGGTGAATAGCTTTAAAATATTTTCCTTAACCATTGTTAGCACGAGAAGTATTGTTAGAATCTATCTTCAGAGGAAATTAATTGTATGAATGTCATGACCCATGTTTTGGTTGAGAGAGTTCCCACAGGACATAGACTAATGAGACAACAACACTTAATGACCGGATTACTTACAGGAACAACAACAAGATGCTAATCAGAATCAGCATTGTGAGAGTTTTCTTGGATAGATTTGACATTAATATTAATGAATAGAAAATTGTCGAAGGAGGAGGCGAAGTGGAGATTGCATACAGGCCAATGTTACTGAAGGAAGAAGTCAATGACACTCTCTGAAAAGGAAAAAACCTTCAGAGATTTTTCATATTTTGAATCAATTGACATGAAAATTCCCACATACTTCTACATGATTCAGTGTGATCTCAAGTGAAATGTGCAGGTTTTGTAGACGGGCTTGGTGGAAACATCTCATTGAAGACATGTTCTGAATAATATGAGACTTCGGAAGTGATTATGCTAACCAGCAAGTAAATTCGTTAAAGTAGCGCCATGTATCATATAATTGGAGAGGTTTCATTATTCAAATAAGTCACGTTATTTTATTTATTTAGAGGGTTTGATTGGCTGTAGCTGTAGGTTGCCTATTTGAGGCAGACATGCATGATTTATTCCCTTCCAAGAGTATGGTATGAAAGATCCTGTTTGAGAAGGTTGACCTAGTTGAAAACAACTACAGCAGAGGCTTGCAGTTGGAAGTTAGAATTACCTTCTTTATGGGGTTTATCACGAAAAAAACAGCAGTTGGAAGTTAGAGTCAACTTCTCTATCAGCTTTATCATGAACAACAACAGTTTTCTTTTGTCACCAAAAGTTCATTGAAACCGCAATTTCCCAAAAGGTTGTATTCTGTTTCGATAATGCTTCAGGAATTTCTAGTAAAACACTAAAAGATAGATGCCAAATATATTTGTGTATTTCATATATTCTCATTGAAATACTAAATGATGCTGGCATTGTTGAAACTGTCAATTTCACTCTTAAATGGTCCTTGAATTGAGTTTTAACTTGTTGATATCTTTGTTTCTATGGAATTGAGTTCAGTAGCATCATAACAACTTTGAGTTCTATTATTCATCAAGTTCTGTACCACCTCTGGAATTGGAAATGTAGCTACATAAAAAATTTGAGTTCTCTTCCACATCTAGGTACTTGCCTTTGAAATTTGGCACATATGCAAACCTCGAAAGGGTGAGAATACACAAGAATAATATCATGGGATGGATACCCATTTCACTCTTAGGTCTCCCTCATGTTTATATGCTACTGTGTGTCAGCAAACATGGCATTCATGAGGGGGGGACTCTCCCATGACAACCCAAATCACTGTTGCAGAGAAAAAACCCAAATGGGCCAGATGAATTAGGCACTTCCAATTTTGGTGACAAGAGTCAAACCACTCCATATCCCTGCTAGGGTAGGATATATATCTTATATAATTTAAATGTCATAGTATATATAAAATATGAGTTGCGTTGAATATGTGACATATATAAAGGCATGGACGTGGACAAATATATTCAAGGAATTCCACAGTGTTACCTCAGTTGGTTAATGTACCAATAAAAGTCAAAACATAATGTCCAATCAAATAACAAAATGAAGTAGCGATTTCAATGTAATTGATATGTGGAATAGGGATCCAAGTCTTCTGATGTTTTTGCTGCTTTTTCCAAATAGAGGACATGGGTTTGACCTTGGTAGGTGAATAGCTTTAAAATATATTCCTTAGCCATCATTAGCACGAGAAGTATTGTTAGACTCTACCTTCAGAGGAAATTAATTGTATGAATGTCATGACCCATGTTTTGCTTGAGAGAGTTCCCATAGGACACGGGCTAATGAGATAACAACACTTAATGAGCGGATTACTTACACGAACAACAACAAGATGCTAATCAGAATCAACATTGTGAGAGTTTGCTTGGATAGATTTGACATTAATATTAATGAATAGCAAATTTTCGAAGGAGGAGGTGAAGTGGAGATTGTATACAGGCCAATTTTGCTGAAGGAAGAAGTCAATGACACTCTTTGAAAAGGAAAAAAACTTCAGAGAATTGTCATAGTTTGTATCAATTGACATGAAAATTCCCACATACTTCTACATGATTCAGTGTGATCTCAAGTGAAATGTGCAGGTTTTGTAGACGGGCTTGGTGGAAACATCTCATTGAAGACATGTTCTGAATAATATGAGACTTTGGAAGTGATTATGCTAACCAGCAAGTAAATTCATTAAAGTAGTGCCATGTATCATATAATTGGAGAGGTTTCGTTATTCAAAAAATTCACGTTATTTGATTTATTTAGAGGGTTTGATTGGCTGTAGCTGTAGGTTGCCTATTTGAGGCAGACATGCATGATTTATTCCCTTCCAAGAGTATGGTATGAAAGATCTTGTTTGAGAAGGTTGACCTAGTTGAAAACAACTACAGCAGAGGCTTGCAGTTGGAAGTTAGAATTACCTTCTTTATGGGGTTTATCACGAAAAAAATAGCAGTTGGAAGTTAGATTCAACTTCTCTATCGGCTTTATCATGAACAACAATAGTTTTATTTTGTCACCAAAAGTTCATTGAAACCACAATTTCCCAAAAGGTTGTATTTTGTTTCGATAATGCTTCAGGCATTTCCAGTAAAACACTAAAAGCTAGATGCCAAAGATATTTGTGTATTTCATATATTCTCATTGAAATACTAAATGATGCTGGCATTGTTGAAAGTTGAAACTGTCAATTTCACTCTTAAATGGTCCTTGAATTGAGTTTTAACTCATTGAGATCTCTATTTCTACGGAATTGAGTTCAGTAGCATCATAAAAAATTTGAGTTGTATTATTCATCAAGTTTTGTACCACCTCTAGAATTGGAATTTAGTTCAATAGCTACATAACAACTTTGAGTTCTGTTCCACATTGGGGTATTTTCCTATGAAATCTGGCACATATGCAAACCTCAAAAGGGCTAGAATACACAAGAATAAGCTCATGGGATAGACACCCATTTCACTCTTAGGTATCCCTCATGTTTATATGCTACTATGTGTCAGCAAAAATGGTATTCATAAGGGGAGGACTCTCCCATGACAACCGAAATCACTGATGGAGAGAAAAAACCCAAACGGACTGGATGAATTAGGCACTTCCAATTTTGGTGGCAAGAGTCAAACCACTCCATATCCCTGCTAGGGTATGATATATATCTTATATAATTTAAATGTCATAGTATATATAAGATATGAGTTGGGTTGAATATGTGACATATATAAAGGTATGGACAGGGACAAATATATTCAAGAAATTCCACTGTGTTACCTCATTTGGCTGATGTACCAATAAAATTCAAAACATAATGTCCAGTCAAATAACAGAATGAAGTAGCGGTTTCAATGTAATTGATATGTGGAATAGGGATCCAAGTCTTCTGACTGATGTTTTTGCTGCTTTTTTCAAATAGAGGACATGGGTTTGACCTTGGTAGGTGAATAGTTTTAAAATGTTTTCCTTAACCATTGTTAGCACGAGAAGTATTGTTAGAATCTACCTTCTGAGGAAATTAATTGTATGAATGTCATGACCCATGTTTTGGCTAGGAGAGTTCCCGCAGGACACTGACTAATGAGACAGCAGCACTTAATGAGCGGATTACTTACAGAAACAGCAGCAAGATGCTAATCAGAATCAGCATTGTGAGAGTTTTCTGGGATAGATTTGACATTAATATTAATGAATAACAAATTGTCAAAGGAGGAGGTTAAGTGGAGATTGCATACAGGCCAATTTTGCTGAAGGAAGAAGTCAATGACACTCTCTGAAAAGGAAAAAACCTTCAAATATTTATCACAGTTTGAATCAATTGACATGAAAATTCCCACATTCTTCTACAGGATTCAGTGTAATCTCAAGTGAAATGTGCAGGTTTTGTAGACGGCTTGGTTGAAACATCTCATTTAAGACATGTTCCGAACAATATTAGACTTTGGAAGTGATTATGCTAACCAACAAGTCAATTCATTAAAGTGGCGCCATGTATCATATAATTGGAGAGGTTTCGTTATCAAAGAAGTCGCCTTATTTGATTTATTTAGAGGGTTTGATTGGCTGTAGCTGTAGGTTGCCTATTTGAAGTAGACATGCATGATTTATTCCCTTCCAAGAGTATGGTATGAAAGATGTTGTTAGAGAAGATTGACCTGGTTGAAAACAACTACAGCAGAGGCCTGCAGTCTGAAGTTAGAATTACTATCTTTATGGGGTTTATCATGAAAAAAACAGTAGTTGGAAGTTAGAGTCAACTGATCTATCGAGTTTATCATGAACAACAACAGTTTTCTTTTGTCACCAAAATTTCATTGAAACTGCAATTTGAGACAGATGAAAGCGAACAAGAATTTGAGAAAATTATAAATTACTTTGTTAACATAAACGAATTATGAAACCAACCCATTAAACGGTTTTCATATTGCTCAAGTAATTATCTGGTAACAAAAGTTGAACTATTCTACATAGATGCAAACTTTTCGGTTAAATTCATCTGAATGTTTTCCCCTTCTTGGAGAGTGCCATGAACCTCTGATACCATGTCATCACCATGAAACTATAAAGAATATGAAAGCAAACAACAAATCAAAAGAAAATGTCCATCGGCGATGTTATTAGAACCCCATTGTCGAGGTTCTTAGTGTGCTTGATGTTCAAGGTGATCAAAGGTTATAGAGCTTTTGCTACTTTTAGTGGTATGTAGAAGTAATTAATTGAATTTTAGTAATAAAAGTTTGTTCAAATTGTATATTGTGCAAGATTTTAAAAGGAAAAAAAGATCTCTATCACTTTTCGGATAATATCATTGGATTGTTTACATATATAATCACAAAATATAGCCAATAAGTGAAAAAAAACTAGATATGGAAGGCAACAACCCCCACAAAATTATTATTCGTATACTCTTGGTATTCTAGCACTTGTGGAATAAGTTGGAGAGCTTGTCTACTAGGGTATTGAGTTCATGGTATATATGGCCACAAGAGAACCAATCCAACTTGTTGTAGACTTGTTTGATACCTTGCAAAATGTGAGCCAAATGAGGGGCCACTATGCTAACTTTGTCGCAGACTCAATCCACAACAAGTTTTGAATCCCACAAAATATTTAGTTTTTTGACATATTTTTGGTTGACCACATTGACAAGAGCCAAGAGAATTGAAAATTCAACTCTCATGTTTGTGCCCATACTGGGAGCATATTTGATATGCAAAAAATGAGAAAGTTTTGCATATTTCTTTCTGCAATGATTTTATTTCATTGCTTTGATCTTTGATGTTGTTTCATCAATTAAAGATTCCATTCATCTATTAGCAGGACTGCCTACATACAGACCTCTACTTTCAGGTTGTGTTTCTTTAAGTGGTTCATGCCCAATGAATTTCTACTCATTGATGTTGGCTGGGTCGTATGGTAATATTTCATCTACTTTTCATTAACCTTTAAAGACAAAAACTGGCATATCAAATGATTCACGCCCATTAACAGGACAAAATAAACTAGCTACAATCCATTCTGGTGAGATGTTGGATATATTGAAACCATTCCCATAGGCTTCAGAAACCACTCTGGATCCATTTCAAGTTCTGGATGGAAAGAAAAAATCCTTGCCAAAATATCATGGCAATTAATCAAGTTCTCTTGCAATTGCATTTTTCAACAATGAAGATAATTGTAGCTTACAGTTTTCCATCCTTCCTCCATCTGAACTATTGACTATAGATAAAGCAGATGGAGTTAAACTGTCACCAGTGAACATGCCTACTGTGACAACATGTGATCTCTCTGATGGTACGGTTTCAAATTTTTCTATAGTTCCTGCACTTGTTTCTGGATTAGATCATCATACTAGTGAAAAGAAGAAAAACATATCTAAAAAACAAGCAGGTCTTTCAACAAATAGATGTTCAAATAAGATGACAAAATCCAAGCACAAGCCTAAAAAGTAGCAGATGCAACAACATGTCACATTGGTAGGAAGCTCTTCAAATATGGAAAGGGAGTCAAAAGGAGAGGTGGTTGTAGAGGAGTCTAAACTTAGCGGTTCTCACAGACAGGTGGAGGATTTACTTTTGAGTCAGACTTCATCATCTACCTCAACAACTCCTTTAATGACAGCCATGCAAAAGACAATTAAAGTTGATGATGGAGGGGCTAATTCTGACCTAGATATAGAAACAATTCTGCATTCTTCACTACCAGAGCCTGATTCTACAGCCCATCCTTGTGGTTCATTTAGCAATCCCACAAAATCTGAAAATATATTATTTCCAAAGAAGTCACCAGGAAACATGGTTAATGTTGTGGACACTCCCTCGTTAAGGATATCAGGATTTTCATCAGCTGTAGATGAGATCACTGAAAGGAATATTTCCAGGGGAAACTTGGAACCTTTACAAGATTCAGAATCTGTGAGTGAATTGATCATTGTTGATATGTCTTCATCTTTGGGAAGCTTTGGTGAGGGATATGAAGGAAAAACAGAAACTTCTGGGCTAGTTATATATTTTTCTACAAAGGATGATGGAGTAGTAAAGAAAGCAGCATAAGATATGAATTTTGATAACAATGATGTTCTTGTAGGAACATTGAAGAGCCCAACATGCTGTGAGGACAACATTAAATCATATTCAAAACCTATAAATGTGAAGAATAAACAATTTGAATCAACAAGCGATAATGCTAGACAAAGCTGCAGCAATAATTTTGTTAATTCTGTAATTGGAGAGAAGAAAGATCTTGGAAATTTTCTCCATCCTAAGCATGTGACTGTTGTGGTTTCTGATTCCCCATCTGAGTTGTCAAGCTCACCTGATGCTGACATAAACAAAGAGCTGGCTTATTTTTCCAATTTTGTCAATGGAAAAGAAAAATCTAGTTTGCATGTTGGGGAGAGCAAAATCAATGGAATGCATGAGAGTAGGTTGGCATCTCAACTTGCTACACATGACAATGGCACAGTGGTTGTTGATCAAAATCTGCTCAAAGAGAAAAAGGGTGAAGTGTTAGTTGTATCTGAGCAGTCAACAACAAATACATGCAAGGTGTCTGAATGGGAATTACAATCAGAAGCTACAACAGTCCTCCCTAAAGCTGATATGGCTATTTTGGAGGAAAAACTAGGTTTTCTATCTGGTAACAGAGTTGTTAACTGCAAACAATCTTCTGGACATAGAAACAAAGGTAGGGTTAACCATGATAGTGCTAAAGTACTTGGGGAAGGATCAACTGCCAATGTGAAGGCAATTGACACATAAGATAAGGGTCAAGTATCCACCACTAATAGTGATATTTGTGAAAATTTTTCCCAACTTCAGGTGTCATATTTTCCTGTTGAAAGTGAAGGAAAGCAAGATTTAGTAGCTAGATTGACAGAAAAGGAGAATAAAAGTTCTTCCAATGTTTATGCAAAGAAGAGCGTTGCAAATATTGGTGATGCTGCCAAGGTAGTAGTTATCAACAAGAAGAAGAAAAAGAAGGATTTTTCCAGTAAGACATATGTTGCAACTCCCACTAGGATTTATATAGTGCTTATAAGGTTCAAGAGAAGGAGGAAGTTGTGAACCTTCCATAACCATCCAAAATAGTAATCGATGATGTCAAGTTTAAGGCTTATTCAAAAGATCTTGAGAAGCAAGTCCTGAAAGAAGTGGATGATTGGGAAGATGCATCCGAGCTTTCAACTCCTATGAATCAAGTAGTTACTTTAGTCACTGAATGTTCAGGAGACAGAAGGTACTCCACAGATTTTTTGTTGATAATCAAGGATTAGAGTAAAGATCTACCAAATCATTTTGAAATTTTTCCAGACATTATTGAATTACTTGGAAATTCCCAAGCACTTGCAAGTAATGTAGGAGAGGTTGATGCATTAGCAAGCACTACAAGAGGACTTGACATGCAGTTGAGTGGGAATTATCTACTTGAACGTCGTGGGAGCAATATGGCTAGTTGGGATGATGATAGATGGGCCAAGCTGGTGGATGCTTTTGCTGATGGTTGTGATATGTGGATGGATGCGGATCTTAGTGGTTCCTCTATTGTGTTTCGACCTGACCAAGGTTATAATACTGGATTTGCATGAAATACCTGTGCAACACAAATGAGTATGAATGTCATCCTTCCTGGAGGGCCTTATGTGCAAGCACCACTTCCACAAGTTGGACTAGTGAGAAATAATTCTAATGCTGATAGGTGGCAGCATGCTTCTAGTTCACAGAAGGTTTTGATTCCTCCTCCACAGCCTTCTTTTCCCATAGTTCATATATCAGAGAACCGATATGAAGTGGGAAATGTTTTTGATGAGGATCCATTGAAACAAAGATAAATTAAATCCATACTCAATAAATTAACACCCCAAAACTTTGACAAACTTTTTGAACAAGTCAAAGAAGTGAACATTGACTCTGCATCATGTCTTCGTGGTATAATATTCAAATATTTGAAAAAGCCTTGATGGCGCTGGCTTTTTCTGAAATGTATGCAAAATTCAGTTTTCAGCTTGCTACAGGAATACCATAATTTTATGAAGATAATGAGAAGGTTGTTTTCATGCGAGTTCTTTTGAACAAATGTCAGGAAGAATTTGAAAAATATGAAAGAGAAGAGGCTAAGGCTGAGAAAGTAGAATATCATGGTGAAAAAATCCTTTCAGCAAAAGAAAGACAGGAGAAGAAGGTTGCAGCACAACGACGAATGCTAGGATATATAAGGTTTATTGGTGAGATTTATAAAGAAAGTATGTTGACGGAAAGAATTATGCATGCATGCATCAAGAAATTAATGGGTGAATTTCAGCATTGAGAGGAGGAAAATGTTGAATCTTTGTGCAAACTAATGAGCACTATTAGTCATGTGATTGACCATTCAAAGGCCAAGGAACATATTGATGCTTACTTTGATAGAATGACAAAAAATTCCAATAACCAAGGGCTTCCCTCTAGGCTGTGGTTCATGTTGAAGGATCTGATTGATCTGAGGAGGAATGGATGGAAACAAAGGAAGAAAGTTGAGGGCCCCAAGAAAATAGAGGAAGTGCATTGGGGTGCTGTGCAAGAACTACATGGATGGAGGCTGCTCTCGAGGTACCAATATGGGACATTCAAGTCGGAGACTTGTGACACCACTTGATCATGGTGGGAGAGGAATTGTGATGCCACCTTACATGGCAAGTGCACAGACGAGTTCACTTCCACATATGGGTGGGATTAAAGGGCCACAACCCCATGTGGGACCACGTGACTGTGGATTCACCAGTCAAGATGCTCAAATTGTGGATAGGGCTCAGTTTGAAAATCAGTCTATGCCAAGCCCTTCAACGTCACACAGAGCTTCTAATGATGGCCACTTGACTCTTGGTCCTAAGGGAGGTCTTGGAAAGGGAATAAGAGGGAGGGATCAGCCTCTTCCATATGCTAAGAGTGCTCTAGTAGATATTCCACCATTCACATCCTGAGTAATATATGAATAGGTGCAGGTCGGATTTTAGGTTGCAATTCTGATCAAATTCTTGTTGGTATGAGAGATGAAATTTTGACAAGGACTTATGCAGCATAAAAGCCTTTATTTGCAAAATCATGTGTCTAGGAAAGAAATTTTTTGGATAATGACATAAGAGAGTTTAAGAATTCATACTCATAAGGTGACGGACGTGGGAAGACTGCAAATGTTGAATTTCAATTGTAAGAACATTCTTCTCAAAGAACTTTGAGTTCACAACTCATTGAGGTTCAACTTGGGAAAAAGGATAAAATGGCAATCAAAGAATATTACAGGTGCATTCCTTTACAAAGATTCCATGCATTTTCATTATGTATTATAGAGAAGTCAACAAGTTTCCCTGACTTTTTCTTAATTTTGCATGACATACAATCCAATGTGAGAGATTTGAAGGAGGAAAATTTTTGTGTAGATGACCTTAAAGCACCATTGTTCCATTCAACTATGGTTTTTCTTTGAATATTAGATTGTTTTTTCAGGAAAGATGTTGAAATTGATCTTCTGGGGAATCTACTTACACATTTACGCAAGTTTGAGCCTTTCTTGATAAATCAAGGACAACTTACTGAATGGTAATGTGAAATTTTGTGTTTGTTCTTATTCAAGTTTGAATTTATTTAAGGAATGCTACAATCTATGGTCATTTGCGATTATGAATTATGACTATATATAATTTTGATTTATCTAGGTTGGAGGCTGTTCTATTTTCATTGGAGGATGCTACTGTTGATGCGCCGAAGGCTCCCAAGTTCCTTGGTCATGTAGGGTCAAAATCCACTAAGCTGATTCCATATCATTAGAACAATTTTGCATCCTTCTTGGGAAACAAATCTATTACGGAATAGGAGTTTCCAAAGAAGGAATTTATAGCATGAAACCAAAAAAATTAAAATAAATGTTAGTTTGTCTTTCCAAGGCATATGATAGAGAAAACTGGCTTTATTTAGGGCTACTCATCCATATAGGGTTCAATATGCAATTGGTTAACTAGACAATGAATTGTCTTTCCTCAATATATGTGCAATTCTAATTAATGGCTCAACCTATTCTTCTATCATGCCTACAAGAGACCATGGGTAGGTATGACTAATGGCTCCTTTTCCATTTTTTTATTGTAGAGTAGGTGGTCTCGACTCTCAACAGAGTTATAACAAAGTAAAAAAGAACTATAACCTTAACAACTATACAAATAGGATTTGCCCTAAACTTGACATATTTACTCTTTGTTGATTATGTTTTGCTTTTGGGTGATATGACCAAGGTAGATGCAATTATGTTGAAAGACCCCACCCTTGAAGAACTGAAATTCCTATCGTAAAAACTACCAGCAACTGAGGATCTACAAGAATCAACACCATCTTTAATTTGAACCTAAATAGTCTTATTATCTTCGAGTATTTCCTTAATCACAATGACCAGTAGATTCTCCTTATGGATTATTTCTCTCATTCTATTTATTAGTAAAATCCACAAAATGTATCCCTACATTTGAATCTTGGGAAAAAAAACATATAATTGTTATCATTTAAATTATCCATATCTCTTGGAGCCCAAAGATCCATTTGATTTGGATAAGCTTTATTTATAACCTCAAAATAAACCCTATTATAAGCTGAAGGACCATTATGTCCTCTTGAGTCTTGACAAAGTATGATGGAATGAATTTGGGTGAAGACCATATCCAATTTTACCATGTCAGAACCTAGGTTCATTGAGATGATGACCTTGGTTTGAAGATATCCACCATACAAACTGGGACCACCCATAATTATCGTTGATGTCTCTCTTTCATCATCAAGATTAACATACTAAGGATGTATAACCCGTGGAGCCCCATGGTAGTCATTGCAATGTAATTTATTAGAAGACATGCCATTTTTTATTATGAGATTTACCACATCTGCAAATGGAATCATTCACATAATTTTGAAGAATTCTACAAATTATTTCAACATTTTTTTTCACATTTACGACTTCCCTCACATTTTTTGGTTCTTGAAGCTCGAGCATTTTCATAACAAAAATAGGCAAAGTCAAACAACAAAAATGGTACACTCTCTTTTCATTTTCTAATATTATAATGAAGTTTTATTAGAGACACTGTTTGTTTGTTTGTTTTGGTTAGAAAATGGTTTGTTCTTGGTTTTATGCGCCTTTCAATTTATCATATGTAGCATGTTTAGAAATCGGAAAGAATAATGTGTGACATTTATCTTGCAGAAATTGATGCTAAATGAAAGGATACATAGTTTAACCAAGCTACAATTCACTTTGGTAAAGGCAGAGGAATATCTTAAAATTTTTCTTAAGAATACACCATATACAAAGTTTAACCATAAGCAATATATGCATTTTTATTTTGTAGATGTGTTCTTTTTTTTACCGAAGATATCACAACAAGAAAAATATTGATATTGTAGAAATTGTTTGAGGATGTCATAGAGGCCGATTTTTTTGATGTCCTATTTGATTGATACATTCTCATATGTTAGGAAGGCTTTAAATATGAATTAATATGTTCAAGAAACAAATCAGATTCAAATTTTATAGATATAAAAGATAAAAACAAATGTCAATGTCTTTGTTTGATTGTTACTTGACTCTGTTGTGGGCAGGTTACAGGAAATGTGATTGGAAAAGACAATGCATGCCACATCTTGGATATGGTTCATTCGCTGTTAGAGATCGCTTAGACACCGAAGCCATCGACTTTGGAAATGTTTCTAGTAGTAATTCCTATGGTTTTTAATGTTGTGATTATTTCACCTCATGGTTATTTTGGGCAAGCGAATGCTTTAGGAATGCCAGACACGGCATCGGTGGAAAGGTCAACAAATTTTTTATAATTGCAATTTCCATTCCATGATATCCTCTTTTTATTGTTTGATTGTATTTTGGACGTTTATTTTGATTTTGTTTTGTATTTTAACTATGAAATTGAAAATACTTAGCACCATGTCCATTTAAGCAACAACCAAATCTTGAATATGAAATTAGTATTACACTATATTGATTGGAATCATTATAGCTATTTTGTGTTAAAATATTTTCATGACTATCAGAAAAAGTTACTTTCATGTTGTTATTTGAGTACATGTTGTTTATATACTTCACTAAGTTCATACGTTAGAAAATGAAATGTTGTTGTGAATAAAATGACAAGGATTAAACATCACACCTCAGATTATTTGTTTTCACAAGTTATCTACAACTTGAGATTTTTAGCATATAACTTAGTTGACATGATTGTTTCTAAGCTTTCCTTGAAAGTTGAATACTAATTCACTAAGGTGTTCTTTTCTATATATGGTGATATTTTATTTGCTTTGTTTATACAGGTAATCTGGCCACATTATAGTGACAGTTATCGCCCCAATGAAGAAAATTTGTTCGAGTTTTTTACTTGTATGGGGAAAAATGGCTTTGACATTGTTGATGTTGAGGTATATGTCGTATAAATTATTTATACTCTGATTTAGTTTATATTCTAGTGTTCATTGTCTTTCATGTTTTACACTCTGCATTGTATATTCTTTTGTTTTCAGAAAATGAACTCAGTATTGATGGTAAGAAGCATGAATTGAAAAAAGAGCGGAGCAATAACATTGGAGCGACATGCAAAAAGAGAGAGAGGAGAACTAGTTTGGTGATACTCTAAGAGTCAATATCCTGCATAAGACACACATATAAAGACTGGTGGTCAAGTCTTCAAAGTTGGTGAATTCACTTGCAATGCCTTGAAAACACAACGATGATGTTTTGAAGTGATGAAACACCATTTCATGTGTAAATTGTAGTCCAACCAATATTAAGTTGGAAAATCATATTGTAATAATTTAACATTTCATATAATATAATTTATGTGGTTGAAATTATTTATAGTTGCACTTGATATTATTTAGTATTGTAATTAAAATATGCCATTTTGTCTTTTCATATTAGATTAACATGCACATTGTATGACATTTTTTAAATGATACAAATTAATTAATGTTGATTAATAATGATCACAAAATCAATTTAAAACTATTAAATTAGAAGTTTATATTGATTAATGATGAACACAAATAAAATGAATATACGACTAAATTAGTCATTTATAATGATTATTAATGAAAGTATATGAAATGAATATAAACTACTAAATTAGTCATTTATATAATGAATAAATGACTAATGAAAATGATAAACTTGTGACTAAAAATGACGACTAAATTTTGCATATATACAACTATTAGTAGCTAATTTACAGTGTCTTATAACATGACTAAAATTTAGTCATATTTCTTCGTTCATTAATTGGTTTCAAACGATGACTAAAATTTTCAAATATATGACTATTAGTAGCTAATTTACAGTATCTTATAACACGACCAACAATTTGGTCATATTTCTTTAGTCATTAATTCGTTTTCTCAGGTGATCATATAGTAATATATTTTGTTGTATATTTGGTCATTAATTGTGACAATTAATGACCAAATCAAAGATTAAATCAATGACCAAATTAATGATCAAATCATTGATTAAATTAATGATCAAATCAATGACTAAATTAATGACTAAATTAATGACTAAATCAGTGACTAAATTAATGACCAAATATACAACTAGACAAAAAAATTGAGATAACCAATTAATGACTAAGCTAAAAACGACTAAAAGTTGGTTGTGTTATAAGATACTGTAAATTAGCTACTATTGGTCACCGATCGAAAAATATTCATTTATATGCAAATTTTAGTCATTTTTTTAGTAACTAATTAGCCATTTTGTACTAGTGCTTGGGGACGGAGGAAACTTAAGAGGAAAATATATCTTGGGTGAAATTTTCCCTTTGATTTGATGATTGGCCTTCCCAAGAGGGTGAAAGGATGGTAATGTGAATGGTCGAAGTGTGATTATAAAATTAAGAGAGAGGAGAAATCAATGAGGTTCTTCTTCTTGGTTCTTAAGATTCTAATTTTATCTCTTATATTACTCTCCCATACATATCTCTCTCACTTAGAAAATTTGAATTGGAAAAAGGAATGATGATAGAACCCTCAGAGGTTTATACCTTATGATTGGTTAATATTTGTGAGTGAAAACTTATGTTGTAAGAAATTAATGTGTTGTAGCACTTTTTCTTTGGACTAGATGGTTCTGATGATTGAGAATGGTCCTAGTTGTGTGCGGCACACAAAGCACTGAATAGGGGAGTGGCAATGGACTGTATAGATTAGAGGACTCCCTTGCTATATGTAATCTTGAATTATGATTTTTGAATGTCTATGGGCCTTGTCAAGGAATGGACAGGATGAACATTGAGATTCTATCATGTCTGTGGAAGATAGTGATCTTCAATTTTTGTTTTAAATATGGTTTCAAAACTGTGTGCTAAATCTGTGAGTTCAAATTTTCCCTCGAGGAATCAAGATCTGGCTTTTGGTTGGAAAATTATGATAAATATTGTAGAGTAGTTAAGCCTATGGTTGGGTGGATAGTGCCTCTCCCTTCTTCAATTCAAGAATGCAAAATATTTGACTCGAGATAAGTATCTCTTATATATGATTATTTAATTACTCTTTTCATAAATTTTATATGTACATGCATTTACCTTTCATCAAATTTATCATTCCTAGAAGTGTTATACTATTTGGTTGTAGCGTTTTATATGTATTATATTTTATAAAAATGTTGGTTGAGGAAGATAGGACTTCTAAATTCTTTAAATAGGTCATGTTTGAATTTATACTATAAATTTTCCTCTAGGGTGTTCTAGAAACTTAAAAGTGGACCATATTGAGGGTAAATCGTGTTGGTCCTCTGGTATAAGTTTTACATCTTGGGTCATGAAATTTTAGGAAATATGATAAAAGGCATTTGGGATTCCTAAATGCATCTTTAAACATGTCATGTTGGAATTTATTATATAATTTTTCTTCTGGGGGGGTACTAGAAGATGAGAAATGGACCATAGTGAGGGGATATCTTCTTAATCATCCAGTCCACCTTTCAGATCTTAGGTCAAGATATTTTAGAAGATGTTATAATAGGAATTTGAGCTTCCTCAATTCTCCTAAAATCATGCATTGAACAAGTCATGTTGACATTTCTTCTTTAACTTTTCATATAAAAGGTTCCAGAAGTTGAAATTTGGACCATCATGAGGAGAAATCCCATTCATCATATGGTCTATATCTCAGTGAATGGGTATGATATTTTAGTTTATATGATTAGAGGAATTCAATCTTCCAATATACTCTTAAAATCATTCATCAAATAGGTCATGTTGGCATTTTTGCTATAAAGTTTCATTCGGAAGGTTCCATAGCTTGAAACTTAGACCATAGTGAGGGGACTCCCATTGATAATATCATCCAATTTTCATAAATTTGAATCCTATAATTTAAGATATATGCCCTGAGGAAGTTGCTATATTATTTTGCATGCAATGTGTTTGAATAAATTCCTAAATGATTAAATTATTTCTTGCATACAAACTATTTGATGAAATTCTCTAATGAAAATGTCGCTTTATGGATGGAAATAGTATTGATGTATAATAAAATTGTTGTATGATAGTACTATTGTATTTTATTTGGGGATATTTTCATGCAATGCATTTAAATAAATGTGTTTGCTCGGTGTTCTATAGCAATTTGCATACAAACTATTTGATAAAATAACTCAAAGACAAAAATCAAAAGTTGCATGATTGAGTAGTATGTTTCAGTTAATATATCACAAGTTTAGTTAAAGCAATGTTTCTTATTTCATTTCGTACACTTTTTTTGAAAAAATGTATATAAGAAAACAACCACTGAATTGGTTTTGTACAAAGTATTTGAAGAAAGGTTTACATATAAAGTGTTTGAAAAAAATGTATGAGAGATGAAAATCAAGATTTTTTAAGTGTGCTCAGGATAAATTAAGTAGGGGTATGTGAAAAAGTGGTATCAAAGCTTATGGTTAAGCTAGTATAAAGAAAAAGAAAACATTTTGTACCCTATAACCTTTTGTTACATGTGATTTTTTCACCATGGCACTTGACAGTTAAAATGGATCTCTTGCCATCCATACATATGTTTCAATGCACTCCCTTGCAAGTCAAAAATTTATATTCCTTGACCAAGTCAAACATTTATACTGTCAACATTTAGATTTAAAAATGTGAGTGATTAAAGTCGGGCATTAATAACAGCTAATCTTTAAATTTCAAAATGTGAGAGATTGAAGTCATCACGTGTTAATAACGAGAAATATGTAATTGCATGTAATGATGATAAGTGGATTGCGTAACCGAGAAGGGAAGGAAATGTGTTAAAAAATTCTGAATTAATTATAGTCATTTTAATTATACAATTAATTATTTGCTAATATTAATTATTTTAATTATACGAAATTTTGTTTATAAATAAAATTATAATATAATTTGATTTTTAATTAAATGTGATGAATATAAAAAATATCAACTTGTAAACACTTTTTTGTTTATATGATTATTGTGTTAAAATAGGTTTGTGTCCCACAACGTACTTATTTTATATATTAGGTAACACATAACACATTAAAAATAAGGAATGATGTTACATTGAGTTATTTTTCAATTAGTTAGTTTGTTATATATATATATATATAATACTGTTGATATTCTATTGTAGAATTTATTATAATAAATCTAATAAAATTATATTTAAAATTTGAAATACGTTCTATGAGGATTATTTTATTTATATTTTTGGGTTTATTAAGTTAGTATTTTAAAGCATGCAATATGTAGAATGAATGAAATAGAAAACAAATAAAAATACAACCACTCAAAATAATAATAGAAGGAAATATGATATGAGAAAATTTTGTGGGAGAAAACCCAAATGGAAGGTCAGCTCATTTTGCCCTTCCTTTCTCTAAATGGAAATGGATGCAAGTATAAAGGAGTGATATATATGGTCTATGGACTACTACAGTGACCAAATCTCTCTCTCTCTCTCTCTCTTTCCTCATCTATGGAACAAAATGAACTCGAATAGAATGGAACCATTTTCTTCCCATTAGCTAGATTATAACACAACTCTATAGCTTACTAGTGGTTAAGTTTGACTCCTTCAACTTTTAACTAGAATTACAATATGGACTCTTCTAAAGTGCTCTTCATCATGACCAAATAGCTATCCCCTTTTCCATGAATAATGGGGGCCAACATGGTGTCATCTCAAATCATGGTAGTCAAACTAGGAATGCCAACATTTAATTGGCATAACATTTTCATGTGAATTCCAATTAAGGTGATTCATGTGTCATTGGAAAGGTGTCCATGTGCAAAATAACATTATGGGGTCCTTTGGGATCTTTTGCTTTAGTGGAAAAATTTTTACCCCCTAGAAAATATCATTTAATATCTCTAACTACTTCCAAAATATTTTAGACCCCAATTCACCAAACTAAGACCCATTGGTCGAAATGGTCCTGTAAGTTGATTCCTACATTTTTTATGCTCTAAAAGCATTACATTGATGAAAAATAATATAATAATTGAATCTAGATGATACCTCTCAATTTTGGGACGCTTTTAGTCCCCAAATTCTTCTATTTAATGAGGCAAGATAATTTTTCCTCTACCTTCTCCTCGGAGTACCATTTATCCTTGCTTGGAAGCTATCCTTTCAACCCAACTTTCCAAATGTCATGTTGGCCCTGTCTTATAGTTTTGGACCTCTTTTGCAAAAGTGTATCCTTTTTCAACTCTACATGAGCATCTACTTCCAAATAATTTACAGATTGGAGGATTTATTCCTCTTCCTAATCCAACATGGAAGGCTCATAGAGTTTCAAAATTTATACATTCACCACTAATTAAATGTGCATTTATTGGGCTAGACTAAGTCTATAGGAATTATCTCCCTGTTGGAAACACGATTTCCGTTAGACCAAAACCCGTAGGCGTTATTCTCCACTACAATCGCTAGAGTTAGTATCCACGAGAGGCGGTTATTCCATGTCGCGAAACACATTGGGAGCATTGAACCCAATGTACAACAATCTCCCCCCCAACGTGAGCTGGGTGAGTTTTGAACTCAAGACCTGTGGCTCTGATACCACTTGCTGGTAACACGATTTCTGTTAGACCAAAACCTGCAGATGTTAGACTCTGCTACAATCTCCAGAGTTAAGATCCACGAGAGGTGGTTAGTCCATGTCGCGAAACACATAGGGATCGTTGAAAACAATGTCCAACACTCCCACCTATTCTTATATCTCAAAGGGACCATAACACAAAACCCTGATTTTATTACCAAGATTGTGTAGACTCTCCTTCTTCGATCGTAAGTATAATGTGTCTCCCTCCTTGAATGACTTCACTATTATTTTTTGATCACACGTGGCCTTGTGTTTTTTCTATGAATTTTGTAGTATCTCTTATACCAATAGATGGATTTTCCTAATCTTCTCAACAAATTTTTCTACCCTTAAGGAATCCCTTACAAGAATATCTCTCCCTCTTCCTCGTTTTCCAAATGAAATATTCAAAGGTGAAGGTGGAAAATATCGAAAACAAGTTTCAAATGGGGACATAGAAAAAAATTATGGACTCGTCCATCATAAAAGTGTTATATATATATAACATATTTTCATCCTAGGGATTCAAATGGTTTTGATTGTAACCCCTCAAAATTTTCACCAAAGACTCATTGACTAATTATGTTTACCCATCTATATATTGATGGAATGTGATATATTTCTTCAACATTGTGTCCATCTTCTACCACAATGTAGTCCAAAATTCACTGTGAAATATCATGTCCCTATATGAAACGATTACCCTTGGTATCCCAAATTTCACCCAAACCTATACAAGAACAAGGCCACTATTTATTTCCCAATAATGGTCATTATATAGGGTATTAGAACACATATCCTGCTAAACCTAAAAACTACCATGAAAAAGTAGTCGTGTCTCTTCTTGGTTATTTATAAACCTCCCATAAAAAGAATGAAATTTTTTTCCCAATGATGAGCGTAGAAAAGCAAGGGATGGTATAGACCATGTTTCATATTTCTAAGGTTTTGGCACAATAAATCATGCATCCTATTATGAACCTAACAACCAATTCTCACATCTTAGGCTAGTACACTACCTCTACAAGTTGGTCATTATCGGGGCCTACACCAAAGTTCCTTGTAACCTTGGAGGTGTGAGCCTCTATAATTAATTGCAGTTTCTTACCTTCACGAACACATAACTTATCCAACTGATAGAGTAACCCATCCTTTAGATGGCTGAGTACATGGAGTTGGGCTACAATTTTTGGCAAAGCGAGGGTGCATTTTGGGGAAAAAGATGCTCAATCGAGCAATTTTATGTCTTTGATCAAGAAATTTGTAAGCACGATCGACTTGTTTAGGTGCTTAAAAATAGCCTGATCAAGTGTTTAAAAAAACCCTCAACTAAACCCTTTTCTAAAGCAAGTTAGAGTCTTGATTGAGAGTTATGGCTCAATCGAGCTATATGGTTCAATCGATCTCTATGGCTCAATTGATCTCTATGGCTTGATCGAGCACTTTAGCTCAATTGAATTTTATATCTTATTGAACAACCGATTTGTGACCTACTCAAGTCATTTTGCTTAGACCGTAAGAGAAAAAAGAGTTTGAAGAAATATTTTTAAGCTCGACTGAGATGGAGGAACTCAATCCAGATTCCCATCAACCCCACCAATGACATAAAGGCTCAATCCAAGGCAGGTTTCCTATCATTTTTGTCTCTTTTATTTAATTATTTTTGCAAAATAAAATAAATTAATATGAAAAAAAAAATACCATACAAAAAGTACAAAAAAATTCACGAAAACCAGAAACAACCACCAATAAAACCCTTGAAAACTAACAAAAAAATCCAGAAACCTACAAATAAAACACTTGAAGACAAAAAAAACCTAGAAAACTACCAAGAAATCCCTTCAAAACCATTTAAAAAAAAAAAAAACTAGAATTTAGGTTTTTCTTTTCATTATATGAGTTATCTGCAATGGTAGCATGTTTATTATAAATATTTTTTATGAAAAAAAAATTAGTTTTTAATTATTTTAGGTTGTAAATTTTTTTTCGAGAATCCAGTGAAATAAATTTTCAAAAAAAATTTTATTTTTTGTTATTAAAAATGCATTTTATATTTCAAACAAATGACCAGAAACTTGCTGAAAAAATACCAAAATAGATACCATATTTGACTAATACTTTAGTTTTCATGACGGATTGAGTATGTTAATAAATTATAGGGTTATTATGATTTCATTTACCTAGAATTTGGACTCAATTTCCAACATGATAGGTCTATGATAAGGGGGGAATGGACCCAATTGATGAACACAACATATTGATGGTTTTGGGGCTACAAGAAATCAAAGAATAATGGTATTTCAAGAAATATCCAAAAGCAAAATTTATCGAGCAATTTCTCAAACTAGGAGTGATTTTAGTGAAGAAAGGAAGTGTATTAAGTAGGAAGTATCATTAGACACATTGGGTAGATGTGGCCCTCATCGTTCAAAGGTACTTTATATGTGAGGGAGGAAATAGGGTTTAATTGACACCATTTTAGGTTGTTGGACTACATAAGGTACTCAAAATTGGTGAACATTCTTTTCTCCCTCTTCAAGACACTCCAATATATGATCACCAACATTCAAAAGTATAATATTACAAGGGAAGCACTTTCACATCACTAGATGATCAAAATAATAGTGTAGAATGTATTATAATAGAATTAATCACTTTCAATGAGGTTATGCGAGAGCTAATATCGGAAGTAGAAACAGAAGTAACAGTTGTTGCAACTCCACCAAAATTTATAGTTTTTGCAACCCCCAATGAGGCATCCACAACAAATTCCAAAGTAACAATAGTTGTTGAGTTAAAGTTATAGGATGAAGAAGTTAGGGGAGACCATGAAAGTGATATATAAATGATTGGAAGTTTACCTCTAATGAAGATATTGAGTCGAATGACCAAAATACCTACACATTTGGCCATGCCAAAAAAGAAGAGAACAAGTACTAGAAGAAGAAAGAGTAAATATTGGTGTTTATAAAGGAAGCAACAACCCGTGCTACAATGCAATAACTAGCAGCGATGGAAGAAGAATAAGCCATACTTGTTGCAACAAAGATAGATTTATCAGAGGTGGAAACCTTCGTTACATGAAAATAACTAGCAGGGGTAGAAGAGGAACAATAGGTACCCACTACAACATTTATGGAAGAGGAAGAGGTACTTGTTGCAACACATGTTGAAGAAGAAGAAACCCTTGCTACAAAAAAATAACCAATAGGGTAAATTGAAAAACACATTGTTGAACCACAAGAACTAGTAAGGATGGAGGAAGGAGAAAAGGAATCCCTTGTTGTAACATAAGATTCAATAGAGGGAAAATGCAAGAATATTTTATTGTTGTGACACCCTTTTCGTTACCGAAAATTTAATACTATGATTAAGAACATATAATGTTGGGGTTATAGCATTATTTCTATGATGTCAAACTCTATATATAATGTAATTTTTATTTTTATTAATAGAAAGTGCTAGTGTTGAAGAAAGGGGACAACCAACATATTATGATGCCTTGGGAAGGGGGGTGAATTAAGAGGAAAATATATCTTGGGTGAGTTTTTCCCTTTGATTTGACAAATTGGACTTCCAAAGAGGGTGAAAGGATGGTAATGTGAAGGGTAAAAGTGTTATTATAAAATTAAGATAGAGGAGCAATCAAGGGGTTCTTCTTCTTGGTTCTTAAGATTCTAGTTTTCTCTCTTCTATTACTCTCCCATACATCTCTCTCTCACTTAGAAAAATTGAATTGGAAAAAGGAACGATGATAGAACCCTAAGAGGTTTAGACCTTATTATTGGTTAAGATTTGTGATTGACAACTTATTTTGCAAATAATTAATGTGTTGTAGCACTTTTTATTTGGACTATGTGGTTTTGATGATTGAGAATGGTCCTAGTTGTGTGTGTAACATAGAGCACTGAAGAGGGGAGGGGCAATGGACTATATAGATTAGAGGACTCCCTTGTGATATGTAATCTTGCATTATAATTTTTTAATATCTATGGGACTTGTCAAGGAAAGGAAAGGATGAACATTGATATTCTATCTTGTCTGTGGAAGATAGTGACCTTCACCTTTTGTGTTAAATCTGTGAGTTCAAATTTTCCCTCAAGGCATTAAGATCTAGCTTTGGGTTGGAAAATTATGATAAATATTGTAGAATAGTTAAGCCTATGGTTGGGTGGATAGTGCCTCACCCTTCTTTAGTTCAAGAATGAAAAATATTTGACTCGAGATAATTATCTCTTATACATGATTATTTAATTACTTGAGAGTGTAAACTTCTATGATCCATATAATATTATAATAAATCTTCCAGGAAATCACATAAGAAATTTTAGAATTTCTTATGTGATTTCCCAGAAGATTTATTATAATATTTAATTACTCTTTTCATCAATTTTATATCTACATGGATTTACCCTTCATCAATTTTATAATTCCTATAAGTGTTATACTAATTTTTTGTAGTGTTTTATATGTATTATATTTTATAAAAATGTCGATTGAGCAAGATAGGGTTTCTAAATTCTTTAAATAGGTCATGTTGGAATTTCTACTATAAATTTTCTTCTAGAATATTATAGACATTGAAACATGGACCATATTTAGGGTAAATCTTATTGATCCTCTTGTCTAAATTTTACATCTAGGGTCATGAAATTTTAGGAAATATGATCAAAGTAATTTGGGATTCCTAAATGCATCTTTAAACATGTCATGTTGTAATTTCTTATATAAATTTTTTTCTGGGGGTACCAGAAGCTAAGAAGTGGACCATAGTGAGGGGATATCTTCTTGATCATCTAGTCCACCTTTTAGATATTAGGTCAAAATATTTTAGAAGATATGATAATAGGAATTTGAGCTTCCCGAATTCTCCTAAAATTGTGCATTGAGCAGGTCATCTTGATATTTCTTCTTTAAATTTTCATATAGAAGGTTCTAGAAGTTGAAATTTAGACCATCATGGGGAGAAATCCCATTGAAAATATGGTATATATTTCAGTGATTGGGTATGATATTTTAGTTCATATGATTAGAGGAAGTCAATCTTCCGAGATACTCTTAAAATCATGCTTCAAATAGGTCATGTTGGCATTTTTTCTATAACTTTTCATCTAAAAGGTTATCAACCAGAGGTATGGCGTTTGATTTCTTGTTTCCAGGCTTTGAATAGTATTTTTGTTCCTAGAATGTGTAACATAGCTACGGATGCATTAGAAAATGTTGTGTCTAGGTTATCACTTCTTAGGGGCAATTTTTCTGTAGAAATTATCTATATACCATCTGTCTCTAACAATATTACTAACTTGCGTGTTTTCAATGATGACTAGCAAATACTGCACTTATTGAGAATACTGATGTATTCAAGGATGTAGCTCGACGAAGATGAGCATGAGAAAGTGTTGCATGATGTAGCTTCTGAAAACAAAGAGAAACCCATGCCAAAGGGCATGGTATCACTAAAAAAGTTGTATGACTTGAAAAATCACTTCAAAGGGCCCATTAATGCAAAATAATATAGTTCAAAGTTGTTGTAGGAGTAGATAAACTTTGGAATAGGGAAAGATCCAAAGTTTTTCAATCTCAGTACTTGATGCACAACACATAACTGAAAATCATTCATCCACTTATTTAAGTAATACTGATATGTGTTCGCATGGACATATGACGAGCTCAAAAATTAAGACACTCGAATAATACAGCATGTCATTCCGATCAAAAAAGGGGCCAAGCCTTTCCAACAAAATTTGCAAAAATTACATCCGACACTTGAGCCTGTGATTCAAAAGGAGTTGAGAAAATTGATGGATGTTCAAATCATATATAAATTGCAACACTATACTTTGGTATCAAATCTAGTCCAAACGAGAAATAAGTTTGGGAAATCTGCTTGTGTGTTGATTTATGTAACTTGAACCATGCCTTAGACAAATATAACTACTTGGTGTCGTCTATGCAACAAATACTGCAAATAGTATCGGGGTCAGAAATTTTCTCTTTGTTGGATGCTTATTTACGTTACAACCAGGTTCTGATCTCAAATCTTGATAGACTCAAAATAAATTTTTGAATAAAGTGGGGCACATTCGCATTCAGAAGAGTGTCATGTTGGCTATTCAATCTTAGTGGGATATTTCAGAGTGCAACGGACATCACATTTCACAAATTTATTAGGAAGAGCATAGTGGTCTATCTCGACGATTTCATGGTGTTTTCTAAGAAGACATCAGATCACTTATGCCATTTGAAGAAAAAATTTGAGCGATGCCAGAAATACAGGATATCCCTTAATCCCAAGAAGATAATGTTTGTGGTGTCTGAGGGTAATCTCTTGGGCCATATTATTCTGAAAAATGGGATTATTAAAGTAGACCCGAAGAGGGTCAAATCAATTATGTAGATTCCCTCCCCTGTGAATAACAAAGCTATGCAGTCCTTCCTGGGAAATATTGATTTTCTCCACAATTTCATCTATGATTATGCTCAGATCATGAAACCCATATGTGACATGGTAAAGAAGGATGCATTATAAAAGTGGGATAAAGGTAAAAGGACATTTTTTATCATATTAAGCAAGCTCTTGCAGAAGCACCAAATTTTTGTGGCCCATATTTCAAGAAATATTTTCTGCTCTACACTTTTTCTTCTTATACTTCTCTTGTCGTTGTGATTACAGAAAATGATGATCAAAGTAATGAGCGTCCAATATATTTCATGAGTTCCAGCCTTCAAGGACTTGAGCTTTACTATCCAGCCATCCAAAAGTAGGCATATGCATTTGACAAGGTAGTGAAACACTTCCGACCCTCTCTTTTGAAAATCATTGCATCATCTTTGTGTTGCACCCAGCGGTCAGCTCATTGTTTGTTCAACAAGATCTGAGTGAGAGGAGAGCGAACTGGATGAATAGCCTACAAGAGTATGAATTATAATTCAAGCCAATTCATATGATCAAGTGCCATATTATATGTCAACTATTAAGAGAAGCGGTGGGTGAAAATGAAGAAGATCCTTCTGGATGGGAGCAAAAGATTTAAATTTATAATGTTGAGAGAGCTTCCCCCACTACCATCAGAAAATATTGGTACATAGATGTGTGTCAATACCTTGATCACGCCATCATTCCCTCTCACTTATATTCATGTCAGAAGAGGGCACTTATACTAGAAGAATTATATTATTAATTGGTGCATGGGGTGCTTTTTAGAAAGAACCATAATGGAGTATTGCTCAAGTTCCTGGAAGTGCACAATTTAGAGAGAATATAGCATCATCTTCATGATGGACCAGCTAAGGGAGACTTTGAGGGTGACATAATTATGCATAAAGTTATGTGGGCATATTTTGATTGGCCCAAATTATTCAAATATTCTCATGCCTATACCCGCAAGTGTCCATTCTGTTAGAAGTGTCTCGACCAAAACAAGAAGTCAATCGCCCCATTACAACCTATTGCAGTGGAACAACCATTTCAACAATGGGGCCTAGATTTTATTAACAAAAATTTTCGCATTCGTCAAAGTAGCACCACTATATCCTTAGTGGTACATATTAATTCACATGGTGGACATAAGAAGTTCTTATAAAGAAAGTGAATTATCAAGAAGTAATTAATTTCCTTAAGCATAATATCATTTCCAGGTTCGACGTTCTGACTTCACTTGTTTTTGACACTGCAACATATTTTTCATTGCTAAAATATAATTTTTTTGAAACATTTTTCTAATTTATATCCACAGGGAAATGATCTTGCCAAGTCTACAGACAAAAACATTATATGTATCATTAAGAAGACCATATTCTCTAAATAAAGGAACTGGCACTCTACTTTGGTAAATGCCCTATGAGCTTACCGAGTCATGCCAAAATATTCTCTGAATACCTCTCCTTACTTCCTAGTGTATGGAAAATATGTCATCCTTCCCTCGAACATCTACTATCCTGCCCTCCATCTTTCACAAGAATCCCTGGGCAAGCCATGTTTATTAGTTCAGCGTAGGATGGACACTCTTCGCAAGATTTATGAATAAATACTGAAGGAAAGGAAAAAAAATCTCATCACCAAAGTCGTATCAAGAGGTGGTTCGACAAGAAGTCTGCAGGGAAGAATACATTCAGTGTGAGTGACTTAGTATTGATGTGGGGCAAAGCCCACGAGGGCAAAGGAAAACACACTAAGTTTCAATCTCTATAGATTGAACCCTTCACCATACACAAAAAACTTGAAACACAAATATTGTCTACAATTACTAGATGGGAAGATTAAATCTCTTATTGTTAATGGCCAAGACTTAAAACATTATTTCAATGATGATCTAGGGCTATTCCCTTTACTATGGACATAGCCTCTTTTCTTGCTTGTTTGATTGGTTTTGTGTTTTTGTTTTTTTGTTATGTAAATAAGCACTGTGTATGAATGCATTTTTATGCTTCTTTGTGTGCAGCTGAATTGAAAAGAGCCTTGTGACACTACAACATTTGGCTAACCTTTGGTCCTCCTTCCTTATGTTGGTTACATATTTTTGTGGATGATATTCCGACGGAAAATGCGATCCATCTATAAGGAGAGTATTGATCAAACCATGTGTCTATTCAGGAAACCTTATGCCCACACTCGATTCTGATGTTTCAATGTTTACACACTTATCCAATCAAGTAGAAGAGGAAAAGGGGAAAAATCTAAACTAGCGAAACAAAATTAGAGGTATCATTATGCTTCTCTGAAGGAACAACATCTCCTGCTCTCAATAAGTCGAGATCCATCTTTTTCCCATAAAAGTAATAAATTCCAATGCACAATCCTATTAAATAAATAAATAAATAAAGGCGAAAAAAGGGAAAGGATTCCTACGCAGAGAGGTGAAGCAAGAAACTCTTTCGAGGTACTGACCAGCCTTGCTGACAACGGAGAAATGTTTGTGTTTTATAGTGACTCCATCGGGGTACTTTCTAGACATACTAGCAACAGAGCAACACTAGAGATGAAAAATTATACTCCCAAAATATAAATGTTGTTAAACTAGCTCCAAAAATAGAAGAAAAGAGATATCAATGCCTTATAAATAAGCCACTTCGAGAGGGAAACCTCCAATACATTACATGAATGAACAGTTCATGGATGATACAAATGACAAAACCTTCTTTCTATATATAGGAGTCCATGGGGCCATAATGTAATCCTAGTGGGGCCACAATGTAATCCTAGCTGATCTAAAAATAATAATTTAAGGGCACAATAATAAAAATATGGGGGTCACAGGGGTACAAAAATAACAATAAAGGGGGCTACACTAAAATAATAAGGGACTACACTATTAATATAGGGACTTAATATGCCCCTCTCCTTCAAACAAGTGTTTTCCTCAATGCTTGATTATTTCTTGATGCTTCTGTATAAAATTCTCCTCCTCCCATGTGGAATCTTCTACAGGAAAGTTCTTCCACTTGCTGAGATACTCTGAAATTGATCATACTTGTCGAGTTCTTGTTTCTTTGACTGCTTCAGAACTTCTTTCGATGTGATGTTGATCTTCTTATTGTTTCATTAGATTCTGCACCAAAGTTAGGTTATCCTTTGAGAGTTGGAGAACTTGTTGTTGATGCTCCATATGATCTTCCACTAATTTATCATCCATATTAGCTATTATTTGATCCTTCAAACCATCCAAATTAGACTCCATTTCTTCTTTTAAACCATCTATGTCATCTTCGATTTCTCTTCATAAGATCGAAATTTGTTTCTCTTGGTACCGTAATTTTGATATCTCATACTGCAATTCCTCCTCTTCATGCGTCATAGTATAGATTTTTGAGGGCTTAATGGGTATGGAATTATTTTTTTGAGGCATTATAGAACCCAATACTGATAAAAATTCTAAAATATTCCCTTGGAATCACTTCAAACTGCTTTTTCAAACAAACGTTATTCAATTTTAAAAACCAAATACACACCTTTTTCTTGCTTTTGAGAAGCTCAATATTGAAACTGAATTATCTATGTGATTTTGGATCCTCAATAACTGAAATTTGGCCCTGAATTAACCCTCTTAATATTATTTTGAATGCCATATGTCTTACCTAATTTGGACTCTTCAAGGCAAAGTTATGTACAATCTCCCATAATAACCTAATTATGGACTAGTTCAGTAGAGCGAACTTGTATAGACAAGAAACTAGATTCCATGTACTTGTAGCCACTTTCTACAAAATTCCAATCCGATGCTCAAAGAGAGAGTTATGAATATTTTCCCACGATCACCTCTTTGAGATGAAATTTGGGATCCTGCAAATGACCTGACTTCCACAGACCATATCTCTGAAACTATTGTGAACCAAGATCTGAAATTTTGCGAAGATGTTCCTTGGGATTTCTTCCTCTCACTTTAAAAATTTTGAGAAACACGAACCATCGTATAAACGTTATAACATCAATGCCACGATGCATAAAAGACCTAAATTCCACGAATCATGTATCCAAAAATACGTGTGAACGATTTGCGAAATTTTGTGACGATGTTCCTCGGGATTTTGGCTTCGTACTCTAAAAATTTTAGCTTCGAACCTTCGTATAATAAAGAACCTTCGTATAATAATCATTATACGCAAGAAATTCCATGATGACTGTTTGGAACGTGACGTAGAATCCAAAGCTCTGATACCAAATGTTGTGTAACCGGCTCCAAAAATAGAAGAAAAGAGATATCAACGCCTTAGAAATAAGCCACTTCGAGGGGGCAACCTCCAATACATTACATAAATGAACAATTCTTGGATGATACAATTTACAAAACCTCCTTTCTATATATGAGAGTCCATGGGGCCATAATGTAATCCTAGCCGACCTAACAATAATAATTTAAGGGCACAATAATAACAAAATGGGGGTTAGACTAACATAATAAGGAACTACACTATTAATATAGGGGCTTAACAATACGTCTAAGTGAACTTCACTACCCTTTCCAATTTGAAACATTGTGGTGTTGTTGAACCTTATGTTGTGTTCAACTGCGAAGGTAAAAAGGGGACCATGCTTATTCACGAGGTAAGTGGAGAGGCTAGAGTGATCTACACGACAGATCAATACTCCCTGAAGAACTAAGACCCTACACAGAAGAGTCAACAAAGACAGAGAAGCTGGAATTCTACTAGTGTGTCACAAAGTGTTCTCAATCTTACAACACCACCCAAAATTTTGGCCTGCACCAAATTTCAAAGCTCGCCTTGGTCCTGTATATTTTCATCACAAACATCAAAATCCATTTCATGTGTTTTCATTAAGTATTTTGGTCCCTTTTGTGAGAAATAAAAAATGTCATCTTTTCGCATGGTAAGTGTCGCATGATGTATATAATCTTGTTTTTGTGGTTTCAAGGGGTTATATTGTGAAAATGAGTTGACCCTACCATGTAAATATCTGGTGCACTCATTCTCAAATTTTTAAGCATTGTCACACAAGTGTTGTCATGGTTGTCACAAAGTGTATCTCTAATGTCGCACTAGTCGTAAGTTGTCGCACAATTTTCACACTGAGGAAAGTATGATGTTCATGTGTCCTAGATGAGCTATGTTGTTGTGTATTAAAGTGTTCTAAGTGTGTGATCACAGTTGAAGTCTTATCACTATTCACATCAACCTCATTGATCATGGACTTAGTCAATTTACGAAAGCTTTATGACCTAGAAACTTAGCCTCATCCAAACCTCTTGAACTATGCATTGCACAGTCTCAACCCTCTAGTTGTGACCCTGCCTCTTGACACTACACAATATGTAATTCCTTCCTCCCAGGACTATGCACTGTGTAGTTTCAGTGCTCAAGCCCTGACCTTAGCCTCCAAAATTATGCAATATATCCCTTCAGACTAGCCTCAACTATGCATTGAATAATCTATGACCTCAATCTCATCCCTTGATCTCCTGAGTTACGCAAGTTTTCAATCACCCAACCTAATATGCCTTCTAAAACTTCACAATAGGCTGAACCAATGCTCATCCCCTTAGCTTGTCTCACTAAGCTCCCAAACTGCATAATTTTCTTCCTCAGTCAGTCTCATGCCTCAAGCTTCACCCCTAACTACCTGAGTTGCGTGATTGCGTAGTCACTGATCCTCTTCCTCAACCTACCACTTGGTTCCAACTCAATCAATGGCTCAACATGCACTATCTTAGTCTAGGGGTTTATAGAACTAATGTCATCTTGTCATGAGTGAATTGAAAATTCATGTGACTTATCATACCATGACAAGATCATGAAGAAGGATATGGAGATTCCATGCTCAAACACATTTTTGTAGTTGATTATGCAAACTGATCAACCAAGAGAAAGAAAAGGGACACCAGTTTGCAACCACAACTCAAGACTTAATATCATTGAATAATCCTTACCTCTAAGTCATATGGAGGTGGATAGAAGAGAATTCTCAAGGAGACACATATCAAGGAGAAACAAGAATGTGTTGAAATTTCCATATCATCAAGAAGTCCATCTTAGCAGTGTCATGTCATGTCATGTCATGAGTTGTCACATGCCACACTGTTATGGTGGGTTATGTAAATTTGATTCAAAAATGTATTTTAAAGTGAAAGTACAAAGGACATGTACACAATATGAATAGTCATGTAAAGTTGAAAAGTCAGAGGAAGTCAAATAGTCATGAGGGTAATCCAAAGAGTCACAAGGAAGGTGAAACATCACCACCTCATTTGTTATATATACACCCTCATTGTATGAGAAAATGACTTTTCACCTTGGCTCCTCGTGCAAGGTATTAGAGAGAAAATATGGTTATTTTTTGGAGCAAGTAGTGGCTCCAATGCTCCACTATTAGACTGGTAGGTGATGTATTTAATAGCCACCATGTGTCCTGGAAATTTTACTTAATATCAGAAGCCTCATGGCCAACACGTTCTTCATGCATGGATTATGAATATTTGCAAGACTATTATGTGGATTTTTGTAATTCATGTTTTCTTCCATCTGTGCTAAATTAGTTGAACTACTTCGGTTATTTTAGTACTTATCATATTGGGAATGTGTTGTAATTGTTGATATAGTTGTCACATTCTTGTGGACTATTCCGTTGGATGTTAGAAACATATTTCTTGTTATTGGTTGTAATGGCCATGACATATTTTTGTACTATTACGTTGGGTGTTTGACGGACCCTTGTTGTTCGAGTGTGTCTCTACTAGGGTGGTACTATTACCTCTCTCTTGTAGGCTAACTTTAATTCCCCCCTCTGCATTTGAAGAACCTTGACACACCTACAACCAAACACTCACGAGACACACTCACTTTCTTTTTGAAGGCATATTTATATTCCTCTCTCTTGCTGACAGTTAGATACAAGGAAAATATTTAAGAAATTGACAACCATGCCATATTCCGAATGGGGCACCTATCCCAAATGGTATGAGGTCTAATTGGGACCACATATCAGGGAGACCCCTTGAATGTTGGTGGGTCCAACACCATCCTTACACCCCAAACCTAACATTACTTCTATTGGAGCATAGTTTATAGCTATATCTTAAGGTCATGGTCAGGTCACTAAAATGGCTCAAAGCATACTTTGAGATAAATTTAGGGAACTTCTAATTTAGGCAGTCGGTATATTGTTGCTTCTATTAAAATTATGTATTTCACGTATTTTTATGTTGATCAATGAATGATCTAAATTCACACAAAGAAACATACAACTATTGCATTATCTCTGGGAAAATATAAGTATCAAGTTACAGTTCTAACAAATTAAGAAGTTATTTGACTGCAATAGTTATTGCTTGAGTTTGGCATTTACTAGGATCAACCACTTTTGTTTAAGTATGATAATAAAATTAGTGTAATATATATTTCTAGAAACCATATGGAACATCAAAGGACCAAACACATTGAGATACATATGCACTTCATTCACTAACTTATTCAAGACAATTTTCTTATCGTGGAGTATGTACCTATTGAAGAACAAATAGTAGATACTTTCATAGATTCCTTGGAATCAACAAGGTTTATCTGACTAAAGAAAATGCCTTAGAGTAAATGAGGTCATACTCGGGGATTCATCTTGAGTCCTCCTTCCTTCACCTCTTATTTTTGCTTTTTTTTTTCTTTTTTTATATACTGTCCTTTTTTGGGGGGCTAGAGTTTCTACATGTTTTTTTTCTCTCTCTTTTCTTATGAGAGGTTTTACATGTGTACCTAAGTAGGCCTTGTTGTGAGTTTTATCACTCCAATAATTCTTAGGGTTGTTAGTATTTTTGTTTTAAAGAATATTATAGGTAACCACAAACCTACTTTCAAGCTTAGGATCTAGCCTTCCTAATGCTCAGAGAGGGCTCTCTCTTTATGATTTAACTTTGTTGTTTTTAGTTGATTTTAGGCTAGTTATGTAAGATTGATTGGGTTTTTTATTTTGGTTTGGTTTGGTGGTGGAATCACTAATTCAGATGGATAGATGTTGGTCTAAATTCCTTTGGGCTAATGAAGTCAATGTATCAAGAAATAGAACAGAATCAAGGTTCTAAAGGGAAGTATTCACAAGGAAAGATAGTTGAGTTGATTTAGATCTTTAGGCTGGATGATGAAATGGTTTCAATCGGGATGAGAGAGCAATTAAGGGTTCTCAGATTTGGATAATGAGGGAAATGATAGAGGTCAATCGAAACTAGGGAGAAATGAAGAATTCCCTAATCTGGATATCAGTAGAAAACATGAAAATGAAATAACAGTTCAAGATAGAGTGTTTTTAAACAAGTTCTGAAATAATATTCCTGTTATACATTCAGGTAAAGAAAAAATACATGTAAGTGAAAACTTCAGATAATAACAAAGAACAATTGAGAGTACTTCACTGAAGTGGCCCAACACATGAATCTTGTAATATAATGCCTTTATTTCTCAATCCATTCTGCTGAATTTAAAATGGTACAAAGAACCCTCTGGTTCAAATCAGTATATCTATAGAAATATTTAGCAATCCACAATCCACCCACAATACTTCGAATTATGAAGTATTTATACAAAAAAAAATAATGTAATATATCATAAACTGTCTTAGAAATTATTCAAGGAATAAAAAATATCTTCATGCAAGAAGATAGAGATAGCTATCTAACTAATGCAAGTTGTCCCTGCTTTTATTGATTTTGTTTGTTTGTTGTTTGATCTTTTGCTGATTTGTCTCTTTGACTGTTGCTCAACAAAGGTTGTCTTTAAGGTTGTTGAGTGTCCTTTATGTTGGTTGTATTTCACTCCACTTTGTCATTTCTATTTTGACTTTAAACCTTATCTTTCATCTGATACTTTTTAACTTTAACTGATACACTTTAAATTGTCTCTGTTTTCACTTTGACCTTTGACTGTTGTTTTTAACTTTAAACTTCCTGCTCTGTTTTACTTTTTCACTTTCACGGTAAATGAGTCAACTTCTCCCAATATTTTGCATCTGGTAGCTTGATTTTCACTATCCTTCTAAATATTTCATCAACCTCCATATATTTTTCAAATTTAGGCTTGTTAATGAAGAGATGTTTTACCTCATGTTGTAGGTAAAAGAGTTTCTCAAAACTCTTATAGAGTACTTTTCCTGTTGGAATTCCTTGCATGGCTGAACTGTTGGCTTGTTCCTTTGCCACTTCTCTGATTTTCTTATCATAATCTTCTTGTTTAATCAACCTGTCATTGATAACCAATGGATTTGGTAGGCCTTTCTACCTCAAAATATCAAACTTCATCATGAATCTGGTTATGGCAAGCTCCATGTTCTGACATTTTTCTTCCAGTTGTACCATTAAGTTCCTTTTAGAAATTACCTTCCTGACTTCAAGAATTGTTTCGGTCCTGTCACTAATTCCAATTTCTTCCAATTCCTGCTTATTCTTGGAATTAAGAAACTTAATGATTTCAATGGCCTCCTCTGGCTTCTTACCAAGTTATTCCTTTATTTTTTGAATGGCTTCACTTGATGCTTTGATAAGATATTTCTACTCATAAATAACTTGAATGGATGGCCAAATATCATTGACAAATTCAATGATATTGGCCCATAGTTGTTGCTTGGCTTGAGCAAGTGGTTCTTTCAATGTCAACTCTTTCTCTAACTTCTGAAATTTCTCATTCAATCTATTTGTCTTTTGTACTTCAATCTTGTGCATGATCTGAACTAGTTTCTTCTCATCCTCTAGAATTTTTAGTTGTTCTTTGAGTCTATTTATTTCATTAGTCTAGATGGACATTTCTTACATTGCTTTAACTAGATTACCTACTTCATCACTAGGTTGTTTTGTTGTTGTAGATGACTCTGTAGCTGAAGTAGTTGCTGATGAAATAGGAAGTGTTGTAGCTATTGGAACTGATGGGGCCAGAGAATCTTCTAAAGTAGAAGGAACTGTTGTAGTGGTTGTAGGAATAATAGTGACAAGGAATGCTTATGAGCTAGCCTTTTTCTCCTGCACTAACTTATCCATCTCATTTTCCATTTCTTTCAATTGGGCAGTTAACTGAAGAATGAGGTTCATCCTCTCATCTTTTTGTCTTGCATCCTATAATAATTCTTTGGCCTGTGGATGTTCAGTAGGAGGAAATTTGAGTTGTTTCTTTAATGTAACAATGTCTGAATTATTTTTCTTTATGAGTTCTTCTGCAACTTTGAAATTCTTTGGATAATATCCTACTTCAATAACCAAATACTCCAGAGATTTAATTCTATTATCTTTAGCCTGTGAGGATGCTTTTTCTAGTTTTACTTGACCTCCGATGTTTTCAAGAGTATTTTGCAGCTTCTGTACACTCATGGCTTTGTTTGTCATGGTAGAATACAACATTTCCCCAGCTTGCTTGTGAAATTCTATTTGGTCTATAGGATGAAGATCTTTTGCTTGAACTTCATATGATGTATTTTTATAATTTGTTGATGACTTAGGATGTTTCACTGTGGGCTGTAAGAAATTCATTTGCATCTTTCTAGTCTTGTAGTCAAATGCTGAAAGTAACCTGCTTTGGTCACTTGGTGTTTGTTTCCAGTATTGGGCATAAGTATCTGCTTTTAATGCCTCATTTCTGAGCTTGATTTCTTTATACTTCTGCATAATATCCTGCTCTTTTTCTGTTGGTTTACTAGATGAAGACACTTCAACACTGTGTTGCTTTTGAATAATTTTAGTGTTAGATGTTGAAGGCTAGTGATTTTCCTTTGAAACTGTTAGAGGTGCATTTTCCTTTACCACTGTATTTGTATCTATGATCTCAATTGTTTCAACTTGTTCAGTTACATGTTTTAATTTGGGCTTCTTCCTATAAATCATTTTGAATTTTGTTTCAGTGGTAGTTTAATCTAAGTATGATAGTTCTTCTCTTAGCCTTTTGGAATTCCTATCCTGTGGGGCTGGAGTTTGCAATATGGAACTAGTATCACCTTGCTTCTCTGCCTCTTTCAAAGTGTTCTCCAACCATTCAGATTGATTGGAGTACTTCTCTATTTCTAGCTTAGACTCATGGAAAAAAAGATTTAACTTAAATTTGATTCTTAGCTTCCTAATAACTCCTAAAGGATCATAATTCCATTTGAAACTTTGACTGAACTTAAATTCCTGAAAATACTTTTCTGCCTGTTATCTAGCTGTCTTTTTATTACACATGAGGGACCAATCTGGTTTTTTATCTTAAACTTTATTTTCTTTTTAGCTGATAGAAATCTAACTTCATCAGAGTTAAGAATCTGCCTAATATACTCAAGTGAAAATAACCTCATTGGGAGGTATTTTGGCAGTTTATATGGGGTTAGCTGACAATCGTAAACTCTAATATTTTTGTGGTTCTGATAAATATACCAATCTTTTGTCTTACTGTGTTCTGATAACTGCAAGACCTTTTTTATTTCATCACTGACTCTTGGTTGACTGTTGTTGTTCAGCATGTTGACAATTGGATAGATGAATGAGTCAATGAAATCTCTATATGTGAACTCTGTTGAATCTTTCCTGATTAATGAATTCCAAAAGATTACTAACTGAGGATTACCTTCAACATCCAGTTTTTGAAGGTTGATAGCAAATCTTTCAAATTGGAAGTATAAAAACATGTGGAATAAAATAGATGAATACTTGAAAACACCTTCTTCAGGCATTTTAACAAGTCGTTCATGGATTGTATTAGAGAGGTACTGGGAAAAATTGAATATAGAAGCAGGATGTTGACCAGGAGAGAAAATAGAAAGAAAAACTAAGACTAAAGCATCAACATGCTCATAAGTGAAATAAGCCAAAATACAAGACAACATTGTGATGATAAATTTGGTTCTCTCAGAGAATATAGCTGTTGGATAAAAAGGATTAGTATTGGGAGTTTCTACTGATGAGGGAATGAATGTTTGGAATATCTGGAACCTCTTGGGGAAGTCCAGATTCAGATACAACTGAGTAAGGGTCTCAATAGACAGAGGGGCTTCATCAGGCCTAGGTTGAACTATCTGGTTTATTGATTCAATTGTGATAGTGAATAAAATCTCTTTATCGGGGGTCTGAGCTCTTTGGTCATGCATATAACTATTTTGGTAGAGTTTGATAACCTTTGGACACTAGAAGATGCATTGAGAGAAAATATATACTTGGGAAAATTGGACTCCCAAAGGAACACATCATTAGCTTGGTCAATAGACTTATCAGGGCTCCAGTAGTGGAGCTCAAGGAGGTTAAAATCAGTGACCATGTCACTAATTTTAAATTATTTGTGTGCTAAGGGAGTGTGTTCCACATCTACAACTGGAGGTTGCAGGGGATTGACTGTTAAAATACCTTGGGAAGCTATGGATTTATTTATTTTATTCAATTAATTCACTCATTTTGGCTTAGAAAATAGTCTTAGTCCTTTAGGAGCACTTCTTGAAAAATTATTACAGTCTGTAGAAGGGTTTGGGATGAAACAATGGCTTTTCATCTAAATTATGCTCCTAAATTGGACAATTTACTTGTTACTTTCTTGTTGTAAGTACATGCTTAGCTTTTTAGGAATACCTAGAAAAACAAAGCTTTTATGTTTTAGAAGGTTACGATGACGGAGTTTTACGAGGCTTCTTTGAGTCTTTATATTTCTTTAAACAGGTTTTTCAGCGTCTTTAGTAGCAAGAGGTTTGAATTCTAGTTGAAATGGCTTAATAACAAGTTGGCAGAGTAATATTTTTCTTAGGAATAGGTTGGCAGTAGCTCTTTCTCTGCAGACTTTAACAAACAGATAGTGAAAATATTAGAAAGGGCGGCTTTATGCTTTTTAACCAACAATGCTTAATATTTAGGCGTGGGTTGAATTCAAATAGCAGGGAGGTTTTTGTTGCAACGGGAAGGAATACCATTTGGTGATTTTAGAATGGTCTAAAGCGGGTGGGCGGTATTGTTGGAGTTAATGCTTACACTCCATATTTTAGAAATTGGTTTGTGATGGTTGAGAAATTCTCTCAACCTGTCTGTCTAATTTAGGAATATGTTGGATCTCAAAAACTCTATTTAATAGAGTAATATGAATGTAATCTGTGTGTGAGTGTGTTTACACATACACCATTGTGAATAATATATGAGTGTTTTTTTAGTAATTATGTGATTTTAGCTATTTCTTTCATCATATCAGAGCATAGGATCAAAGGCCTGTGTGTAATTGAACTTTGTTGAGTAATTGTGACCTGTTTGTGAATCCAGCGTGTGTGGTTGTGCAGAATTTGTGAGATTGCCGACAGAAGCGGCCGAGGAGAAGCAGAATGCCGAAAATCTGATCGTTATTATAGCTGCACCAAAGGAATTTACTGTGATGTGTTTGTTTCGGTTTTGTCGGTGCAAAGGCTTGTAAGTTAAATGTGCAATAAGGCCTACTGTAGCAATCTTGAATCGTAGTGTGCTTTGAGGCTCTGCAATTTAAAGCTGGCGAAGTCTCAGGGGTTTGGCTTCTTGTCGTATAGTTTTTTTTTCTTGAACTCAGGGGTCCACTCAGGGGTCTCAGAACGTGTGTCTTTCAAGGTTTTGGTGTTGTCTTTGCCAGCTGGCCCTTGAATATATATAAGCATTGAGGCAGAGAGAAAATATTTGTTTAGACCGATTGGATCTGGCGTCGTGGCTAGAGAGGAAGCTGATCTTGGTCAGAAAGTTCGTCTTTTAATTCGTCTTTCAATTCCAGTTAATTTTATCTAGATTTTCCATCATCCGCTGTAGTACCGCTGTTGCGAACGAGTTGCTCCAATACGGGGCTCAATTTTTTGCAGTGTAAGGAAATACTCGACGAGGTTGGAGAGGCGGTCGTGGTCGGGCGGTAAGCCATCGAGAATACATAGAAATCGAGTTTTGGACGTTCGTTGCTCCAACTCATTGGAAACACCTGAAATGAGGGCATTTGTGTTTCGCGCAGAAGCTTTAACCATAGTTTCGTCTTTGTGCCTCTGTTTCCCTTGCTAAAGCGAGAGCAGCAGGAATGGAGTTTTTTGGCAGCGGGAGTGTAATACAAGGCTGGGATTGGGGAGAGATTTGGGTGCAGAAGATGAAGCAGAAAAGCTTTCACTAAACAATGTTACTGTGCAGTTGGATCTGCTACCATTGCGGCCCGTGCCGCTCAATTCCATAGCGCCTCCTGCTTCCCAGAGAAGGAATCAAAAGATCATCGAAGAATCCCCAGCGCCTAATCTGACAGAAGAATTACGGTGTCATTTGGGTCAAGCGGCAATATCTGCAGCCAAGGCAGTGGGTTATTATAATGCAGGTACTGTGGAATTTATAATGGACACTCCATCCGGTCAATTCTTTTTCTTGGAGATGAACACTCATCTTCAGGTTGAACACTCAGTGACTAAAATGGTAATTGGTCAAAATCTTGTAGAGTGGAAAATCCGAGTTGGAGGAGAATGATATGTCCATAGCGCTGAGCCAGAGTTATAATTATTTTATTAATATATATTAGTTTTGTAAATTAAGTTATGATGAATTTTATAGAAAGTTTATGATGTAATAATTGATTCTAGATACATTATGTATCTAGACGGTTTCTCTAGATAACCGGCGAGTACAGCGGTTAACCGTTAGCACCCATGTATCTCGGTGGATGGGATTTCGTCCATAGAATGACTACGAGTTCAGCTATTTCAAATAGGCAATTAATTGTGTTTTCGAAGAGATCAAGTGGCAGTAAGGCTCAATATGGATGGTTGTCCAGATAGTATGGCAGTTGCGGATCTAGGGAAGGATCCCTCATTAGTGGTAGACGTGGAAGTGGTCTCCTAATGAGGTTATGCGACAGATTGGGATGTTGTCCAGTAATTGACTTCGGGAGGTCCTTGATTCGGGAGTTGAGGAAGCGAACTCGAGAATCCAACTTGCCAACTACACCTTTCCGAGGGTTATGAGGCAACTTGATGGAGCATCTACTAATAAGCTTGATTATTTTGTTATTTTCATGTAATGTAATCATTAAGGGGGGATGTTGGAGTTAATGCTTACATTCCATATTTGAGAAGTTGGTTTGTGATGGTTGAGAAATTCTCTCAACCTCTCTCTCTAAATTAGGAATAAGTTGGATCTCATAAACTCTATTTAATAGAGTAATCTGAATGTAATACGTATGTGAGTGTGTTTTTACACATACACCATTTTTGAATGATATATATGATGTTTTTACATTATTACTGTGATTTTAGCTATTTCTTTCGTGTATTTGGAGGGATTCATTGGAGTTAAATTACCGTATAGCGAAGTGGGGTTGTGAAAACAACTCATTTCACAAGGTCTCGGTAGTGTTAATGATCGGGCATTCGGGGATGTGAAAGTCCTCATTGGCCGTAGGATCTGATGGGCATTGATCGGACGGATGGGAAAATGAGAGCAATTCATTGGGGATCTAATATGAGGTGGGGCCTGAGAAAATTTTGTGCGATGTGTTTTATGTATATAGAAAAGGTTTAGAATATACAATGGTTGGGTTTAGCATAGTCTATAAGTGGGTCGGGACTTAATAATAGGCAGGGTTATAATAAGTGGGCCCATAAATATATATAGGCGGGGTAATAACACTATATATTAAATTACTAGTAAGGGGTTGGGAAATTCATATAAAGGGGAATTAATATAATACGGGATAAATGTATATACAGGAGTTAATAAAATAAAATTAAACAAGGGGTTAAAATGAATGTGGGGGGGGGGGTGTTAAATGCATATGATGCGGGATTAAATACACTAAGTTTAATGTAAAAACTGATATCAGGAAGAGTTTTTCATAGTGGGACCCGATACATCATTTTAAACAAATACTTAGGATAATGGGGTTTTTTTGGGGTATTTTGAATGAAAAGGGAAGTTAATAAAGGGATTTCACTTTTCCAAAGGGAAAGTGTATTTTTAACTATGGAAAAGGGGTTTTTATAAGAAAAAATTAATGTAGTAAGGGGAAAGGTTAATATGAAGGGGAAGGGGTACTTTTACAAGTGGAATGAATTTAGAAGGAAATTAGTAATATGAAAATGACCATTTTCTACTATCCATGCCTTGTGAAAACTTCTTTTGCCTACCCATCATCTACCCTAACATTTTTTCTTCATTTATTCGGGTACATTTGGGCTTGCAGGCCCTTTAATTTTTCTTTGATAAGAAAGATATCTAGTTCTAACCTTATGACTTCCAATGGCTTATATTAAACTGTTAAACTCATTATTATTCTCTACCTAACTACTGATCTATAAAGATTAAACAATTTGGATAGATCTTTATTCTCTATCTATCAACATGAAATTTAAAGCATGAAAGATCAAGATTAAGCAGTTTGACCTTTATGGATTGTAGAATTTTTGACAAACTACACACAATATTATTTTGCAAAGTAAATTAAAATAGTGACATTTGAATTTGCATCACGTTCAGTATCTATTTTTATCTCTTTTTTGTTGGGGTTCATTTTTTATATTCTTTTTTGATCTTTTTCTTTCAGCCCTTTTATTTTTCTTTTAGGACTTACCCACTTTAAATTTTTAATACGGGAAAACAATTTGTAGAAAGAAAATTATGTACATATTACAAGACTAATCAAATTCAATTCAAAATTATGAATCCTATTATTATAGGATCCTAAAAGTAGCTCCACATGGGGATGGAATTTCTTGGTGAAATGTCAAGACTTTAATATCAGTAGCCTTTGAAACTTTGACTGTGCTTGCCTTGGAACTGTTTTCTAAGCTCTGCTTTATTCATACTTTTTATATTTTGTCTTTCAAAGCTCAGGTCCTTCTCTCTGAGCTTCAACTTTGCAATAAAAACATCCAATCCAATCTAAACTTTGCAATGTTAAGTACAATGAGCAAAATAAACAAAGTGAACAAAAATTTAGTCTGGAGAAAAATAATGCTTCAACATCCTACCATTCACTGGTTGTCCTGGTAGATCTGATCCATATTTTTCCTTGAAAAAGAATGCAGTGTTACCTCTATAACCATAAATGATATAGGGGCCTTTCCATAGGAAATCAAATTTACCATGTTTACCTTTATCTTCTCTTCTAAAATCCCACTTGATAACTTTATCGCCTATGTAAAAATAATCTTCCCTTGTTTTCTTGTCAAAAATATTTTTAATTTTATATTGGATAACTTGTGATTTGACATAGACTTCTTCCCTGATTTGTTGCAAGTGTATTGTCTGATTTATCCTTCTCCGAATATCATTGGATTCTACCTACAGTTCTTGGATCATCTTCATCACTAGTACTCCTAAAGAGGATGGAAAAACAACATCCATTCCATATACTAGTTGATAGAGATATGTACCAATGGAATTCTTTGTAGTTATTTTGTCTACCCATAAGGCATTGACTAACCTTTTGTTCCAGGTCTTTTTTTTATCATCTAACAGTTTTTTGATGATATTAACCAGGCTTTTGTTCGAGGATGTTGCAAGTCCATTACCTTCAGGGTAATAGGTAGTGGAATGGCCAAGCGTAATGTGATATCCGTTACAAAAGTCAATCATTTTCTTAGATTTGAAAGCAGTTGCATTACTAGTAATGAGTTTTTGAGGGCATCCAAATCTAAAAAGTGTTTTCAAGGAATGAGATGATGACAGAATCCGTGGCTTGTCTAGAAGGAATAACTTCTATCCACTTGGTGAAATAATTAGTGGCTTTCAAAATCTATTTGTGTTGGGTTGAGGAGGGTGGGTGAATTTCACCAATGAAGTCTAAACCCCATTTCTGAAATGACATTTCTATGGAGATGGGTTTGAGGGGTAAAGGTAATAGTTTTTTCTTCCCTTCAAAGATATGGCATTTATGAGAAGAGGTCACATAATTTCTAACATCTGCAAAAAGTGTGGGCCAGTAAAAACCTGCCCTCAAGATTTTATCAGCAGTTCATTTCCAGTAAAGGTGTAGTCTACAGTCACCTACATGAAACTCTTGCATAAATTTATCAGCTTCATCTTTCAATAAACAATTCAATAAAATTCCACCATGATCTTTCCAAAAAAAAGAATTATCTATGATACAATATTTCATTGATTTTAACTTTATGAATCTAGCTTTGGTTCTAGAAAAACAAGGAGGAGCTTGTAAGTTTAGTAAAACAAATATGAAATCTGCATACCATGGTGAATCTAAGAAAGGTTCACTGATCTTTGTAGTTGCCATCTCTTCTTGATCATCTAATTGAGTAATAAAATTTATATCTAAAGTCTGATAGTTCGATTCAGCCATGAGTTTGGCTAAACCTTGGCCTTTAATGAGTTTGGTGGGCTTAATTTCAATATCATATTCCAAAATAGTGGCAATCCATTTTCCTCTCTTTCCATCAGGCCCATTCTGAGTCAGAATGTCCTTCACTACTGAATTTGGAACAAATGCAATAATGTGTGAGTAAAAATATACACTCTGAAATCTTGAATAGCCTTCACTAAAGCAAGTGTCTTTTTTTCCATTATGTTGTAATTTAGTGTGGAATCTCTTAAGGATTTGCTGAAAAAAGCAATGGGATGTTCATAAGTCTGATCATTCTTCTATAGTAAGACTGCAATAGTTGTATGTTCTGAAGAAAAATAAAAAATTATAAAATCTTTTTGGAAATTGGGACTTATTAGGATAGGTGTTCTAGTAAGGGCTTGTTTGATTTATTCAAAGGATTTTTTGGCCTCTACTGTCCATTTAAGTGAGGAATCTATTTTTAACATGTTATTTAATTCTCTAGTTAATTCTGCTAGATTAGAAATGAATCTTCTGAGAAATTTCATTTTACCTAAGAGTTCTTGTAATTCCTTCATGTTTCTAGGATGACTTATGTTCAAAATTTACTCTATTCTTGTTGGGTCTATCCTAATTCCCTCTTTCGAAATAATATGTCCTAATATTTTACCTTCTTCAAGTCCAAAGAGTGCCTTTTTGGGATTCAAAGAAATACCAAATTTTCTGCATTTGATAAACACTTGTCTCAGATGATCTAAATGTTAATTGTCCATTTTTTAAAATATTGTTATATCATTTAGATAAATGACAAGAAAACCATGAATTTCTTTTTCTTGGTCTTCTGGTTAAACTAAGATTTGATTATACCCAAAGAATCCAGCAAGCAATGAAATCTTGGTTGAACCTACCACCCTTTGTAAAATATTGTCCATTTTGGGGAGAGGATAGTTATATTTTAGGGACACTTTGTTTAAGTTCCGGAAATCAACACAAAGTCTGATTTTCGTTGTTTTCTTCCTAGTGGGAACTAAGTTTGAAACCCAATCAGAATATCCGATAGGTGCAATGATTTGTGCTTCATACATCCTTTGTACCTATTTTTCAATCAAAGGCATAAGAGCTGGATCGATTCTTCTAAGCTTATATTTAAATGGTTTTTGATCTGCTTTGATAGGTATTTTGTGTTGAATTATGCTGGTGTCATAAAATTTAAGGTCTTCATAACTCCATGCAAACACATCCTGAAATTCCTTAAGCAAAGCTATGTATTTCAGCTTTTATTCTTGAGGTAATTCTTTGGAAAGTTTAATAAGCTTAGGTTTTTGTTCTATTCCTATATTACATTCTTCTATGTCTAATCTTAATGGTTCCATTTTTTGTGTTTGCGCTACATCATTTGAATCAAAAAGATCTTCTAATGGGGCTAATCCCTTAGGTAAGAAGTTATTCTTAAGGTTTAAAATCTGAGAATCATCATTTGCTATTTCTTCTATCTCTACATTTTCAAACTTATCTATTTCTACTTGAGTGAATTTAGTGGGTTCAGTTAAATATAAACTATTTACATCTATCTCAGTATCTATAGTCTCATCTATTGTACAATCTATATCTATGTTACAACTTTGGAATTCTCCCTCAGCATTCATAAATTTATAAATTTGAACATCTTGTGAAAATATCTGCCAATATTTCAAGTTGTCTGGTATAGTAGGCTTGTGTCTTACCTCTGCTTTATATTGGTGATTTGGTTGAAAAGTAAGTTTGTAGGTGCTATAAAAGGTTGCTAAACTATGTGCCTGCATGTTCTTTTTCCTAGGAATTACAGCAAAGTCAATTTCAAGAAACTCTTTAATCAGATCTAAAATTGTTTCTCTATATTGGGTTAATATAGGATTATCCACAGAACACTCGCCTCTGATTTTTTTATGATTAATTTAGAGTCTTCCATGATAGAAAGTCTTTTTCCTCCTAGATTTCTAACAATCTGCAGCCCTAAGATTAAAGCTTCATACTAAGCCATGTTATTGGTGTATTTAAATTTTAATATAAAGGCATGACCTTATGAATGATTATTTTCCATGTTATGAATCCAAAATTCTTCTCCTGTTCCTAGTCTGTTCACTGAGCCATCAAAGTCTAAGTACCGCATTGGTTCATGAAAAATATTATCACTGTCAACTTCCTTATGTTTATGTTTTACAACTGTGTCGTTATCTATGCCAGCTTCTAGTGAAAGAGTCCATATCAGCAGGTACAAAATAAATAGGATAGTTTTGAGGTCTTTATACACTACTGACCATGTATTTCATTAAAGTCTCTCTGTAAATATTTTTGGGCTGACCAAATACTGAAATTGTGGCATAAGACATGTCTAACTATAGAGATCCCTGTAATTTTTCTCCCCATGAGCGAGATAATAGCATTCCATACTTGGGAGGGATGTCAGTAACTACAATATCCATGACTATACTTTTCCCTGGGTATTGGACTAAAGTGACACACAAGTATTTTATTAGGCCAAGACATTTAACTTTGCTAGAATCAAAAGAGAAAAGATCTTTAAATGGTCTTGTGATATCTAGATTCAATGTTTCCATCATTTCTTTTGGCATCAGGTTGTGTGAGGCTCCTGAATCTAGCATAGAATTGTGTAAAATTTGATCATGAATACTTAGGCTAATGTAGAAAGGAGGAACACCACCTTCTTGATGTTTTCCATTTACCTCAGGACCTAATAGTAATTTTGGTTGGTCATCATTCAGATTAACAGAGTCTTCTCCTTCACTTATGTTCAATGTTTTAGTGATCTGTGATTTGTATAGAACATGTTTTACCAACTCTGTTAAAGGAATTGGTATTTTTAGTTTTGCAATTTCAGTTTGGATGTTGAATGGTACTTGTGTTTTTCCTAATTGAATGATTTCTTCTTTACTAACTGCAGTTTGATTGTTTTTCTCTTCTTTATCTATATTTGGTTTTTATGTTTATGTTTCCACTGTTTTGTTGTTTTCAATCTTCTTTGTGGAAAATTTTGAGTTGCAGTGGTAACTTTGCAGATTTTGAAGTTTCAACAGCTGTTTTAGCAACAATTGTCTTGGGATTAGCTGATTTTTTATTAGCTGTAGATGTTTTAGGATTAGTTGATTTTTTATCAGCAGTTTTTGTTTAGCAGCAGCATATTTTTGAGGATCAGCTGATGTTTGAACAACAATATCTATAATGTCTACAATTTTAGGACTCAGTGCAATTTTTGGACTAGAAATTTTCTGATTAGGACTGGAATTTTTCTGAGTTGAACTAGAGTTTTGTTGAGTTTACCTAGGGATAATTTGAAGTAATTTAGTTGTAAGAGATTCTATTGTTTTCTTGGTCTAAGTTTGGGAAATTTTTTTAGTAGTGACTTCTACATTTTTTCATTAATTGCAAATTCATAACCTTGCTTATAATCAAAATACTCTCTAGATTCTAACTGTAACTGTTTTATCTCGTATAATTCATGTTCTTCTTGTGTAAGAAAAATAGTATTATCATCATTAATTCCCATTAAGTTAATCTCAGTGTCTTCATATTCTTCATTTTGGTGGGAACTTTCAGCATAGTTCTCTTGGAAAGGTGGTCTTATTGTTTGGTCAGGTGTTGATTCTCTAGTCTTACCAGTGTGATTATTAATTCTAAAGTTTGGATTTCTTATTTGAGGACCTTGTTGTTGATTATCCCACTTTGGTTTCCTTTCCATATTTTATAATCTATCCATCATTATTTCCATGGTTTTTTCTAAGCTATCTATCTTAAGGTCTGAGGTTGATGGTTCCTCCTTTATTGTAACTCTTATTTCTTTTATCATTCTATCTCTCTTAGCTAACAAATTTGCTTCTACACTAACAACATTACTTTGCATCTACTCTAATGTTTTTGGTTTTCTTTCTCTTAGTTGGTATGACATAACCATCAGGGAATTTGATTAAAGCTAGATCTGGTGGGGGTTTGATGTTTGCTGGAATAACATTATAGATGTTGTTGAATCTAGTACAATAGTACTAAACTGGTTCATTAGGTGCTATTTTTATGTTTTCATATTCAAACAATATTTGTAAAGGATTCTTCTTTTTCTCCCATCTATTAATAAAAATTCTATGGAAAACAACTAAATCAGCAATACTACCAGCAGGTAAATATTTAAAACATTTTTTTACATCACCAACTAAAGTTTGGGCAAACAATCTCATTTCAACATCATCATCATATAATTCATGCAATTCAAAGTAATCAGCCATTTTTTTAACATGTTGTTGTGTAGTGTATTTACCTGTACCATCAATTTGAAATATTTCTATTTGACAATCTTGGGGCATGTTATGTAATTGACCTAGTAAGACCAAAGGAGCATATTTTGCTGCCATGGCTAAGATTCTATCTTGGCTAGGATGTAAATTTGTGGTGCTTGGTGATGAGCTTGAAGTACTTGTAGATGAGGTTGGAACACTTGAGGATGTATTTGGGATGTTGGAAGATGTGCTTCAAAATGAGAATGAAGTACTTGAAAATGTAGCAGCAGTGCTAGGGGATGAACTTGAATTGTTTGGAGATGGAAATAAAACTCTAGGTTGAAGGAGAAGATTGGGGATTAATGAATCTGTGGAATGAAGTATGGTGGAAATAAAAGATGAGGTGGTACTAAATAAAGATAAATTTATAGATTCTGAATGAATGGTAGAAGGCTTATGGGTATAGGCAGATAAATCAGTTAATTCAATAGAATGTGGAAGATAGGCTTCATCAATTTCCTTAATCAAAGTTGAAACTAAAGCATCAAGTTTATAAAAGGGTTCTAGATCTTATTGATATGAATTAAGTGAAACAGTCCCCTTCTTAGTTTCAATAAATGAAATGAAATCAAGATCTATTACACTATCATAGATGGAACTTTCTGATTTAGTTCTAAACAAATATTGCTCAAAAGCTAAATCAAATTCAATGCCTTATAAACTTGATAATTGTTTGGGGAGTGAATTAGCTTTGATTAATGGACTTTTATTACCTAAAATTTCTACTTTTTTGTTTTTATTTAAAATTTTGTCCAGATCATCTACTATTACAGTAGGTTGTGGATCAGGATGAGACCTACTATAGTAGGTTCTTCTGAAAGCTAGAATTTTAATTTTTTTAATGAAAATTTTCACTAACAACCCTAAAACAACCTTAAGGTGAAAAGATGAGTAAAAATATTTCTTTCAAGGTTTATTTTAAACACTGAGGACTAATTCTTCCCCAGTATGGTCACCAGTATTTTATCACTCCAATAATTCTTAGGGTTGTTAGTCTTTTTGTTTTAAAGAATATTAGAGGTAACCACAAACCTACTTTTAAGCTTTAGGATCTAGCCTTCCTAATGCTTAGAGAGGGCTCTCTCTTTATGATTAACTTTGTTTCTTTTAGTTGATTTTAGGCTAGTTATGTAAGATTGATTGGGTTTTTATTTTGACTTGCTTTGGTGGTGGAATTACTAATTTAGATGGATAGATGTAGGTATGTTTTCCATTGCGCTAATGGAGTCAATGTCTCAAGCAACAGAGAAGAATAAAGTTATAAATGGAAGTATTCACAGGGTAAGGTAGATGAGCTGATTCAGATCTTTAGGCTGATGGTGAAAATGGTTTAAATTGGGATGAAAGAGCAATCAAGGATTCTCAGATTCTGATAATGAGGGAAATGACAGACGTCAATCGAAACTAGGGAGCAATTAAGAATTCCATAATCTAGATATCAGTAGAAAACATGAAAATGAAATAACAATTCATGACAGAGTGTTTTTAAACAAGTTCTGAAATAATATTCCTGTTATACATTAAGATTTAGAAAACATACAACTATGTGAAAACTTCCAATAATAACAAAGAACAATTGAGAGTACTTCACTGAAGTGGTCCAACACATGAATATTGTAATATAATGCCTTTATTGCTCAATCCAATCTCCTGACTTTAAAATGGTACAATCACCCTCAGGTTTCATATCAATGCAACTATAGAAATGTTTAGCAATCCACAATACACCCATAATACTTTGAATTATGAAGTAATTATAAAAAAAACTAATACAAAATATCCTAAACTGTCTTAGGAATTATTCAAGGAAAAATAAATTTTTTCATGCAAGAAGATAGAGACAACTATCTAACTAACGCAAGTTGTCCCACTTTTATTTGGATTTATTGTTTGCTGGTTGATATTTTTCTTGTTTCTCTCTTCGTTGTTGCTCAACACTGGTTATATTTAGGTTGTTGAGTCTCCTTTATGCTGAATGCTTTTTAAATTTTATTTGTCATCTCTGTTTTGACTTTAAACATGTCTTTCATCTGATACTCTTTAACTTTAACTGATACTCTTTAACTATCTATGTTTTCAATTTGGCCTTTGGTTGTTGTTTTTTAACTTTTAATTTCCTACTCTATCTTCACTTTGACTGCTCTTTTATCTTGACTGATCTGTTTTACTTTAAACTTTCATAGTAAATCAATCAATTTATCCCAATCTTCTACATTTGGTAACTTGATTTTTACCATTCTTTTATAGATTTCATCTGCTTCAATGTACTTTTCAAAAGTAGGCTTATTAATGAATAAGTGTTTTACCTCATGTTGTAGGTAAAAGAGGTTATCAAAACTCTTATAGAGTACTTTTCCTGTTGGAATTCCTTGCATGGCTAAATTGTTGGCTTGTTCCTTTTCCACTTCTCTGATTTTCTTATCATAATCCTCATGTTTCATCAACTTGTCACTGATAACTAGAGGATTTGGCAGACCTTTCTGCCTCAAAATATCAAACTTCATCATGAATCTGCTTATGGCAAGTTCCATGTCTTGACATTTTTCTTCAAGTTGAACCATTAAGTTCCTTTTAGAAATCACCTTTCTAACTTCAAGAGTTGTTTTTTTCATGTCACTAATTCCAACTTCCTCTAATTATCATTTTTTCTTGAAATTAAGAAACATAATGATTTCATTAGCCTCTTCTGGCTTCTTACGAAGTTCTTCCTTGATTATCTGAATGGATTCACTTGCTGCTTTGATAAGATATTTCTGCTCATAAATAACCTGAATGGAAGGCCAAATACCATTGACATATTCAATGACATTGGTCCAAAGCTGTTGCTTAGCTTGGGCAAGTGGTTATTTCAATGTTAACTCTCTATCTAGCTTCTGCAATTTCTATATCAATCTGTTTGTCTTCTATACTTCATTTTTGTGCATGATCTAAACTAGTTTCTTCTCATCCTCTAGAATTTTTAACTTTTCTTTAGGTCTATTTATTTCATTAGTCTAGAAGGAAATTTCTTGCATTACTTTAACTAGTTTACCTGCTTCATCATTAGGTTGTGCTGCGGTTGTAGATGAATTTGTAGCTGAAGTAGTTGCTAATGAAATAGGAAGTGTTGTAGCTAATGGAACTGATGGGGCTAATGAATCTTATAAAGTTGAGGAACTACTGTAGTGACTGTAGGAATAACGATGACATGGATTTCTTCTAATTTGGCCTCTTTCTCCTGCACTAACTTATCCATCTCATTTTCCATTTCTTTTAATTGGGTAGTTAACTGAAGAATGAGGTTCATCATATCATATTTTTTGGCTCACATCCTATAATACTTCTTTGGCCTGTGGATGTTCAGTAAGAGGCAATTTGAGTTTTTTTTTTAATGCAGCAATGTCTGCACTCTTTTTCTTTATGAGTTCTTCTGCAACTTTGAAATTTTTTGTATCATATCCTACTTCATAACCAAATATTCCAGAGATTTAATTCTATTATCTTTAGCATGTGAGGATGCTTTTTCTATCTTTAGCTGAGCTTTGATGTTGTCTAGAGTACTTTACAGCTTCTGTACACTCATGGCTTTTTTTGTCACGGTAGAATACAACATTTCACTAGCTTGCTTGTGAAATGATATCTGTTCTGTAGGATGAAGATATTTGGCTTGAACTTCATATGATGTCTTCCTATAATCTACTGATGACTTAGGATGTTTCACTGTGGACTGTAATAAAGTCATCTACATCTTTCTGGTCTTGTAGTCAATTGCTGAAAGCAACCTACATTGGTCACTACGTGTCTGCTTCCAATATTGGGCATAAGTATCATCTTTTAATGCCTCATTTATGAGCTTGATTTCCTTGTACTTCTGCATGATATCCTTCTCTTTATCTGCTGGTTTACTCGATGAAGACACTTCAACATTATGCTTCTTCTGAATGATTTGAGTGTTAGATGCTGAAGGCTGGTGAGTTTCCTCTGAAACTACTAGAGGTGCATTGTCCTTTATCACTGTCTCTATGTCAATAATCTCTATTGTTTCAACTTGTTCAGTTACAGGATTTAATTTGGGCTTCTTCGTGTAAATCAATTTGAACTTAGTTTCAGTAGTTGTCTGAGCTGAGTATGATTCTTCTTCTCTTTCTCTCTTAGAGTTCCTATCTTGTGGGGTTGGAGTTTTCAAGATGGAGCTAATATCACCTTACTTCTCTAGCTCTTTCAAAGTGTTCTCCAACCATTCAGACTAATTGGAGTACTTCTCTATGTCTGGCTTAGACCCATGTACAAAATTAGTTAGTTTAAACTTTATTCTTAACTTGCTAATAACTCCTAAAGGATCATAATTCCATTTGAAACATTGACTGAACTTAAATTCCCGATGATACTTTTATTCATTGCTTGATAGCCTATTATTATAGATGAGGGGACAGTCTAGTCTTTATTTTGAACCGTGTTTTCCTCTTGGGCGATGAAGGTAACTTCATCGAGTTAAAGAATGCTGATATACTCAAGTGCAAAATAACCTTATGGTTAGGTTTAGCATAGTCTTTAAGTGGTCGGGACTTTTAATAATAGGCGAGTTATAATAAGTGGGCCCATAAATATATAGGCGGGAGTAATAACACTATATATTAAATTACTAGTAAAGGGGTTAGAGGAAATTCATATAAAGGGAATTAATATAATACGGGATAAATGTATATACGAGGAGTTAATAAAATAAAATTAAACAAGGAATTTATTATAACTGGGGAGTTAAATGAATATGATGCGGGTTTATAAAATACACTAAGTTTTAATGTAAAACTAATATCGGGAATGATTTTTCATAGTGGGACCCGACATATCACTTTAAAAAAATACTTAGGATAAAGGGGTTTTTGGAGTATTTTGAATGAAAAGGGAAGTTAATAAAGGGATTTTACTTTTCCAAATGGAAAATGTATTTTTAACTATGGAAAAGGGGTGTTTAAGGAAAAATGAATGTAGTAAAGGGAAAAAAGGTAAATATGAAGGGGAAGGGGTATTTCTACAAGGGAAATGAGTTTAGAAGGAAGTTAGTAAATATGAAATGATAAATTTCTACTATCCATGCTTTGTGAAAGCTACTTCTGCCTACCCATCATCTACCCTAACATTTTTTCTTCATTTATTCGGGTGCATTTAAGCTTGCAGATCCTTTTTATTATTCTTTTAAATAAGAAAAATATCTAATTCTAACATTATTACTTCCAATGGCTTAGATTAAACTATTGAGCTCATTATTATTCTCTACCTAACTATTGATCTGCCAAGATTAAACAATTTGACTAAATCTGTATTCTCTATCTATCAGCATGAAATTTAAAACATGAATAATTCAAGATTAAGCTATTTGACCAATCATGAATTTTGGCAATTTTAACAAGCTGCACACAATCTTATTTTTCAAAGTAAAGTAAAAAGTAGTGGCATTTTAATTTGCATCACTTTTAAGATCTATTTTTTATCTCTTTTTTGGTGGGGTTCATATTATATATATATATTTCTTTTTTTTCTTTTCTTTTTTTCTTTTAGTCCTTTCTTTTTTCTTTTAGGACTTACCCTCTTTACATTTTTTAATATGGGAAAAAAATTTGCAGAAAGAAAACTATGTACATATTACAAGACTAATCATAGTCAATTTGTAGAAATTTATATAACTGATATGTTATACATCTGAGATTCTCTTAATCACACACTATTTGAATTCATGCACAATACAGAATCTCTTCTACCATTTATCATTAATTTTGGAAATAAAAACAATCTCATGCGCACATTAAAACCATAAACATTCACACTTATGAACACAATATTTTTATCGGAAAGCTTAAAGCTGAAAACCCCCAAATATATATATATATATATATATATATATATATATATATATATATATATATATTATATGTCATAGAGATCATGTAACAATCATTATACAAAGCTCCTCACAAGCTTCCAGTACAATCTCCAATTGCTACACAGTAATCAGGTCCGATCTAGCAAAACACATGCTCCAATCTTTGCCACATGCTAGCCTGCCTCTACTGCGCAATCACTGCTGAGGAATGGCTCTGAATGAACTCAAATTGGTCCAGCCTTGCTCATGCAATCCTCATTGGCATCTCCAACCACTATGTGTTGTAAATCATGTAACACTATAGTCACAACTGATAGTCACACTGCTCTTTCACCTACCTCTTCACTGGTCTCCACTGAAACTGTCCATGCACTATAGTTAACTGATGTATTCTTTAGTTGATTAATGATTTAATAATTAGTGAATCAATTAATAATTAATTCACACCACTCTCACTAGTGTATCAATCAGTTAGACTAGATACAACTAGCTCAACTATGTTTAACTCAGTTAAACCGAACACAACTCCACTAACTTCCTCAATAAACTCCACCAAACTCTGTCACATGAGTTCTAACTTAAGTACCCATGCAATAGCTCCACATAACCCTCAGGAATAGCGTAATTCCTTCTGTCGACTCCTATGCCACATCTGTGCACTTAAGCGAAGTATAAAGAATGAAAGATAATGTTTAGAGTCCAAATATTATTAAGAGCTAATAATATTCGACATATCTATTTTTAGACTGGAAATCTAAAAATAAATTATGCCCAATATGTTTAAAAATAGAAGTCCATCTATTTTTCCAACTTGACCAACCATCCACAAATAACATTCTGCAACTCATAGAATATGATCGACATGTCTAAAAATAGACTTTGTGCCACAAAATAGCCTGCGGGCCCACTTAGTGAAGGCGACTCTTTTCATTAAGCTCATCATCTTGTTGAATCTCAACACTCCCTCTCAACAAGATAGGGATTATCTTCCACCCCGATCCTATCTCTATGGTATTCTAATTTGCTCCTGGTGAGCGCCTTCGTCAGAATATCAGCATCCTGATCCTCCGTAGAAATGTAAGATAGTAACATGATCTTCCGCTACATACAATCTCTGATATGATGATACTAGATGTCAATATGTTTAGATCTATCATGAAATACTGGATTAACCGAGAGTTTAATGCAACTCTGATTATCACAATATATCATAGTAGGATCTAAGTGTGAACCGAACAACCTAACCAAGATCTTCCTCATCAGGATAGCCTCACATGTGTAGGAAAACTGTTTGCATATACTTTGCCTCGCTGAACAGTTGCCACGGATCTACGATTCTTTTAACTATACCAAGTATTGTCGACCCAATGCGAAAATCCCTCCGGATGTGCTATTTACGTCGGGTTAGGCTCCTGCTTGAAATCTGCATCCGTGAAGCCACACAACTTCACCTCATCCGAATTTCTATACCATAATCCATATCCCGATGTGCCTCTGATATATCTCAATGCATGTTTGCCTGCCTTCCAAAAGAGCTTGGTAGGCTTAACCATAGCTTGTGAAAGCTGGTTAACAGCGTAGCATATTTCAGGTCTTGTATTGACTAGATACATAAGCGACCCCACCAATTGTCGGTAAACAGTGGCATCCACTACCTCTGCGAATGTAGCACCTCTTTCCTCCATCCACTAGGAAGAGGAGTGTCGATAGGCTTGCAGCCATGCATGTTGAACTTCTCCAGTATCTCCTGGGCATACTTGCCTTGAAACACAAACAATCCATCACTGCGCTGCCAAATTTCCAATCCCAGGAAATAATGAAGGAGGCCCAAGTCTTTCATCTCAAAATCCTTTGCACGATCTGCCTTGCATGAGTGTATCAATAGTTCATTACCTGTTAGTATTAAATCATCTACATAAAGTACAATGATCAACAACTTACCCTCCACCATAATTTGGTATAGGTTCGGATGTACCTCTTGAGAATCCGTCTACATTGAAAATAAACTGTCTATCCGTGTGTACCAAGCCACCCGATGTGCTGTTCAACCATCTGGTAGCCTCTTTTGAGCACACACACATGTGAATCGTATTTGAAGATCTCGAAACCCTCGAAATTTGCTCTATGTACACCTCCTCCTCAATCACTTCGTTGAGGAACGCATTCTTCACATCCATCTGATGAATGTGCCACCCCATCTGCGTTGAGAGAGCAAGAATCGTCCATATGGAATAATACCTTGCGACAAGTGCAAAAGTTTTTTCATAATCGATCCCCTCAATCTATGAGAAGCCTTACGCAAAAAATCTTACCTTGTACTTCTCCACACTCCCGTCAGCTGCTTGCTTCACTTTGTAGATCCATCTCGAACCTACCACTAATTTCCCTTCTGGCCTTGGGACAATCTCCCATGCACTGTTTTTGACAATCGAATCATACTCTTCCACCATGGCATCTACCCATGCGGGGTCCTCCACAGATTCCTCGAAAGAGGATGGCTCTATCACGATACACTTATTTGATTAGAGCGATGTATCAGGTATCTTTAGTCGGTGTTGTCTGTCTGTATTTGTGATGTAGGTGCTCTCTCATATCTTCTTCCCCGTCCCCGATTCGGTCGCTTGGCTTCTATAGTGCGCTTGCTCTACGATGGTTGGCCACGCCAGGTGGTCTCTTCCACTCCATGAACCTCCTCTTATGGATGATCCACATTCGGGGGCTCATCGCCAGGGCTAATAGTTCCTCATGCATGCAAGTGTGGCTCCCTCTCAAGCGAACACTTCATGGCTTTCTCCTCATGAAATTTGATATCCCATCGCACAATAGTCTTGCGACTGTCTGGGAAATACACATGATAGTTGTGGGGCGTATCAGTGTACCCCACAAATATCCCAACCTCTGCAGTCGGCTCCAGCTTCTTCCTGGCATCCTTCGTCACATGAATGTAAACAGGTGAACCAAAAATCCTCAAATGGGAAATATCAGGCCTCTTGCCAGAAAATGCCTCTTCGGGTGTACTCATGCCAAGTACTCTATGAGGACAATGGTTTTGCACATAAACCACAGTGTTACATGCTTCTGCCCATAAGTGTATGGGAAGGCCCTTATCATGCAATATCGCCCGTGCAGCACCCATGATCATTCTGTTCATTCACTCCGCGACTCCATTCTGCTGTAGGTTATGAGGCGCTATGAGCTCTCTTCGAATTCCTTCTATGCTGCAAAAGTCTTTGAATTCACCAGAGATGAATTCACCACCATTATTTCTCCTAATATCCTTCACCTTCTTCCCCAATTATTTCTCAACCAGTGCCTTGAACTCACAAAACTTTGAGTATGTCTCGCTCTTCTTCTGCATGAAGAAGATCTAGCACTTATGAGAAAAATCATCAGCAAATATCACATATTACCTGTGCTTTGTTGTCGAATCTACTGAGAAAGGTCCACACACATCTGTGTGAATTCTCTCAAGGATCATCATGGCGTGACTATCCTTCTTATGAAAGGTGGCTTTCACAAATTTTCCCAAAGTACATCCCTTGCACTGATCTGACTGCACAAGTGTACATTTGGGAAGCCTGGTAGAAATCTGCTACAAAATTTTTGAAGCTCCATGGTGAAGGTGGCCCAATCTCCATTGCCACAACTCGCCCTCATCCCAGCTCACCACTCCTTCTGCCTTGCCTGCCATTGCTACGCAGCCATCTACCTACAATTGATAAAGGTTCTTAACTCGAACCCCTATCCTCCGGGTTTCACCAGTTTCCTTACTACATAGGAAAGCCTTTCCATTGCTAAAGACAACATCATATCCCTTGTCTTCCAACATCGCCACAGAGATAAGATTATTCTTCAATCCTGGAACATGCATCACTTCCTTCAATACGAAGGGTTTACCAGACTCCCTCTCAAAGGAAGTGGTACTGATACTGGTTGCACTATATCTACCATCATCGCCCATCTCAATGTGCACTCCAAGATCTTTCTCATCCAGATCAGTGAAAAAATCTTTGTCTCCGGTCATGTGAAAAGACGCACCACTGTCAAGAAACCACACTGAACCCATCATACTTGAGACCAAGCATGTGATCAGTGAAAAATCCAACTCAAACTGCGAGGCTAAGGCCTCTCTAGCTGCAGATCCAGCAGCTTGATTATTTTTCTTCTTCTATGGACAATTAGTGGCGTAATGTTCATGTTGGTGATAGTGAAAGCACTTCACCTTGGACATGTCCTCCTTCTTACCTTTCGCACCGAATTGAGAAGAATTCTTCTTGCTCTTCCCCTTCCTTGCTTTGGTAGCCAAAGCGCAATTTTCTTCATCTGCATTCTTTGATGAAGATCCATCCCTGGTACTCTGCCTTATCTGCTCTTGCACAAGATCCGACCAAATTCGCTCCCATCCTGGCAATTTATCCCAACCATTGACAGAGTCCTGATAGGAATGCCAACTCTTCGGAAGCCCAAGGAGAGCCAAGCTCACCAAGTCCTCATCATCTATAGTAGCCCCCACACTTCCCAGCTCATCCTTGCACTGAACAAAATTCATAAGGTACTTGGGTATACTGTTGTTATTCTCCATTTTTATGTTCCTGAGTTTATCCTTGAGCGCCAATTTCCTCTGGTCGATCTTGCTTTGGAATAAATTTGTCAAAGCTTTCCACATCAAGAATGGAGAAGCTTTACCATGAAGGTTGGAAACTATGTGATCCTTCACACCTTCCAACAGAATCCTTTGACACTTTGTTGTCTTCTTTTACCATGCATCAAGTGTGGCAGCATCGCTAGAAGCAGGTTTTGGAATTTCTGCATCTATGAACTCCTTCAACCCATTGTCATCCAACACCGCCTCCATCTTGTCCTTCCATGCAATATAATTCTAGTTTCCCTCAAGGGCATACTCCAATTGCAATCCATTGAAAGACATCTCAACTTCGACACCAAGAAAACACTGCTGCAAATTCGAATTCCACCAGCACAAAACTAAACTGCTTCAATGTTTTGCAATTGCTCCAATGATCAATATCGCGCTGATACCATGTAGAAATTTATATAACTGATATGCTATACATCTAATATTCTCCTAATCACACACTATTCGACTTCATGCACAATACAAAATCTCTTCTACCATTGATCATTAATTGCAGAAATACAATCAATCGCATGCACACATTAAAACCATAAACATTCACACATATGAACACAATATTTTATGGGAAAGTTTAAAGCTGAAAACCCCCAACTATCTGTATATTATATGTCATAGAGATCATGTAACAATAATCATACAAAGCTCCTCACAAGCTCTCAGTACAATCTCCAATTTCTACATACTAATCAGGTATGGACTAGAAAATCTCATGATCCAATCTCTGCCACCTGGTAGCCTGCCTCTCCTGTGAAATCACTGCTGAAGAATGGCTCTGAATGAACTCAAATTAGTCCATCCTTGCTCATGCAATCCTCATTGGCATATCCAACCACTGTGTGTTGCAAATCATGCAACACTACAATCACAACTGATAGTCACACTTCTCTTTCACTTACCTTCTAACGTGTCTCCTTACCCCTGTGTTATCCACAATCGTAATTAACCAATGCATTATTATTCAGTTGATTAATGAGTTAATATTTAGTGAATTAATTATTAATTAATTCACACCACCCTCACTAGTGTATCAATCAGTTAGACTAGATACAACTAGCTCAACTGTGTCTAACTGAGTTAAATTGAACACAACTCCACCAACTACTTCTACAACTCCACCAAACTCTGTCACATGAGTTTTAATTGAAGTCTCCACGCATTAGCTCCACTTAACCCCCAGGAATAGCGTAATTCCTTCTATCAGCTCCTATGCCACATATGTGCACTTAACTGAAGTGCTCCAAGAGAATAAGATAATGTTTCTAGTCCAAATATTATTAAGAGCTAATAATATTCGACATCTCTGTTTTTAGACTCGCAATCTACAAATAGATTCCACCCAATATCTCTATAAATAGAAGTGCATCTATTTTTCCAACTTGACCAGCCATCCACAAATAGAATCCTGCAACTCTTAGAATATGATCGAGATGTCTAAAAATAGACAAAGTCTAAAAATAGACTTGCGCCAAAAATAGCCTGTGGGCCCACTTAGTGAAGATGACTCTTTTCACTAAGCTCATCATCTTGTATCTCAAAACAATTCAAAATTATGAACCCTATTATTATAAGACCCTAACAACGAGGACCCATTCTTTTCATTTTGTCTTTATTTCCTCCCTAAGTTTCACTTATGGGGAGGGGGGTTAGAGTTCCTGTAAAAAATCCTTGCGAAGACCCATTGTTTGCTTTTTGTCTTTATTTCCTCCGTAAGTTTCACTTATGGGGAGGGGGGTTTTAGAGTTCCAATAAAAAAAATACTTGGAAATTCTAAACTTACATAGCATTAGCATCCTTATTTGTTCTATTGTAAGTCTTATCTTCTTACCATCCTAAAAGCTTCCATTTCTCCAATAAATTAAATTGAGATAAAGTTTATTTTCATGAAAAAATAAACTATTATTTTTCTTCAAATTATTTGATCTCTTTGTAAAAATATTTTTACACTCTAATCCATAGATGTAATGTTAAGTATTATAATTTAGTACTCATCCAAATTTCCAATTAAAGAAAGCCACCCTAAAAAAATCACAAAAAATTGTAGACCTTGTTTGAAGTCGTACGAGGATTGTCAAATCTAGGCACTACGTCTTTCAGCAAAGTGAGAAAGCGGAGTCTCTATTAATAAAAATAATAATATTTGCACAACATCATTCTCAAATTGTGCGACCTTGACCAAATAAAAATGCATTGTATTTTGTTTAAGAAAATATTTTAAATAAATTAAAAAATTTCTAATTAACTAATAATTATTTAATTTGTTTAACGGCTAATTAAATAGTTAATTCAATAATGGCTAGTTTTTAATAGCTACTGCATTTTTACTATTTATTCATGATGATCAATTTAAATTTTCACCTTGTCGTGAGGATGAACCATATTACTTGGTGCGAAACATCCACCAAATAATAAGAATGTGATTAATCCGAATGACTTTTATCTACATTAAATATTATTAAAAATAAAAAAAATCATATTATAATATTAAACTGACTCTAGTCTCAACTCCATTGGTAATCCTAAATTTGCGAAATTGTTGAAATTACAGAGAGCCATGTTCAAATTCCGTTGAGTTAAACTTAAAATTTTATTAGCAGTTATCTGTCAAAATGGCTAGCGATTACCTGCCAGGTTGGCTAATGGTTCCTCCAAGTCACAAAAGAAATTGTAATATTAAACTATGGAGAATGGTGTAATTTTTTTTTGGTTAAAACATATTATTAATGGTCACCGAAACTAATTCAGATTGGGAATTTTTGTAAGTCCCTGCATTGATCCTTGAACACAATACCCAATACAGAATTTTGAATTGGCGTATTAATACATGAACCGAATCGAACCGCAAAATATTCTGAAGTTTTCGGTTAATTCGACCGAATTACAGAACTTCGAATTGGCGTTGGCATATTAATGCAAGAACTCAATTGAACTGCCGAATATTCAAATTTTTTTGGTCAATTCGACCGACTAGTAACTATGTTTAGTTCTACTTCTCTCCTTACAATTACTAATAAGAATAGTCTACCTAAGCATGGGATTCCAATCATAACAACTTCCGAGCCAGTTTTGTGGCAGTTGCCATTCGATCCTGGGATCCACTTGATTTTGAATGGATGCTTGAATCTAATTTCGACAAAGCGGGCTCCGATTTCTTGCCAAAATGGGAGACCATATTTTATGAGATTTACACATGCTTTATAAAGGTATTCCAGTCAACACCATGCCACAAATATGTTATCTAAATACTTAAAAAATGAATTGTTGAGATGAGGAGAAACATGATCAGAGGGACCGACCTTCTCCTGCAGCGATATTGACATACAGGTCGATGATGTTTGGGCAATTGCTAAAACACTCAGAGGAACAAAACTTGGTACTAAATTATGGTTTGTGTAGAGAATCGGTTTCCATTCGCACAACCATCCATTCAAAGCCGCAAGTATTTATGCACTCCTCGCTTTCGATCCATCCCACCATTTTCTTCACCATCACAACCCATGACTAATGATGTGCAATTATTGTTAGTCTCTCTCAACATTATGATTATCACCAATATAAACATATCTATTAATTACAATTCTAGTTTTGTAATGTGAGGCTTTAATGATTGAAGACGTTAATAATAAAAAGATACCTGACATTGAAATTGCAAGGTGTCATCATTCGTTACATCCTTCTCAAGCACACATCTATTACCAGACGATGAGATAGAGAAGGTGAAAAGTTCCAGGGGGACCTCCTTGCACCTGATAATGGTTCTTGAACACATCACCCCCAACATATTAAGTAAGTAACGCATGCATGAATTTTATGATTAATCCAATGAATATTTCAAACAGAGAGGAAATGGTATAAAAAAGAGTAATGGATCAAGAACAAGACATATTATTTGATGAAATTAGAAAGAACTCTACACCATGCACGGTAATGCCCATTAATATGATGAGCAGGGAAATTATGGAGGGGGGTGAGCATGCAAAATGAATAGGCTTGGTGGTGGCCATGTCTACTCAGAAACAATTCAATGGTTCTGCATTGTGTTGAGAAAAACCAGCCCAATCAGCTGAGCTCCAGCCACTTGGAATTTGAGTCACGAACAACACCGAAAAATATGAAGCACTCATATTAGGCTTACAAAGGGTCATTAACCTCAATGTTGGAATTATCAAAGTCATACATGACTCAAAAGTTGTTGTACGTTGGAATTATCAAAGTCATACATGACTCAAAAATTGTTGTACCTACCTACACACTGTGTGTCAGTTCATCCTAAAGGTTATCAATAAGAGGTTTGGCATTTGATTTCTCATTTCCAAGATTTCAATACTATTTTTGTTCCTATAATGTGTAACACATCTGCAAATGCATTAGAAAATGTTGTTGCTAGGTTATCACCGCTTAGGGACATTTTTTATGTAGAAATTAATTTTATACTACCTGTCCCTGAAAATATTACTAACTTACATGTTTTTAATGATGACCAGTAGATACTACACTTTATGGAGAATATTGATGTATTAAAGGATGTATCTATCGACAAAGATGAGCACGAGAAAGTGTTGCATGATGTAGATTGTGAAAAAAAAAGAACCACATGCCAAAGGGCATGGTATCACTAGAAAATTCGTATGGCTTGAAAAATCACTTCAGAGGGCCAGTTAATGAAAAACCCCATAGTTCAATGTTTTCGTAGGAGCAGATACAATTTCGATCAGAAAAAGATCCAAAGTTTTTTAATCTCAGTACTTGAATCACACCACAAAAGCGACAATCATTCATCCACGTAGTTAATAAATACTGAGATGTATTCGCATGGACATATGACCAGCTCAAAACTTAAGACCTGTGAATAATCCATCACATTAATCTGATCAAAGAAGGGGCCAATCCTTTCCAATAAAAGTTGTAAAAAGTACATTTGATGCTTGAGCCTCTCATTCAAAAGAAAAATAAGTTGAGAAAATTGATGGATTCTCAAATGATGTATAAATTGCAACATTATAATTGGGTATCAAATTTGGTCCTAATGAGAAATAAGTCTGGGAAATCCGCTTGTGTGTTGATTTATACAAGTTGAACCGCACCTTAGACAAATATAACTACTCGGTGTCCTCTATGGAACAAATACTGAAAACAGTATCGGGGTCATAAATTTTCTCTTTGTTGGATGGTTATTTAGGTTACAATGAGGTTCTAGTCTTAGAGCTTGACAGACTCAAAACAAATTTTCACACGAAGTGGGGCACATTCACATTCAGAAGAGTGCCATTTGGGCTAGTCAATGTCGGTGTGACATTTCAGCGCGTAATGGACATCATATTTCACAGATTGATTAGGCAGAGTAGAGTGGACTATCTTGACGATGTCACTATGTTTTCGAAGAAGATATCAGATCACTTATGCCATTTAAAGAAAAATTTCGAGTGATGTCAAAAATACGGGACATCCCTTAATCCCAAGAAGAGAATTTTTGCAGTGTCTGAGGGTATTATCTTGGGCCATATTATTCTAAAACATGGGATTAAAGTAGACCTGGAGAGGGTCAAATCAATTAACCAAATTCCATTCCTTGTGAATAACAAAGCTATACAGTCCTTCCTGGGAAAGATTCATTTTCTCCACAAGTTCATCTTCGATTATGCTCAGATCGTGAAACCCATACATGAGATGGTAAAGAAGGATTCATTATAAAAGTGGGATAAAAGGTAAAAGGATTCTTTTTCTCATTTTAAGCAAGCTATTACAAAAGCACCAACTTTGTGTAGTCCATATTTCAAGAAATATTTTCTGCTCTACACTTTCGCTTCTTATACTTCTCTTGTCATTTTGCTTACACAAAAGGATGATCAAAGCAATGAGCATCCAATATCTTTCATGAGTTCCATCCTTCAAGGACTGAAGATTAACTATCCAGCCATCGAAAAGTAGACATATGAATTTTACGATGTAGTGAAACACTTCCGACCCTATCTTTTGAAAAATAATAGCATCATCTTTGTGTCGCACCCAATAGTCAGGTCATTGTTTGTTCAACAAGATCTGAGTGAAAGGACAGCAATTTGGATGACTAGCCTACAAGAGTATGAATTATAATTCAAGCTAGTTCACATGATCAAGTGCCATGGTGTATGTTGGCTAGTAATAGAATAGATGGATGCAAATGAATAAGATCCTTCAAGATGGGAGCAAGTGATTTAAATTTATAATTTTGAGCGAGCTTCCCCCACTACCATTGGAAAATATTGGTACACATATGTGTGTCAAAACCTTGATCACACCATCGTTCCCTCTCACTTATCCTCACGTCAGAAGAGGGAAATTAGACGAAAAGAATAATATTATCAATTGGTGCATGGGGTTCTTTTATGAAAGCACCATAATGGAGTATTTCTCAAGTTTCTAGAAGTGCACATTTCATAGAGAATATTGTGTCATCTCCATGATGGACCAGCCGGGGGACACTTTGAGGGTGACACAACTATGCATAAAGGTATGCAGGTTGATTTCCATTGGCCCAAATTATTCAAAGATTTTCATGCATATGCTCGCAAGTGTCCAGTCTATCAGAAGTCTGTTGACCGAAATAAGAAGTCAGTCTCCCCATTACAGCCTATTGCAGTGGAACAGCCATTTCAACAATGGGGCCTAGATGTTATTGACAAAAAAATTCCGCAATCGTCAAAGTAGCACGGATACATCCTCAGTGCTACAAATTACTACACGCAGTGGACATAAGAAGTTCTGATAAAGAAAGTGAATGATTAAGAAGTCATTAATTTCTTTAAGCATAATATCATTTCATGGTTTTACATTCTGACTTCACTTGTTTTTGACAATGCAACATATTTTTCATAACTAAAATTATATGATTTTGCATTGGAAAATGGAATTGTTTTGAACCATTTTACTAATTACTATCCACAAGGAAATTATTTTGCTGAGTCTACAAAAACAACCTTATCTGTATCATTAAGAAGAATATATTCTCTAAACAAAGGAAATAGCACTCTACTTTGTTAAATTCCCTATGGGCTTACCGAGTCATGCCAAAATATTCTCTGAATACATCTCCTTACTTCCTAGTGTATGGAAAAGAATCCATCCTTCCTCCGAAAATCTACTTAACTGTCATCCAGCTTTCACAAGAATCCCCGAGAAATCCATTTTGATTATTTCAGCGTAGGATGGACACTCTGTAGAAATTTGCTGAATAATGAAGATTTATCCACTAAGATTATCCTGATCATACATTAATTCGAATTCATGTATAACACATAACCTCTTCTACAATCAATCATCAATTTGTGGAATTAGAAATAGTCGCATGCGCACATAAACACAATATGTAATGGGGAAAGCTTATAGCTGAAAACCCCCAGCTATTTGTATATTATAATAAAAGATAAACATGTAACAATCTCAGTAAAATACTCCTCACAAGTACTCAGTACTGTCTCCAGAAGTTACACACAAATTAGCTTGGTTTTGAACAAGTCACAGGTTCAAAACTCATCCACTAAATGCCTGCCTCTATTGCGCAATCAAGGCTGGTCTAATGAGAGATCCAAGTTCGAATCTAACTGGCTCCAACTGCGTAATCATCATTGGCAATCTCCTCTAATGCTTGTGCAAATCTCATGCACAACTGCTGTCGCAACTAATAGCAAACTCACCCTTTCATCTACCTCTTCCACTAGTCTCCACTGAACTGTCCATGCACTGTAGTGAACTGATGTGTTCTTGAGTTGAATACTGAGTTAATAATTAGTGAATTAAATAATATTTAATTCACTCCACTCATTACTAGTTGATTAGCTAGTTAAACTAATCTCAACTAGTTCAACCAAGTTAAACCGAACACAACTCCACCAACTGTCTCATCAACTCCACCAAACTTCTGCCACTGAAGTCCTAACTGAAGTCAACCATGCATGAGCTCACCAAACCCAAAGGAATAGCGTAATTCCTTCTGTCAGATGCATGGGCCACATCCGTAGCTCCAACTGAAGTGTTGTAAGAGAATAAACTGAAGTTTAGAGTCTAAATATTATTAAGGGCTAATAATATTTGACTGACCTATTTTTAAATTTGCGCCTAAAAACAGACTTTGACTCGTATGTCTGTAAATAGAGGTCCATCTATTTTTACCAACTCGACCAATCATCCAAGAATAGCATACCCAGAAATCTCCAGACTACGTTCATATGTCTAAAAATAGACATAGTCTAAAAATAGACTTTGCGCCAAAAATAGCCTGCGGGCCAACTTAGTGAAGGCGACTTCATTTCACTAAGCTCCATCATCTTGTTGCATTTTCAACACTCCCTCTCAACAAGATATATATTATCTACAACCCCTATCCTGCCTCTATGGAATCCGAACTTGCTCCTGGTGAGCGTCTTCGTCAGGATGTCAACATCCTGATCCTCCGTGGGAACATATGAAAGTAACATGATTCTCCGCTGAACACAATCTCTGATATGATGGTACCTGATGTCGATGTGTTTGGATATATCATGAAATACTGGATTAGCCGAGAGTTTAATGCAACTATGGTTATCACAATAAATCACAGTAGGCTCCAAGTGCAACCCGAACAATCCAACGAGGATCTTCCTCATCCAAATAGCCTCGCATGCAGCCAAGCTTGCTGCCATGTACTCGGCCTCTGCTGAACTGAGTGCCACGGATCTCTGCTTCCTGCTGTACCAGGAAACTGCTGTTGATCCAATGCTGAAAACTCCTCCAGATGTGCTCTTTCGGTCCGGCTGGGCTCCCCGCCCAATCACCGTTGAAGCCGGAAAGCCGCCTCCATCTTCCGTTCGTACCCGCGCACCGTATCCCGATGCCACGCACACGCAACACATGCTTCCTCGCTTTCAGAGCCAGGTCGGTCCATAGGGGGTCGTTGCAGCCGGTTAACAGCATAGCATATATCGGGTCGTGTATTGACCAGATACATAAGCGACCCCACCAACTGTCGATAGATAGTTGCATCCACTACCTCTGCTGAAGTAGCATCCTCCTTCCTCCAACCACCAGGAATAGGAGTGTCAACAAGCTTGCAACCATGCATGTTGAACCTCTCCAGAATCTCTCGGGCATACTTACCCTGAGAAACAAATAGTCCTCCACTGCGCTGCCAAATCTCCAATCCCAAGAAATAATGAAGGAGGCCCAAGTCCTTCATCTCAAACTCTCTAGCAAGGTCCTCCTTGCATGAAAGTATCAACAACTCATCACCCATCAAAATCAGATCATCTAGATACAGTACAATGATCAGCAGCTTCCCCTCCACCACAATCTGGTACAGGTTAGGATCCGCCTCACTCTTGGAGAATCCAAGTCCGGTGAAATAACTGTCTATCCGTGTGTACCAAGCACGAGGTGCTTGAGTGCTCTCTTGAGTCGGCAAACATGCGACTCACCGCTGAAGATCTCGAAACCTTCAGGCTGCTCTATGTACACCTCCTCCTCAATGACTCCATTAAGGAACGCAATCTTCACATCCATCTGATGGATGTGCCATCCCATCTGCGCTGAGAGAGCTAGGATCGTCCATATGGAAGAGTACCTTGTGATAGGTGCAAAGGTCTCCTCATAATCGATCCCCTCGATCTGTGAGAAGCCACGGGCGACAAATCTCGCCTTGTACTTCTCCACACTCCCGTCAGCCGCCTGCTTCACTTTGTAGATCCATCGCGAACCCACCACTGATTTCCCCTCCGGTCTTGGGACAATCTCCCATGCACTGTTCCCGACGATCGAATCATATTCTTCGATCATGGCATCAACCCATGCGGGTTCCTCCACAGCTTCCTCAAAAGAGGATGGCTCTGTCACGACACATTGACTCACAAGAGCCATGTATCCAGTGTACCGATCCGGTGACTGCCTCTGTCTGCGCTGTGCTGTAGGTGGTCCTACAACCTTCTCTGCATCTCGAGCCAGTCGCTCAGCTTCTGTAGTGCGCATGCGCCCTCTGATGGTTGGCACTACATGGGTGGTTTCTTCCACCTCCTGAACTTCCTCTTGTGGATGATCCACATCCGGAAGCTCCTCCTTAGGAACTAACAGCTCCTCATCTGCATGCAAGTGTGGCTCCCTCTCAAGCGAACACTGCATGGCTTTCTCCTCCTGAAACTTGATATCCCGTCGCACAACAGTCTTGTGACTGTTTGGCAAATACACCCGATAGTTGTGAGGTGTATCAGTGTACCCCACAAATATACCAACCTCTGCGATCGGATCCAGCTTCTTTCTGGCATCCTTCGTCACATGCATGTAGACAGGTGAGCCAAAAATTCTCAGATGAGAAATATCAGGCCTCTTGCCAGAAAATGCCTCCTCCGGTGTACTCATGCCAAGAATCTTGTGAGGACACCGGTTTTGCACATACACTGTTGTATTGCATGCCTCAGCCCACAAGTGAAGGGGTAGGCCCTGATCATGCAACATCGCCCGTGCAACACCCACGATCGTTCTGTTCTTCCGCTCAGCCACCCCGTTCTGCTGTGGCTTATGAGGTGTGATGAGCTCTCTTCAAATCCCTTCTGCACTACAAAAGTCCTTGAATTGAGCCGAGATGAATTCACCACCATTGTCGCTCCTAAGAGCCTTCACATGCTTCCCCGATTCCTTCTCAACCAACGCCTTGAATTTACAGAACTTTGAATATGTCTCGCTCTTCTTCTGCATGAAGAAGATCCAGCACTTCCGAGAGAAATCATCAACAAAGATCACATAGTACTTGTTTTTTGCTATCGAAGCTACGGAGAAAGGACCACACACGTCTGTGTGAACACTCTCAAGGATCGTCGTGGCGCAACTATCCTTCTCGTGAAAGGTGGCTTTCAAAAACTTCCCTAAAGTACACCCCTTGCACTGATCTGACTGCGCAAGAGTGCGCTTAGGAAGCCCAGTAGAAATCTGCTGCAGGATCTTCAAAGCTCCGTGGTGAAGGTGGCCCAATCTCCTGTGCCACAGCTCGCCATCATCATCCCGACTCACCACTTCTCCTGCCTTGCATGCCATTACTGCGCAGCCATCTACTTGCAACTGATAAAGGTTCTTGACTCGAACCCCTATATTTTGGGTCTCTCCAGTTGTCTTACTGCGTAGGAAATCCTTTCCTTCGCTGAAGACCACATCATACCCCTTGTCTTCCAACATCGCCACAAAGATCAGATTCTTCATCAATCCTGGAACATGCAAAACTTCCTTCAATACGAAGGGTTTACCAGACTCCCTCTCAGAGGAAATGGTGCCGACATTGGTCACACTGTATCTACCATCATCGCCCATCTCGATGTGCACTCCAAGATCTTTTTCCTCCAGATCTGAAAACAGATCTCGATCTCCGGTCATGTGAAATGACGCACCACTTTCCAAGAACCATACTGATCCCATCATACTTGAAACCAAGCATGCGATTAGTGAAAAATCTAGTTCGAATTGAGAAGCCAATGCCTCTCCCGCTACAGATCTAGCAGCCTTCTTATTTTTCTTCTTCTGCGGACAATTTGTGGCATAGTGTCCGTGCTGGTGACAGTGAAAACACTTCACCTTGGACATGTCTTGCTTCTTGCCTTTTGCACCAGACTGAGAAGCCTTCTTGCTCTTCCCCTTCTTTTCTTTGGCAGCCAAAGCGCAATTTCTTCATCAGATACCTTTGATGAGGATCCGTCCCTGGTAGTCCTCCTTATCTCCTCTTGCATGAGATCCGAACAAAGTCGCTCCCATCCCGGCAACTTCTCCCGACCATTGATAGAGTCATGATAGGAATTACAAGCCTTCAGAAGACCAAGGAGAGCCAGTTCTACCATATCCTCTTCTTCGAAAGTCACCCCCACACTTCCCAGCTCATCTCTGCATTGAGTGATCTTCCTGAGGTATTTGGCGATACTGTCGCCTTTATCCATCTTAATGTTTCTGAGCTTATCCTTGAGCGCTAGCTTCCTTTGGTCGCTCTTACTCTGGAATAGATATGTCAACGCTTTCCAAATCAAATATGGATAAGCTTTTCCATGCAGGCTGGATACAATGTGATCCTTCACGCCCTCCAACAGAATCCTTTGACATTTCGCCATCTTCTTTTGCCAAGCCTCGACTTCAACAAGATCAGTGAGCTTTTCGACATCCATATCTACGAACTCCTTTAGTCCATTATCTTCTAATACTGCCTCCATGCGATATTTCCATGCAACATAATTCGAATTGCCTTCAAGAGCATATTCGAGTCGCAAACCGTTGAAAGACATTTTCAACTCCGGCACCAAGAAAACAAACTGCTGCAAAATTCGAATTCCAAACTCAAAAACTAAACTGCTTCTGGATCTGTGAGAACAAATTATTTCTAGCACAGAGATCGACTGTAAGGGCATTTACTGGATATATCACCTTTCAGAGAAAGGATGGATCCAGAGGCTACCTGAACCGTTACAGACTCTGTCTACCGAAATAATATTGTAATCACTGCAATAGATCCTGATGATTAATTTGCTCTGATACCATGTAGAAATTTGCTGAATAATGAAGATTTATCCACTGAGATTATCTTGATCATACATTAATTCTAATTCATGTATAACACATAACCTCTTCTACAATCAATCATCAATTTGCGGAATTAGAAACAGTCACATGCGCACATAAACACAATATGTAATGGGGAAAGCTTATAGCTGAAAACCCCCAGCTATTTGCATATTATAATAGAAGAGAAACATGTAACAATCTCAGTACAATACTCCTCACAAGTACTCAGTACTGTCTCCAGAAGTTACACACAAACTAGCTTGGTTTTGAACAAGTCATAGGTTCAAAACTCATCCACTAATTGCATGCCTCTATTGCGCAATCAAGGCTGGTCTAATGAGAGATCCAATTTCGAATCTCACTGGCTCCAACTGCGCAATCATCATTGGAAATCTCCTCCAATGCTTGTGCAAATCTCATGCACAACTATTGTCGCAAATAATAGCAAACTCACCCTTTCATCTACCTCTTCCACTGGTCTCCACTGAATTGTCCATGCACTGTAGTGAACTGATGTGTTCTTGAGTTGAATAATGAGTTAATAATTAGTGAATTAAATAATATTTAATTGACTCCACTCATTACTAGTTGATTAGCTAGTTAAACTAATCACAACTAGTTCAACTAAGTTAAACCGAACACAACTCCACCAACTGTCTCATCAACTCCACCAAACTCTGCCACTGAAGTCCTAACTGAAGTCAACCATGCATGAGCTCACCAAACCCCAAGGAATAGCATAATTCCTTCTATCAGATGCATGGGCCACATCCGTAGCTCCAACTAAAGTGCTGTAAGAGAATAAACTGAAGTTTAGAGTCCAAATATTATTAAGGGCTAATAATATTTGACTGACCTATTTTTAGACAGGCAGTCTAAAAATAGACTTCGACCTGTATGTCTAAAAATAGAAGTCCATCTATTTTTACCAACTCGACCAATCATCCAAGAATAGCATACTGCAACTCCTAGACCATGCTCCATATGTCTAAAAATAGACTTTGCGCCAAAAATAGCCTGCGGACCCACTTAGTGAAGGCGACTTCATTTCAATAAGCTCCATCATCTTGTTGCATTTTCAACACACTCTTCACAAGATTTAGGAATAAAGACTAAAATAAAAAGAAAAAAAATCTCTTCACCAGAGTCGTATCAAAAGGTGTTTATACAAGAAGTCTGCAGGGAAGAATGAATTCAGTGTTGGTGACTTAGTATTGAAGTGGGACAAAGCCCATGAGGTCAAAGGTAAACACATTAAGTTTCAATACCTATGGATTAGACCCCTCACCATATACAAAAAGCTTGACCAACACACATATCATCTACAATCACTAGTTGGGAAGATTGACTCTTTTATTGTTAATGGCCAAGAATTAAAACATTTTTTTCAATGATGATCTAGGGCTATTCTCTTCATTATATACATAATCTATTTTCTTGCTTCTTTGATTGGTTTTGTGTTTTTTTTTTTGTTATGTAAATAAGCATCGTGTATGAATGTGTTTTGTGGCTTCTTTGTGTATGGTTGAAATGAAAACAGCCTCATAACACTACAAAATTTGGCTAACCTTTTGTCCTCCTTCCTTATGTTGGTTACATATTTTGGTCGATGAATTTCTAATAGAAAATATGATCCATCCATAAGGAGATTTTTGGTCAAACCATGATACTTGTGTCTATTCAGGAGCCTTATGGCCACACTTAGTTCTTCATGTTTCAATGTTTACGCACTTATCCAATCAAGTAGAAAAGGAAAAGGGGAAAAATATAAATGAGCGAACCTAAAGCAGAGGTCTCGTTATGATTCTCTAAAGGAAAAACTTCTCCTTCCCTCAGTAATTCGGGATCCCTTTTCCACCCATAAAATGAATAAGTGTAAATACATACTCCTATTAAAATAAATAAATAAAGGCAAAAGAAGAGAAATGGTTCCTGCACAGAGAGGTGAAGAAAGCAAATATTTTAGGGTACTGACTAGGCTTGCTGACAACCGAGCAATGTTAGTGTTCTTATAGTGACTTCATCGGGGTACTTTTTAGGCCTGCTAGAAACAGAGCAACATCAAAGATGAAAAACTATACTATCAAACTCTAAATCTCATGAACTTCACAACCCTTTCCAATTCGAAACATTGTGGTATTGTTGAACCTTATGTTGTGTTCAACCACAAAGGTACAGAGGGGACTATGCTTATTCATGGGGTAAGTGGAGAGGAAAAAGTGATCTACACGATGTATCAATACTCCCTGAAGAACTAAGACCCTGCACAAAAGAGTCAACCAAGACAAAGAAGCTGGAATTATACCAATGTGTCACCAAGTGTTGTCGATCTTACAACACCCTCCAAAATTTTGGCCTGCACAAAATTTGAGAGATGGCCTTGTTCTTTTATATTTTCATCTCAGACATTGAAATCCATTTGATGTGTTTTCATTAATTATTTTGGTCCCTTTTGCGAGAAAAGAAAATTTTCATCTTTTCGCATGCTAAGTGTCGCATCATGTATATAATCTTGTTTTGGTGGTTTCAAGGGGTTATATTTGTGCAAATGAGTTGAACCTACCATGTAATCATATGTTGCACTCATTCTAAAAATTTTAAGCATTGTCACACAAGTGTTGTCATGGTTGTCACAAAGTGTATCTATAGTGTCGCACTTGTCATAAGTTGTTGCACAGTCTTCACATTAAGGGAAGTATGATGTTCATGTGTCCTAGATGAGCTATGTTGTTGTGCCTTCAAGTGTTATAAATGTGTGATCACAGTTGAAGTCTTATCATTGTTCACATCAACCTCATTGATCATGCACTTAGTCAAATTATGGAAGCTTTATGACCTAGAAACTAAGCCTCATCCAACCCTCCTGAACTATTCATTGCACAATCTCAACCCTCTAGTTGTGACCCTAATCGAAATCTGAATTGGGGGAAATTTTTTTCCAAAAATTTAATGTACTCATAATAACATGAGTACTCATAAGGCTTACAAAGGGTCATTGACCTCAATGTTGGAATTATCAAAGTCATACATGACTCAAAAATTGTTGTATGTCAGGTACGTGATACTATACACTGTGTGTCACCTCATCCTAAAGGTTATCAACAGGAGGTTTGGCATTTGATTTCTCATTTCCAAGATTTCAATAGTATTTTTGTTCCTATAATGTGTAACACATCTGCAAATGCATTAGAAAATTTTGTTGCTAGGTTATCACCGCTTAGGGACAATTTTTCTGTAGAAATTATTTTTATACCATCTGTCCCTGAAAAAATTACTAACTTACGTGTTTTTAATGATGACCAGTAGATACTACACTTTGTGGAGAATATTGATGTATTAAAGGATGTATCTATCGACAAAGATGAGCACGAGAAAATGTTGCATGATGCATATTGTGAAAACAAAGAGAACCACATGCCAAAGGGCATGGTATCACTAGAAAAGTTGTATGGCTTGTAAAATCACTTCAGAGGGCAAGTTAATGAAAAACCCCATAGTTCAATGTTTTCGTAGGAGCAGATACAATTTTGATCAGAAAAAGATCCAAATTTTTTTAATCTCAGTACTTGAATCACACCACAAAAGCGACAATCATTCATCCATGTAGTTAAGTAATACTGAGATGTATTCGCATGGACATATGACGAGCTCAAAACTTAAGACTTGTGAATAATCCATAATATTAATCTGATCAAAGAAGGGGCCAATCCTTTCCAATAAAGTTTTAAAAAGTACATCTAATGCTTGAGCCTCTGATTTAAAAGAAAAAGAAGTTGAGAAAATTGATGGATTCTTAAATGATGTATAAATTGCAACATTATAATTGGGTATCAAATTTGGTCCTAATGAGAAATAAGTTTGGGAAATCCGCTTGTGTGTTGATTTCTACAACTTGAACCGCACCTTAGACAAATATAACTACTCGGTGTCCTCTATGGAACAAATACTGAAAACAATATCGGGGTCAGAAATTTTCTCTTTGTTGGATGGTTATTTAGGTTACAACGAGGTTCTGGTCTTAGAGCTTGACAGACTCAAAACAAATTTTCACACGAAGTGGGGCACATTCACATTCAAAAGAGTGAAATTTGGGCTAGTCAATGTCGGTGTGACATTTTAGCACGCAATGGACATCATATTTCATAGATTGATTAGGGAGAGTAGAGTGGCCTATATTGACGATGTCACTGTGTTTCCTAAGAAGATATCAGATCACTTATGCCATTTAAAGAAAAATTTCGAGTGATGTCAAAAATACGGGACATCCCTTAATCCCAAGAAGAGAATTTTTGCAGTGTCTGAGGGTATTATCTTGGGCCATAATATTATAAAACATGGGATTAAAGTATACCTGGAGAGGGTCAAATCAATTACCCAAATTCCATTCCCTGTGAATAACAAAGCTATGCAGTCCTTCCCGGGAAAGATTCATTTTCTCCACAAGTTCATCTTCGATTATGCTCAGATCGTGAAACCCATACATGGGATGGTAAAGAAGGATTCATTATAAAAGTGGGATAAAAGGTAAAAGGATTCTTTTTCTCATTTTAAGCAAGCTATTGCAAAAGCACCAACTTTGTGTAGTCCATATTTCAAGAAATATTTTCTGCTCTACACTTTCGCTTCTTATACTTCTCTTGTCATTTTGCTTACACAAAAGGATTATCAAAGCAATGAGCGTCCAATATATTTCATGAGTTCCATCCTTAAAGGAATCAAGATTAACTATCTAGCCATCGAAAAGTAGACATATGAATTTTATGAGGTAGTGAAACAGTTCCGACCCTATCTTTTGAAAAATAACAGCATCATCTTTGTGTCGCACCCAACAGTCAGGTCATTGTTTGTTCAACAAGATCTGAGTGAAAGGAGAGTGATTTGGATGACTAGCCTACAAGAGTATGAATTATAATTCAAGCCAGTTCACATGATCAAGTGCCATGGTGTATGTTGGCTAGTAATAGAAGAGATGGATGCAAATGAAGAAGATCCTTCCAGATGGGAGCAAGTGATTTAAATTTATAACGTTGAGCGAGCTTCCCCCACTACCATTTTAAAATATTGGTACACATATCTGCGTCAATACCTTGATCATGCCATCGTTCCCTCTCACTTATCCTCACGTCAAAAGAGGGAAATTAGACTAAAAGAATAATATTATCAATTGGTGCATGGGGTTCTTTTATGAAAGCACCATAATGGAGTATTTCTCAAGTTCCTAGAAGTGCACATTTCATAGAGAATATTGTGTCATCTCCATGATGGACTAGCCGAGGGACACTTTGAGGGTGACACAACTATACATAAAGGTATGCAGGTTGATTTCCATTGGCCCAAATTATTCAAATATTCTCATGCATATGCTCGCAAGTGTCCGGTCTATCAGAATTCTATTGACCGAAATAAGAAGTCAGTCTCCCCATTACAGCCTATTGCAGTGGAACAACCATTTCAACAATGGGGCCTAGATGTTATTGACAAAAAAATTTCCCATTCATCAAAGTAGCACTGATACATCCTCAGTGCTACAAATTACTTCACGCAGTGGACATAAGAAGTTCTGATAAAGAAAGTGAATGATTAAGAAGTCATTAATTTCCTTAAGCATAATATCATTTCATGGTTTTACGTTCTGACTTCACTTGTTTTTGATAATGAAACATATTTTTCATCGCTAAAATTATATGATTTTGCATTGGAAAATGGAATTGTTTTGAACCATTTTACTAATTACTATCCACAAGGAAATTATTTTGTTGAGTCTACAAAAACAACCTTATATGTATAATTAAGAAGACTATATTATCTAAACAAAGGAACTAGCAGTCTGCTTTGTTAAATTCCCTATGGGCTTACCGATTCATGCCAAAATATTCTCTGAATACACCTCATTACTTCCTAGTGTATGGAAAAGAATCCATCCTTCCTCCGAAAATCTACTTACCTGTCATCCAGCTTTCACAAGAATCCCCGAGAAAGCCAATTTTATTATTTCAGCGTAGGATGGACATTCTTCGCAAGCTTTATGAATAAATACTGAAAGAAAAAGAAAAAAAATCTCCTCACCAGAGTTGTATCAAAAGGTGTTTATACAAGAAGTCTGCAAGGAAGAATGACTTCAGTGTTGGTGACTTAGTATTGAAGTGGGACAAATCCCATGAGGTCAAAGGTAAACACACTAAGTTTCAATCCCTACGGATTAGACCCTTCACCATATACAAAAAGCTTGACCAACACACATATCATCTACAATCACTAGTTGGGAATATTGACTCTTTTATTGTTAATGGCCATGAATTAAAACATTTTTTTCAATGATGATCTAGGGCTATTCCCTTCATTATATACATAATCTATTTTCTTGCTTGTTTGATTGGTTTTGTATTTTTTTGTTTGTTATGTAAATAAGAATCATGTATGAATGTGTTTTTTGGATTCTTTGTGTATGGTTGAATTGAAAAGAGCCTCATGACACTACAAAATTTGGCTAACCTTTTGTCATCCTTCCTTATGTTGGCTACATATTTTGGTCGATGAATTTCTAATAGAAAATATGATCCATACATAAAGAGATTTTTGGTCAAACCATGATACTTGTGTTTATTTAGGAGCCTTATGGCCACACTTAGTTCTTCATGTTTCAATGTTTACACACTTATCCAATCAAGTAGAAAAGGAAAAGGGGAAAAATATAAATGAGCAAACCTAAAGCAGAGGTCTCGTTATGATTCTCTAAAGGAACAACCTCTCCTACTCTCAGTAAGTTGGGATCCCTTTTCCACCCATAAAATGAATACATGTGAATACACACTCCTATTAAAATAAATAAATAAAGGAAAAATAAGAGAAAGGGTTCCTGCACAGAGAGGTGAAGAAAGCAAATATTTTAGGGTACTGACCAGACTTGCTGACAACCGAGCAATGTTAGTGTTCTTATAGTGACTTCATCAGGGTACTTTTCAGGCCTGCTAGAAATAGAGCAACATCAGAGATGAAAAACTATACTGTCAAACTCTAAATCTCATGAACTTCACAACCCTTTCCAATTCGAAACATTATGGTATTGTTGAACCTTATGTTGTGTTCAACCGCAAAGGTACAGAGGGGACTATGCTTATTCATGTGGTAAGTGGAGAGGAAAAATTTATCTACACGATGTATCAATACTCCCTGAAGAACTAAGACCCTGCACAAAAGAGTCAACCAAGACAAAGAAGATGGAATTATACCAATGTGTCACCAAGTGTTGTTGATCTTACAACACCCTCCAAAATTTTCGCCTACACAAAATTTGAGAGATGGCCTTGTTCTTTTATATTTTCATCTCAGACATTGAAATCCATTTGATGTGTTTTCATTAATTATTTTGGTCCCTTTTGCGAGAAAAGAAAAATGTCATCTTTTCACATGCTAAGTGTCGCATCATGTATATAATCTTGTTTTGGTGGTTTCAAGGGGTTATATTTGTGAAAATGAGTTGACCCTACCATGTAATCATATGTTTCATTCATTCTAAAAAATTTAAGCATAGTCACACAAGTGTTGTCATGGTTGTCACAAAGTATATCTCTAGTGTCGCACTTGTCATAAGTTGTTGCACAGTCTTCGCATTAAGGGCAGTATGATGTTCATGTGTCCTAGATGAGCTATATTGTTTTGCCTTCAAGTGTTATAAGTGTGTGATCACAGTTGAAGTCTTATCATTGTTCACATAAAGCTCATTGATCATGCACTTAGTCAAATTATGGAAGCTTTATGACCTAGAAACTAAGCCTGATCCAACCCTCCTGAACTATTCATTGCACAATCTCAACCCTCTAGTTGTGACCCTGACCAAAATCTGGATTGGGGGAAAAAAATTTCCAAAAATTTAACGTACTCATAATCACACCAAACCATAACAACCGGATCGGTCCCATTGCCAGGAATCCGACGCAATTTCTTTCACTCAAAACGGACTCCGTATGAGGAAGTAAGAGCCCATTGATCGTTGTGTCAAATAGGAAAATTTAAAGGAAAATGGTCAAACATGGTCAAAGGTCAAAGTTTGGGTATTTCTCTAGACCAATTATATGATGGCAAGTGTTGGAATTTGAGTGGCCCGAATTCTAGACACATGTCAATTTTTATTAGTTTAATTTTTAATCCAATGGGAAGAGGACACGTGGCAAGCCCAGAGGCTGCCATGTGCCCCCCCCTCGAAGGCCAAATTTTGGGTTAGTAACCAAAGATTGAGTTTCAAATTTGAATCAAATTTCAGAATTAAATTTCATGGAACAAAAGCTGTGGGAAAAGGTCGAGGTCGAACCCCCGACCTCCCCCACATAACCCACAAATTTTACCATTGCACTACACATTAGTCCTTATAATATATTGGGTGCAATGTGTATTTGAGTTTTAAAATTCATTTTGGCAGGGGTTTAAAGGGCTAGCCCTTTGTCCACAGGACCACACCCCAAGACCAAGAGCAGAGCGCTCCAATTCTAATGGCGTATTAAAGTTTAAAAATGGTTTTATTAACCATTAAACTATGTAATTAGCGCTAATCCAATTTATTTTAGTTCAGATTTGTTAATCGTGCTTAACGCGCTAAGCTCCAAGTTAATCACACCTAACTTTAATTAACTCGCAGTTAATTCAGCGGTCTATTTGGTGAAGCCCCAAAATTCGGTGCCAACTCCAAAATTAGCGGAGTTAACTGGAGTTTCTCCAGTTTTAGTGGGGTTTCCTAGGCCATAAATGAATGAGGCATAACTAGAGCATTTTTTGAACAATTTTTGAACAAGAAGAGTCATTCCTAGATTATTTTGATGCTCTGAGCATGATGGTGTAGGTTGCAGAGGCGTTGGGGCACTTCTGTAAGTGATTTTTCCATTTTTAAGATTAAAGAAGCCTAGGTCCACTAGGAGAGGGGGTCATGCCTAGACCATTTGAAGACCATTTTCAGAGCTTGAAGAGTCAATTTTGACGTTTTTGGGTCTTCTGAATCCAATGGAGTAGGTTTCAAATACATTCAATAATTATAGGTGCATGTAATAAGAGGGTTGACCATTAATCCAAAGAAGGCCTAGCCAGTTGAAGGAGGTCCACAGAGATGTATCCCAGGAGGGGTGAACTCCGTTCTCAACTATTGTGTAATGTATTTGTTGTGTGTTATTTATCTACATTTTATTTTTTGTACATGAGATTTTAAAAGCTAATTAACTCATAAATTTCTCATCAAGACCTTTAAAAAATGACACATAAACCCCTTCACAATTAGCTACTTTAAGATGATCCTAAACACATTTATTTTAAATTGATGAGGGAGCTAGCACAACAAAAACTGGTTTTCCCATATTCATATCAAATCGGTATCAGAGCACAATTTAGCTCATTTTAGCCAAGGTTAGCTAGAAAAATTAGCTATTGGTTTTGAATTTGTGCAAGGATAATTTAACTGTGTGCAAGTTTATGTGTGCAAAGAGAATGTCAATATGGTAACCCAGCTCTCAAATCACAACAAATCAGTTTTTTATGAATTTCAAGTGTGATGGATGCTTCATTAAGTGATGTTTCTTGTCATTCTTCCTTAGAAAAACTCTTTGATAAAGAGATGTTTCAGAAGCTCTACATCATGAATCATATGGTGCAAGAGATGTATGAAGATAAGAGGGAGAGGATTATACTTCAAGAGCAGTTGATTGCCATGAAGGAGGAGAAGCAAGAGCTTCTTGAAAAGATGCATGAGATGGAGACTCAGCTCCATATTGCAAAAGAAACTCCAACCAAGTATGTGCATGAAAAAGAGGTATGAAATTAAATTTTGTCTTCTATTTCCTCTCAAAATGAATTTGTAGGTGATTTTGAAAGACAAACTAGAGGAATAGGGTCCAAATTATTAATGAAGATGGGCTATGAAGGTAAAGGATTAGGAAAACATGCACAAGGCATAGTTGAGCCAATTGTTGTTGAGGAAAGGCCTAAGTATTTGGGTCTTGGTTATGGACAACATGATGGAGAATGTTCCAAAGCCAAAGAGGCACATGAAGGTGTTCCAAGAAGGAATTTCATTACATGTTCATTACCTCAAGCTTGTGAAGATTGTGTTCATGAGGAATGCAAAAGTTTTACACCCACTTTGCAAGCAGATGCTCATAAGCATGCGGCTAATGAGAATGGAAAACAAGAGGATGTTGAAATTTCTAAAGTCATTGAAGTCATTGTTGGTATTCTGAAGAGAGCCACCACCTCATCAAATTCACCTCCTCAAGAAGACGGAAAAGGTGAATGTGCAAGGTATAAATCGACTTTTAATCAATCTACTTTTGATTATGAAAAACATGGTAAATTTTCACATAAGATTTCGATAAAGTTTGCATGTTCCTTTTTTGGTTTGAATAACCATGATGTTTCAAGATGTTGGAAGAAGATAGCTATGCATAGGAAACTTTCTAAACAAAGGAAACATAAATACAAAGGTCCACTAGACAAAGAAAACCATGTTGAAAATAAGTTGCAATTGTTTTGCACTCATTTCCATAAGCAAGATCACCTTGAAGACAAGTGTTGGACTTTGTATCCAACAAGTCATCCACAACATTTGAAAAAGGTGGAGAGAGAGATTAAAAAGAATGCAAAAGAGGATTGCATAATTGATGTGGGTCGGGATGATTCACATGATGAAGTGCAACTGAAAGAAGAGCCATTCAAATGGTTTGGTAAGAGATGGTTATATTTCTTATCCAATTAAGGCCTTGCATGTCTTTTGATGATTCATGCATTTCTTTTCCAATTGAATGCATGTTGCATGTTTACAATAGGAAGGTGTTTTAAAGGGAGAAGAATGGTCAGGTTATTGTAAAAAGCATGTGCAATATTTTTGTTTGACTTGAGAGTCAGTTGTTTAAAGAGGCATGTTTTATCGACTTGTGTTCGGTCAATAGTTTATACACCGAGATGTAAGAGTACTTGGTAATTTTCACATGATGAGGAATTTGTTACTTTGAAGGAGCAAAGGGATATATCGTCAAGTTATGTTTCTTGCATGATTTGTTTTCAGATTGATGGTTTTGTTTGGGAGAAGATGTCGCGGGATTTTGGGAAGGTTTGCTCTTGAGCAAGAGTCTCATGATTAGCCTTTGTTCCCAAATCATGGCACGAGCAGCATGTCAACACTAGAGTATGATGGACCAGAGGGACAAGATGCCAAAACATTTGTAGCCATTGTAGACCATTTGATGTGTTGACGCCAAGAAGTGAAAGATATGGCGAATGGATTCTTCCAAATGTGGAATTTTGGTACCGTGGAGGTAAAAGAATGATCATTTATTTTATTGTGATTACTGATACTGGAACTCATTGTTGTAGTTCACTCAGATGGTTTTAACTTATAAATTGGTTTCTAAGGATAATCTTGCATCATGTGAATGTTTATGCAAAGGAGGAACAAGATTCTCAGTGGGAAGGCCATCAGTTAGCTTTCCAAACATAGAGAGATTGCTTTGGTACAACAAAGTGACTATTCAGTCAGCAAGCAGCCAACAAGTGTTGAATTTGGTCAGCAACAAAAGGAGGACATTGGTTGAAGCGCCAAGCCATTTGCGAGGCAAGACATGTCAGTGAACCCAAGTGGTTTTCATGGTGATTTTTCCAAGTAGAATCAAGATGATATAACTTGGAAAAGAGAGGAGTATTCAGCTCTTATCAGATAACCATCTTTCGTGGGTCCAAAAGCCTATTAGTAGGAAGGAGTGATCGAAATCTAGATTGGGGGCAAAAATTTGCCAAAAATTCAAAGTGGTCAAAATTGCACCCAACTAGAATGACCAGATCAGGGCTTTTTCCAGGAATCTGGCGTAATTCGTTTCACTCAAAATGGACTATGTATGAGGAATTTAGAGCTCGTCGATCATCGTGTCAAAAATGCAAATTAAAAAAAAAAAAAAATTGTCAAATAGGGTCAAAGGTCAAAATTTGGGTATTTCTCTGGCCCAATGACACGATGAATAGTGTTGGACGCTGAGTGCCTTGAATTTCTTGGCACATGTCAATTTTCATTGGTTTAACTTTTAAGCTAATGGGAAGAGGACACATGGCAAGCCTCGAGGCCACCACGTGCCCCCCACCCCTCCAAGGCCAAATTTTGGGTTAACAACCAAAGTCCGAATTTTGAATTTGAATTAAATTTTGGAATTATATTTCATGGAACAAAAATTTTAGGCGGAGGTCAGGGTTGAATCTGGGACCTCCCACACATAACCCATGAGATTTACCATTTCACTACACATTAGTCCTTGTAATATATTGGGCGCAATGTGTATTTGAGTTTTAAAATTCGTTTTGACGGGGGTTTAAAGGGCCATCCCCGAGGGGCCAACTCTTGGTCTACAATACCACACCCCAAGACCAGGAGCGGAGCACTCCAATGATAATGGTGTATTAAAGTTTAAAAATGGTTTTATTAACCGTTAAACCATGTAACTCACACTAATCTGATTTATTTTAGTTTGGATTTGTGAATAGCACTTAAAGCACTAAGCTCCAAGTTAATCGCACTTAAATTTAATTAAATCGTAGTTAATTTGGTGTCCTGTTTTGTGGAGCCCCCAAATTCGGTGCCAACTCCAAAATTAGCGGAGTTAACTTGACTTTCTCCAGTTTTAGTGGGGTTTCCTAGGCCAAAATTAAACGAGGCATAACTGGAGAATTTTTCTATGAATTTTGGCTCAAGAAAAGTCATTCCTAGATGATTTTGATGCTCTGAGAATTATGGTACAGGTTGCAAAGGCATTGGAGTACTTATGTAAGTGATTTTTCCACTCTGAAGATTAAAGAAGCCTAGGGCCACCAGGAGAGGGGGTGATGCCTAGACCATTTGAAGACCATTTTCAGAGCTCGAAGAGTCTTTTTTGAGGTTTTTGGGTCTTTTGAATCCAATGGAGAAGGTTGCAAATCCATTCAAGAATTATAGGTGCATTAAATAAGATGGTTGACCATAAATCCAAAGAGGGCCTAGCCATTTGAAGCAGGTACATGGAGATGTATCCTAGGAGGGGTGAACTTGTTATCAACTATTGTGTAATGTGTTTTTTGTGTGTTATTTATCTACATTTTATTTTTTGTACATGATTTTTTAAAAGCTAATTAACTCATAAATTTCTCATCAAGACACTTAAAAACTTGACACATAAACCCCTTCACAATTGGCTAATTTGAGACGATCCTAAACACATTTATTTTAAACTGATGAAGGAGCTAGCACAACAAAAATGGTTTTCCCATATTCAGATCAGAACCTACCTCTTGAAACTACACAATGTGCAGCTCCTTCCTCCTAGGACTATGCACTGCTAGTTTTAGTGATCAAGCCCTGACCTTGGCCTCCAAAATTATGTAATCTATCCCTTCATCCTAGCCTCAAATATGCACTGAGTAATCTATGACCTCAATCTCATCCCTTGATTTTGTGAGCTACCCAATTTTTCATTCAAAAAACCTCCTCTACCTTCAAAAACTTTGCAATAGGTTGAACCAGTGCTCATCCCCTTACCTTGTCTCACTGAGCTCCAAGAATGCGTAGTTTTCTTCCTCAGTCCAGCATGAAATATGCATTGCACAGTCACAAGCCTCAAGATTCACCCCTAAGTACGTGAGTTGCGCAATTGTGTAGTCACTGATCCTCACCCTCAATATGCCACCCAGTTCTGGCTCAATCAATGGATCAACATGCACTATCTTAGACTAGGGGTTTATCAAAATGATGTCATCTTGTCATGAGTGAATTGCAGATGCATGTACCTTATCATACCATGACAGGATGATGAATAAGGATATGAAGAAGGGAAAAATGATGAAATCCATCTTTGTAGCTGATTATGAAAGCTGGTCAAGCAAGAGAAAGTAAAGGGACACAGTTTGTAACCACAGTTCAAGACTTGATATCATTGAATACCCTTTACCTATAAGTCATATGGAGGTGGATATAAGAGCATTCTCAAGAAGACACATAGCAAGGAGCAACATCAATGGCTTTACATTGTCATATCAGCAAGAAGTCCATCTCAGCAGTGTCATGTCATGTTATGTCATGAGTTGTCACATGACATACCGTTATGGTGGGTTATGTAAATTTGATTCAAAAATGTATTGTAAAGTGAAATTGCAAAGGACATGTACACAATATGAATAGTCATGTAAAGTTGAAAAGTAATAGGAAGTCAAACAGTCATGAGGGTAAGTCAAAGAGTCACAAGGAAGGTGAAACATCGATTCCTCATTGGTTATATATAAACCCTCATTGTATGAGAAAAGGACTTTTCACCTTGGCTCCTCGCACAAGGCATTAGAGATACAAACTAGTTCTTTTGAGGAGAAAAGAGTGGCTCCAATTCTCCACCATTGGAGCTAGTGGTCTTCATTTTATAAATGTGTCTTGGAACTTTTACTTAATATCAGAAGCCTTATGGCCAACAAGTTCTTCATGCATGGATTATGAATATTTGTAAGAATATTTAGTGGATCCTTTTTATTCATGTTTGCTTTCATATGTGCTAAAGTATGTGAAATATTGTGGTTATTCTAGTACTTATCATATTGCAAATGTGCTATAATGGTTGATATAGTTGTCGCACCCTTTTGGACTATTCTACTAGATGTCAGACACATATTTCTTGTTGTATTGGTTGTAATGACCGTTGCATATTTGTGGACTATTTCGTTGGATGTTAGATGGATCCTTCTTGGTTGCGTTTGTCTCTACTAGGGTGGTACTATTACCTCTCCCCTAGAGGCTCACTTCTCTCTCTCCCTCCACGGTAAAAAAACGTTTGCACAACTACAACCTAACACTCATTGGGCACACTTACTTGCTTTTCGAAGGAACACCTTCAATCCTCTCTCTTGCTGACAGTTAGAGCCAAGGAAATCTTTAAGAAAACATAAATCGGACCATCTTCTGGAGGGGCTCCTATCCCAAATGGTGTGAAGTATAATTGGGACCACATATTGGGGAGACCCTTTGAATGTTTGAGGGTACAACACCGTCAACACACACCAAACCTAACCTTGCTCGTGTTGGAGGGCTAGTTTCTAGATTCTCTTAGGATCATCATTAGAGTCACTAGAATGAAACAAAGCATACTCTGAGATAAATTTAGGGTACTTATAATTTTGGCATTCAATATATTGTTGGTTCTATTAAGCTTGTGTATTTCATGTATTTTGACTATGTGGAATCAATGAATGATCGAACTTCTACCTCAATAAACATACAATTATTGCATTGTCTACAATAGAAAATAAGTATCAAGTTTTAGTTCTAATGAGTTAAGAAGTTATTTGGCTGCAATAGTTATTTCTCGAGTTTGGAATTTAGCAGGATCAACCACTTTTCATTGGTATGATAATAAAATTAGTGTAATAAATATTTCTAGAAACCTTATGGAACATCAAAGGACCAAATACATTGAGATCCATATGCACTTCATTCGCTAACTTATTCAAGACAATTTTCTTAACGTGGAGTATGTACCTATTGAAGAACAAGTAGTAGATACTTTCACAGAGTCCTTGGCATCAACAAGGTTTCTCTGACTATAGAAAATTCCTTAGAGTAAATGAAGTCATCCTTGGGGTTTCATCTTGAGTCCTCCTTCCCGCACCTCCTATTTTTACTCTTTCTTTATTTTTTTATATACTCCCCTTTTTTGGGGAGCGGGGGTTCCTACATGTTTTTTCTCTTTCTTTTCTTATGAGAGGTTTTACATGTGTACCTAAGTAGGCCTTTTTGCAAGGACCCATTCTTTGATTTTTGTCTTTATTTCCTCCCTCAAATTCACTTATGGGGAGGGGGGTGTTAGAGTTCCAATAAAAAATCCTTGGAACTTGTAAACTTACGTAGCATTAGCAACCTTATTTGTTCTATTGTATGTCTTATCTTCTAGCTATTGCTAGAAGCTTCCATTGCTCCTATAAATTAAATTGATGTAAAACTTATTTTCATGAAAAAATAAATAATTTTTTTGTTATTCAAATTATTTAATCTCTTTGTAGAAATATTCTTACACTCTAATCAATAGGTGTAATGTTAAGTATTACAATTTAATACTCATCCAAATTTCCAATTAAAGAAAGCCACCCTAGAAAAATCACAAAAATATTTATGTTTAAATTTAATGAATATACCACACATTTATTCAGGTTATAAAAGTATTAAACTTACATATAACACATATGTTTATACTCTATAAACCCCATTCTATAAATAGCTTGATATATAGACAAAAAAAAAAGGATTATTACAAATTTCATTAACATTTGCAGAATATCATTGTATAAAAAATCAACCACCCTTAACATTCATCAACTTGTAATTGCATGCCATATGCCATCTCCTAGATCTCGAAGAGTCTTGAAAAATAGATCAACTACAAGAAATTAACAAGTGCTACATATTAACTAGTGCATGTTGTTTAATTTAGTTATAGTAACATTTCAATTTGATGAGTGAGTAATGGATTTTTGAACATTGATTAGACAAATATAAATATATATAGATATATATATTTTTAATTTATATAGTAAATATACATTTAAACTATAATTATTTTATATTTTAATTTAATTTAAAATTATTAAATTTGTGAATAATAATTTAAATGATTAATTTTAAAAAAATAATTTTATAAATATTAAAAATTTAAGATAAAAAATATGTCATTATTATATATATAATACATTAATAAAAAATTTAAAAGTTATAAATGAAAAGAAGAGGAAAAATTAATCTCTCTCATCATTTGTATTTGTTAATTGAATGTTTTTTTTTCATTGCGCCGAGAGGCGCATCTACAGCCCAGTATGACCCCGATGTCAGGTGAGTCACGTCCTCATATAAAATGTCGGCTTAAGTTTTAAATTAAAAAAAATAAAAAAAATCGCATTGTGCTGGAACATATATTAATTTCTAATACAATTATGTATTATTTATATAATTTGAATGCATAGTAAATTATATATGTGAATTTAAATGGATCATAAATTTACCTTTAACAAAAAAAATTACCACATTGAATTTCCAAATTAAGTAAAATTTTAAACATCTTTACTCTTTACTAAAGTCAATACCATTTCCTAAATCAAAGGAAAAGAGTTAAATCAACACAAACAATCAAAATCCAAAATCTTTTAATATTTCTTTTAATTAAATATTTGTAAAATGAAATTATACTTACTCTAGAGCTATGGTAAATAAATAAAACAATATATAAACTAGATGTATGGTAAATAAATAAAAATTCTTTTTATATTTATTTCATAAACCTTTTTATATTTAAAAAAACTTTAAAAAGAGGTTTTATTTAGATGAAGCCTATGGGATGAATACCATGGGACAAATTAATATTGATACCATGGGCCAAATACCATGGGTAAATAAATAGATATAAAATAGGCATAAAGAGGTAAGGTAAATAATTAACAATATATCAAATAGGATTATAAATAAAAATCTAATTATATAACAAGCCTATGGGCCAAATACCATAGTAAAGAAAAGGGGTATGGTAAATAAATAAAAATATAAATAAAATAGAGGTATGGTAAGTAAATAAAACCTCTTTTCATATTTACTCCATAATCTGCTTTATATTTACGAATATTTATGTTCATTAGTTTACATAACTAAGAAGAAATAGAGAGAGAGAGAGTGATAAGGGAGAGATGGAGAGAGTGTGTGTATGTTTAGGGGTGAGATAAAGAGACAAAGTAAGATGTATGGAAAGAAGGGGGGAGGGAAGAAGTGAGAAGGAGAGAGGGAGGGATATAGTAATGTAGTTGGAGAGAGAGAGGGGTGGATGGAGAGAGAGAAAGAAAGGGATGGGGGAAGAAAGAGGATTAGAGAGAGAGAGAGAGATATGGGGGAAGAGAGAGGATTGGAGGGAAAAGAGAGAGAGAGGTCGGAGAGAAAGGGAGAGAGAGGAAGGATGAGAGAGAGGAGGAGAGTGATGGGGGAAGAGAGAGTATTGGGGGGAGAGAGAGAGAGAGAGAGAGAGAGAGATCAAGGAAGAGAGAGGGATTTAGGGGAGAGAGAGAGAGAGGAAGGACGAGAGAGAGGAGAGAGGGATCGATAAGAGAGATGGAGTTGGAGGGGGAGAGATGTAGGAAATAAGAAATATAGAGAGTGAGAAGTGGAGAGAGAGAAGAAGTGACAAGGGAGAGACACAGAGAGAGCGTGTATGTTTGGGGCTGAGATAAAGAGACAAATAAGGAGAGATGGAGATAAGGGGGGAGAAGGATATATAAGGAGAGAGGGAGGGATATAGTAACATAGTTGGTGGGTGAAGAGAGAGAGAGAGGGAGAGAGAGATGGGAGAGAAAGGGAAAGAGATGAAGGAAGAGAGAGGATGTGAGAGAGTGGAGAGAGGGAGGGAAAGAGAGATGGACTTGGAGGGGGAGGGGGAGAGAGGAAAGAAGAAAGAAATAGAGAGAGAAAGGTGGAGAGAGAGAGTGTGAGTGAGTGATAAGGAAGATGGAGAGAGAGGGAGAGAGGGGGAAGATAGAGATATAGATGGAAGGTGAAGAGAGGGAAGAAGAGAGAGATGGGGAGAGGAGGGGATTGAAAAAGAGATTGATATGTATGGATTGCGAGAGTGTGTGTGTTTAGGGGGGCGAGATAGAGAGACAAAAAAGAAGAGATGGAGGGGGATATAGATATGGATGAAGGGTGGAGAGAGGGAAGAATATTTCTCACACTAGATGGATTGATATAAGTGGAGATGGTGATTTATAATCCTATTTGATTATTTGCACTATATGCATCGATTTTAGTATAGATATATGATATTTGATTACTTGGACTAGATGCATTGATTTCAGTGTAGGTGGTGATTTCTAATACAATTTGATTTCTTACACTGAATTTGTTGATTTCAATTTAGATGTCGATTTATAATTATATTTGATTGCTTCCACTAGATGAATTGGTTTCAATGTAGATGATTTCTAATCCTATTTGATTGTTCGCACTAAATGCATTTATTTCAGTGTAGAAGGTGATTTCTAATCTTATCTGATTTATTTGAGTAAATGCATTGATTTTAGTGTAGATGTTGGTTTCTAGAGAGAAAGAGAGAGAGTGATAAGGAAGATGGAGAGAGAGGGAGAGAGGACAAAAGGAGGAAAGAGATATATTAATGGGGGAGAGAGAGAGAAGGGGAAGATAGAGATATAGATGGAAGGTGAAGAGAGGGAAGAAGAGAGAGATGGGGAGAGGGGGTGATTGAAAAAGAGATTGATATATATGGAGTACGAGAGCACGTGTGTTTAGGGGGGTGAGATAGAGAGACAAAAAATAATAAATGGAGGGGGATAGAGATATGGATGGAGGGTGGAGAGAGGGAGGAATATTTCTCGCACTAGATGGATTTATATAAGTGGAGATGGTGATTTCTAATCCTATTTGATTATTTTCACTAGATGCATTGATTTTAGTGTAGATATTTATTTCTAATGATATTTGATTACTTTCACTAGATGCATTGATTTCAGTGTAGGTGGTGATTTATAATACAATTTGATTGCTTGCACTGAATGTGTTGATTTGAATTTAGATGTCGATTTATAATTATATTTGATTACTTGCACTAGATGACTTAATTTCAATGTAGATCATTTCTAATCCTATTTGATTGTTTGCACTAGATGCATTGATTTCAGTGTAGATGGTGATTTCTAATCCTATTTGATTTCTTTGAGTAAATGCATTGATTTTAGTGTAGATGTTGGTTCCTAGAGAGAGAGAGAGAGTGAGTGATAAGGAAGATGGAGAGAGAGAGAGAGAGGACAAAAGGAGGAAAGAGAGATATTAGCGGGGGAGACGGAAGAAGAGAGAGATGGGGAGAGAGGGTGATCGACAAAGAGAATGATATATATGGAGTGCGAGAGTGTGTGTGTTTAGGGGGGTGAGATAGAGACGAAAAAAAAGAGATGGATGGGGATATAGATATGGATGGAGGGTGGAGAGAGGGAAGAATATTTCTTGCACTAGATGGATTGATTTAAGTGGAGATGGTGATTTATAATCCTATTTGATTATTTGCACTAGATGCATCGATCTTAGTGTAGATATTTATTTCTAATGATATATGATTACTTGCACTAGATGCATTGATTTCAAAAGGTAGGTTTTCCACCTCGAATACTATTTGGATTTCTTTGTGTAATCGATGTGTTGATTTCAATTTAGATGTTGATTTATAATTATATTTCATTTCTTGCACTAGATGCATTGATTTGAATGTAGATTATTTCTAATCCTATTTGACTTTTTGCACAAAATGCATTGATTTCAATGTAGGTGGCAATTTCTAATCCTATTTTATTGCTTTGATTAAATGCATTGATTTCAGTGTAGATGTTGGTTTCTAATCTTTTTTGATTGCTCGCATTAGGTGCATTGATTTCAATGTACAAATTATTTTCTAGTTTTTTTTATTGCTTACATTAAATGCATTGATTTCAATGTATATGTTGATTTATGATTTGATGTAATTTGATATATGACGATACATCAATTTTAAAGTGATTGTATTAAAAATATGCGTTGATTTTAGTGTAAGCACAAAATTTTATTGAGAATGTACATTTATTTTTGTGTTATAGTAATTTAACCTATTAATATTGGAGAGAAAGAGAGACAAGGTATCATGTTTACTACAATAGCTCAAGCTAAAGATTTAAATTGTAAACCATTTAATTTTTTTTTCTTCATACAATCGATATGAAAGATAACAAAACTAACAAGGGGAGGAAATAAGAATAGTAGAAGAAAATAGTTTGAGATCGATTTTTAACATGAGTATGTTCTTATTATTCACATTTTCTATCATTCAACACTATTATTGTCACTTTGCATTCAAAAAATGTATTTCATCATTTTTCATCATCAAAGTTATTAACATTATTTATCATCTCAACAAACCGAGGTAACTAAGAAATTTTAAAATCAAAATCACTAGGTTCATCTCAGACATATTTAGCATATTTAAAATTACTATATTAATATTTGATATATTTACATATTATTGATAAAATTAATCATATCTTTGATAGATTTTCCTTGGCAGCACACGACTGAAACGAGCCTAGATCCATCTTACATCTAAAAAATATACAAAAATTTTAATAATCTGAAAAATGTGACGTTGATGCCTTCGACTGACCATTTTAGATCCATCTAACCTCGGATCTATGCTACACCAGAGGGATCAAATTCCCGCAGGCAAACCTTTCCTCAAGTTTTGCACTCAAAAGATAGGTTTTCACCTCGAGAGATTTGATCCCTCTCGGCGCATGATAGATCCAGAGTTAGATGGATCTAGGCTGGTACATCTTAAGAGTAGATGGTGGATAAAATTTATATTGGATTTGTTTAAAGAAGTGGAAGAATTGCCCGGACGACTAAAAGTGGTTGGAATAGGAGAAATTTTGTTTTAAAGAAATTTTATAGTGTTTTTATCATGTTTTTGGTGCTAGAAATAGATTCACCACCATCAAAAACATGTAGGACACCCGAAAGTTTGAAATTTGATATCTATACCTTCAATTTACAAAAAACCCCTCCAGAATTTTATTAAAATCTTGCAAACTTGCAGAAATTTCCCTTTCAGGGCAAAAAAGCAGCCCCCTTTATATTAACCTAACACTCGTGTCTTTTTACCAAAACCTAGAATCCTAGGTTCTAGGTTTAAGTTTGGAATTTGTTTAACGATATAGGACAGCGATCATCATGTTTACATCGATAGTAATTTGTTTATGTTCTCAATGTTTAGGTTTGTTTGTTTTCTGTTTTTGCAGTGTTAGAGCGTAGTAGATGTAAGTACTCCCATTGGATTTTATATAAAACTAAAGAGATGTGAGTCTTCCTATGGCCTAAAAACAATCCGAATTTTTTAAGTGTCGGTGTCATTATTTTAAGAAAAGAAAGAAAGGAAGCAATCTGGGTTGTTGCTATATGTCGATGAGGTAACTAATCAAGGGAAATTAAAGAGCTTTCCTCTGAGGATACAGAGCATATTTCGGTGACGTAAATAATCAGATTGCTCACAGAGCCTTCCTTTTAACTAGGACATATGTCCATTTAATGACAGCGTCTCCTCATGCGTGCGAGGCTGGTTTATGCATTTTCTTTGAGGTATGTGGGGTTAAAAAGGAAATACGGAGTTCGTGAAATTGTTGAAAAACTCATGTTCAAATTCCCTTGACTTAAACTACCTGTCAGGCTGGCTATTGGTTCTTCCAGGTCACAAATATTAAACTATGGAAAGTGGTATAATTTTTTTTTGGTTAAAACATATTATTAATTGTCACTCAAACTAAAAACTGTGCTTTATACACTGGCTATGCAGGTATAATAATTCAGATTGGGAATTTGCTGTAAGACCCTGTATTGATCCTTGAACACAATATCCGATACAGAATTTCGAATTGGCGTATTAATATAACAAGAATCGAATAGCACCTCCGAATATTCCAAAGTTTTCGGTCAATTCGACCGAATTACAGAACTTCGAATTGGCGTTGGCGTATTAATGCAAGAACGGAATTGAACCGCCGAATATTCGAATTTTTTCGGTCAATTCGACCGACTAGTAACTAATGTTCTACTTCTCTCCTTACAATTACTAATAATAATAGTCTACCTAAGTGTAGGAGTCCAATCACAGCAACTTCCGAGTCAGTTTTGTGGCAGTTGCCATTCGATCCGGGGATACAAACGATTTGGAACGGATGCTTGACTTTGATTTCGACAAAGTGGACTCCGATATCTTGACCAGATTCGGAGATCTGCTTTTCTGAGATTGGCACATGCTCGATAAAGATATTCCTGTCAACACCATGCCTCAAATCTGTTAGCTAAATACTTCAAAAATGAATTGTTGACATGAGTAGAAACATGATCAGAGGTGTTGGAATATTTCAAAATTCCAAAACAATAAAATTCACTTCCTTAACATAGAGAAATATTTAAAATTTCACTCTGAGACACAGTTTCAACTCAGAAAAATTTATATTTCACATATAAAAGAAATTGTTGTTACAATTCTTCCTCAAGAGATCCCAGTACAATTGCACCGCTGTCACTTTGCACCACTAAAAACCTCGCTTCACTAAAATAACACCGTTGTGTATGCTCGTATTTTTCAAAACACTGTAATTTTAAATTACAAATTGCCTCCTCTTAAATACGCCTGCATTTCAAATTCACTGGTTTTTTCTTAAAAACGCATCACAGTATACGCTTCTTCTTCGTGTGTAATTAAAAATTACAATACTCTGTTTTCTGTATATAACAAAATATCCCAGATTGAATTAAATGTCATTCGTTGACAAAACAACCAAAAAAATTCACCGCCGCAGAAATCTTTAATGTCTTCATTAACTTCTGTCAGCACCACTTAAAATTCGCATTGATCACAGTTTTGACTTGGTGGCACTGTGATATTTCTTCCCCGCATTGCCGTGCACATTCACTGTGTAATAAAAATTTCATTCTGCTGTCTTTTCCCTTTTTTTTATTTACACTGCTGTGTAATAAAAATTACATGCTCTTCACGGCCTTTTAATATATATGATGTGCATATATTAAAATAAAACAAATAACATAAAGCAAAATTAAATCATTAAAACATTAACCCCACAATCATTTTGTTAATGCGAAGTATGGGCGTATAATGTGTGGGCCCCCAGCTGATGACATCAGCTGTTCCGAGGGGGTTCAAACCACCGTCGGCCTGCCCTCATCGACCCCCGCGTACTTTGCTTTCCGCCTTGACTATTCGCTACCGTATTCATGCAGTTGGAAATTAATTCCAACACTCCCCCTTAATTTCAACTGCTGGGTTTTCCTGCATACCCATGCATTTTCTGAAATATTCAAAGCTTTTCTGTTGAAGTGGCTTTGTGAGGATATCTGCAAATTGATCCTCTGTTCTGCAATGCTGCAAAACAATCTCGCCATTGCTAACCAATTCCCGTATGAAATGAAACTTGGTGTCAATGTCCTTTGTCCTTTTATGAAAAACAGAATTTTTAGACAATGCAATAACTGAGCTATTGTCACAAAAAATCACTGTCCCTTTTACCTGTTCTTGACATAAGCTTCTCAACATTTTTCGCATCCAAACTGCTTGACACGCTGCTGATGTAGCTGCCACATATTCCGCTCTCGCTATGGACAATGCTACAATGGGTTGTTTTCAGAAGCCCATGAAATGGCTCCTGAACCCATGTGAAAAACATAACCGGAAGTGCTCTTCTGATCATCTACACTTCCAGCCCAATCACTGTCCGTGTATCCAACTAAATCTGAACATTCTGAAGCAGTATATAAATACCATACCTTTTGGTTCCTTTAACATACCTCAGAATTATTTTCACTGCCTGCCAATGTACATCTTTTGGCTTCTCCATGAATCTGGAAATCAAGCTAACAACATGCATTATGTCGGGCCTAGTTGCAGTCAAATACAACAGGTTTCCAACTATGCTCTTGTAAAAGCTATGATCAAAATCCTTGCTATTGTCCTCTCTGCTGAGTTTTAATCCCATCACTGTGGGAGTGATCGCTGCTTTCCTCTCCTGCCTATTAAATCTTTCAAGCACTTCATTAACATATTTTTCCTATGAGATAAAAATCTCATTTTCATCTTGTTCTACTTCTATTCCTAAGAAGTATTTCAACAAAATCATGTCAGTCATTTCAAATTCTTCTTTCATGACTGTTTTAAAATTTTCAATAAGGTAATCATCATTACCTATGAAAATAACATCATCAACATATAAGACTACAATCAAGATTTTTTACCTATTTTTTTGATGTAGAGTGGTGGGTTCTCCTCACACTTAAACCATTTTCCAGTAGATAGGAATCTATCCTACTATACCACGCTCTTGGCGCTTGCTTCAGCCCATAAAGAGTTTTCTTCAACTTGCATACTTTGTGCTCTTGGCCTTTCTTTTCATAACCGAGAGGTTGATCAATGTAAACCTCTTCCATTAACACTCCATTCAGAAATGCTGAATTCACGTCCATTTGGTAAATTTTCCATTTGTTTTGTGCTGCTATGGACAACACTGCTCTCACGGTTTCCATTTTGGCAACCGGTGCGAAAGTTTCCTCATAATCTATCCCATGCTTCTACTTATAACCTTTGACAACAAGCCTTGCCTTGTGTCTCTCTATTTTGCCTTCAGCGTTACTCTTGGTCTTGCAGACCCATTTAACTCCAATGAAATTTTTACCTTTTGGGAGTTCAACCAAATCCCAAGTTTTGTTCCTCTCTATGGCATTTATTTCCTCATCCATAGCTTCTATCCATTTCTCATTCTTGATAGCTTCTTCGAAATGAACAGGATCATCAACATGACAATATAAAGCAAACAAAGAATTGATACCTTCATTAGCCATATCTTGTTCATAAATTTCTTTCAAACTTCTGAATTTCTTACCTCTTTCAGTAGGTGTACAAGTACTTGAAGAAGCACTTGAATTTCCTCCTTGTGGTGTGCTTGGAGAAGCACTGTCATTTCTCCTCAAGGGTGTGCTTTGCTACTCTTTTGTTGGTGTTGCTGTTTGGGGATGTATTTCAGCCAACTCATCATTTTCATCATGAGATAAACAGTGTTTTACATTCACTGTTTTCTCTATGCTTCCATCCCAAGCTTCCTCTTCAATGAACTGAACGTCCCTGCTCACAATAAACTTCTTGCTGGATGGGTTATATAACCTGTATGCCTTGGATTCCTCACTGTATCTAATGAAAATACATTTCTCCCCCTTGCTGTCCAACTTATTCCTTAGCTGATCTGGAATGTGTGCATAAGCCACACATCCAAAAACCTTCATGTGTGTGACACTTTGCTTTGTGCCACTCCATGCCTCTTCCGACACTTTGTTCATAACTGCCGGGCACCTGCTCAAAACATACACCGCACAATGTGAAGCACTCTTCAGCCCAATAATCATTAGGCAAATGTTTTTCCTTTAACATACCTCGCCATGTCCATTATAGTCTGGCTTCTTCCCGCTTACTCCATTTTACGTGTGAGCATATATCTAGTTGTAAACTGCTTTTGAATACCATTTTCTCTACAAAAACGTAGAAAATCTTTAGAGATATACTCACCTCCTATATAGTTGTGCGCCCTATATCGAGGCTACTATTTCACTTACCATTCACGTTATCTTATATAAAGACAATGATTTGTTGGGTTGTTCGTTTTGGTGGGTTCGCTGACTTTGAAGAACATGACAACTTTTCTTGGCAAGATTTCTCGAACATCAATTCCTCCTTTGTCCCTTTCATCTTTGTTGATACAATTAGAGAAAACTTGTTTGTATTTGCATTCGACACTACTACATAGAGGGGGATTTTAAGACAATTTTTTAAGACAAAATAAATGTTTTATCTTAAAATTTAATTTCATCTCAAAATTTTCGATATGAGGCACTAGTAAAAAAGGTAAAAGTAAAGGATTAGGGTTTTGTCTTTATGTTTTTAATGGGTTCTTCAAGAAGAAAAGTGATGGAGCCCGAAAACAGAGATGCTTGGTGAGAGGAGCGATGGAGGCACTTTTGTTGAACATGTATAGGCAGTAACATAGTTGGAGTACTTTTCAGGGTCTCCGTCAATTGTGTTATTTTCTGTGTTTAAACGATAACAACAAGTACTAATATCAAGTTTCTCTATCTTCACCCTGATATCCATTTAGAGACCTTGTAGATTCATTCATCCTCCTATCCTAAGATCTCTATCAGTCCCAATTCTCGTCATAATGTGACGATTAAGAAGGAATGATGTTCGAAACCTTCAAATCATTCAAATGGGGTTGATATTGATCTTCATAATATTTCTGAAACATTGGATCCTCGTCCATCATCTTCTGGTACATCACCTTATGTTTCTTCTTTCTCTTCTATTTAGACCCTTAGAGATGGTTTTCTCAATTATGAGGGCTTACCATGATAATCATATCCTTAAACATGAGGGGCTTGGGGAGTGCCCAAAAAATCCTCATACTCTGGCATATTATTAGGGTTATTCACCCCTTTATTATCCTTTTACAAAATATGATGATGATTGGAGATAAAATTTGACCCATTCTTGTCCACTTTTGTCCCGAGTGGCGAGTATGTGTTATGGATGCTTTGGGTTTGTCTCGTGGTCTTGCGGATTTTTTGGATCCTAAGGTCATGAATTTTCTTTTCCATAAAATCTTTGCATGTATCCCTCTACCTAGTTTAATCAAGGGCTCGAAGGACATATTTAATATTCTTAATACATATGAGCCATATTCTTCGAGGATAATTGGAATATCGTGGCCTGTTAAAGATGGGGTCCCTTATTTTGGCAGGGGATTTGAGTCTCGTTGTTGAAGATAATGAGGGTTGAGGGGATCATTACAGACTGGACCCATTGGTGAGGTAATTCAACAATCGTTTTCGGGATATTTTGTTGGCTCCTTTTAATCGTTTTGGGGATATTGCGACATGGAGAAATGGTTGGGTTGGTTCCATAGGGATCACTAAAAGACTTGATTGTTTCATGCTTCGAAAAAATTTGGTGGAGTACTTAGGTGTTCTCCCATTCAAATTTAATCACCACTACTTAAAATTTCTTGAATTTGATTCAATAGTGCGTACTTTTCGGGCACTAGGATCAGACCCCTTGATCAAACAGCGAGGAAATGGTATAACAAAGGGTTATAACGGATCAAGAACAAGACATATTAATTGATAAAATTAGAACGCACTCTCTACTCCATGCACCGTAATGCCCATTAATATGATGAGGAGGGCAATTATGGAGGAAGGTGAGCATGCAGCATGAATGGGCTTGGTGGCGGCCATCTCTACCGAGCTCTGTTAACGTCAGTGAGGTTGTAGGTGTGGTTGTAAAGAAATGTTGTATTTATTATAGCGTGAGGCCGGAGCGGGGATAAGTCTTTCAAAGTTGGCAACGATCGAAACAGTATTTTTGACGTATTGAACAGGTATGCTCTTTTCCTCCACAAATCATGGCGAAGTAATTTGGGCTGTGACTCTCGGGTCTGCGACAGCCTCAACGACTATAATATGCGCCTACAACTTTGGAGTTCCAGTTGTTTGTTGCATTACACGTTTTTCATTCACGATAACCTTTCTCTTCTCTCAAAGTCAAAATTGCTGGTGATACATTTCTTCACGATTCCCTTTATTTTCTGTGAATGTCAACATCGATGATAATATGTTCATTTCATTTGGAATCCTAGTCTCCTCTTGTGTAGGTCAAAATGGAAGAAGAGAAGCAATACCCATAAGGTTGGTAGTGAGGTATATGAGACATCACATGAGTAATTAAAGTCGGGAGTTAATAACAGCTAATCTTTAAATTTCAAAATGTGAGTGATTGAACTCTTCAGGTGCTAATAACCAGAAATATGCACATTGCGTTTGCACGAACCATTCTTGAATGTATGATAAGTGGATTGCTTAACCTAGAAGGAAAAATTAGACATCTGAGTGGATTGCGTAACCGAGAAGGGAAGGAAATGTGTTAAAGAATTCTCAATGAATTATACTCATTTTAATTATACAATTAAAAATTTGTTAATATTAATTATTTTAATTATATCAAATTTTGTTTATAAATAAAATTATAATATAATTTGATATTTTAAATATTTACTTTAACCTAAATGTGATGAATATCAAAAAGATCAACTTGTAAATATTTTTGTGTTTATATGATTATTGTGTTAAAATAGGTTTGCGTTACATGATGTACTAGGCAACACATTAAAAATATGGATAGATGTTACATTGAGTTATATATATATATATATATAATATGTTGATATTTTATTGTATAATTTGTTATAATAAATATAATAAAATTATATTTAAAATTTGAGATACATTTTATGAGGATTATCTTTTTATATTTTTGGATTTATTAAGTTATTATTTTCAATTATGCAATATGTAGAATGTATGAAATAGAGAAAAATATAAATACAACCACTCAAAATAATAATAGCACAAAATATGATATGAGAAACCTTCGTGGGAGATGGAGCGTGAGCTCATTAAGCTCTTTCTTTCTCTGAATGGAAATGCATGCAAGTATAGAGTGAGATGTATGGTCTATGGACTAATATAGTGACCAACCATCTCTCTCTCTCTCCTCATCTATGGAACAAAATTATTTCTCTAAATGGAAATGGATGCAAGTATAGAGTGAGATGTATGGTCTACGGATTACTATAGCGAACAAAATGCACTCGAATAGAATGGAACCATTTTACTCCCATTAGCTAGATCATAACACAACTCTATAGCTTACTAGTAGTTAAGTTTGACTCCTTCAACTTTTAACTAGAATTACAATATGGACTCTTCTAGAGTGTTCTTCATCATGATCACATAGCTAGCCCATTTTCCATGAATAATGGGGGTCAACATGGTGTCATCTCAAATCATGGTAGTCAAAGTAGGAAGACCAAATTTTAATTGGCATAACATTTCCATGTGAATTCCAATTGAGGTGATTCTCACGTCGTTGGAAAGGTATCCATGTGCAGAATAACAGTATGGGGTCTTTCGAGATCTTTTTCTTTAGTTGAAAAAGTTTTACCCCCTAGAAAAAGAGTTTGACAAAAGATTTCTAAACTTGATCGAGATGGAGGAACTCAATCCAGTTTCCTATCAACCCTGCCAATGACCTAGAGGCTGAAGCCAAGCCAGGTTTCCTGTGATTTCCATCTCTTTTATTTATTTATTTTTGAAAAATAAAATAAATTGATTTGAAAAAAAACCTACCATACAAAAAGTACAAACAAAATCATGAAAACCAGAAAAAACCACCAATAAAACCCTTGAAAACTACCAAAAAAAAACTAAGAAAACTACAAAGAAAACCCTTCAAGACCAAAAAAAACCTAGAAAACCACCAAGAAAACCCTTGAAAACCACAAAAAAGCTAGAATTTAGGTTTTTTTTTTCATTGTATAAGTTATCTGCAATGGCAGCATGTTTATTATAAATATTTTCTATGGGAGAAAGTTTTGTTTTTAATAATTTTAGGTTGTAAAGTTTTTTTTTTTTCAGGAATTCAGTGAAATAAATTTTTGAAAAAAAATTGATTTTTTATTATTAAAATTGATTTTAAAATTCAAACAAATTTGACAAGAAATTTGCCGAAAAAAATACCAAAATAGATACTGTTGTAGCTCCTACAACACCCTCCAAAAATTACATAAAGTCATAACACACACTTCAACATTTTTGGAGCCCCCCTTAAAAACTAAAGAAGGAAAAAATCCAAGTAAAGTTCTAAAGGCAAGTCGCTAAGTCGCATACACATTATTTGCGACCCATGCGACCTATGCGACTCTGCGACCTAAAGGTCGCACAGATCGCCAGGTCGCAAGAGTCAGCATTTTATCAACTTGCGACCTTGCGACCTAGCGACCTTGAGGTCGCAAGGTCGCAAGGTCGCAAAATGAAGTTTTAGAGAAATTAGCGACTCAGCGACCTTTGCGACCTAGCGACCTGAAGGTCGCAAGGTCGCAAGGTCGCAAACTTGCAACTTGCGACCTCATTAAATGTCCACACGTGCGACCTTTTTATATAAGGTCGGGTCGCTAGGTCGCATTTGTGACTCTCAGCGAAAACCGCGGAATTGCTCTGACAGGTCGACTGGCGCGTTTTCTTCCAGGTAAGTTGCCTTTTCCTCCCTATGTTTCCCTCTTAAGCATTTCTTGCCATTATTGAGCCTCCCCACGGTCTTATTTATTTGCTGGAAAGGATGTGGGGTTTTCTTTGGAATTTCACCGTCGCTTTGTTTCCCACAAACCCCAAGGTCACCTGTCTCTTGCCTAATTCCTCATGGCTGTGCCTTATGGTCAGTTTAGGCCCTTTCAAACCGCAGACTTTTCCCGTTAAAGAAAGTTTAGCCGCAAGGTCGCGCGCGCAAAACGCAGTCGCACCTCGGCGACCTAGCGACCAAAGGTCGCCAGGTCCGCAAGGTCGCAAAATTCCCACTCGCCGACTCGCGACCCTCGCGACCTTAGTCGCAAGGTCGTGAGGTCGCTGTGAGTCCTTTGTAGAGCGGGGCCGACCATCGACTCCCGCAGGAACAGCGTAAATTATCTTCGGTATTTTCGTACCTATTTAGCCATTATCATCATGTCTTTCTTATCCTGTGATTCTGTTCTAAATGCAGCAGGTGAATTCAGAGCAGACACAGTACCGGTCCTCTCCAACTCTAGCAATATGGCACCCCGGGTATCCCGAAGGAGAAGCAGGCAGGTGGTGGAGGAAGAATCAGACACAGACGTACAAATATCTCCGCCGCCAATATACAGAGACACCCTTTGCACCTTCGCAAAGGAAGATAGCCTGAGGTGGTATGAAGTATACCGTGAGTTCGCCATGCTAGAAGAAGATTTCCCAGAAGATCTCCCGGACCGTGAAATATACCTGAAAGTCAAAAAGTCCAAATTACACCTAGCTGGGTCGCATCCTGCCATCTTTCCGTGCCCAGAGATGTTGGACTGGATCATATAGAAGACGGATCCGAAAAGCTTCGCAATCCGAGATAGTGCAGGGAAAGCTTTCGCAACTTTGGAAAGTTCAAGAGCACAGGTCTACTACTCGCTACCCAAAGCAGAGGTGAACTTCACCCCAAGATGGTTTGCTGCAAATGAAGTGCCGATGGTTGACACGATCAGAAGATGGTGGGCAGAACCAGACAAATTTAAGATCAAAAAGGACCAGGAGTACCCGGTGGCCAGTCTGAGGAAGGTTTATAAGCTAGTTGCCGCCATGCTGTGCAGGATATATGGGTGTTCGGACGCCACCACCTTCAACGGAACATGGGCAACCATCATGGAACACGTAACAGTCCACGGCACTCGGTTCAATTGGGCAGGAATATTAATGGGCTCCATGCACACAAATTTGGCCTCAGCTTTAGCCCCAGATGAGGGAGCGCCATCAGAATTCTACATGGCTTCGTATATGTTAGATGCTGTCTGTGCCCAGATGCATGTTGAGGGATGGCCACATAATTGGGACCCCGAACAGACCCAGGCAATACACTTACAGACCAGGGTATTCTGGGAATCCAGGTACAAGTCGGACATCGAACAAATCTCTCACATATTCATTCCCGCCCTCTACGGAAAACTATTTGGTCAGGACTCCCCCTGCATGTCCTGGCGAGCAATGGAAACACTGGGTCAGGTGGCACACTGGTTCCCATTCGCCGAATTCACAATCATCCGAGTATTTGGCTCGTTTAAAGCACCACACGCTCTACCTAAGTTTGTTACCGACAAGGTGCTCATACAAGAGGTGTGTTTTCAGATGACCTTGGGTTTCTCTAACGTCCTTGCCAAAGGGAAGAAGAAACCTTGGCCTGATCTACCTCTCACCATTGGTTCCTATACGGTCAAAGACTCCAGAGAAGTAGCGCGTGAAGGGGAAGAGGTGAAAAGCTATCACTTCAGAAATCTGGACCGCTGAAATTACGATCCAGTCAGGATAGTTCCCGAACATTGTAAAAGGGCCAATTTTAGATGGAGTTATCAACACGTCGAGTGCCCGGATGAGGATGAGAGAAGAAATTGGTATAACGCAAACCGGCATCTCGCACCAGGAATCGACCCTGACCGAGAAGGAGAAGAGTATCAGAACATTGGAGGTTCTTCCTCCTCCAAAGATAAAAGAACACAGACCGGTACGGGACCTGACATTGCAGATCAGCAAAGGGAAACAGAAGCCCAGGCCCAATTTGAAGAGGAGAAGAAGAAAAAGGAAGAGGAAGAGAAACACAAGAAAGAGTCCAGAACGGAACGAAAAAAGAAAAAGGAAGAGGAGAAAGAAAGACAGGAAAAGGAGGCACAGGCGGCAGCAGAAAAGGCACTGAAAGAGGAACTCGATAAGGTCGAGCGTCAGAAAAAGGCAGAACAGGCCGCCGCGGCAGAGAGGAAGAGGAAACAGGAAAAGGAAGCAGAGGCAGAGGCTGAACGCCGGAAGAAAGAAGAACATGACAAGGCGGAGGCGGAGCATCTGCAAAAGGAGAGAGAAAAAGGTCAAACACAGGATGTAGAGGACGAGCTCATAGATGACATTGATCTATCTCCCCTGAATATTCCTGCAGGTGGCGCGGGAGGTGCCCTCAGTGTTGATGAATTTCTGGGGGAGCAAGAAGAAGAAGTCTTCGACTTGACCAGATTAACCTTTGACCAATTCTCTTTCAAGATACGGCAAGAGAAGAGGAAATCCTTGACGTCAGGTTACCCTGCCATCTCCACAGTCTCCACCGGAAAGGACATTGTCCCAGACACAAGGACAAATCCGGTTATGATAGCGTCAGCAGGCACCGCTTTTGCCGCAGCCACAGAAGAAAATGTCACAAGGATGAGCAGAGAAATTATTTCCTTACAGAACCGGCTAAAAGCGGCAGAGCAGAAAAAATCAAGGCTGGAAAATGAGATGCTCCAGCTCCAGGGTAGGCCCGCTTAGGTGAATGAAGTCCCACTGGCGGTCAGGAAGGAATGTGATGTGTTGGAGATGACAATGAGGCAAGTATACCAGGAAATGTTCACCCTGAAAGAAACAGTGGCCCCGTTGGCAGAGGCACGGGAAGAAACCAAGCAGAAACAAGAAGAGCTCAAGGAAGCCTCGGCAGCCTTGGACAAAATGATGAATTGGACAACCCAGTATCAGCAAGCTCCCGAACACGTGCCTCGGAAGGATTGGAGTCATACGCAAGAAACCAAAGTACAGATTCGGATGAGTATGCAATCCAAAGACAAGTTGTCCAAAGATCTGGACAAAGTAGTGTCTGCGTATAACCACCTAATCAGTGGTATCGACTCCATGAACGCCCTTCATCACATTCCATCATTAGGGGCACTAAATGAAACTAAAGGCTGGGAGCAGGTGGAGCAAGAAATTCAGTCTTTTCTACAGCCCGTAAGACAAGCTGCTGCCGCACCGGAATTCGAGGCATCACAAGAGAATCTGAACCGGTTGCTTGTTACTCCAGTGCAAATCTACACCAAGCTTGCTTCTCTCTCAATGCTGATCTCCCAGAAGAAGGAGACTCTGGTGCCGAATGCTCTAGAATGTATGCATCGGATAAAAGAGGAAAGCCCTCTTGTCGCTCCTATAACGGCAGATTACCAGACTTGGAAAGACTTCATCAAAGGCAAGAAAGTCGACGCTCCAGAAACCTCAATCGCGCGACCTCCTTCATAGTTTCAAACGCAGGGTCGCAGGTCGCATCTGCGACCAAGTCGCAGGTCGCATTTGCGACCAGGTCGCAAGTCTCATTTGCGACCAGGTCGCGGGTCGCAATTTTGACAAACAGGAAGTTGAACCGTCGGGAAGTTGAACCGTCGGAAGGCCATAAGTGCGGCTGTTGAATCTATAAATACCCCTGTGGGGAGCATTGTAAAAGGGGGGCTCTTTTGGGACTGAAAGGCATTATTGCATTGTAGCTGAAGAAGCATACTCTTGATATATGAAATACAATACATGTTAAAACCCCTTTGATTGGATGATGTGTTTAGCCGTGACAACATTGTGTGTATTCTGCGTGCAGTTTTAGAATATCTTTTGATTAATGAATCTGTGTTATTAATAGTGTCATTCATGCACCATAGTTATCTGTGATTGTGTTGATGATGCTCAAGTTTATTATTTACTTCATGATGAATGTTAATGAACTATTTTATTAGCATCTCGTTATATCCTTCGGAAAGTTAAGGGATATTCTTACCACAAAGGATTGTTTCTTTGGCGGTCAGATTATCTTGCATGCATACCTCATAGATGTGTTGCTAACGACATTTCCTGAGTTTATGCATTCTGTCTATTACCTTGCTATGCACAGTGTCATATATCGGTTTTATTCATCAGTCATGTATTCTATATCGTGTTAATAAGTGTATGTTTACAGTTCCAATGAGGTTGCCCTAAACCGAAGAGATAGCCGTTTTAAGTGGTAGCCGGACCCACACCCCGGACGGGATCCCTACTCCAAACGGTTCAAAGTCTAATTGGGACTTTCTACCGGGGAGATCCCCTACTGTTGGCCGGACATATTGTCCCGTCAACAGATTTGGCGCTAGAAGGAGGGCCATGGCATCCTCCCAGCATACAACAGACATTCCATCCCAAACTCCCCGCCGGGAGGTCATAAATAACGAAGTTGCCCTTCCCCCTTTAGAAGATATTCCAACGGTGGAAGCCCGATACTTCGAAATCACTAACGAACAGCTGAGATCCTTGCGCCCAATTGCCCGTAATCTCATCAGGGATTTACGGTATACCCCTATCATGGAATTCCTAGCCCACACTAGGACCCCTGCCGATAACATCACTCGCAATGGCGTGCTAGTCCGTACCGTACCTGAACTTGTGAATACCATGATTGAGGACCTCGCACGGGCTGTCTAGGAAAATGACCCCGTTACCCACGATAGTGAAGGTTTCCCTGATACTGAACCTTTCCCTGAACCACAACCTGACTTACATCAGTGGACCAATAACCAAGTTTATTCCCCACGAGAAGGAGAAGGGGAAAGAAGAAACGAAAGAGAAGGTAACACAACCCGAAGGAATGCAGAGGAAGTTAATAGGCCCCGAAGAAATGAAGGTGGAGTCAACAGAGGCCACGGTCGTGGGGGTAGAGGAGATATCACTCGTGGCCCGAGGCACCAGGCCAACCATAATCACCACCAAAACCAAAATAGACCCCCTCCCTACAACTGGGAGCTTTTTAGGAACGTAAATAACCGGGAAAGACACCGCGATGAACACTCTCGTCATCATGAAGGAACATCGGTGTCCGGGACGGGAAGTGAGTCTGAAGCAGAAACCCGACATCATCAACGCCCCAGGAGGGTGCAGCCTCTCGCCTGGATGGCTCAATCCCCATTGGCTCTTTTAGGTCCCCTTCATGACATGCCTAGACACCCAGAGAAACATCTTCCTAAATTTGATCCTGAAAAGGGCACATCAGCGGAAGATCATATTAGTAGTTTCTATCTGTCACTACAGATCATGAGAGTTCAGTCCGATGATGTCGCATGTCGACTTTTCCCGCACACTCTTGTAAGCCAAGCAGCCACCTGGTACCGGTCCCTGCCCAGTGCTTCTATCACTTCATGGGACCAGTTCCGTTGTGTGTTCCTGCAAAAGTTTGCAGAGGATAAAACACCCTCTATGCTCCTCACAGAACTAAGCACCATTAAATGTCACAGAAAGGAGAAAGTTAAAGATTTTAACCAACAATTCGCCACCATATTGAAAAAATTTCCTCCAAACTTAGCATTGGACGATTCTATCACCATCGACTACTATACTAAAGCCCTCCCTAGGGATATTGCCGTTTTTGTCAAACGTGAGGCCCGCGCTACTCTTACAGCAAATTACGCCGCTGCCCTCGCGGTAGAAAAGGACATGTTGTCAATAGGAGTCATGGATCATGACGGGAAGGACGATCTCAAACCAACCACTAAAAAGGGTCAGTCTTCCACCCCAAATAGGGAGAGAGAGACTTTCGAATTCGAAAGTATGGCCAAAACCCTCAAACTGTTAACGAATGAGGTCTCTGACTTAAAGAGAAAAGGCGTTGAAACCTCAACTACAAATAAAACCCCGAAACCCTTTTTCAAGAAAAGCAATCCCAACACCAGCAGGCCTCCCTCAAATACCAGTGCCGCTCTCAACGTGGAGGAGATAGGGAAAGACAATTTTTGCTCTTTTCACCAAGCTGCCCATTCTGAAAAAACGTGCCCGCAATGGATTGGCAGCATGACCGCAGTGGTTAACCAACTTTTGGATGATCAGACTCCAGGAAGCCCGGCAGAGGATGAAGTCTCTGATCGAGATGAGGGTTCGCTCCTTGATGGGGAATCAGGGGCCTCTGTTTTAACTTTCGATGTAATCCGCGGGGAAGGGAGTCTTGCTCCTATTGATATTAACATGGCAGGCAGCCCCAAAGCTCAGCCCACTCGAAACTACAGTCTTAGAAGCAAAGGCTCTGTTCCTGAACAATCATATGAGGACAAGAAAAGGGCTTTCCTGAGGAAAATTCTTCCTCCCGGAAATGAAGGAAAAACTACACCTGAAAAGCTCATGAATACTAATACCAAAGCGAGTCAAAAGACCAAGCTCCCGGTGGAACCCTCGAAAACCACAACCGAACCCAGTCCCCACAACGACACTAGCTACAACATAGTGGAGGACATGAAAAAGACCAGGGCCAATATCTCACTCTACGAGTTGGCCCGCATCACGAACCAAAAGGAACTTATCCTAAAAGCTTTCGCCAACAACCAAAATACGAAGAACGTCAGTAACACGTCTGCACAAACCAGTCCAGATATCCAATCTATAGTGAACGCTGTCAACACAAATTCGAGAGGATCCACCCCTCCTTTTCTCTTATCTTTTGAGATGTTTAACTTCAACGTTCACAACTGCCTCGTTGACTCTGGTGCGTCCACGAATGTCATGCCTCTCTCTGTGTGTAAGAAACTCAACATCCTCCCGAAGAAAACTAATGCAAAAATCATTCAACTGGATAGGACACAAGTACCAGCGGTCGGAGAATTGAACAATGTTATCATCCGCCTCTCATCCGACTCTAGGGTTCATCAATGTATTGATATTGTGGTTGTTGACATCCCAGAAGCCTATGGTGTACTACTTAGTAGAGACTGGTCTAGCAAATTGCAAGGATACTTCGCCACAGACTGGTCTCACTTATGGCTACCTTACAAAGGGAGGAACAACCAAATCAGAGTCGAAAGTGAACCATACATGAAACACACTGTAACTGATTTGGATGCCACAAATGAACCCATCAGCTTTGCCCAGGAGGAACTTGGTGTGTGTTTTCTAGATTCCATTTTTGGATGTTACCGACCTCCCCAGTCTTCAGTAGGCCCCGAGGTCCTTTCTGAAATGACACTCGTCGCAGAGGAACAAGCCCAAACTGTCTCACACCAAGCCGAAATTCCTCCGCAATCCATTACCCCCAAGGACCCGGAAAGCGACATATGGACCTTGTATTACGACGGTTCCAAGAATCTCGATGGTTCTGGCGCTGGCTGCGTTTTGCTTGACCCGCATAAGAAAAAATTCTTAGTCTCTTGTCGACTTGAGTTCCAATGCACTAACAACACTGCCGAGTATGAAGCTTTGATCCTTGGGCTTAAAAAGGCGCGGGATTTGAAGGTAAAATGCTTACGGGTCATTGGAGACTCCGAGATTATCACTCGGCAGGTACGCAATACTATTCACTGTTTGTCTCCACATTTGAAGGCGTATCAGCAAGAGGTATGGCGATTAATTTCTGCTTTTGACGCTTTTGGAATTAAATCTGTTCTAAGAATGCATAACGCAGCGGCAGACACTCTAGCTAATGCTGCCGCCAGGTTTACCCCTTTGAGGGACGGTTTTTCCATTGAAGTTATGTACAAACCCTCCGTGCCAGACAATATCACTAATCTGCGTGTTTTTGACGATGATCAACAGGTGCTGGAGTTTATGTGCAACTCAGAGATATTCAAGGATGCTGCTATAGATGAAGATGAGCACGACCAAGCTATACAAAAGGAGTACGAGCAAATCAAAGGAAATCCCATGCCTAAAGGGGTGGTATCACTGGAAAAGCTTTTCGAACCGCAAAATCGGTTCCGTGGGCCTCCAAATGCAAAAGTACAGAGCTCTATTTTAGCTCACCGAAAAGTGAATCTGGGATCAGAGGATAATCCCAAATTCGTCAACCTCGGAAAAGACTGCACCCCCCAGGAGGCCCAGGATTTCACTCAGCTATTTCGCAAGTATCGTGACGTTTTCGCTTGGACATATGAGGAATTACCCACATACGATACTTGAATCATACAACACGTGATACCGATCAAAGAAAATGTAAAACCATTTCAACAAAAGCTTAGGAAAGTACACCCTACGATGGAGCCACTTATTCTAAAGGAACTCAAGAAACTATTGGATGCCCGCATTATCTTCAAAGTTCGCCACTCCACATGGGTGTCCAATTTGGTTCCAGTACGGAAGAAGTCAGGTGAAATTCGCCTATGTGTAGATTTCCGAAACTTGAACAGGGCCTCAAGTAAAGACAATTACCCAGTTCCCCCTATGGAACAAATATTACAGGCAGTATCCGGGTCAGAGATGTTCTCTCTATTGGACGGATTCTCTGGTTACAATCAGGTACTGGTAGCCGAACCAGATAGGTTAAAGACTACTTTTCGGACCAAGTGGGGAACTTTCGCTTATAGGCGCATGCCTTTTGGATTAATCAACGCAGGGGCAACGTTCCAAAGAGCTATGGATATAGCATTCAGGGGCCTGATAGGCCAAAGTGTGGTAGTCTACTTGGATGATGTTACGGTATTCTCTAAACGCCGAGGGGATCATTTGCGTCACCTCAGACAAATCTTCGAAAGATGCAGAAAATACGGTATCTCGCTCAACCCAAAGAAGAGCGTTTTTGCCGTAGCAGAGGGAAATCTGCTAGGTCACATCATAACCAAACAGGGCATTGTCGTTGATCCGGAACGTGCGAAAGCCATTGCACAGATTTCTCCCCCCAGCAGCAAGAAAGCAATGCAGTCCTTTTTGGGAAAGATAAATTTTGTACGTAAGTTCATATCAGATTTCGCCCAGATAGTGAAACCACTGCAAGGAATGATAAAGAAAAATGCTACTTTCAAATGGAATCAACCCGAAAAGGAAGCTTTCGACCAGATCAAGAAAGCTATAGCCGAAGCACCGTCCCTCCAGAGCCCAGATTTCGGCAGAGATTTTAGTCTGTACACGTTCGCTTCAGACTCATCCCTGGCAGTCGTACTCACACAAAAGGACAAGGATAATGACGAGCGTCCCATTTCGTTCATGAGCACTGGTCTGCAGGGCGCTGAATTGAATTATCCTGAAATCGAGAAACAGGCTTATGCGGTATACAAAGCGGTCAAACATTTCAGACCGTACATTTTGAAAAACCATGTCACAGTTTACGTTCCCCACCCAGCGGTCCGCTCACTTTTCATGCAGCAGGAACTGGGTGAGAAACGAGGGAACTGGGTTGCGTGTATGCAAGAATACGACTTAGATTTTAAGCCGGCACGCACAGTCAAAGGACAGGGTTTATGTCAAATGGCTGCAGAGGCCGCAAGTTCCCAAAAAAATGAAGAAGATAATTGGGAGCAAGAAATTGATATGTACCAAACTGACGTCATGCCTCAGGAAAGGAACCCGTCTTGGTACTCGGATATCTCGGGATATTTGGCACACGGTGTATTGGACCCAAATCTAGACGCCCGGCATAAACGCGCAATCAGACTCAAAGCCGCGTCTTACCGTTTAATCCAAGGGAAGCTTTTCAAGAAACATTCCAACGGAGTAATGTTACGCTGCCTAGAACATGATGAAGCTCAGAAAGTTTTAACCGAGCTACATGATGGACCAGCAGGAGGTCATTTCGCCGGGGATACCACTGCTCATAAAATTATGCGTGCAGGTTATTATTGGCCAACCCTTTTCAGAGATGCCCACGCATATGTCCGGAAATGCATTCAATGCCAGAAATTTGCAAGCCGAGAAGCACGTCCGGCCGCTCCTTTATTGTCAGTAGTAGTAGAAGAGCCTTTTCAACAATGGGGTCTGGACGTCATTGGTGAGATCTTACCCCACTCTTCTAAGCAACACAGGTACATTCTGACGGCCACTGATTATTTCACCAGGTGGGTTGAAGCGGTACCATTACGCCAAGTCAACGATCAGGAGGTAATGCAATTTGTCACTCACTCCATCATGACCAGGTTTGGCGTTCCAACCTCCTTGGTGTTTGATAATGCAACGTATTTCTCATCTTTTAAATTATATGATTTTGCATTAGAAAATGGCATCGTCCTTAAACACTCTGCAAAGTACTATCCCCAAGGAAATGGTCTGGCGGAATCAACCAATAAAAATCTGATCCGCATCATCAAAAAGACCCTTCTGTCTCACCAACGAAACTGGCATAATGCTCTCCAAAACGCACTTTGGGCTGATCGCGTCACCCCTAAGTCATCAATAGGCACCTCACCATATTTTCTCGTATACGGAAAAGAAGCTATCCTCCCTCCCAATTTGTCTCTTCCCGCTCTGCAGTTGTCTCAAGAGTGCCACGGTACCCCCTACCCCGCCTTGCAAACCCGCATTGACACCCTGCTGAAACTAGAAGAGGAAAGGCAGAAAATCCGGGAGAAATTCGCCATACACCAGAGTCGGATCAAGAAATGGTTCGATAAAAAGTCTGCAGGAGATAAAAAATTTGAAGTAGGAGACCTTGTCCTAAAATGGGATAAAGCACACGAAGAAAAAGGAAAACATGCCAAATTTCAAGCACTATGGATAGGTCCCTTTCAGGTTAAAGAAAAGGTAGGTTCCCATACCTTCCGTTTGCAGACTCTGGAAGGAAGAGTCGAGGTCCTCTTGGTAAACGGGCATGATCTCAAACACTATTTTACTTAAACCCCTTTTTACATGTTAAAAAAAAAAAAAAAAAAAAATAATAAAGGAAGAAATAAACCTTTCTCTAAACTCTTCAAAGAAAAACCTTGTCTAAGCTGCCCGCAACCGACTCACTCCTTGAAGAGGTTCTGTGCTGATGAAAGGCCCTTCCCGCAAAACACGGAGCGGTCGAAACTCGCTTGTAATGGGCACCTAAGGATGATACACGGTCTTACCAGAGCTTTCAAGCATAAGGAACCACCTAGCGGCTTAAAAGGGTGCAGGCAGAAAAGGTCTTGCATAGCAGCAACCGGATCGTGAGGGAACAGGGCTAACTCAAGGGAAGTGCAGGTCATCCGGGAAAAACCCGAGTCCTCATACGAGACCAGGAGCAACCTCTCTGCAAGAAAAATAAGTCGGGATCCCTCATCCGCCCAGGCAAAATATGCCCATCTAAATAAGTGCCACAGGCACATTCTCAAATAAGTGCGATTGCACGTGAATAAAGGGTAAAGGATTGAGAAAGGCTTCCTGCGCAGAGAGGTGTTGTAACGACTCCGCCGGGGTACTGACCAGGCTCGCTGGCAGCGGAGCAACGTTCACGACTCCTTAGGCAGTGACTCCGCCGGAGCCGAGAGGTTCGCTGGCAGTGGAGCAACACCGTGAGGACGAAATAATTGTACCGGACCCTGCAGTGGCCCAAGGTTTCCTCGACCCTCTCGATCCTGGAAGCGTGAGGAATTGAAATTCGGTTGATCTGCACCCAACAAGCCAAAAGGGCAGGCGACTAAGCGGGATGGCAAAGGGAGGAAAGTGTAAACTCTGAGGTAAAAGAACAAGCAAGTGTTAGACCCCTTCCTCCTCCCTCATCGACCCTTCATCAGCAGAGACTCTGAATTCATCCAGTGAATCGCCATTTGTTGTAGCTCCTACAACACCCTCCAAAAATTACATAAAATCATAACACACACTTCAACATTTTTGGAGCCCCCCTTAAAAAACTAAAGAAGGAAAAAATCCAAGTAAAGTTCTAAAGGCAAGTCGCTAAGTCGCATACACATTATTTGCGACCCATGCGACCTATGCGACTCTGCGACCTTAAGGTCGCACAGATCGCCAGGTCGCAAGAGTCAGCATTTTATCAACTTGTGACCTTGCGACCTAGCGACCTTGAGGTCGCAAGGTCGCAAGGTCGCAAAATGAAGTTTTAGAGAAATTAGCGACTCAACAACCTTTGCGACCTAGCGACCTGAAGGTCGCAAGGTCGGAAGGTCGCAAACTTAAAACTTGCGACCTCATTTAATGTCCGCACGTGCGACCTTTTTATATAAGGTCGGGTCGCTAGGTCGCATTTGTGACTCTCAGCGAAAACCGCGAAATTGCTCTGACAGGTCGACTGGCGCGTTTTCTTCCGGGTAAGTTGCCTTTTCCTCCCTTTGTTTCCCTCTTAAGCATTTCTTGCCATTATTGAGCCTCCCCACGGTCTTATTTATTTACCGGCAAGGATGTGGGTTTTTCTTTAGATTTTCATCGTCGTGTTGTTTCCCCCAAGCCCCAAGGTCACCCGCCTCTTGCCTAAATCCTCATGGCTATGCCTTATGGTAAATTCTAGACCTTTCAGACCGCGGATTTTTCCCATTTGTAAACACTTAGCCGCAAGGTCGCGCGCGCACAAAACGCAAATGCGACCTGCGACCTAGCGACCAGGTCGCAAGGTCGCAAAAGTCCCACTCAGCGACTCTGCGACCCTGCGACCTAGTCGCAAGGTCGCGAGGTCGCGGGTGAGTCCTTTTGTAGAGCAGCGACCCAGCGACTCCCATAGAATAGTAAATTATCTTTGCATGTTCAGACTCTATTTAGCCATTATCATCATGTCTTTCTTATCCTGTGATTCTGTTCTAAATGCAGCAGGTGAATTCAGAGCAGACACAGTACCGGTCCCCTCCGACTCTAGCAATATGGCACCCCGGGTATCCCGAAGGAGAAGCAGGCAGGTGGTGGAGGAAGAATCAGATGCAGACATACAAATATCTCCGCCGCCAATATACAGAGACACCCTTTGCACCTTCGCAAAGGAGGATAGCCTTAGGTGGTATGAGGTATACCATGAATTCGCCATGACAGCAGAGGAGTTACCAGAAGATCTCCCGGACCGTGAAATATATCTGAAAGTCAGAAGGTCCAGACTGCACCTGGCTGGGCCTCATCCTGCCATCTTTCCATGCCCTGAAATGCTGGACTGGATCATACAGAAGACGGATCCGAAAAGCTTCACAATCCGAGATAGTGCAGGGAAAGCTTTCGTAACATTGGAAAGTTCAAGAGCACAGGTCTACTACTCCCTACCCAAAGCAGAGGTAAACTTCACCCCAAGATGGTTCGCTACAAATGAAGTGCCGATGGTTGACACGATCAGAAGATGGTGGGCAGAACCAGACAAATTTCAGATCAAAAAGGACCAGGAGTACCCGGTAGCCGGTCTGAGGAAAGTCTATAAGCTAGTGGCCGCCATGCTGTGCAGGATATACGGACGTTCGGACGCCACCACCTTCAATGGAACATGGGCAACCATCATAGAACATGTAACAGTCCACGGTACTCGATTCAATTGGGCAGGAATATTAATGGGCTCCATGCACACAAACTTGGCTTCAGCTTTAGCCCCAGATGAGGGAGCGCCATCAGAATTCTACATGGCTTCGTATCTATTAGATGCTGTCTGTGCCCAGATGCATGTTGAGGGATGGCCACATAATTGGGACCCCGAACAGACCCAGGCAATACACTTGCAGACCAAGGTATTCTGGGAATCCAGGTACAAGTCGGACATCGAACAAATCTCTCACATATTCATTCCCGCCCTCTACGGGAAACTATTTGGTCAGGACACCCCCTGCATGTCTTGGCGAGCAATGGAAACACTGGGTCAGGTGGCACACTGGTTCCCATTCGCCGAATTCACAATTATCCGAGTGTTTGGCTCGTTTAAAGCACCACACGCTCTACCTAAGTTTGTTACTGACAAGGTGCTCATACAGGAGCTGTGTTTCCAAATGACCATGGGCTTCTCTAACGTCCTTACCAAAGGGAAGAAGAAACCTTGGCCTGCTCTACCTCTCACCATTGGTGCCTATACGGTCAAAGATTCCAGAGAAGTAGCGCGTGAAGGGGAAGAGGTGAAAAGCTATCACTTCAGAAATCTGGACTCCCGAACTTACGATCCAGTCAGGATAGTTCCTGAACATTGTAAAAGGGCCAATTTCAGATGGAGTTATCAACACATCGAGCGCCCGGATGAGGATGAGAGAAGAAATTGGTATAACGCAAACCGTCATCTCGCACCAGGAATCGACCCTGACCAAGAAGGAGAAGAGCATCAGAACATTGGAGGTTCTTCCTCCTCCAAAGATAAAAGAACACAGACCGGTACGGGACCTGACACTGCAGATCAGCAAAGGGAAACAGGAGCCCAGGCCCAATTTGAAGAGGAGAAGAAGAAAAAGGAAGAGGAAGAGAAACGCAAGAAAGAGTCCAGAACGGAACGAAAAAAGAAAAAGGAAGAGGAGAAAGAAAGACAGGAAAAGGAGGCACAGGCGGCAGCAGAAAAGGCACTAAAAGAGAAACTCGATAAGGTCGAGCGTCAGAAAAAGGCAGAACAGGCCGCCGTGGCAGAGAGGAAGAGGAAACAGGAAAAGGAAGCAGAGGCCGAGGCCGAACGCCGGAAGAGAGAAGAACATGACGAGGCGGAGGCGGAGCGTCTGCAAAAGGAGAGAGAAAAAGGTCAAACACAGGATGTAGAGGACGAGCTCATAGATGACATTGATCTATCTCCCCTGAATATTCCTGCAGGTGGCGCGGGAGGTGCCCTCAGTGTTGATGACTTTCTGGGGGAGCAAGAAGAAGAAGTCTTCGACTTGACCAGATTAACCTTTGACCAATTCTCTTTCAAGATACGGAAAGAGAAGAGGAAATCCTTGACGTCAGGCTATCCTGCCATCTCCACAGTCTCCACCGGAAAGGACATTGTCCCAGACACAAGGACAAATCCGGTTATGATAGCGTCAGCAGGCACCGCTTTTGCCGCAGCCACAGAAGAAAATGTCACAAGGATGAGCAGAGAGATTATTTCTTTACAGAACCGGCTAAAAGCGACAGAGCAGGAGAAATCAAGGCTAGAAAATGAGATGCTCCAGCTCCAGGGTAGGCCCGCTCAAGTGAATGAGGTCCCACTGGCGGTCAAGAAGGAATGTGATGTGTTGGAGATGACAATGAGGCAAGTATACCAGGAAATGTTCACCCTGAAACAAACAGTGGCCCCATTGGCAGAGGCACGGGAAGAAACCAAGCATAAACACGAACAACTCAAGGAAGCCTCGACAGCCTTGGACAAAATGATGAATTGGACAGCCCAGTATTAGCAAGCTCCCGAACACGTGCCTCGAAAGGATTGGAGTCATACGCAAGAGGACAAAGTGCAAATTCGGATGAGTATGCAATCCAAAGACAAGCTGTCCAAAGATCTGGACAAAGTAGTGTCTGCGTATAATCACCTAATCAGTGGTATCGACTCCATGAACGCTCTTCATCACATTCCATCATTAGGGACACTAAATGAAACTAAAGGCTGGGAACAGGTAGAGCAGGAAATTCAGTCTTTTCTGCAGCCAGTAAGACAAGCTGCCGCCGCACCAGAATTCGAAGCATCACAAGAGAACCTGAACCGGTTGCTTGTCACCCCAGTGCAAATCTACACCAAGCTTGCTTCTCTCTCAATGATGATCTCCCAGAAGAAGGAGACTCTGGTGCCGAATGCTCTAGAATGTATGCATCGGATAAAAGAGGAAAGCCCTCTTGTCGCTCCTATAACGGCAGATTACCAGGCTTGGAAAGACTTCATCAAAGGCAAGAAAGCCGACGCTCCAGAAGCTTCAAGTGCGCGACCACCTTCATAGTTCCAAACACTGGGTCGCAGGTCGCATCTGCGACCAAGTCGCAGGTCGCATTTGCGACCAGGTCGCAAGTCGCATTCGCGACCAGGTCGCAAGTCGCATTCGCGACCAGGTCGCAGGTCGCAATTTTGTCAAACAGGAAGTTGAACCGTCGGGAAGTTGAACCGTCGGAAGGCCATAAGTGCGGCTGTTGAATCTATAAATACCCCTGTGGGGAGCATTGTAAATGGCTGGCTCTTTTGGGACTGAAAGGCATTATTGCATTGTAGTTGAAGAAGCATACTCTTGATATATGAAATACAATACATGTTAAAACCCCTTTGATTGGATGATGTGTTTAGCCGTGACAACATTGTGTGTATTCTGCATGTAGCTTTAGAATATCTTTTGATTAATGAATCTGTGTTATTAATGGTGTCATTCATGCACCATAGTTATCTGTGATTGTGTTGATGATGCTCAAGTTATTATTTACTTCATGATGAATGTTAATGAACTATTTTATTAGCATCTCGTTATATCCTTCGGAAAGTTAAGGGATATTCTTACCACAAAGGATTGTTTCTTTGGCGGTCAGATTATCTCGCATGCATACCTCGTAGATGTGTTGCTAACGACATTTCATGAGCTTATGCATTCTGTCTATTACCTTGCTATGCACAGTGTCATATATCGGTTTTATTCATCAGTCATGTATTCTATATCGTGTTAATAAGTGTATGTTTACAGTTCCAATCATGTTGCTCGAAACCGAAGAGATAGCCGTTTTAAGTGGTAGCCGGACCCACACCCCGGACGGGATCCCTACTCCAAACGGTTCAAAGTCTAATTGGGACTTTCTACCGGGGAGATCCCCTACTGTTGGCCGGACATATTTTCCCGTCAACAGATACCATATTTGACTAATACTTTAAGTGTCATGATGGATTGAGTATGTTGAGAAATCATAGGGTTATTATGATGTCATTTCCCTAGAATTTGCACTCAATGTCCAACATGATAGGTCTATGATAGGGGGGGATGGTCCCAATTGATGAAAGCAACATATTGATGGTGTTTGGGTTACAAGAAATCAAAGAATAATGGTATTTCAGGAAATATCCAAAACCAAAATTTATGGAGCAATTTCTCAAACTAGGAGTGATTTTACTGAAGAAAGGAAGTGGATTAAGTAGGAAGTATCATTCGACACCTTGGGTAGATGTTGCTCTCATCATTCAAAGGTAATTTATATGTGAGGGAGGAAATAGGGTTTACTTAACATCATTTTAGGTTGTTGGACCACCTAAGGTACCAACAATTGATCAACATGCCTCTCTCCCTCTTGAAGACACTCCAATATATGACCACCAACATTCAAAAGTATGATCTACCAAAGGAAGCACTTTCACATCAGTCGATGATGAAAATACTAGTGTAGAATGTACTATAAATAGAATTACTCACTTTGAATGAGGTTGTGAGAAAGCCAATATCGGAAGTAGAAACATAGGTAACAATTGTTGCAAATCCACCAAAATTTATAGTTTTTGCAACCCTCGATGAGGCATCCACAACAACTTCCAAAGTAAGAGTAGTTTTTGAGTTAAATCTATAGGAAGAATAAGTCAAGGTAGACCATGACAATGATATATAGATGACTGGAATTTTACTTCTAATGATGATATTGAGTCGAATGACCAAAATACCTACACATGTGGTCATACCAAATAAGAAGAGAACAAGTACTAGAAGAAGGAAGAGTAAAGATTGGTGTCTACAAAGGAAGAAATAACCCCTGCTACAATGCAATAACTAATAGGGATGGAAGAAGAATAAGACATACTTGTTGCAACAAAGATAGATTTATAAGAGGTGGCAACCTTTGTTACAAGAAAATAAATAGCAAGGGTAAAAGAGGAAGAATAGGTACCCACTACAACATTGATGGAAGAGGAAGATGTACTTGTTGCATCACATGTTGAAGAAGAAGAAACCCTTGCTACAAAAGAATAAACAATAGGGTAAATTGAAAAATATATCGTTGAACCATAAGAAATATTAGGGATGGAGGAAGGAGAAAAGGAATCCCTTGTTGTAACATAAGATCCAACAGAGGAAAAATGCAAGAATATTTTATTGTTGTGACACCCATTTCGTTACCCCAAATTTTGTAGTGTGATTAAGAAAATATAATTTTGGGGTTCTATCATTAGTTCTATGATGTCAAACTCTATATATGATGTACTGTTTGTTTTTATTAATAAAAAATACTAGTGTTGAAGAAAGGGGACAACCAACATATTATGATGCCTTGGAGACAGAGGAAACTTAAGAGGAAAATATATCTTGGGTGAAATTTTCCCTTTGATTTGATGATTGGCCTTCCCAAGAGGGTGAATGGTCGAAGTGCGATTATAAAATTAAGAGAGAGGAGAAATCAATGAGGTTCTTCTTCTTGGTTCTTAAGATTCTAAATTTATCTCTTCTATTACTCTCCCATACATATCTCTCTCACTTAGAAAATTTGAATTGGAAAAAGGAACGATGATAGAACCCTCAGAGGTTTATACCTTATGATTGGTTAATATTTGTGAGTGACAACTTATGTTGTAAGAAATTAATGTGTTGCAGCACTTTTTCTTTGGACTAGATGGTTTTGATGATTGAGAATGGTCCTAGTTGTGTGTGGCACACAAAGCACTAAATAGGGGAGTGGTAATGGACTGTATAGATTAGAGGACTCCCTTGCTATATGTAATCTTGAATTATAATTTTGAATGTCTATGGGCCTTGTCAAGGAATGGACAGGATGAACATTGATATTCTATCATGTGTGTGGAAGATAGTGATCTTCAATTTTTGTTTTAAATATGGTTTCAAAACTGTGTGCTGAATCTGTGAGTTCAAATTTTCCCTCAAGGCATCAAGATCTGGCTTTTGGTTGGAAAATTATGATAGATATTGTAGAGTAGTTAAGCCTATGGTTGGGTGGATAGTGCCTCGCCCTTCTTGAGTTCAAGAATGAAAAATATTTTACTCGAGATAAGTATCTCTTATACATGATTATTTAATTACTCTTTTCATCAATTTTATATGTACATGCATTTACCATTCATCAAATTTATCATTCCTAGAAATGTTATACTATTTGGTTGTAGCGCTTTATATGTATTATATTTTATAAAAATGTTGGTTGAGGAAGATAGGATTTCTAAATTCTTTTCCTCTAGGGTGTTCTAGAAACTTTTCCTCTAGGGTGTTCTAGAAACTTAAAAGTGGACCATATTGAGGGTAAATCGTGTTGGTCCTCTGGTATAAATTTTACATCTTGGGTCATGAAATTTTAGGAAATATGATAAAAGGCATTTGGGATTCCTAAATGCATCTTTAAACATGTCATATTGGAATTTCTTATATAATTTTTCTTCTGGGGGGTACCAGAAGATGAGAAGTGGACCATAGTGAGGGGATATCTTCTTAATCATCGAGTCCACCTTTCAGATCTTAGGTCAAGATATTTTATAAGATTTTATAATAGGAATTTGAGCTTCCTCAATTCTCCTAAAATCATGCATTGAACAGATCATGTTGACATTTCTTCTTTAACTTTTCATATAGAAGGTTCCAGAAGTTGAAATTTGGACCATCATGAGGAGAAATCCCATTGACCATATGGTCTATATCTTAGTGAATGGGTATGATATTTTAGTTTATATGATTAGAGGAAGTCAATCTTCCAATATACTCTTAAAATCATTCTTCAAATAGGTCATGTTGGACTTTTTGCTATAACTTTTCATTCGGAAGGTTCCATAGCTTGAAACTTAGACCATAGTGAGGGGACTCCCATTGATAATATCATTCAATTTTCATAATTTTGAATCCTATAATTTAAGATATATGCCCCGAGGAAGTTGCTATATTATTTTGCATGCAATGTGTTTGAATAAATTCCTAAATGATTAAATGATTTCTTGCATACAAACTATTTGATGAAATTCCCTAATGAAAATGTCTCTTTATGGATGGAAATAGTATTGATGTATAATAAAATTGTTGTGTGATAGTACTATTGTATTTTATTTGGGGATATTTTCATGCAATGCATTTAAATAAATGTGTTTGAGGTGTTCTATAGCAATTTGCATACAAACTATTTGATAAAATAACTCAAAGACAAAAATCAAAAGTTGCATGATTGAGTAGTATGTTTCAGTTAATATATCACAAGTGTAGTTAAAGCAATGTTTCTTATTTGATTTCATACACTTTTTTTGAAAAAATGTATATAAGAAAACAACCACTGAATTGGCTTTATACAAAGTATTTGAAGAAAGGTTTACATATAAAGTGTTTGAAAAAATGTATGAGAGATGAAAATCAAGTTTTTTTAAGTGTGCTCAGGATAAATTAAGTAGGGGTATGTGACAAAGTGGTATCAAAGCTGGTGGTTAAGCTAGTATAAAGAAAAATAAAACATTTTGTACCCTATAAGCTTTTGTTACACGTCATTTTTTCACCATGGCACTTGATGGTTAAAATGGATCTCTTTCCATCCATACATATGTTTCAATGCACTCCCTTGCAAGTCAAAAATTTATCTTCCTTGACCAAGTCAAACATTTATATTGTCAACCTTTAGATTGAAAAATGTGAGTGATTAAATTCGGGCATTAATAACAACTAATCTTTAAATTTCAAAATGTGAGAGATTGAAGTCATCACGTGTTAATAATGAGAAATATGTAATTGCATGTATTGATGATAAGTGGATTGCGTAACCGAGAAGGGAAGGAAATGTGTTAAAATTTTTTGAATCAGTTATATTCATTTTAATTATACAATTAATTATTTGTTAATATTAATTATTTTAATTATACGAAATTTTGTTTATAAATAAAATTATAATATAATTTGATTTTTAATTAAATGTGATGAATATCAAAAGTATCAACTTGTAAATACTTTTGTGTTTATATGATTATTGTGTTAAAATAGGTTTTTGTCCCACAACGTACTTATTTTATATATTAGGTAACACATAACACATTAAAAATAAGGAATGATGTTACATTGAGTTAATTTTCAATTAGTTAGTTTGTTATATATATACATATATATATATATATATAATGCTCTTGATATTTTATTGTAGAATTTATTATAATAAATCTAATAAAATTATATTTAAAATTTGAAATACAATCTATGAGGATTATTTTCTTTATATTTTTGGGTTTATTAAGTTAGTATTTTTAAGCATGCAATATGTAGAATGAACGAAATAGAAAAAAAATAAAAATTTAACCATTCAAAATAATAATAGAACAAAATATGATATGAGAAAATTTTGTGGGAGAAAACCCAAATGGAAGGTGAGCTCATTTTGCCCTTTCTTTCTCTGAATGGAAATGGATGCAAGTATAAAGGAGTGATATATATGGTCTATGAACTACTACAGTGACCAACTCTCTCTCTCTCTCTCTCCTCATCTATGGAACAAAATGCACTCGAATAGAGTGGAACCATTTTCTTCCCATTAGCTGGATTATAACACAACTCTATAGCTTACTAGTAGTTAAGTTTGACTCCTTCAAATTTTAACTAGAATTACAATATGGACTCTTCTAAAGTGCTCTTCATCATGATCAAATAGATATCCCCTTTTCCATGAATAATGGGGGCCAACATGGTGTCATCTCAAATCATGGTAGTCAAACTAGGAATGCCAACATTTAATTGGCATAACATTTTCATGTGAATTCCAATTAAGGTGATTCATGCATCGTTGGAAAGGTATCCATGTGCAAAATAACATTATGGGGTCTTTTTGGGATCTTTTGCTTTATTGGAAAAAATTTTACCCCCTAGAAAATATCATTTAATATCTATAACTACTTCCAAAATATTTTAGACCCCAATTCACCAAACTAAGACCCATTGGTCGAAATGGTCGTGTAAGTTGATTCCTACATTTTTTATGCTCTAAAAGAATTAACATTGATGAAAAATAATATAATAATCGAATCTAGATGATAGCTCTCAATTTTGGGATGATTTTAGTCCCCAAATTCTTCTATTTAATGAGGCAAGATAATTTTTCCTCTACCTTCTCCTTGGAGTACCATTTATCCTTTCTTGGAAGCTATCCTTTCAACCCAATTTTCCAAATGTCATGTTGGCCCTGTCTTATAGTTCTAGACCTCTTCTACAAAAATGTATCCTTTTTCAACTCTGCATGAGCATCTACTTCCAAATAATTTACATATTGGAGGATTTATTCCTCTTCCTAATCCAACATGGAAGGATCATAGAGTTTCAAAATATATACATTCACCACTAAGTAAATGTGCATTTATTGGGCTAGAGTAGGTCTATAGGAATTATCTCCCTGTTGGAAACATGATTTCCGTTAGACCAAAACCCGCAAGCGTTAGTCTCCACTACAATCGCCAGTGTTAGTATCCACGAGAGGCGGTTATTCCATGTCGCAAAACACACTGGGAGCATTGAACCCAATGTCCAACAATCTTCCCCCCAACGTGAGCCAGGTGAGTTTCGAACTCAAGACCTGTGGCTCTGATACCACTTGCTGGTAACACGATTTATGTTAGACCAAAACCTGTAGATGTTAGTCTCTGCTACAATCGCCAGAGTTAAGATCCATGAGAGGTGGTTAGTCCATGTCGTGAAACACACAGGGATCGTTGAAAAAAATGTCCAACACTTCCGCCTATTCTTATATCTCAAAGGGACCATAACACATAACCTTGATTTTCTTACCAAGATCGTGTAGACTCTCCTTCTTTGATTGTAAGTATACTGTGTCTCCCACCTTGAATGACTTCACTATTATTTTTTGATCACACGTGGCCTTGTGTTTTTTCTATGAATTTTGTAGTATCTCTTATACCAATAGATGGATTTTCTTAATCTTCTCAAAAAAAAATTCTACCCATAAGGAATCCCTTACAAGAAGATCTCTCCCTCTTCGTCATTTTCCAAATGAAATATTCAAAGCTGAAGGTGGAAAATATAGAAAACAAGTTTCAAATAGGGACATACCAACAAAAGTATGGACTTGTCCATTATAAAAGTGTTATATATATACCATATTTTCATCCCAGGGATTCAAATGGTTTTGATTGTAATCCCTCAAAATTTTCAACAAGACTCGTTGACTACTTATGTTTACCCATCTATATATTGATGGAATGTGATATATTTCTTCAACATTGTGTCCATCTTCTGCCACAATGCAATCCAAAATTCACTGTGAAATAGCATGTCCCTATATGAAATGATTACCCTTGGTATCCCAAGTTTCACCCAAATCTATACAAGAACAGGGCCACTATTTCTTTCCCACTAATGGTCTTTCTATAGGGTATTAGAACACATATCCTTCTAAACCTGAAAACTACCATGAACAAGTAGTCATGTCCCTTCTTGGTTATTTGTAAACCTCCCATAAACATAATGAAATTTGTTTCCCAATAACGAGCGCAGAAAAGCAAGGGATGGTATAGACCATGTTTCATATTTCTAAGGTTTCAACACAATAAAGCATGCATCCTCTTATCAACCTAAAAACCAATTCTCACATCTTAGGCTAGTACACTACCTCTACAAGTTGGCCATTATTCGGGCCTACACCAAAGTTCCTTGTAACCTTGGAGGTGTGAGCCTCTATGATTAATTGCAGTTTCTTACCTTCACGAACACATAACTTATCCAACTTCTAGAGTAACCCATTCTTTAGATGGTTGAGCACATGGAGTTGGGCTACAATTTTTGGCAAATGGAGGGTGCATTTTGGGGAAAATGATGCTCAATCGAGCAATTTTTAAGCACGATCAACTTGTTTAGGTGCTTAAAAATAGCTCAATCAAGTGTTTAAACAAACCCTCAACTAAACGCATTTCTAAAGAAAGTTAGAGTCTTGATCGAGAGTTATGGCTCAATCGAGCTATATGGTTCAATCGAGCTCTATTGCTCAATTGATCTCTATGGCTTGATCGAGCACTTTAGCTCAATTGAATGTTATATCTTATTGAACAACCCATTTGTGACCTACGCAAGTCATTTTGCTTAGACCGTAAGAGAAAAAAGAGTTCAACGAAAGATTTTTAAGCTCGACTGAGATGGAGGAACTCAATCCAGATTCCCATCAACCCCACCCATGACCTAAAGGCTCAAGCCAAGGTAGGTTTCCTATCATTTTTTTCTCCTTTATTTAATTTTTTTTGCAAAATAAAATAAATTAATTTGAAAAAAACACTACCATACAAAAAGTACAAAAAAATCACGAAAACCAGAAACAACCACCAATAAAACCCTTGAAAACTACCAAAAAAAGCCAGAAACCAACAAATAAAACACTTGAAGACAAAAAAAACCTAGAAAACCATCAAGAAAGCCCTTCAAAACCATTAAAAAAAAAAAACACTAGAATTTAGGTTTTTCTTTTCATTATATAAGTTATCTGCAATGGTAGCATGTTTATTATAAATATATTTTATGGAAAAAAAAAAATTAGCTTTTAATTATTTTAGGTTGTAAATTTTTTTTCGGGAATTCAGTGAAATAAATTTAAAAAAAAAATTGATTTTTTGTTATTAAAAATGCATTTTATATTTCAAACAAATGACCAGAAATTTGCTGAAAAAATACCAAAATAGATACCATATTTTACCAATACTTTAGTTTTCATGATGGATTGAGTATTTAAGAAATTATAGGGTTATTATGATGTCATTTACCTAGAATTTGCACTCAATGTCCAACATGATAGGTCTATGATAAGGGGGGAATGGTCCCAATTGATGAACACAACATATTGATGGTTTTGGGGCTACAAGAAATCAAAGAATAATGGTATTTCAGGAAATATCCAAAACCAAAATTTATCGAGCAATTTCTCAAACTAGGAGTGATTTTAGTGAAGAAAGTAAGTGAATTAAGTAGGAAGTATCATTAGACACATTGGGTAGATGTGGCCCTCATCGTTCAAAGGTACTTTATATGTTAGGGAGGAAATAGGGTTTAATTGACACCATTTTAGGTTGTTGGACTACCTAAGGTACTAAAAATTGGTGAACATGCTTTTCTCCCTCTTCAAGACACTCCAATATATGATCACCAAAATTCAAAAGTATAATATTATAAGGGAAGCACTTTCACATCACTAGATGATCAAAATACTAGTGTAGAATGTATTACAATAGAATTATTCACTTTTAATGAGGTTATGCGAGAGCTAATATCAGAAGTAGAAACAGAAGTAATAGTTGTTGCAAATCCACCAAAATTTATAGTTTTTGCAACCCCCGATGAGGCATCCACAACAACTTCCAAAGTAACAGTAGTTGTTGAGTTAAAGTTATAGGAAGAAGAAGTTAGGGGAGACCATGAAAGTGATATATAAATGATTGGAAGTTTACCTCTAATGAGGATATTGAGTCGAATGACCAAAATACCTACACATTTGGTCATGCCAAAAAAGAAGAGAACAAGTACTAGAAGAAGAAAGAGTAAATATTGGTGTTTATAAAGGAAGCAACAACCTGTGCTACAATGCAAGAACTAGCAGCAATGGAAGAAGAATAAGACATACTTGTTGCAACAAAGATAGATTTATCGTAGGTGGAAACCTTCGTTACATGAAAATAACTAGCAGGGGTAGAAGAAGAACAATAGTTACCCACTACAACATTTATGGAAGAGGAAGAGGTACTTGTTGCAACACATGTTGAAGAAGAAGAAACCGTTGCTACAAAAATATAACCAATAGGTAAATTGAAAAACACATTGTTGAACCACGAGAACTAGTAAGGATGGAGGAAGGAGAAAAGGAATCCCTTGTTGTAACATAAGATCCAACAAAGGGAAAATGCAAGAAGATTTTATTGTTGTGACACCCTTTTCGTTACCCCAAATTTAATACTGTGATTAAGAACATATAATGCTGGGGTTATAGAATTATTTCTATGATGTCAAACTCTATATATAATGTAATTTTTATTTTTATTAATAGAAAGTGCTAGTGTTGAAGAAAGGTGACAACCAACATATTATGATGCCTTGGGAAGGGGGGGGAATTAAGAGGAAAATATATCTTGGGTGAATTTTTCCCTTTGATTTGATAATTGGACTTCCCAAGAGGGTGAAAGGATGGTAATGTGAAGGGTAAAAGTGTGATTATCAAATTAAGATAGAGGAGCAATCAAGGGGGTTCTTCTTCTTGGTTCTTAAGATTCTAGTTTTCTCTCTTCTATTACTCTCCCATACATCTCTCTCTCACTTAGAAAAATTGAATTGGAAAAAGGAACGATGATAGAACCCTAAGAGGTTTAGACCTTATGATTGGTTAATATTTGTGATTGACAACTTATGCTGCAAGTAATTAATGTGTTGTAGCACTTTTTATTTGGACTATGTGGTTCTGATGATTGAGAATGGTCCTAGTTGTGTGTGGAACATAGAGCACTGAAGAGGGGAGGGGCGATGGAATGTATAGATTAGAGGACTCCCTTGTGATATGTAATCTTGCATTATAATTTTTTAATATCTATGGGACTTGTCAATGAAAGGAAAGGATGAAGATTGATATTCTATCTTGTCTGTGGAAGATAGTGACCTTCACTTTTTGTGTTAAATTTGGTTTCAAAACTATGTGCTAAATCTGTGAGTTCAAATTTTCCGTCAAGGCATTAAGATCTAGCTTTGGGTTGGGCAATTATGATAAGTATTGTAGAATAGTAAAGCCTATGGTTGGGTGGATAGTGCCTCACCCTTCTTTAGTTCAAGAATGAAAAATATTTGACTCGAGATAAGTGTCTCCTATACATGATTATTTAATTACTTGAGAGTGTAAATTTCTATTATCCATATCATATTATAATAAATCTTCCGGGAAATCACATAAGAAATTTTATAATTTCTTATGTGATTTCCCAGAAGATTTATTATAATATTTAATTACTATTTTCATCAATTTTATATCTACATGGATTTACCCTTCATCAATTTTATAATTCCTATAAGTGTTATACTAATTTTTTGTAGTGTTTTATATGTATTATATTTTATAAAAATGTCGGTTGAGGAAGATAGGGTTTCTAAATTCTTTAAATAGGTCATGTTGGAATTTCTACTATAAATTTTCTTCTAGGATATTCTAGACATTGAAACATGGACCATACTTAGGGTAAATCTTATTGATCCTCTCCTCTAAATTTTACATCTAGGGTCATGAAATTTTAGGAAATATGATCAAAGTAATTTAGGATTCCTAAATGCATCTTTAAACATGTCATGTTGGAATTTCTTATATAAATTGTTTTCTGGGGGGTACCAGAAGCTGAGAAGTGGACCATAGTGAGGGGATATCTTCTTGATCATCTAGTCCACCTTTCAGATCTTAGGTAAAAATATTTTATAAGATATGATAATAGGAATTTGAGCTTCCCGAATTCTCCTAAAATCATGCATTGAGCAGGTAATCTTCATATTTCTTCTTTAAATTTTCATATAGAAGGTTCCAAAAGTTGAAATTTAGACCATAATGAGGAGAAATCCCATTGATAATATGGTATATATTTCAGTGATTAGGTATGATATTTTAGTTCATATGATTAGAGGAAGTGAATATTCCGAGATACTCTTAAAATCATGCATCAAATAGGTCATGTTGGCATTTTTTCTATAACTTTTCATTCGAAAGGTTCCATAGCTTGAAGCTTGGACCATAGTCAGGGGAATTCCATTGATAATATCATTCAATTTTCATAACTTTGAATCCTATAATTTAGGATATATGCCCCGAGAAACTTTCTATATTATTTTTCATGCAATATGTTTGAATAAATCCCTAAATGATTAAATGATTTCTTGCATACAAACTATTTGATGAAATTCCCTGAAGAAAATTTTGCTTTATGGATGGAAATAGTATTTATCTATAAGAAAAGTGTTGTGTGATAGTATTATTTTAGTTTATTTGTGGATATTTTCATGCATTTCATTTAAATAAATGTGTTTGAGGTGTTTTATAGAAATTTGCATATACACTATTTTATAAAATAACTCAAAGACAAAAATTAAAAGTTGCATGACTGAGTAGTATGTTTCAGTTAATATATCACAAGTGGAATTAAAACAATGTTTCTTATTTGATTTCATACAATTTTTTGGAAAAGATCATATAATAAAACAACTACTTAATTGGTTGTATACAAAGTATTTGAATAAAGGTTTACATATAAAGTGTTTGAAAAAATGTATGAGAGATGAAAATCATGTTTTTTTAAGTGTGTTCAGGATAAATTAAGTAGGGTTATGTGACAAAGTGGTATCAAATCTTATTGTTAAGGTAGTATAAATAAAAATAAAATATTTTATACCCTATAAACTTTTATTACACGTCATTTTCTCACCATGACACTTGACGGTTAAAATGGATCTCTTACCATCGAGACATATGTTTCAATGCACTCCCTTGCAAGTAAAACATTTATATTCCTAGACCAAATCATGAATTTTTGGTAAAATGGTGTTTTAATCTATTTAACATGACTTGCACACTTTTCGTAGTTGGTTTTTGCGCATGCGCAATTTCTTCCATTGAAACCTACGTAGAATTGCACTCTATTCTTCATTGCAGACTGCAGACATGACTCAATGAAAATTAAAAATAAAAATTAAGTTCTAGAAGACTTATTGGGCGAGTATATGCCAACTAGAAGCTTATTGGTCATACCTATTCGATCCAAACCCCTCTGAACATGGAGCTAATTCCCTTGGATCAAGGAACCCTAATCCCACTATTAATGGATCTAATCCCTCTTTTGTGGATATGAAACCTCCTCCGTTTTTCCTATAAATTGAGTAGAGACTAGAAGGTTAGGAGAGTTCACAAAAGGTATTCTTATGCTGGTAATTTTGGATTGGAAAGCTTATCATCCAAGGAGAAGGATTTGAGGCATTTGGGAGGAACCTTCATGAGATCAAGGCAAGGTTGTAAGGATCTTATTTTATCTTTGAATTAATACATTTGAATCATTTTTCTCATTGTGTTATGATATTTGAATTATGAATGGTTTATCCTCTTTGTGTATTCATTAATGTAATTTCAATTTCTAATCTCCTTGATCATTAGATTAATCTTGTTTTAGATCATTCTATTGCATATGCCTTTGATTGCTTTAATTTTTGTGTTTGCAGGTATCATCAAAGCATTGAGGAGGTACAATGAGATATATCATGGATATTCATCAATCATTACACAAAGAGGTAAGAGCACCACTCCACTTCTCTAGTTTTAATTATTTAAGCGAAGTTAGCTTAGGGAAATAGTTATTCTTATGAAATCTTGTCTCTACTATTCCTTTAGGATTCTAGCGAGATTTCTTCTGTCTGCGGAAATGATTTGTCTGTATAAAACATTTTTAAGTCATTGAGGGAACTGTATATGTTACAAATTGGTATCAAATTTGATTTTTAGGCTTGTGAAGAATAAGAAAAATTGAAACCATGTATCCTTAATAAATCATTAAAGTACTAGGTAAGCTATTGTTGTAACTAAAGGGGAATGAAGGGTTGAAACACCAAGTATGGAATTATATTATATTTCCCCTCCTTAGCCTTGAGAAATTTTTAATAGGCTAGGAATAAGAAGAAACCTATAGGTACTTTGTCCTTCATTCCTTTTCATTCATTTATTATCATGAGAAATAATAAATATTAAAGAAGAAAAATGATGCAGGGAACCCTTCAATACCCAGAATCTCTCCCATTGTCACATGCATATAAAAATGCAATTTCAAATTCATGCCAAGTAATTCCATTCACTGGGAAAATTCATAAACTTTTGCAGAAGCTCAAAAATTAATCTTTGAATAGATTATTCTCACCTTGAAGAAATTCCATAAATACTAACTTCATTGTATGGAATTACCAATCCAGCCTTTAACTAACACCCATTGGTCTCATTTCTAAAACTCAGAATTTATAACCAAGCCCCAAGGCTTATCATAATATTGAGCCATGCTAGCATTCAATTCACATCTCATGTGCAAGGTTATTTGATTGCCACCACGAGGATTTCTTTTCATTTCATGTATGTTATAAAATTATAATTGAAATCCATATTAATGTCCAACCTTCACCTTGTTCAACGCAAGTATTGGTCTATTGTAAATAATGTTTTACTAACATCCATACAATTCTTACAAACCTAATTTCAAATGGCGCCAGTGACCAAATCTGCTTCAAATTGAATCACACTTATTCAATTCTTATTTAATCAAAACTTAACTGGGCCACCATACAAATGCTAAGCGCTGGCTCATACCAGCAGCGTGCATTTTTAAAATCGACTGAACTTTCAATCCAAATTTCTCCGGCAATTAGCTATGCTGCAACATCTTCCATTCTGCAATTGAATTGATCCTTCGATTGATATCTCCTATGTGCTAATACTCTATCACAGTCTATCGACTCTGCTCTCGGTTTGAATCTTCGACCAGACTCAACCCATTCTTGCGTTTAGCATTCTTCACTTTCAGAACTTTCACTGTAAATTGTGTTATTTCAAAACGCTGCAAACAGGACTTCAACATCATCGATTTCCTGTTAGTTGAATTTAACACTGAAATCGATTCCTCTTCAATTCCATGCTAGCTTCTCAGCAAACGGATCAATCTACATCGACCTTTGCCAGGCTTTACTTCTGCAATCCCTCAGCGCCACAATTCAACGACCTTTCCAGGGTCAACTTAGAATAAGTTGACCTGCGTCCCTTCTGTGCAATTGTAGATGTCAATTTACTGCTTATGTACAGAAATAGAACCCTTTAAAGTTTGTCTCCTCTGTCTAGACTGTTGTGAATTGATTGCACAAATACCGACTCACCAAATAGATCAATGTATACTTCAACAATTTGATACCAACCCAGTGTTTCTTCATCGAACTTCATTAATGCCTATTGAAAATTTTGCACATGATAATAGCGCATCCAATATTCAACCTTAATGCTTTTGAATTGGGTTTTAATATGAAATGGACATGGATTTATAGAATCGAATCCTTCTCGATCTCACACAAAGATTCTTGTCATAGATTTATATTGATAGCAAACGAAATCCAAAAGAAACAGAGTCTTATACAATGGGTTTAAACACAAAACCGACCTTCCAATCTTGTCTATCTCAACTTTACTTGATGCTACAGATCTGCTCAATCCGATGCCAATTCACAACAACATCTCAACTTAAAATTCAAACATGCTCGATCTCAAAATTTGAGTCTCAGCTGTATTGAAGTCGGACTTCAATAAACTTTTGTTTTGTTCCAAAATCTACCTGGACTTCATATATTTGATAACAGAACTGTGAAGTATTAATCCAGCCCCAGTAAAACATTTGATTGCATTCAATTTAAAATAAAACCATATAACTCAACAATTCAAAAGGATTCAAAAACCATTTTTATACCATAAACACGTGATTCACTCAATGTCTTAAACAGAATTCTCCCTCTATCAGGATCGATTCATTTTGATGCTAAATTACCCAATCAATTCTACACAAACTCAATAATGGGACATGAACTTCAGAAATTTAAATTTTGCATTAATAAATAGCACTTACATCAAAATTCTTCTTCTTTGGCCTGATTTTCAACCAGTGGCCACATTACAACTTGCCCGAAGGCTTCCAAGTAGAAATCCCTGTTCTCTACTCTATTTCTCTCTCACACTCTCACTTATTTTTAATGCCTTTGAGGCTTAATAATTTATACAATTTAGAATGATCTAATCTAAGTTCAATCCCTCAACAAAATCCTAAAATCACTCTTGAATCACTAAGGATCCTCTCTCATCCATAATTAATGAAACTAATTTATAAATTAATATTTAGAAAAATCTCTCATCCCTTTACATCCTCAACTGACCAAATTCTTTCATATTCTCAATTATTTACAATATTTAATTTAAAATACTTAAAACTCACTCAAATCATTCATAAAAATCTAGCTCCTCTAAAAACTTAAAAACCCCTAAGTTTTAATAAATTACAAAGTATTTTCACTTTGCCTAATGCTCCTGCATCAAAAAACAAGGACCTATAGAAAAAAATCAAAATTATAGAATCCAAACACTATGGAAATAATTCCTTTGAGGGATTACACTTCCTTTATTAGGTAGTTAGTCTCTTTAAAAAAAGGGACAATGAAGAGCTTATTCCTAAGGAAGAGATAATATTTTAGAAAGAGGAATATAGAGATAAAATCCCTCTCCATGAAGAGGCTATACAAAAAATAGATGAATGAATTGAATTGATAAAAAAAGACACTCATACAAAGCCTAATTTGATGGAAGATAAGTTTTTTCAAGTAGAGATCATATATGTGAGGGAAAAATCCAAGGATGAAAAATGGAAGGAAATGATGCAAGGCTATAAAAATTGGGTGTTTTCCATTAGAGAGAATCACCATACTATTAAAATCCTTAGGGAGAAGTGGTAAGACCACTTAAATTACCATAGAGCCAAATGGGATCACTAGAGGAAGTAGATAAAGGAAGAAGTAGAGAAAAAATTCAAGCTCTATAGATAGGTGGAAAAGATAGAGATTGAAAATATTTAGCTTAGATTGTTGGTAGAATGTACACCCATCTACAGGGAACCCTCTCATGTCTACAACATGTACCTACAGGAAAACATATCTCATGTTCAAAAAGAATGATGTAATGAAAAATAAACCATAGGAGACCACTTCTCCAATCACCTTCCTAGAGTCCTATTATTCAAGCACAAAGTAGGAGAAGAACTTGTTCTGTGACTATTACCAACATCCCATTTTGTTGTACCATTATCCAACTTGAAATCCCAACCATTTTATGGGAGATGTTCATTTGACAACCTTTGTGTTTTACCTGAATAACCATGTTGATTGGGAAATTTCTCACAATGTGGTAGAAAATAACTTTAGTTATGATCTATGGATTAAAATGGCTATTACATTTCGAAGGATGTTCTCCTTGCACATTACAACTAGGTGGATTTTTTACAAAATGCAGAATTTATGGCCCAAAATAAAAAATAATCCACTAATAATTGAAAAACACAAATAAAGGTATTGGCTAACATATTTGTAGAAGGGTTCACATAGTGGTGGAAGTAGGCCATAGGGGACATGCATTTAAAGGATCCCTTTAGTCCTAATATTCTTGTAATGGCACTAGATATTATGCATCAACACATCAAATGCATGTAGAGTTCTGGAAACCAATGGATAGAACTTAATATCCACTATCCTATGATCTAGACTCCTTCCCCAAGATAAGACAAAAACTATAACATGTCTAGGAAGGAATAGCTTTCTTTTTGGATGGATATTTAGAGGAAATAAAGCTACTCTCATGCCCATGAAGCAATGTAACTTGTCTATGGTGCTATCTCCATTGGAGGGAAATCATCTCAAATTTATACTTACTACCTAATTTCATGGGGAAATGAAATGATCTCGTCTAGGGGAAGATGACGAGTGACATATTTTTAATTCCCTTCCAACAAATTTTTGACTACCTTTTTCCATTTTCATACAACCTAATTTTATCCATATAGATTCATATTTTAGATAAATTGAGGGGCTTGATTAACTTTCCAGCTATGGCTTTGCGACATTAAGTAAGACTAACAATATCAATGGAAAGTAGAACAATGGTATTTATATTTATTATTAAACCAATTCTAAGGGATGTTGGAATAGAGTGATAGAGAACAAGGATTCCCTGATCCCTACCCCCTACCTAGATGAATGGATGAAGTAATCCCAATCAAGTACCACCATATACTATTTTAACTTTCATCATCTAATGAAATCAAAATATCATGGGTCCCCTACTTATTTTTTGGATTTCTAAGACCTTGTCAATTTGTAGTGTACAAATTTTATTTGCTTTGACGTTTCTCATGAAATTTTCTTTATATTCTTTATATTTGAAATCATTAGGATTCTTAAGGTGCAAAATGATCTTTTCCCTTACATAAGAGCTATTTTTTTTCTTATAATTTCTCCAAAAATTTTCCAAATCTCTCATTAATATCATGAAATATTTTTATTTCTATGGGAAAATGGTTTCTTGTGCGTGTACTAATGTCGAGTCAATATCACATGCTTGAATTAAATTCGTCATATTGTGAGCATGTCTATGATTTAGATTAGTTTTCAGGACTTGGACTGGAAAATAATGTCGATAGTTTCCACACTCCTAAGGATAATGTGGGAATATAGAAAATATGTGAAAGAAGGATAAAATGAAACACTATTCAATCCATAGCTTCTCGAAGTATAGATCCACAAAGTTTAACAGGAGGGATTTGAGAAATCGTAAATGAAGTTCAATTCTAAAACAAACTAGTTCCAAATCATATTTGTATGTGTTACTATGTGCCCAATCTTGCTCAATAGTAAGTCCTTTTCCAAGGGGTTACATGAATATTTGTTGCACTCTAACACTTGAATTGTAAGCCACTTGTAGCATTATTTTCCACTCTTTCTTTTCCATAATTTTTTCTTTTCTTACTAACTTTTAACTCATTATTTATTAATTTTTTGTTGTTTTAGTTTCATTATTGTCTCAATATTAGATTTATTTTCTAATTTTATTTGTACAATCAATTCTACTTCATCCTTTGTTTCTAAACATGGATGCAAGATTTGGTTTTGAAACCTTTATTCCCTTGAAGGAAACATGAATTTTTTTATTTATGTGAATTGAACTCCTTGATTTCGGTTAATTGTGAAAATGTCACCAAACCTTATTGTCTCACTTTGGTAGCACCATGCACAAAAAGCATGCATGAATTAGCATGGATGTCTATCCTAGTTTATGAGTTGAACTAAAGATACTTAAACTATCTTAAGGAAACTAACTAGTGTATAAGTAGTTTTTTCCTTTCACTACTTTACAATTGCCCCTACATATCAACATTAATTATATTCATTTGTTTGATTTGAGCTTGCATATTGCTTTTTCTAATTTGAATTTTTTATTTTTTTTTTGTTGATTCCTCTTTCATGAATCAATTTTTGCATCCTCTTTTCAAAAATTAAACAATTTTGTTCTAATGCTTTAATTACTTAAATTCCATGGAAAAAATATTTGTTAAATGATGGGTGCTAAAATTAGTCTCTTTTTAATGCCCATCCAGCACCTTTTTTATTACCTTTTTCCATTTTCATACCACCCCATTACCTATTTTCCCCATACATGTGCATTTGTTATCAAACTACAATTTTATTTTGGTTATGTTAATTTAGTGTTCATTCTTATGTATTTGGGAAGGAGTTTTCCTTTTTTATCCTAACCTATGAAAATCCATGAGAATCACTTTAGGAAATATTAGGTAGATACTCTTGAAGCAACAATAAATAATAATTGTTGCAACACCATTTTGTGTTGTTGCAACACTTTCAAGTTGTAGAAACACACCTATATCACTGCATCACCCTAGGTACATATTTTCTGTAACATGATCAGGATGAAAGTGATGTAATTCTCACTGTTGAAACATGAAAAAAGAGCAAATTCTACAAATCTAGCCAATATAACATGAATTGAGTACAATGTTGGAACATGTCATTACAATATGATATAGTGAATTTTTGCAACTACATTGTTCCAATATGGTAGAACACAATGTTTCAAATTTGTTATTGTAACACAACATGGCATGCCCTACAAAATCGATGCAACAACACCCCGATAATTGACCATTGTAGAGTTGTTGCAAATTGAAGAAAATCAATATAGTGTACCACTGACCAACCTCCAACCACACAATGGTTATAAAAAAATTGTAGGTTGAACATTTGACCACCTAATGAAGGAAGTGAAACTTAGGTAATTGTCTTCCTAGCAAGAATGGTTGACCAAAATAGAAGATTGACCTAGATGCCACTTGTCACAATAGTAGTATGAGTCAATGTATGCCAGGTGTTTCTACTCTTGTGTGCAATTATTGTAACCGAGAATAAATAGCCTAACGATTTGAAGATTCTCATGGATTTTCCTCAATATATTCAATCAAATTAAACCTACAGCATTGTGTATAAAACCACCCCAGTCTACTTGAGCTATAAGAGGATGAATTAATTATAATCTACATTTTGAAATTATACTAGTAAAAAATTCATTGTTATGTTCCATTTTATTCTAATATATATGAATGGTGTGCTACTAAATTAGCTGCTCCGCTACTTTCATAAATAGTGCCTTGCATATGTAGGTACAACCCTCTCCTTCATCAAGTACTTCTTGTAACCATATATACTAGCTTTTGGTAGACCCATACAACACCCGTTTTAGTACCTTTTTTCCATTTTCATACCACCACATTACCTATGTTTCCCATACAGATGCATTTTTTATCAAGGTAAAATTATGTTCTAATTATGTCACAACTTTAATGTTCATTCTTTTGCAACTTAGGAAGGAATTTTCCTTTTTTATGCTAACCTATGAGAATCCAAGAAAATCACATTAGGAAATTTTAGGTAGATACTCTTGAAGCAAGAGTAAATGATAGTTATTATAACACCCTTTTGTGTTGTTGCAACCTAATTTTCATGATTATGTATTTAGGTAGGAATTTACCTTTTTTATGTTAATCTGTCAGAGTCCATGAGAATCACTTTAGTTAGGTTAAAGTAGATACTCTTGAAGCAGTAGTAAAGGATAATTTCGCAACAATTTTTTTTTTTTTATTGCAACACTTTATGTTTGGAGTAACACCCCTATATCAATATAGCATCCTAGGTACCTTGTTTTTGCAGCATGACTGGGATACAAGCACTAAAACTCTTGCTCCTGCAACATGACTAAATAGTAGGTTCCAAAATTCCATCCACTACAACATGAATATAGTACAATGTTCCAACACATCACTAAAACATGACAAAGTAAAATTCTACAACTCCATACATAATAATTTATGGATTTACTACTCCCCCTCACTTACTATTTATGCATTTACCTAATAAATTAGTACTTGCAAATTATGTTTTGGTACACCAATCCAACACGATTTTTAGTACCTTTGTTTATTTTCATCTCACCCCATTATCTATCTTTCACCTGCATATGCATCATTTATCAAGGTACAATTATTTTCTAATTATGTCACTTTAATGTTCATTATTATGTAATTAGGAATAAATTTTCATCTTTTATGCTAAATTGTGAGAATCCAACACTTTCGGGTTGCAACAACAACCCTATATCACTTTGGTGTTCCTTGTATGGTCTCAAACAAGCTCCTAGAACTTGGTATGAGAAGATGGACAATTTTCTGCTAGTTTCTGGGTTGAACCATTTTCATTATGGTCTTACTATTTACAATCATAAACAACGCCAAGATTTATTGATTCTACTTATTTATAGGGATGATTTTATCCTCAAAGGGATTTATTCATCTATGATTCAAAATGTTAAGGAAGCATTGATGGGACAATTTTCTATGATGAATCTTAGTCTACTAAATTACTTTCTTTTCTTGAAGATTCAACAATCTTAAGAAGGGATCGCCATATTCTAGAAAAAATGTGCCCTTGATTTACTTTAACACTTTAGAATAGCTAATTGTAAGCTTGGGCCTACTCCTTTTTAGTCCAATGTTACTCTTACCACCAGTTGTACCTCACCACAAGTGAATCGTACATTATATCGCCAACTGGTTGAAAATCTACTCTATCTGAAACACATTTTTTTCACTCGTACAACACCCTCCAGAATGTTTTCCTACACCAATGTTCAAAGCCCACCTTGGTCTTGTATATTGTCTTCGCAAACATCAAAATCCATTTCATTTGTTTTATTTAAGTGTTTTGGTCCCTTTTGCGAGACAAGAAAAAAGTCATCTTTTCACATGCTATGCACTAGATGATGTATATAAGCTTGTTTTGGTGGTTTGAAGGGGTTATATTTTTTAAAATGAGTTTACCCTACCATGTAATCATTTTTCACACTCATTCTCAAATTTTTAAGCATTGTCGCACAAGTGTCATCACGGTCTTCACAAAGTGTATCTTTAATGTTGTACTTGTCGTAAGTTGTCACAAATTTGTCGAACTGAGGGCAGTACGATGTTCATGTGTCCTATATGAGCTATGTTTTTATTTCTTCAAGTCTTCTAAGTGTGTGATCAAAGTTGAAGTCTTATCACTATTCGCATCAACCTCACCGATCCTGCACTTAGTCAATTTCTGAAAGCTTTCCGACCAAAAAAATTAGCCTCATCCGAACTTCCTAAATTTTGCATTGCATAGTATCATGCCTCTATTTGTGACCCTTCCTCTTTACATTGAGAAATGTGTAGTTTTTTCCTCCCAAGACTGTGCATTGTCTCCAAAATTGTGCAGTCCAACCCTTCAACCTGGCCTCAATTATGCATTGCACAATCTATGACCTCAAGCTCAAACCTTGAGCTCCTAAGCTATGAAATTTTGAAATCACCCAGCCTCCTCTTCCTTCTATAACTTTTCAATAGGTCGAACCAATGCTCATCCCCTCAACCTGTCTCACTGAGCTTCCACATTGTGCAGTTTTCATCCTCAGTCCAACCTAAACCGTGCAATGTGAAGTATGAAGGCTCAAGATTCACCCTTGACTACTTGAGTTGCACAATTACACAGTCACTAAGCCTATCCCTCAGCCTACCATCTAGTTTTAGCTCAGTCAAAGGATCAACATGCACTATCTTAGATTGGGTTTTTATTGTAATGATGTCATCTCATCATGAGTGAATTATAGGTGAAGCTACCTTATAATACCATGAAAATACTGTGAAGAAGGGAAACATGTTGAAATACATATTTTTAGTTGATTATTCAAGATTATCAACCAAGATAAAGAAAAGGGACAACATTTTGCAACCACAATTCAAGACTTGATATCATTGAAGACTACTTACCTCTAAGCCTTATGGAGGTGGATAGAAGAACATTTCCATATCGTCAAGAAGTCCATCTCAGTAGTGTCATGTCATGTTATGTCATGATTCATCACATGCCACACCATTATGGTGGATAATGTAAATATTGATTCAAAAATGTATTGTAAATTGAAATTCAAAAGGACATGTATAGAATATGAAAAGTCATGTAAAGTTGAAAAATCATAGGAAATCACAAAATCATGAGGGTAGTCTGAGAGTCATAAGGAAGGTGAAACTTCACCTCCCCATTGGTTATATATACACCCTCATTGTATGAGAAAATTACTTATCATCTTGGATCCTCCCACAAGGCATTATAGAGACAATCCAGTTCTTTTGAGGAGAAAGGAGTGGCTCCAATGCTCCACTCTTGGAGCTACTAGTGTTCATTGTATACATGTGTCTTGGAGCTTTTACTTAATATCATAATTATTACAGCGAATACATTATGCGTGCATGAATTATGCATATTTGTAATACTATTATGTGATGTTTGTGATTCATGTTTTCTTTCATCTGTGCTAAAGTAGTTGAACTATTTCAGTTATTTTAGTACATATAGAATTGACAATGTGTTGTAATGGTTGCTATAGTTTTCACACCCTTGTGGACTATTTCACTAGATGTTAGACATATATTTCTTGTTGTATTGGTTGTAATTATCGTCGCTTCTTAGTGGACTATTCTATTGGCTGTTAGATGGATCCTTCTTGGTTGTGTGTGTCTCTACTAGGGTGATACTATTGCCTCTCTCCTTGAGGCTCACTTATCTCTCTCCCTCCATGGTAAAATAACCTTGACACACATACAACCGAACAATCACCAGACACACTTGATTTTCAAAGGCACGTATTTACTCCTCTCTCTTGTTGATAGCTAGATCCAAGGAAAATATTTAGGAGATCTGAAACTGATCCATCTTCCAGATGGGGCTCTTATCCCAAACGATTTGAGGTCTGATTGGGACCACATATCAGGGAGACCCCTTGAATGTTGGCGGGTCTAGCACCGTAAATATTTTTAGCACTAGAAGGAGGGAAACCATATTTTTATTGTTTATAGCCTCACCCACCCTAATATTACATATTTTGGTCAAGAAAATAACATTCCTAGCACCTCCCCTGCCAATATTCCTGAAGTTGGTGAATCTTCTTAGCCTGAAATTGTACAAGCTTGTGAAATATCTTATGAAAAAATCTGGGCCATCCATCATATAACTTTTAAATTTGAAAAATATATTGGATTGATTATACGAATACACAACCTTTTTCATTTTTTGAAGAAGAACCCAACCACCCGTATGGGGACAGTGGCTTCTATGATTGAAGATTTGGTTCTCGCCAACCTTGAAGAATTAGCAGGCTCTATAGAAAACAAAGAGACGTAAGAATGGACCTCCTAAGGAAATAATAAAATAATAGCTAAACCAATAAAATAATATTTATGAATTTTCAATTCACTTTTTGCACCACAATCCATGTAACCATAGTTAAATTCAATTCAAAAGCTGTACCAAAATAAAATTAATAAAAAAATTATACTGATGTGACTATAAATAAGAATGAATTTTTCAAGAAAAAATCATTATCATTGAACAACTAATGCATTTGTCCTTTGTACTTAAATAACTTAAAATAAAATATAAATATTAATTTATAAATTCATAATTATATTATATGCTATTAATTAAAATTATATTATTTAAATTGTATAATAACATGTAATTAATATACTATATATAAATAATATAATATAATATAATAAATGTATAGGGATATGCATTGTTTCTTTCAAGAAATATGAAATGAAAATAATATATTTTTATTAAAAAAGTGTGAAATGACATTTATTATGAGTACTTTACTTTGACTTTAAAAGTACTTAGAGCACTACCATGGTTAACCATGAGTTTTTATCCACCATTGAGAATGTGACAAGTAAGTACCCTTCACTCAAGTAATGCCACCTCAACCATTAGGGATGATGTCATCCCCTAAAGTGTGATTGGTTCTCATAAAGTGAATTTTTATTGTACATTTTCCTTAGGAGGCCCATTTTAGACCTCAAAATTCCCCTAATGGGTGGTGACGCTGATAACATTTTACTATCATACGATACTTTCTGTGGGTTTGGAAATGATGAAGAAGAAGAATAACCATCTGATTCTGACAAAGAGGAGGATAACGACAAAGAATATATGGCAGATCAAGATATGGAGTTGACGTCTCAAGTCATAATTTCACTATTGGGTGTTTTCCATAATATTCTAAGGCACCTAGAGAAGTTGTTAACAAAGTATGGCCTTGATAATGTAGTGAAAGTGGCAGGCCATTTGGACAACTTCTACCTACATCTGTAAATTCTAGAGGTATGTTATGATGATGTTGCTTGTAGACTCTTTCCATGCACCTTAGATGGCAAATAAGCTATATGATATCATAGCATTCCTTCGAATTCTATCCAGAATTGGAAGGGGTTTAAGAATATTTTTCTTCAAAAATTCATTGATGACAAAACCCTCGCCATGTTGATAAAAGAGTTAGGAAATCTTAAGATGGAGCACAAAGAGAAATTTAAATATTTAAACTAGAATTTTAACCATATACTTAATAAATTTTTGGCAAATATGAAACCTTGAGACTTCATCACTATTGAATATTACACATTTTCCTTACCGACAAGCATTGCGCAATTCATGAAAAGAAATACGAAAGAAAACTTAGCAGAAAATTATGAATAAGTGATCACAGTTGAAAAGTAAATGTGTGCAATTGGATTCAACATAGACGATTAACCATTTAAAGACTCCAAAGAAACGTGAAAAAGTTCTCTGGCCTCTATAAAAAAGGCCAAGGAAAAATAATTTTTCGATCTTCGGAGCTTGACCCATACCATCAAGTCTTTGTCTAATGAGTTCATAGAGTTAAACAAAGGTAAAGAGAGACCACCATGAGTACCAAACCTCTTATATTCAGCATCCTAAGAAGGACTGCCAACTCCGACAGTAGCAACAACGAGTTGGCTAGGTCTGCATAGAGCTCGAACATTGTGCTGAATGTTTAGAGTATTGGCATGGATCAATATTACTCGTTTCATTAAGAATATAATTATAAAAAAAAAATCCCACAATTGAACCACAACATGAATGCTCTTGTTCTTCATATCATTGATACAATACTTTCTGATGAGCAGGCTGAGCCCATGGAAGAAAAGGAAGAAATTTCTACAACCAGAGAAACATTAAGTGTTGGGCACACAGTGAACACACTCAGTTGCATATTCAAAGCTAAAAATAATATTTCTGAAAGAAACCATCGAGTGATGGCCTGGACCAAAATCAAAACGATCGATATAACTTGAGAATCCATGGGTTGACCACTGAGCATGAGTTGAATAAGCAGAATTTGAAAGAGAATTTTTTACAGAAGATCACTCTGTCCATTAACTCAACCCAAAACACTCAGAGTGAGTCTGGAAATGTGGCTACAAGGAAAAGTACTTCTATGAGTAGTAAGAGAAAGCACATCTCTATAGAATTAACATACCAAGTTACTCCTCATGACACTTCGGAAATGTTTCCCACACTTGATTACAATATAGTTGAAGACTTGAAAAACATTCACTCTTCAAAATTATAGGAATCACAAGCCAATGGGAGTTTCTCATCCATGCTCTTGAACAGCCTGCCTTAGGTAACAATGCTTCTTCATATAAGGGATATGAATCTGGTAAGTCCTGTGGTCCCCTGGAGTCTGTACTTAATGCTTTAACATTGGATGAAAATAAACTTTTCCCTCCTTTTTTTAACATTCATAATTTTTAATTATAATATGCATAATTGCTTAGTGAATTTCAGTGTGTCTATAAATATAATGCCACTATCTATGGAAAATAAAATCAATGAAAAATGGGATAAAATAGATGTACAAATAATTCAAATGGATAGGACCCTTTTCCATTCTATAAGTGAACTTGGGAATATGATTATTCTCTTATCATCCGACCATTGAGCTTAGCAGTGTATAAACATAGTAATTGTTGACATTCTATAAGAATACAATGTTTTGTTGATTCAAGACTGGTCCAAAAAACTGCAGGGGTATTTTTCTATGGATTGTTCACATTTATGGCTCGTACAAGGGCATAAACAATGAAATCCGTGTAAACTCATAATCTTACATGAAGAATACTGTCACTTCCTTAGAGGGAAAAAATGAACTATTTGCTTTCGTAGATCTTTGGGAATTTATTTCTAGAAACTGATCTGGGGTGTTATATTTCCCATCCATCCCCAATCCCACCTAACACATAGTTGGATCTCCTTCGTAATCTAACTATATAAAATGACATTTGTACAGTAAGTAGTAGTAGTGGTAGTAGTAGTATTGTAGTGCATAGTACTTGTACATATGATGTTTGGAAATTGTATTTTGATGGTTCAAATATGCAGGAGGGCTCTAAAGATGGTTGTATTTTAGTAGACCCATGAAAGAGAAAACATATGATCTCCAACCACTTAGAACTCGAGTGCACGAACAACACCGAAAAATATGAAGCACTCATATTAGGCTTGCAAAGGGTCATTGACCTTAATGTTGGAATTCTCAAAGTGATGCGTGACTCCAAATTTGTTGTACGTCAGGTACGTGGTACTATACATTGTGTGTCACCTCATCTGAAAGGTTATCAATAAGAGGTATGGCATTTGATTTCTCATTTCCAAGCTTTCAATAGTATTTTCGTTCCTAGAATGTGTAACATAGTTGTGGATGCATTAGAAAATGTTGTTTCTAGGTTATCACCACTTAGGGACAAATTTTATGTAGAAATTATTTATATACATCCGTCCCCGACAATATTACTAACTTGCATGTTTCAATGATGACCAACATATACTACACTTTATGGAGAATATTGATGTATTCAATGATGTAGCATTGATGAAGACGAGAAAGAGAAAGTGTTTCATGATGCAGCTTATGAAAACAAAGAGAACCCCATGCCAAAGGGCGTAGTATCAATAGAAAAGTTGTATTACTTGGAAAATCACTTCAGAGGGCTACTTAATAAAAAAACCCATAATTCAACGTTGTCGTAGGAGTACATAAAATTTGGAATAGAAAAATATCCATTTTTTTCAATATCAATACTTGATGCACACAACAAAAGTGACAATAATTCATCCACTTATTTAATAAATATCAATATGCATTCACGTGGACATATGACAAGCTCGAAACTTAAGACATGTGAATAATCCAACATGTCATTCTGATCAAAGAAGGGGCCAAGCCTTTCCAACAAAAGTTGCTAAAAGTACATCCGACGCTTGAGCCTCTGATTCAAAAGGAGTTGAGAAAATTGATGGATTCTCAAATCATATATAAATTGCAACATTATACTTGGGTCTCAAATCTAGTCCCAATGAGAAAGAATTCTGGGAAATTCTCTTGTGTGTTGATTTCCACAACTTGAACTGTTACTTAGAAAAATATAACTACTTGGTGTCATCTATGGAAAAAATACTACAAATAATATCAAGGTCATAAATTTTCTCTTTGTTGAATGGTTATTTAGTTTACAACCATGTTTTGGTCTCAGATCTTGATAGACTCAAAAGAACTTTTCACACGAATTGGGGCACATTCGTATTCAGAGGAGTGCCATTTTGGCTATTCAATCTCTGTGTTACATTTTAGTGCACAATGGACATCACATTTCACAGATTTATTAGGTATAGCATAGTGGTCTATCTTGATGATGTCACGGTGTTTTCTAGACAGATATCAAATCACTTATGCCATTTGAAGAAAAAAAATCAGCGATGTCAAAAATATGGGATATCCCTTAATCCCAAGAAAATATTGTTTACAGTTTCTAAGGGTAATCTCTTGGGGCCTAATATTCTAAAAAGTGGGATTAAAGTAGACCCAAAGAGGGTAAAATCAATTATGCAGATTCCCTTCCCCGTGAATAAAAAATCTATTTCAATTCTTATACTTCTTTTGTCGTTGTGCTTACACAAGATAATGGTCAAAGCAATGAACGTCCAATATCTTTCATGAGTTCCAGCCTTCAAGGACTCAATCTTAACCATCCAGCCATAGAAAAGTAGGCATATAAGGAAGCGAAACACTTCTAGCCCTATCCTTTGAAAAATCATTTCATCATCTTTGTGTCCCACCCAACAGTCAGATCATTTTTTGTTCAACACGATTTGAGTGAGAGGAGAGTGAACTGGATGACTAGCCTACAAGAGTATGACCTATAATTCAAGCTAGTTCACACGATCAATTATTATGTTCTATGTCGGCTGGTAACATAAGAAGTGGATGAAAATGAAGAAGATCCTTCCAGATCAGAGAAAGACATTTAAATTTATAATGTTGAGTGAGCTTCCCCCACTACCATTGGAAAATAGTGGTACACAGATGTGCATCAATATATTTATCACACCATTGTTCCCTCTCACTTATCTTCACGTCAGAAGAGGGAAATTAGACTAAAAGAATTATATTATAAATTGGTGCATGGGGTGTTTTTCAGAAAGCACCATAATGGAGTATTGCTCAAGTTCTTGGAAGTGCACAATTCAGAGAGAATATTGCGTCATCTCCACGATGGACCAGCCAGGGGACACTTTGAGGGTGACACAACTATGCATAAAGTTATGCAGGCTGATTTCCATTGGCCCAAATTATTCAAATATTATCACGTCTATGCCAACAAGTTTCCAGTCTGTTGGAAGTGTGTTGGCCGAAACAAGAAGTCAATTGCCCCATTACAGCCTATTGTAGTGGAACAACCATTTCAATAATGGGGCCTAGATGTTATTAACGAATTTTTTCTGCTTTCGTCAAAGTAGCACCACTACATCCTCAGTGTTATAGATTACTTCACGCGGTGGACATAAGAAGTTATTATAAAGAAATTGAATGATCAAGAAGCCATTAATTTCATTAAGCATAATATCATTTCTAGGTTCAACATTCTGACTTCACTTGTTTTTTACAATGCAACATATTTTTGATCGCTAAAATTATAAGATTTTGCATTGGAAAATTGAATTGTTTTGAATTTTTTTGCTAATTACAATCCACAGGGAAATTATCTTTCCGAGTCTACAAAAAAAAGCCCTATATGTATCATTAATAAGACCATATTCTCTAAACAAAGGAATTGGCACTCTGCTTTGGTAAATTCCCTATGGGCTTACCAAGCCATGCCAAAATCTTCTCTGCATATGTCTCCTTACCTCCTAATGTATCGAAAATATGGCATCCTTCCCCTGAACATCTACTTGCTTGCCCTCCATCTTTCACAAGAACCCTCGAGCAAGTCGTGTTTATTAGTTCAATGTATAATGGACACTCTTCGCGGGCTTTATGAATAAATACTGAAATAAAAAGAGAAAAATCTCTTCACCAGAGTCATACCAAGAGGTGGTTTGACAAGAAGTCTGTAGGGAAGAATGACTTCAGTGTGGGTGAATTAGTATTAAAGTGGGACAAATCCCACGAGGACAAAGGAAAAAACACTAAGATTCAATCGGACCCTTCACCATACACAAAAAGCTTGACCAACACACATATCGTCTATAATCACTAGATGGCAAGATTGACTCTCTTCTTGTTAATGGACAAGATTTAAAACATTATTTTCAATGGTGATCTAAGGTTATTTCCTTCACTATGTACATAGTCTCTTTTCTTGCTTGTTTGATTGGTTTTAAACAATCAAATTTGAGTAAAATCAGAATCTCACATGAAGCATACTATCACTTCCTTCGAAGGAAAAAATGAACAATTTGCTTTCACAGATCTTTGGGAATTTCTTTCTAGAAACTGATTTGGGGTGCTATATTTCCTAGTCATCCCCAATCCCACACGACACATAGTTGGATCTCCCTCCTACTCTAAATGGAGAAAATGACATTTGTACAGTAAGTAGTAGTAGTAGTAGTAGTACCAGTACTAGTGTAGTGCATAGTACTTGTACATATGATGTTTGGAAATTGTATTTTTATGGTTCAAATATGTAGGAGGGCTCTAGATAAGGTTGTGTTTTAGTATACCCACGATAGAGAGAACATCTAATATCCAACCACTTGGAATTCAAGTGCACGAAAAACTCTGAAAAATATGAAGCACTCATATTAGGCTTACAAAGGGTTATTGACCTCAATGTTGGAATTCTCAAAGTGATACATGACTCAAAAGTAGTTGCCCATCAAGTACATTGTACTATACACTGTATTTCACCTCTTCTAAAAGGTTATCAAACAGAGGTATGGCATTTTATTTCTCGTTTCCAGGCTTTGAATAGTATTTTTGTTCCTAGAATGTGTAACATAGCCACGGATGCATTAGAAAATGTTGCGTCTAGGTTATCACCGCTTAGGGACAATTTTTCTGTAGAAATTATCTATATACCATCTATCCCTAACAATATTACTAACTTGCGTGTTTTCAATGATGACTAGCAAATACTACACTTATCAAGAATACTGATGTATTCAAGGATGTAGCTCGACGAAGATGAGCATGAGAAAGTGTTGCATGATGTAGCTTGTGAAAACAAAGAGAAACCCATGCCAAAGGGCATGGTATCACTAAAAAAGTTGTATGACTTGCAAAATCACTTCAGAGGGGCCATTAATGCAAAATAATATAGTTCAACGTTGTTGTAGGAGTAGATAAACTTTGGAATAGGGAAAGATCCAAAGTTTTTCAATATTAGTACTTGATGCACACCACATAACTGAAAATCATTCATCCACTTATTTAAGTAATATCGATATGTATTCGCATGGACATATGATGAGCTCAAAACTTAAGACACTCAAATAATCCAACATTTCATTCCGATCAAAAAAGGGACGAAGCCTTTCCAACAAAAGTTGCGAAAATTACATCTGACGCTTGAGCCTGTGATTCAAAAGGAGTTGAGAAAATTGATGGATGCTCAAATCATATATAAATTGCAACACTATAATTCGGTATCAAATCTAGTCCAAACGATAAATAAGTCTAGGAAATCTAGTTGTGTGTTGATTTATGTAACTTGAACCATGCCTTAGACAAATATAACTACTCGGTGTCGTCTATGCAAAAAATACTGCAAAGAGTATCGGGGTTAGAAATGTTCTCTTTGTTGGATGCATATTTACGTTACAACCAGGTTCTGATCTAAGATCTTGATAGACTCAAAATAACTTTTTGAATAAAGTGGGGCACATTCGCATTCAGAAGAGTGTCATGTGGGCTAGTCAATCTCAGTGGGATATTTCAGAGTGCAATGGACATCACATTTGACAAATTGATTGGGAAGATCATAGTGGTCTATCTCGACGATGTCATGGTGTTTTCTAAGAAGACATTAGATCACTTATGCCATTTGAAGAAAAATTTTGAGCAATGCCAGAAATACGGGATATCCCTTAATCCCAAGAAGATAATGTTTGCAATGTCTGAGGGTAATCTCTTGGGCCATATTATTCTGAAAAATGGGATTATTAAAGTAGACCTGGAGAGAGTCAAATCAATTACGCGGATTCCCTCCCCTGTGAATAACAAAGCTATGCATTCCTTCCTGGGAAATATTAATTTTCTCCACAAGTTCATCTATGATTATGCTCAGATCATGAAACCCATATGTGAGATGGTAAAGAAGGATGCATTATAAAAGTGGGATAAAGGTAAAAGGACGTTTTTTCTCGTATTAAGAAATCTCTTGTAGAAGCACTAGCTTTTTGCAGTCCATATTTCAAGAAATATTGCAGTACTCTAAAATTTTTTGCTTTTGAACCTTTGTATAAAAAACTTTATAGTGAAAATTTCACGATAACCTATTTGGAGCAGCGAAAATTGTATAATCCAAAGCTCTGATACCAAATGTTGTGAAACCAACTCCAAAAATAGAATAAAAGAGATATCAACACCTTATAAATAAGCCACTTCGAGGGGGAAACCTCCAATACATTACATTAATGAAAAATTATTGGATGATACAAATGACAAAACCTCCTTTCTATATATAGGAGTCCATGGGGCCACAATGTAATCCTACCCGACCTAACAATAATAATTTAAGGGCACAATAATAAAAATATGGGGGTTACAGGGGTACAATAATAAAAATAAGGGGGGAAACACTAACATAATAAGGAACTACACTATAAATATAGGGACTTAACAATAAATCTTGTGAACTTCACTACCCTTTCCAATTTGAAACATTGTGGTGTTGTTGAACCTTATGTTGTGTTAACTGCGAAGGTACAAAGGGGACCATGCTTATTCATGAGGTAAGTGGAGAGGCCAGAGTGATCTACACGTTGAATCAATACTCCCTGAAGAACTAAGACCCTACACAGAAGAGTCAACAAAGACAGAGAAGCTGGAATTCTACCAGTGTGTCACCAAGTGTTCTCGATCTTACAACACCCTCCAAAATTTTGGCCTGCACCAAATTTCAGAGCCCGCCTTGGTCTTGTATATTTTTGTCACAAACATCAAAATCCATTTCATGTGTTTTCATTAAGTATGTTGGTCCCTTTTGTGAGAAATAAAAAATGTCATATTTTCGCATGGTAAGTGTCGCATGATGTATATAATCTTGTTTTGGGGGTTTCAAGGGGCTATATTGTGAAAATGAGTTGACCCTACCATGTAATCATCCGGTGCACTCATTCTCAAATTTTTAAGCATTGTCACACAAGTGTTGTCATGGTTGTCACAAAGTGTATCTCTAGTGTCACACTAGCCGTAAGTTATTGCACAATTTTCACACTGAGGAAAGTATGATGTTCATGTGTCCTAGATGAGCTATGTTGTTGTGTCTTCAAGTTTTCTAAGTGTGTGATCACAGTTGAAGTATTATCACTATTCACATCAACCTCACTGATCATGGACTTAGTCAATTTACGAAATCTTTATGACCTAGAAACTTAGCCTCATCCAACCCTCTTGAACTATGCATTACACAGTCTCAACCCTCTAGTTTTGACCCTGCCTCTTGACACTGCGCAATATGTAGTTCCTTCCTCCCAGGACTATGCACTGCGTAGTTTCAGTGCTCAAGCCCTGACCTTAGCCTCCAAAATTGTGCAATATATCCCTTCATACTAGCCTCAACTATGCATTCAATAATCTCTAACCTCAATCTCATCCCTTGATCTCCTGAGTTACGCAATTTTTCAATCACCCAACCTAATATGCCTTCGAAAACTTCACAATAGGCTGAACCAATGCTCATCCCCTTAGCCTGTCTCACTAAGCTCCCAAACTGCGTAATTTTCTTCCTCAGTCAGTCTCATGCCTCAAGCTTCACCCCTAACTACCTGAGTTGTGCGATTGCGTAGTCACTGATCCTCTTCCTCAACGTGCCACCTGGTTCCAACTCAATCAATTGATCAACATGCACTATCTTAGTCTAGGGGTTTGTAGAACTAATGTCATCTTGTCATGAGTGAATTGCAAATGCATGTAATTTATCATACCATGACAAGATCATGAAGAAGGATATGGAGATTCCATGCTCAAACACATCTTTGAAGTTGATTATGCAAAATTATCAACCAAGAGAAAGAAAAGGGACACCAGTTTGCAACAACAACTCAAGACTTGATATCATTGAATAATACTTAACTCTAAGTCATATGGATGTGGATAGAAGAGCATTCTCAAGGAGACACATATCAGGGAGAAACAAGAATGGGTTGACATTTCCATATCATCAAGAAGTCCATCTTAGCAGTGTCATGAGTTGTCACATGCCACACCGTTATGGTGGGTTATGTAAATTTGATTCAAAAATGTATTTTAAAGTGAAAGTACAAAGGACATGTACACAATATGAATATTCATGTAAAGTTGAAAAGTCAAAGGAAGTGAAATAGTCATGAGGGTAATCCACAGAGTCACAAGGAAGGTGAAACATCACCACCTCATTTGTTATATATACACCCTCATTGTATGAGAAAAGGATTTTTCACCTTGGCTCCTCGTGAAAAGTATTAGAGAGAAAATATGGTTATTTTTTGGAGCAAGTAGTGGCTCCAATGCTCCACTATTGGAGCTAGTGGTGTTCATTGTATACATGTGTCTTGTAACTTTTACTTAATATCAAAAGCCTTATGTCCAGCACTGTTGTGTAACCAACTCCAAAAAGAGAAGAAAAGAGATATCAACGCCTTATAAATGAGCCACTTCAAGGGGGCAACCTCCAATACATTACATAAATGAGCAATTCTTGGATGATACAATTTACAAAACCTCCTTTCTATATATAGGATTCCATGGGGCCATAATTTAATCCTAGTGGGCCACAATGTAATCCTAGCCAACCTAACAATAATAATTTAAGGGCACAATAATAACAAAATGAGGGTTACAAGGGTTCAATAATAACAATAAGGGGGTTACACTAACAATAATAAGGGAATATACTAGTGATATAGGGACCTAACATGCTCCTCTCCTTCAAAAAAGTGTTGTCCTCAACGCTTGAGTAGCTCCGGGTGCTTCTGTATAAAATTCTCATCCTCCCATGTAGAATCTTCAATGGGTAAGTTCTTCCACTTGATGAGATACTATGAAATTGATCGATTCTGTAGCTGTCGAGTTCTTGTTTCCATGACCACTTCAGGTTACAATATGATTTTTCCTTCCTCATCAAGTTCTCGCAATATTGTTTGAACTGGAAGATTTTCACCTATAACCTTCTTTAAGCATGAAACATGGAAAACTGGATGTACTCCCGAAGATGCAGGAAGCTCCAATTTGTATGCCATAGAACCAATCTTTTGCAACACCTTGTAAGGACCATAGTACTTTGGTGATAATTTATTATCCTTCTTAGCTTGCTTGAGGGACATTTGTTTGTATGGTTGTAGCCGTAAAAATACCCAATCTCCTACATCAAAACTTCTCTCATTGCGATGTTGATCTGCCTATTGTTTCATTCGATTTTGTGCCAAATTCAGGTTATCCTTTAAGAGTTGGAGAACTTCTTGCTGATGCTCGATGTGATCTTCCACTGCTTGAACCTTCGAATTTTCCCTTAAAGATGATGTGATGGATGGTGGATGATATTCATAAAGTGCCATAAATGGGGTCATTTTTGCTGCAGTATGGAAGGAAGTGTTATACCACCATTCAGCAAGAGGTAACCACTTGACCCATCGTGTTTGTTTATCAGATACAAAACAACGAAGATATCCTTCCAAACATTTATTTACTATCTCAGTTTGACCATCAGATTGAGGATGATAAGATGAGCTTTGAGCTAATTGAGTACCCAAACAAGAAAATAACTCCATCCAAAAATTTCCAGTAAAAATGGGATCTCTGTCGCTCACAATAACCCTTGGGCTTCCATGTAGCTTTTGAATTCTGCCCATAAATGTAGTAGCAACTGTACTTGCTTTAAATGGATGAGATAATGCACAAAAGTGTGCATACTTGGTAAGTCTATCAACTATCACCATGATGACACTCTTTCCTTCAGACTTAGGTAAACCTGTGATAAAATCCATTGAAATCTCCTCCCAACGTTGACTTGGAATGGATAAAGGTTGTAGAAGTCCGGGGTCTTAATTGTTTCCACTTTATTCTGTTGGCAAACCAAACATTCCGCCACAAACTTTTGAATATCAGATTTAAGTCCATCCCAAAAAAATTCTTTCTTCACCCTGTGGTAAGTTTTAAAAAATCCTGAATGTCCTCCTAAAGGAGAAGTGTGCAATTCCAGAAGAATATTTTGTTTTAGTTGGGAATTCTTGCAAAGATATAAGCGATATTTGTACCATAAGGAATCATTTTTAAAACTAAATGTATCATATGTACTAGGATCTTGCTGCAACTTTTGAATGAGTGTCCATACATCTTTGTCCTTCTTCCATTCATATCTTGCTTCAGTTATCCAATCTGGTTGGATAATAGAAATGGCACAAAGCAATGCTTCCACCTCTTCATTCTTTCTTGAGAGTGCATCTGCAACAACATTAAGCTTTCCTTTTTGTAGATTATTTCAAAGTCATAACCCAACATCTTTGTGACCCATTTTTGCTACTCTTCTGAAGATAGTCTTTGTTCCAAAAAGTGTTTAAGACTATCATGATCATTTTTTACTTTGAAGTGTCTTCCCATTAGGTAAGTTCGCCATTTCTTTAGTGCATGCAGTATTGCTAACATTTCCTTCTCATAAATAGGTTTTTGTAAATACTTTCCTTTGATTGGACGACTTTCAAAAGCAATGGGTCTTCCTTCCCGCATTAAAACAGCACCAATTCCATTTCCTGAGGCATCACATTCCACAATAAAGGTTTTTGTGAAGTCTGGCGTAGCTAAGACCGGTGCTAGGCACATTGCCTCCTTAAGACATTCAAAGGCCTTAGTTGCTTCAGGAGTCCATGAAAATGCATCTTTCTTCAATAATGTTGTTAGAGGTGCTGCTATTCTCCCATAATTCTTAACAAACTTGCGATAATACCCCGTTAACCCGAGAAATCCTCGCAACTGCTTTATGGTTGTGGGGACTTTCCATTCCTTAATGGATTTAATTTTGTTAGGGTCTACCTTAACAACCTCGTGAGATACAATATGACCCAGATATTCCACCTCTTGTACTCCAAAGAAACATTTGGATGTTTTTGCATATAATTGTTTCTCCTGCAATAGTTTGAGCACCCTGTCAACATGTTGAACATGATCCTTCCAAGACCTATTGTAGATTAGTATATCATCAAAAAATACTAGCACAAATTTTTCTAAGGAAGGGTTTGAAAATGGAATTCATCAACCCTTGAAATGTAGAAGGTGCATTGGTAAGGCCAAAAGGCATGACCAAAAATTCATAATGGACCTCATGAGTTCGAAATGCTGCTTTTGGAATATCTTCAGTCTTCATTCTAATTTGATGATATCCCGAACGAAGATCCAACTTGGTAAAATAAATTGCTCCATGTAATTCATCCAATAATTCATCAATCACAGGAATGGGAAATTTATCTTTAATGGTGAGCTTATTGAGCTCCCTATAATCCTGACACATTCGCCATGATCCATCCTTCTTGTGTACCAATACTACAGGAGCAGAGAAAGAACTTTGACTAGGTTGAATTATACGCGCCTCTAACATTTCTGCAATCATACGTTCAATTTCGCTCTTTTGGACGTAAGGATATCTATAAGGCCTGATGTTTGGAGGAACACTTCCTGGAATCAAATGAATAGCATGATCATGATCACGAATAGGTGGGAGTCCTTTGGGAGTTTCAAACACCTTGGAATGATTGTCCAAGACTTGTTGGAGATCTCCAGAAATAGATGATTTTGATGTCGGAACTTCTAGTGAGCATAATTGTGCAATTACGCCTCGTTGTTCTTTCTTTAGAAGCTTTGTCATGACATTAGAGCTTATTATCCTTCCCGGCTTCCTTTCAATACCCCGTAATTCGACTTCCTTTCCTTCTGAAAAAAATTTCAAGAAAAGTTCTTGAAAATTAAAAGCTACCGTCCCCAAAGATTGTAACCATTGTACTCCTAGTACAACATCAACACCTCCCATAGGAATGGAAAGCATTGGGCTAGTCAATACATATTCCCCCATGGTTAGCTTAATATTATGGCATTTTCCAGAGAAATTTATAGTTCCTCCATTTGCAACCATCACTTGACATTCTGGTGCTGGGTATAGGAAACAATTTAATTCCTTGGCTACCTTACAATGAATAAAATTATGGGTGCTACCCGAATCAATCAACACTATTACCTTTCTCTTCTTGATTTGTCCTTTTATCTTGAGAGTTTGAGGAGTGGTAATTCCTGCCAGTGCATTACACGATATGGTTGGATTCATTTCTTCCTCTTCTGGGGTTGGTTCCCGGTGTATATCCTCTTCTTGTTCATTTTCTTCTTCCTCTTCACAATCTATGTAAAATAATTTCTTCTCAGCACACTTATGACCTTTAGTGTATTTTCTATCACAACTGTAGCAAAGCCCTTTTGCTCTTTTTTCTTCCAATTGTTGTGGTGTCAACCTTGTAGGTTGTGGAAATCTAGACGTAGCAACACTTCCTTCCTTATAGAATTGAGTGGTAGGCTTCCTTGTCGCCATAATTTTACATTCAACTTTTCTTGCCAACCTGAATGCCTTCTCTAATGAATCAGGTTCCAAAATGCGAACTTCATGTTGGATGTTATCCTTTAAAGTGCCTATGAAGATATCAATCCTGTGTTCCTCTGGAATATCAGTTACCCTTATATTCAATTTTTGGAAGTCCTCAATGTGCTGCCCCACTAAACCCTTTTGTTTGAGATTTATCAATTGGCTAAAGAAGGTGTTGCTCTTTGTATCCTCATAATGTGCTATCATTTACTCCGTAAAAATTGACCAAGTGACAATTTTTTTACGGGAGCAAAGCCATCGATACCATACAAATGTATTTTGTTCTAAATGTAAAGTTGCAATGCGCACCTTTTGTGTGTTTTGCATGTTATGGAGATCAAAATATTGCTCCATCTGTAGTATCCATGTTACAGGATCCTTTCCATCAAACTTCCTCATATCCATTTTTTGAATATGGTGGTTCTTCCCGCCAACATTAGAGTTTATGAAATCACGATTAACATTTATTTTGTTCTCATCATGAGGTTCTTCTACTATATTTTCACCATTAGGAAACCTTTCTTGTATCAACTTTGTCAAACCTTCGATATCTGCTTTGAGGTCATTCTTCATGCTTTCCATGTTGTCTTTCATGTCATCCATCTTAGCTTCCATGCCCACTTCCATGCCTTCCATATTAGATTCCAAACCATTCATCTTAGCTTCCATGCCTTTCTTCAAAACCTTCATTTCATTTTTTGTTGTTCCTTGCGAGAGCGAAATTTGTTGCACTTACTCTTGTAATTTTGATATGTCATGTCGCCATTCTTCGTCTTCATGAGTCATAGTAGAACCTTCTAAATGCTTAATGGGTGTTGAATTCTTTCTTGGGGCCATTATTTAGAACCCAATACTGATATATATTCTACAATATGCCCTTGGAATCAATTCAAATTGATTCTTCAAACAAGAATTATGAAATTTGGAAAAAATACACACCTTTTTCTTTCTTTTGAGGAGCTCGATATTGAAATTAGATTATCTCTATGATTTTGGATCTTCAATATCTAAATTTCAGTACCAACGTATCCCTCTAAATTATCTTACGAAGGCCATAGGTCTGACCTAATTTGGATTCTCCAAGACAAAGTTGTGTCCAATCTCCCACAATGACCTAATTATGGACTGGTTCAGTAGAGCGAAGTTGTACGACTTTCCACGTGCCACTGTTTTGTCCTTTGTCTCTAAAATTGATAGCCAAGAAACTGCAGTTTGTGCACTTGCGACCGCTTTTTACGACACTCCAATCCAATGCCTAGAGAGAGAGTTATTGAACTTTTCCCACGATCACCTCTTTGAGATGCAATTCAGGAGCCTGAAAAAGCACTACCTTCCACAGATCATATCTCCAAAAATGTTGTGAACCAATCTCTGAAATTTTTTGAAGAATTTCCTCAGGATTTCAACTTCGTAGCATACAAATTTTAATATTCTGAACCTTTGTAGAAAAAAAATTATAGCGCAAATGCCACGATGACCTGTTTAGGAGCCTGAAACAAGACCTAACTTCCACAGATCATATCTCTGAAAATATTGCGAACCAGGCTCTGAAATTTTGAGAAAATATTCCTCAGGATTTCAGCTTCGCACCCTACAAATTTCAGCTTCTGAAACTTCGTAGAAAAAAAGTTATAGCGCAAATGCCACGATGACCTGTTTGGAGCAGTGAAACCCTAGAATCCAAAGCTCTGATACCAAATGTTGTGTAACCAGCTCAAAAAAGAGAAGAAAGGAGATATCAACGCCTTAGAAATGAACCACTTCGAGGGGGAAACCTTCAATACATTACATAAATGAACAATTCTTGGATGATACAATTTACAAAACCTCCTTTCTATATATAGGAGTCCATGGGGCCATAATGTAATCCTAGTCGGCCACAATGTAATCCTAGCCGACCTAACAATAATAATTTAAGGGCACAATAATAACAAAATGGGGGTCACAAGGGTTCAATAATAACAATAAGGGGGTTACACTAACAATAATAAGGGACTATACTAGTGATATAGGGACCTAACAAGCACGTTCTTCATGCATGGATTATGAATATTTGTAAGACTATTATGTGGATGTTTTTTATTCGTGTTTTCTTTCATATTTGATAAAGTAGGTGAACTATTTTGGTTATTTTAGTACTTATCATATTGTGAATGTGCTATAATGGTTGATATAATTGTCACACCCTTGTGGAATATTCTACTAGATGTCAGACACATATTTCTTGTTGTATTGGTTGTACTGACTGCCGCATCTTTGTGGACTATTCCGTTGGATGTTATATGGATCCTTCTTGGTTTTTTTTGTCTCTACTAGGGTGGTACTATTACCTCTCTCCTAGAGGCTCACTTCTCTCTCTCCCTCCATGGTAAAAAAAACCTTGACACACCTACAACCTAACACTCATCGGGCACACTTACTTACTTTTTGAAGTCACGTATTGACTCCTCTCTCTTGCCGATAGTTAGAGACAGGGAAATCTTTAAGAAAACATAAATTGGGCCATCTTGCGGATGGGACTCCTATCCCAAATGGTGTGAAGTCTAATTGGGACCAGATATCGGGGAGACCCCTTGAATTTTAGAGGGTACAACACCGTCAACACACACCAAACCTAAGATTGCTTCTGTTGGAGGGATAGTTTATAGATTCTCTTAGGATCATCATCAGAGTCACTAAAATGAAACAAAGCATACATTGAGATAAATTTAGGGAACTTCTAATTTAGGCATTCAGTATATTGTTGCTTCTATTAAAATTGTGTATTTCACATATTTTGACTATGTTGGATCAATGACTGATCAAAATTCCACCTAAAGAAACATACAACTATTGCATTATCTACAATAGAATATAAGTATCAAGTTACAGTTCTAACAAATTAAGAAGTTATTTGACTGCAATAGTTATTGCTTGAGTTTGGAATTTACTAGGATCAACCACTTTTGTTTAAGTGTGATAATAAAATTAGTGTAATATATATTTCTAGAAACCTTATGGAACATCAAAGGACAAAACACATTCACATACATATGCACTTCATTCACTAACTTATTCAAGACAATTTTCTTATAGTGGAGTATGTACCTATTGAAGAACAAATAGTAGATACTTTCATAGAGTCCTTGGAATCAACAAGGTTTATCTGACTAAAGAAAATGCCTTAGAGTAAATGAAGTCATACTCAGGGATTCATCTTGAGTCCTCCTTCCTTCACCTCTTATTTTTACTTATTTTTACTTTTTTTTGTATACTGTCCTTTTTTGGGGGGCTGGTGTTTCTACATGTTTTTTTTCTCTCTCTTTTCTTATGAGAGGTTTTACATGTGTAGCTAAGTAGGCCTTTTTTCAAGTTTTATCACTCCAATAATTCTTAGGGTTGTTATTATTTTTGTTTTAAATAATATTATAGGTAACCACAAACCTACTTTTATGCTTTAGGATCCAGCCTTCCTAATGCTCGGAGAAGGCTCTCTCTTTATGATTTAACTTTGTTGTTTTTTAGTTGATTTTAGGCTAGTTATGTAATATTGATTGGGTTTTGATTTTTATTTGGTTTGGTGCTAGAATTAATAATTCAGATGGATAGATGTAGGTATTTTTTCCATTGGGCTAATGGATTCAATGTATCAAGCAACAGAGCAGAATCAAGTTCTAAAGGGAAGTATTCACAGGGCAAGGTAGTTGAGCTGATTTAGATCTTTAGGCTAATGGTGAAAATGGTTTCAATTAGGATGAAAGAGAAATTAAGGATTCTCATATTCAGATAATGAGGGAAATGACAGAGGTCAATCGAAACTAGGGAGGAATTAAGAATTCCATAATATGGATATTAGTAGAAAACATGAAATTGAAATAACAGTTCAAGACAAAGTGTTTTTAAACAAGTTTTGAAATAATATTCTTGCTATACACTAAGATTTAGAAAACATGCAAGTATGTGAAAACTTTAGATAGTAACAAAGAACAATTGAGAGTACTTCACAGAAGTGACCCAACACATGAATCCTGTAATATAACGACTTTATTGCTCAATCTAGTTTGCTGACTTCAGTATGGTACAATCACCCTCAGGTTTCAGATCAATGCAACTATATATATGTTTAGCAATCCACAATCCACCTACAATACTTTGAATTATGAAGTATTTATACAAAAAACTAATACAAAATATCCTAAACTGTCTTAGGAATTATTCAAGGAAAAATAAATATGTTCATGCAATAAGATAAAGACAATTATCTAACAAATGCAAGTTGTCCCACTTTTATTTAGATTTATTATTTGCTGGTTGATATTTTGCTTGTTTCCCCCTTTGTTGTTGCTCAACGCTGGCTATCTTTAGGTTGTTCAGTCTCCTTTATGCTGACTGATTTTTAACTATGCTTTGTCATCTTTGTTTTGAATTTAAACCTGTCTTTCATCTGATACTCTTTAACTTTAACTAATACTCTTTAACTATCTATGTTTTCACTTTGACCTTTGACTATTGTTTTTCAACTTTAAACTACCTGCTCTATCTTCAGCTTGACTACTCTTTTACATGTATCCTAACTTATCTGTTTTACTTTAAACTTTCACAGTAAATCAGTCAATTTATCCCAATATTCTGCATCTAGTAACTTGATTTTTACCATTCTTCTAAAGATTTCATCTTCTTCTGTGTACTTTTCAAAAGTAGGCTTGCTAATGAATAAGTGTTTTACCTCATGTTGTAGGTAAAAGAGGTTCTCAAAACTCTTATAGAGTACATTTCCTGTTGGGATTCCTTGCATGGTTGAATTGTTGGCTTGTACCTTTGTCACTTCTCTAATTTTTTTATCATAATACTCATGTTTCATCAACTTTTCATTGATAACCAGAGGATTTGGCAGACCTTTCTGCCTCAAAATATCAAACTTCATCATGAATCTGGGTATGGAAAGTTCCATGTTCTAACATTTTTCTTCAAGTTGAACCATTAAGTTCCTTTTAGAAATCACCTTTCTAACTTCAAGAATTTTTTGTGTCTTGTCACTAATTCCAATTTTCTCTAATTCTTGTTTGTTCTTGGAATTAAGAAACTTAATGATTTCATTAGCCTCTTCTGGCTTCTTACCAAGTTATTCCTTGATTTTATAAATGGTTTCACCTTCTTTTTTGATAATATATTTCTGCTCATAAATAACCTGAATGGATGGCCAAATATCATTGACAAATTCAATTATATTGGCCCACAGTTGTTGCTTAGCTTGGGCAAGTGATTCTTTCAATGTTAACCGTTTCTCTAGCTTCTGCAATTTCTCTGTCAATCTGTTTGTCTTTTGTACTTCATTTTTGTGCATGATATGAACTAGTTTCTTCTCATCCTCTAGAAATTTTAACCGTTCTTTAACTCTATTTATTTCATTAGTCTGGATGGACATTTCTTGCATTTCTTTAACTAGTTTACCTGTTTCATCATTAGGTTGTGTTGATGTTGTAGATGAATCTATAGCTAAGGTAGTTGTTGATGAAATAGGAAGTGTTGTAGATAATGAAACTGATGGGGATGATAAATTTTCTAAATTGGAAATAAATTTTGTAGTGACTGTAGGAATAACAGTGACAGCGATTGCTTCTGAGCTGGCCTTTTTCTCCTACACTAACTTATACATCTCATTTTCCATTTCTTTTAATTGGGAAGTTAACTGAAGAGTGAGGTTCATCATCTAATATTTTTGGCTCACATCTTGTAATACTTCTTTGTCTTGTGGATTTTCAGTAGGAGGAAATTTGAGTTGTTTATTTAATGCAGCAATGTCTGCATTCTTTTACTTTATGAGTTCTTCTGCAACTTTGACATTTTTTGGATCATATCCTACTTCAATAACCAAATCTTCCAAAGATTTAGTTCTGTTATCTTTAGCCTGTGAGGATTATTTATGTAGCTTTAGCTGAGCTCTGATGTTCTCTAGAGTATTTCGTAGCTTATGTACACTCATGGCTTTCTTTGTCATGGTAGAATACAACATTTCACTAGATTTATTGTGAAATTCTATCTGGTCTATAGGATGAAGATATTTGGCTTGAACTTCATATGATATCTTCTTATAATATGCTGATGACTTAGGATGTTTCACTGTGGGCTATAAGAAATTCATCTTCATGTTTCTGGTCTTGTAGTCAAATTTTGAAAGCAGCCTTATAAGGTCAATAAGTGTTTGCTTCCAATATTGGGCATAAGTATCAAATTTTAATGCCTCATTTCTGAGCTTGATTTCCTTATACTTCTGCATGATATCATGCTCTTTATCTGTTGGTTTACTGGATGAAGACACTTCAACACTATGCTTCTTTTGAATGATTTGAGTGTTAGATTTTGAAGGCTGGTGAGTTTCCTTTGAAATTGTTGGAGGTGCATTGTCTCTTACCACTGTATCTATGTCAATAATATCTATTGTTTCAACTTGTTCAGTTACAGGATTTAATTTGGGCTTCTTCTTGTACATCAATTTGAATTTCATTTCAGTAGTTGTCTGAGCTGAGTACGATCCTTCTTCTCTTTCTCTCTTAGAGCTCCTATATTGTGGGGCTGGAGTTTGCAAGATGGAACTAGTATCACCTTGCTTCTCTACCTCTTTCAAAATGTTCTCCAACCATTCAGACTGATTGGAGTAATTCTCTATGTCTGGATTAGACTCATGTACAAAAGGATTTAGTTTAAAATTTATTCTTAACTTGCTAATAACTCCTAAAGGATCATAATTCCATTTGACACTTTGAATGAACTTAAATTCGTGAAGATAATTTTCTACTTGTTGACCAGCAGTCCTGTTATTACAGATGAAGGGACCAATCTGGTTTTTTATTTTGAACTGTGTTCTCTTCTTGGCTGATAGAAAGTTAACTTCATCAGAGTTAAGAATCTACCTAATATACTCAAGTGCAAATAACCTCATTGGGAGGTATTTTGGTGGCTTATATGGGGTTAGCTGACAACCATAAACTCTAATATTTTTGTGGTTTTGATAAATATACCAATCTCTTGTCTTACTGTGTTCTAATAACTGCAAAACCTTTTTTTATCTCATCACTGACTCTTGGTTGAATGTTGCTATTCAGCATGTTGACAATTGGATAGATGAATGAGTCAATGAAGTCTGTGTATGTGAAATTTGTTGAATATTTCCTAATTAATGAAGTCCAAAAGACAACTGACTGAGGATTACCTTCAACATCCAGTTTTTGAAGGTTAATTGTAAATCTTTCATATTGAAAGTATAGGAACATATGGAACAAAATATATGAATAGTTGAAGACACATTCTTCAGGAATTTTAACAAGTTGTTCATGGATTGTATCAGAGAGGTACTCGGAAAAATTGAATATAGTAGGAGAAGGCTGACCAGGAGAGAAAATAGACAGGAAACCTAAGATTGAAGCATCAACATGCTCATCAGTGAAATAACCCAAAATACAAGACATCATTGTGATGATATGCATGGTTCTCTCAGAGAATATAGCTGTTGGATAAGGAGGGATAGTCTTGGGAGGTTCTAATTATGAGGGAGTGAATTTTTGGAATATCTGGAACCTCTTGGGGAAGTCCAGATTCAAATATAACTCAGTAATGATCTCAATAGACAAAAGGGCTTCATCAGGCCTAGGATGGATTTGTAGCATTTGGTTTATTGATTCAACTATGATGGTGAATAAAATCTCTTTATCAGGGGTCACAAGGGCTCTTTGGTCATGCATATAACCATTTTGGTAGAGTTTGATAACCTCTGGACACTGGAAGCTCTGCAAGACAATATACTTGGCTAAATATGACTCCCAAAGGTAAACATCATTAGCTTTTTCAATTGAATTATCATGGCTCCAGCAGTGGAGCTCAAGGAGGTTAAAATCAGTGACTGGATAACTAATTTTAAAGTTTCTTTATGCTAAGGGAGTGTGTTCCACATAAACAAATGGAGGTTTCAGGGGATTGACTGTAACCTTGGGAAGCCATTACTTGTTTATTTTATTCAATTAATTATTCTTCTGTGATCAATAAATAAGCTCAGTCCCTTTAGGAATACTGTGAAAGATTATTACAGTCTGTAGAAGGGTTTGGGAAGAAACAATGGCTTTTCCTCTGGTCTACAATGCTCCTAAATTGGTTCAATTAGCTTGTTACTTTCTTGTTGTAAGTACATGCCTTAGCTTTTCAGGAATACCTGGAAAAAACAAAGCTTTTATGTTTGTCGAAGGCTTTTGAGGCAACAGAGGTTTTCTAAGGCTTCACTGGTCTTTATACTGCTTTAAACAGGTTTTGCAGTGTCTTTAGCAGCAAGAGGTTTGAATTCTGGTTGAAATGGCTTGATAACAAGTTGGAAGAGTAATATTTTTCTTAGGAATAGGTCGGCAGTAGCTCTTTCTCTGCAGACTTTAACAAACAGATAGTGAAAATATTGGAAAGGGCGGCTTTATGATTTTTAACCAACAGTGGTTAATCTTTAGGCATGGGTTAAATTCAAATAGCAGGGAGGTTTTTGTTGCAACGGGCAGGAGTACCATTTGGTGATTTTAGCATGGTCTAAAGCAGGTGGGCGGTATTGTTGGAGTTAATGCTTAAATTCCATATTTTAGAAATTGGTTTGTGATGGTTGAGAAATTCTCTCAACCTCTCTATCTAAATTAGGAATAAGTTGGATCTCAGAAACTCTATTTAATAGAGTGATCTGAATGTAATCTGTGTGTGAGTGTGTTTACACATACACCATTTGTGAATAATATATGAGTGTTTTTTTACTAATTATGTGATTTTAGCTATTTCTTTCATGGTATCGGAGCATAGGATCAGAGGCCTGTGTGTAATTGAACTTTGTTGAGTGATTGTGACCTGTTTTTTAATCCATCATGTGTGGTTGTGCAGAATTCGTGAGATTGTCGAGAGAGGTGGCCGAGGAGAAGCAGAATGCCGAAAATCTGATCATTATTATAGCTGCACCAAAGGAATTTACTGTGATGTGTTTGTTTCGGTTATGTCGGTGCAAAGGATTGTAAATTAAATTTTCCATAAGGCCTATTGTAGTGATCTTGAATCGTAGTGTGCTTTGAGGGTCTGCAATTTAAAGCTGGCGAAGTCCCAGGGGTTTGGCTTCTCATCATATAGTTTTTTTTCTTGAACTCAGGGGTCCGCTCAGGGGTTTCAGAACGCGTGTATTTCAGGGTTTTGGTGTTGTCTTTTCCAGTTGGCCTTTGAATATATATAAGCGTTGAGGCAGAGATAAAATATTTTTTTAGACCCATTGGATCTGGCGTCGTGGCTAGAGAGGAAGCTGATCTCGGTCAGAAAATTCATCTTTCAATTCGTCTTTCAATTCCAGTTAATTTTATCTATATTTTCCATCATCAGCTATAGTACCATTGCTGCAAATGAGTTTCTCCAATACGGGGCTCAATTTTTTGCAGTGCAAGGAAATACTCGGCGAGGTTGGAGAGGTGGTCGTGGTCGGGCGGTAAGCCATCGGGAATACATAGAAATCGAGTTTTGGACGTTCGCTACTCCAACTCACTGGAAATACCTGAAATGAGGGCATTTGTGTTTCGCACAGAAGCTTTAACCATAGTTTCGTCTCTGTGCCTCCAAGAATGGATTTTTTGGCAGTGGGAGTGTAATATAAGGCTGGGATTGGGGAGAGATTTGGGTGCAAAAGATGAAGTAGGAAAGCTTTCACTAAAAAATGCTACTGTGCAGTTGGATCTGCTACCATTGCGGCCTGTGCCGCTCAATTCCATAGCGCCTCCTACTTCCCAGAGAAAGAATCAGAAGATCATCGAAGAATCCCCAGTGCCTAATCTGACAGAAGAATTGCGGTGTCATTTGGGTCAAGAGGTAGTATCTGCAACCAAGGCAATGGGCTATTATAATGCAGGTACTGTGGAATTTATAATGGACACTCCATCCGGTAAATTATTTTTCTTCGAGATGAACACTCGTCCTCAGGTTGAAAACCCAGTGACTGAAATGGTAATTGGTCAAAATCTTGTGGAGTGGAAAATCTGAGTCGGAGGAGAATGATATGTCCATAGTGCTGAGCCAGAGTTATAATTATTTTTATTAATATATATTAGTTTTGTAAATTAAGTTATGATGAATTTTATAGAAAGTTTATGATGCAATAATTGATTCTAGATACATTCTGTATCTAGACGGTTTCCCTAGATAACTGGCGAGTACAGCAGTTAGCGCCCATGTATCTCGGTGGATGGGATTTCGTCCATAGAATGACTAGGAGTTCAGCTATTGCAAATATGCAATTAATTGTGTTTGAAGGTGGCAGTAAGGCTCAATATGGATGGTTGTCAAGATAGTATGGCAGTTGCAAATCTAGGGAAGGATCCCTCATTCGTTGAAGACGTAGAGTGGTCTTCTAATGAGGTTATGCGATAGATTGGGATGTTGTCCAGTAATTGACTTTGGGAGGTCCTTGATTCGAGAGTTGAGGAAGCGAACTCAAGAATCCAACTTGACAACTACACCTTTCCGAGGGTTACGAGGCAACTTGATGGAGCATCTACTGATAAGCTTGATTATTTTGTTATTTTCATGTAATTTAATCATTAAAGGGGGATGTTGGAGTTAATGCTTACATTCCATATTTTAGAAATTGGTTTGTGATGGTTGAGAAATTCTCTCAGCCTCTCTATCTAAATTAGGAATAAGTTGGATCTCAGAAACTCTATTCAATAGAGTGATCTGAATGTAATCTATGTGTGAGTGTGTTTAAACATAAACCATTTGTGAATGATACATGAGTATTTTTTTAGTAATTATGTGATTTTAGATATTTCTTTGAGGTATTCTTTGGAGGGATGGGATGGAATCAAATACTGCCACGTAGCAGGGAGTGGGGCCGCAAAAACAACTCATTTCACAAGGTCTCGGTAGTGTTAATGATCGGGCATTCGGGGATGCGAAAGTCCTCATTGGCCGTAGGATATGATGTGCCTTGATCGGACGGATGGGAAAATGAGAGGAATTCATCGAGGACCTAATATGAGGTGGGGCCCAGGATAATTTTGTGCGATGGGTTTTATGTATATAGAAAAGGTTTAGAATATACAATGGTCGCGTTTAGCATAGCCTATAAGTGGGTCAGGACTTAATAATAAGTGGGGTTATAATAAGTGGGCCCATAAATATATATAGGCTAGGTGATAAAACCATATATTAAATTAGTAATAAGGGGTTGGGAAATTCATATAAAGGGGAATTAATATAATACAGGATAAATGTATATATGGGAGTTAATAAAATAAAGTTAAACGAGGGATTTAATATAAATGGGGGGGTTAAATGAATATGATGTGGGTTTACAAAATACACTAAGTTTTAATGTAAAAACTGATATCGAGAAGGAATTTTTCATAGTAGGACCCAACATATCACTTTAAACAACTGCTTAGGATAAAGGGGTTTTTGGGGTATTTTGAATGAAAAGAGAAGTTAATAAAGGGATTTCACTTTTCCAAAGGGAAAATGTATTTTTAACTATGGAAAGGTGTTTTTTGTAAGAAAAAATTAATGTAGTAAGGGGAAAGGTTAATATGAAGGAGAAGGGGTACTTTTACAAGGGGAATGAATTTAGAAGGAAACTAGTAATATGAAAATGACCATTTTCTACTATCCATGCCTTGTGAAAACTGCTTCTGCCTACCCATCATCTACCCTAACATTTTTTCTTCATTTATACGGGTACATTTGGGCTTGCAGACCCTTTAATTTTTCTTTGATAAGAAAAATATCTAGTTCTAACCTTATGACTTCCAATGGCTTATATTAGACTGTTGAACTAATTATTATTCTCTACCTAACTACTGATCTACCAAGATTAAATAGGTTGGCTAGATCTTTATTCTCTATCTATCAACATGAAATTTAAAGCATGAAAGATCAAGATTAAGCAGTTTGACCTTCATGGATTTTAGAATTTTTGACAAGCTACACACAATATTATTTTGCAAAGTAAATTAAAATAGTGACATTTGAATTTGCATCACGTTCAGTATCTATTTTTATCTCTTTTTTGTTGGGGTTCATTTTTTATATTCTTTTTTGATATTTTTCTTTCAGCCCTTTTATTTTTCTTTTAGGACTTATCCACTTTAAATTTTTAATATGGGAAAACAATTTGTAGAAAGAAAAGTATGTACATATTACAAGACTAGTCAAATTCAATTCAAAATTATGAATCCTATTATTATACGACCCTAAAAGTAGCTCCACATGGGGATGGCATTTCCTAGTGAAATGTTAAGACTTTAATATCAGTATCCTTTGAAACTTTGACTGTGCTTGCCTTGGAACTGTTTTCTAAGCTCTGCTTTATTCATACTTATGATATTTTGTCTTTCAAAGCTCAAGGCCTTCTCTCTAAGCTTCAAATTTACAATAAAAACATCCAATCCAATCTAAACTTTGCAATGTTAGGTACAATGAGCAAAATAAACAAAGTGAACAAAAATTTAGTCTGGAGAAAAGTAATGCTTCAACATCCTACCATTCACTGGTTGTCTTGGTAGATCTGATCCATATTTTTCCTTTAAAAAGAATGCATTGTTACCTCTGTAACCATAAATGATATAGGGGCCTTTCCATAGGAAATCAAATTTACCATGTTTACCTTTATCTTCTCTTCTAAAATCCCACTTGATAACTTTATCGCCTATGTAAAAATCATCTTCCTTTGTTTTCTTGTCAAAAATATTTTTAATTTTATCTTGGATAACTTGTGATTTGACATAGACTTCTTCCCTGGTTTGTTGCAAGTGTATTGTCTGATTTATCCTTCTCTGAATATCATTGGATTCTACCTGCAGTTCTTGGATCATCTTCATCACTGGTACTCCTAAAGAGGATGGAAAAAAAACATCCATTCCATATACTAGTTGATAAAGAGATGTACCAATAGACTTCTTTGTAGCTATTATGTCTGCCCATAACGCATTGACTAACCTTTTGTTCCAGGTCTTTTTTTTATCTTCCAACAATTTTTTGATGATATTAACCAGGCTTTTGTTCGAGGATGCTGCAAGTTCGTTACCTTTAGGGTAATAGGTAGTGGAATGGCCAAGCGTAATGTGATATCCGTTACAAAAGTCAATCATTTTCTTAGATTTGAAAGTAGTTTCATTACCAGTAATGAGTTTTTGAGGGCATCCAAATCTAGACAGTGTTTTCAAGGAATGAGATGATGACAGAATCAGTGGCTTGTCTAGAAGGAATAACTTCTATCCACTTGGTGAAATAATCAGTGGTTGTCAAAATCCATTTGTGTTGGGTTGAGGAGGGTCGGTGAATTTCACCAATGAAGTCTAAACCCCATTGCTGAAATGACATTTCTGTGGAGATGGGTTTGAGGGGTAAAGGTAATAGTTTTTTCTTCCCTTCAAAGATCTGGTATTTGTGACAGGAGGTCACATAATTTCTAACATCTGCAAAAAGTGTGGGCCAGTAAAAACCTGCCCTCAATATTTTATCATCAGTTCATTTCCAGTAAAGGTGTCCTCTACAGTCATCTGCATGAAACTCTTACATAAATTTATCATCTTCATCTTTCAATAAACAATTCAATAAAATTCCACCATGCTATTTCCAAAAAAAAGAATTATCTATGATACAATATTTCATTGATTCTAACTTTATGAATCTACCTTTGGTTCTAGAAAAACAAGGAGGAGCTTGTAAGTTTAGTAAAACAAATATGATATCTGCATACCATGGTGAGTCTAAGAAAGGTTTCACTGATCTGTGTAGTCACCATCTCTTCTTGATTGTCTAATTGAGTAATAAAATTTATATCTAAGGTCTGACAGTTCGATTCAGCCATGAGTTTGGCTAAACCTTGGCCTTTAATGAGTTTGGTGGGCTTAATTTCAATATCATATTCCAAAATAGTGGCAATCCATTTTCCTCTCTTTCCATCAGGCCCATTCTGAGTCAGAATTTCCTTCACTACTGAATTTGGAACATATGCAATAATGTGTGAGTATAAAATATACACTCTGAAATCTTGAATAGCCTTCACTAAAGCAAGTGCCTGTTTTTCCATTATGTTGTAATTTAGTGTGGAATCTCTTAAGGATTTGTTGAAAAAAGCAATGGGATGTTCATAAGTTTGATCATTCTTCTACAGTAAGGCTGCAACAGTTGTATGTTCTGAAGAAAAATACAAAATTATAAAATATTTTTTGGAAATTAGGACTTATTAGGATAGGTGTTCTTGTAAGGGCTTGTTTTATTTATTCAAAGGATTTTTTGGCCTCTATTATCCATTTAAGTGACGAATCTATTTTTAACATGTTATTCAATTCTCTAGTTAATTCTGCTAGATTAGAAATGAATCTTCTGAGAAAGTTCATTTTACCTAAGAATTCTTGTAATTCCTTCATGTTTCTAGGATGAATTATGTTCAAAATTTACTCTGTTCTTGTTGGGTCTATCCTAATTCCCTCTTTCAAAATAATATGTCCTAAGAGTTTACCTTCTTCAAGTCCAAAGAGTGCCTTTTTGGGATTCAAAGAAATACCAAATTTTCTGCATTTGATAAACACTTGTCTCAGATGATCTAAATGTTAATTTTCCATTTTTGAAAATATTGTTATATCATTTAAATAAATGACAAGTAAACCATGAATTTCTTTTGCAAAAGCTATATCCATATCTCTCTGGAATGTAGCTCCTGCATTCATTAATCGAAAAGGCATTTTCAAATACATGAAAATACCCCAAGGAGTAGTAAATGTTTTCTTTTCTTGGTCTTCTAGTTGAACTAAGATTTGATTATACCCAGAGAATCCATCAAGCAATGAAATCTTGGATGAACCTACCACCCTCTGTAAAATATTGTCCATTTTGGGGAGAGGATAGTTATCTTTTAGGGACACTTTTTTTAAGTTCCGGAAATCAACACAAAGTCTGATTTCCCTTGTTTTCTTCCTAGTGGGAACTAATTTTGAAACCCAATCATAATATCTGATAGGTGCAATGATTTGTGCTTCATACATCCTTTGTACCTATTTTTCAATCAAAGGCATAAGAGCTGGATCGGTTCTTCTAAGCTTCTATTTAAATGGTTTTTGATCTTCCTTGATAGGTATTTTGTGTTGAATTATGTTGGTGTCATAAGATTTAAGGGCTTCATAACTCCATGCAAGCACATCCTGAAATTCCTTAAACAAAGCTATGTATTTCAGCTTTTATTCTTGAGGTAATGCTTTGGAAAGTTTAATAAGCTTAGGTTTTTGTTCTATTCCTATATTACATTCTTCTATGTCTGATCTTAATGGTTCCATTTTTGGTTTTTGTGCTACATCATTTGAATCAAAAATATCTTCTAATGGGGCTAATCCCTTAGGTAAAAAGTTATCTTAAGGTTTAAAATCTGAGAATCATCATTTTCTATTTCTTCTATTTCTACATTTTCTAACTTATCTATTTCTACTTGAGTGAATTTAGTGGGTTAAGTTAAATCTAAACTATTTACATCTATCTTAGTATCTATAGTCTCATCTACTGTACAATCTATATCTATGTTACAACTTTGGAATTCTCCCTCAGCATTCATAAATTTATAAATTTGAACATCTTGTGAAAATATCTGCCAATATTTCAAGTTGTCTGGTATAGTAGGCTTGTGTATTACCTCTGCTGTATATTGGTGATTTGGTTGAAAAGTAAGTTTGCAGGTGCTAGCAAAGGTTGCTAAACTATGTGCCTGCATGTTCTGTTTCCTAGGAATTACAGCAAAGTCAATTTCAAGAAACTCTTTAATCAGATCTAAAATTGTTTCTCTGTATTGGGTTAATATAGGATTATCCACAAAAAACTCTCCTTTGATTTGTTTTATGATTAATTTAGAGTCTTCCATGATAGAAACTCTTTTGCCTCCTAGATTTCTAACAATCTGCAGTCTTAAGATTAAAGCTTCATACTAAGCCATGTTATTGGTGTATTTAAAGTTTAATATAAAGGCATGACCTTATGAATGATTATTTTCCATGTTATGAATCCAAACTCCTTCTCCTGCTCCTAGTCTTTTCACTGAGCCATCAAAGTCTAAGTACCACATTGGTTCATGAAAAATATTATCACTGTCAACTTCCTTATGTTTATGTTTTACAACTGTGTCATTATCTATGCCAGTTTCTGAATTACATAAAATGAAAGAGTCCATATCAGCAGGTACAAAATAAATAGGATAGTTTCGAGGTCTTTATACACTACTAACCATGTATTTCATTAAAGTATCTCTGTAAATCTTTTTGGGCTGACCAAATACTGAAATTGTGGCATAAGACATGTCTAACTATAGAGATCCCTGTAATTTTTCTCCTCATGAGCAAGATAATAGCATTCCATACTTGGGAGGGATGTCAGTAACTACAATATCCATGACTATACTTTTTCCTGGGTATTGGACTAAAGTGACATACAAGTATTTTATTAGGCCAAGACATTTAACTTTGCTAGAATCAAAAGAGAAAAGATCTTTAAATGGTCTTGTGATATCTAGATTCAATATTTCCATCATTTCTTTTGGCATCAGGTTGTGTGAGGCTCCTGAATCTAGCATAGAATTGTGTAAAATTTGATCATGAATACTTAGGCTAATTTAGAAAGGAGGAACACCACCTTCTTGATGTTTTCCATTTACCTTAGGACCAAATAGTAATTTTGGTTGGTCATCATTCAGATTAACAGAGTCTTCTCCTTCACTTATGTTCAGTGTTTCAGTGATCTGTGATTTGTATAAATCATGTTTTACCAACTCTATTAAAGGAATTGGTATATTCAAATTTGCAATTTCAGTTTGGATGTTGAATGGTACTTGTGTTTTTCCTAACTAAATGATTTCTTCTTTACTAACTGCAGTTTGATTATTTTTCTCTTCTTTATCTACAGTTGGTTTTTATGTTTGTGTTTCCACTGTTTTGTTGTTTTCAATCTTCTTTTGTGGAAAATTTTGAGTTGCAGTGGTAACTTTGGCAGATTTTGAAGTTTCAACAGTTGCTCTAGCAACAATTGTTTTGGAATTAGCTAGTTTTTGATCAAATGTAGATGTTTTAGGATTAGTTGATTTTTTATCAGCAGTTGTTGTTTTAGTAGCAACAGATTTTTAAGGATCAGCTGATGTTTGAACAAAAATATCTATAATGTCTCCAATTTTAGGACTCGGTGCAATTTTTGGACTAGAAATTTTTTGATTAGGATTGGAATTTTTCTGAGTTGAACTAGAGTTTTGTTGAGCTTCCCTAGGGATAATTTGCAGTACTTTAGTTGTAAGAGCATCTATTGTTTTCTTGGTCTGAGTTTAGGAAATTTTTTTAGTAGGGGCTTCTACATTTTTCTTACTCCTAAGGTTATATTTCTTGTGAACTTCATTAATTGCAAATTCATAACCTTGCTTATAATCAAAATACTCTCCAAATTCTAACTGTAACTTTTTTAGCTTGTAAAATTCATGTTCTTATTGTGTAATAAAAATAGTATTATCATCATTAATTCCCATTAAGTTAATCTCAGTGTCTTCATCTTCTTCATTTTGGTGGGAACTTTCAGTATAGTTCTCTTGGAAAGGTGGTCTTATTGTTTGGTCAGGTGTTGATTCTCTAGTCTTACCAGTGTTATTATTATTTCTAAAGTTTGGATTTCTTATTTGAGGACCTTGTTGTTGATTATCCCACTGTGGTTTCCTTTCCATATTTTATAATCTATCCATCATTATTTCCATGGTTTTTGCTAAGTTATCTATCTTAAGGTCTGATGTTGATGGTTCCTCCTTTATTGTAACTCTTCTTTCTTTTATCATTCTAGATCTCTTAGCTAACAAATTTGCTTCTACACTAACAACATTACTTTGCATCTACTCTAATGTTTCTGGATTTCTTTCTCTTAGTTGGTATGACATAACCATCAGGGAATTTGATTAAAGATAGATCTAGTGGGGGTTTGATGTTTGCTCGAATAACATTGTAGATGTTGTTGAATCTAGTACAATAGTCCTGAATTGGTTCATTAGGCGCTCTTTTTATGTTTTCATATTCAGACAATATTTGTAAAGGATTCTTCTTTTCCTCCCATCTATTAATAAACATTCTATGGAAAGCAGCTAAATTAGAAATACTACCAGCAGGTAAATCTTTAAACCATTTTTTTACATCACCAGCTAAAGTTTGGGCAAACAATCTCATTTAAACATCATCATCATATAATTCATGCAATTCAAAGTAATCAGCCATTTTTTTAACATGTTGTTGTGTAGTGTATTTACTTGTACCATCAATTTGAAAGATTTATATTTGATAATCTTGGGGCATGTTATGTAATTGACCTGGTAAGACCAAAGGAGCATATCTGGTTGCCATGGCTAAGATTATATCTTGGCTAGGATGTAAATTTGTGGTGCTTGGTTATGAGCTTGAAGTACTTGCAAATGAGGTTGGAACACTTGAGGATGTATTTGGGATGTTGGAATATGTGCTTCAAAATGAGAATGAAGTACTTGAAAATGTAGCAGCGGTGATAGGGGATGAACTTGAATTGTTTGGAGATGGAAATAAAACTCTAGGTTGAAGGAGAGTATTGGGGATTAATGAATCTGTGGAATGAAGTATAGTGGAAATAACAGATGAGGTGGTACTAAATAAAGATAAATTTATAGATTATGAATGAATGGTAGAAGGCTTATGGGTATAAGCAGATAAAGCAGTTAATTCAATAGAATGTTGAAGATAGGCTTCATCAATTTCCTTAATCAAAGTTGCAACTAAATCATCAAGTTTATAAACATGTTCTAGAGCTTATTGATATGAATTAAGTGAAACAGTCCCCTTCTTAGTTTCAATAAATGAAATGAAATCAAGATCTATTACACTATCATAGATGGAACTTTCTGATTTAGCTCTAAACAAATATTGCTCAAAAGCTAAATCAAATTCAATGTCTTATAAACTTGATAATTGTTTGGGGAGTGAATTAGCTTTGATTAATGGACTTTTATTACCTAAACTTTCTACTTTTTTGTTTTTATTTAAAATTCTGTCAGGATCATCTACTATTACAACAGGTTGTGGATCAGGATGAGACTTTCTATAGTAGGTTCTTCTGGAAGCTAGAATTTTAATTTTTTTAAAGAAAATTTTCACTAACAACCCTAAAACAACCTTAAGGTGAAAAGATGAGTAAAAATATTTCTTTCAAGGTTTATTTTAAACACTGAGGACTGATTCTTCCCCAGTATGGTCACCAGTATTTTATCACTCCAATAATTCTTAGGGTTGTTAGTGTTTTTGTTTTAAAGAATATTAGAGGTAACCACAAACCTACTTTTAAGCTTTAGGATCTAGTCTTCCTAATGCTTAGAGAGGGCTCTCTCTTTATGGTTAACTTTGTTGTTTTTAGCTGATTTTAGGCTAGTTATGTAAGATTGATTGGGTTTTTATTTTGATTTGGTTTGGTGGTGGAATTACTAATTCAGATGGATAGATGCAGGTATGTTTTCCATTGCGCTAATAGAGTCAATGTCTCAAGCAACAGAGAAGAATAAAGTTATAAAGGGAAGTATTCACAGGGCAAGGTAGACGAGTTGATTCAGATATTTAGGCTGATGGTGAAAATGGTTTAAATTGGGATGAAAGGGAAATCAAGGATTCTCAGATTCTGATAATGAGGGAAATGACAAACGTCAATCGAAACTAGGGAGCAATTAAGAATTCCATAATCTAGATATCAGTAGAAAACATGAAAATGAAATAACAGTTCAAGACAAAGTGTTTTTAAACAAGTTCTGAAATAATATTCTTGTTACACATTAAGATTTAGAAAATATACAACTATTTGAAAACTTCCAATAATAAAAAAGAACAATTGAGAGTACTTCACTGAAGTGGCCCAACATATGAATCTTGTAATATAATGCCTTTATTGCTCAATCCAGTCTCCTAACTTGAAAATGGTACAATCACCTTCAGGTGTCATATCAATGCAACTATAGAAATTTTTAGCAATCCACAATCCACCCATAATACTTTGAATTATGAAGTACTTATACGAAAAAATAATACAAAATATCCTAAACTGTCCTAGGAATTATTCAAGGAAAAATATTTTTTTTCATGCAAGAAGATAGAGACAACTATCTAACTTACGCAAGTTGTCCCACTTTTATTTGGATTTATTGTTTTCTGGTTGATATTTTTCTTGTTTCTCTCTTCGTTGTTGCTCAACACTGGTTATCTTTAGGCTGTTGAGTCTCCTTTATGCTGACTACTTTTTAACTTTGCTTTGTCATCTCTGTTTTGACTTTAAACATGTCTTTCATCTGATACTCTTTAACTTTAACTGATACTCTTTAACTATCTATGCTTTCAATTTGGCCTTTGATTGTTGTTTTTTAACTTTAAATTTCCTGCTCTATCTTCACTTTGACTGCTCTTTTACATGTATCCTGACTGATCTGTTTTACTTTAAACTTTCATAGTAAATCAATCAATTTATCCCAATATTCTGCATTTGGTAACTTGATTTTTACCATTCTTCTAAAGATTTAATCTGCTTCAATGCACTTTTCAAAAGTAGGCTTATTAATGAATAAGTGTTTTACCTCATGTTGTAGGTAAAAAAGGTTCTCAAAACTCTTATAGAGTACTTTTCCTGTTGGAATTCCTTGCATGGCTGAATTTTTGGCTTGTTCCTTTTCCACTTCTCTGATTTTCTTATCATAATCCTCATGTTTCATCAACCTGTCATTGATAACTAGAGGATTTGGCAGACCTTTCTGCTTCAAAATATCAAACTTCATCATGAATCTGGTGATGGCAAGTTCCATGTCCTGACATTTTTCTTCAAGTTGAACCATTAATTTCCTTTTAGAAATCACCTTTCTAACTTCAAGAGTTGTTTTCTTCATGTCACTAATTCCAAATTCCTCTAATTCTCATTTTTTCTTGGAATTAAGAAACTTAATGATTTCATTAGCCTCTTCTAGCTTCTTACCAAGTTCTTCCTTGATTATCTGAACGGATTCACTTGCTGCTTTGATAAGATATTTCTGCTCATAAATAACCTGAATGGAAGGCAAAATATCATTGACATATTCAATGACATTGGCCCACAGCTGTTGCTTAGCTCGGGCAAGTGGTTATTTCAATGTTAACTCTTTATCTAGCTTCTGTAATTTCTCTGTCAATTTGTTTGTCTTCTATACTTCATTTTTGTACATGATCTAAACTAGTTTCTTCTCATCCTCTAGAATTTTTAACTTTTCTTTAGGTCTATTTATTTCATTAGTCTGGATGGACATTTCCTGCATTGCTTTAACTAGTTTACCTGCTTCATCATTAGGTTGTGCTATTGTTGTAGATGACTTTGTAGCTGAAGTAGTTGCTGATGAAATAGGAAGTGTTGTAGCTAATGGAACTGATGGGGCTAATGAATTTTCTAAAGTTGAAGGAACTGTTGTAGTGATTGTAGGAATAACGATGACAGGGATTTCTTCTGAGTTGGCCTCTTTCTCCTGCACTAACTTATCCATCTCATTTTCCATTTCTTTTAATTGGGTAGTTAACTGAAGAATGAGGGTCATCATATCATATTTTTGGATCACATCCTATAATACTTCTTTGGCCTATGGATGTTCAGTAAGAGGAAATTTGAGTTGTTTCTTTAATGCAACAATGTCTGCACTCTTTTTCCTTATGAGTTCTTCTGCAACTTTGACACTTTTTTTATCATATCCTACTTCATAACCAAATATTCCAGAGATTTAATTATGTTATCTTTAGCCTTTGAGGATGCTTTTTCTATCTTTAGCTGAGCTCTGATGTTCTCTAGAGTATTTTTCAGCTTCTGTACAATCATGGCTTTTTTTGTCACGATAGAATACAACATTTCACCAGCTTGCTTGTGAAATTATATCTGGTCTGTAGGATGAAGATATTTGGCTTGAACTTCATATGATGTCTGCTTATAATCTACTGATGACTTAGGATGTTTCACTGTGGACTGTAAGAAAGTCATCTACATCTTTCTGGTCTTGTAGTCAAATGGTGAAAGCAACCTGCATTGGTCACTACGTGTCTGCTTCCAATATTGGGCATAAGTATCATCTTTTAATGCCTCATTTCCAAGCTTGATTTCCTTGTACTTATGCATGATATCTTGCTCTTTATCTGCTAGTTTACTGGATGAATACACTTCAACATTATGCTTCTTTTGAATGATTTGAGTGTTAGATGTTGAAGGCTGGTGAGTTTCCTCTGAAGCTACTAGAGGTGCATTATCTTTTATCACTATCTCTATGTCAATAATCTCTATTGTTTGAAATTGTTCAGTTATAGGATTTAATTTGGGCTTCTTTGTGTACATCAATTTGAATTTAGTTTCAGTAGTTTTCTGAGCTGAGTATGATCCTTCTTCTCTTTCTCTCTTTGAGTTCCTATCTTGTGGGGATTTTTCAATATGGAGCTAGTATCACCTTACTTCTCTACCTCTTTCAAAGTGTTCTCAAACCATTCAGACTGATTGGAGTACTTCTCTATGTCTGGCTTAGACTCATGTACAAAAGTAGTTAGTTTAAACTTGATTCTTAACTTTCTAATAACTCCTAAAGGATCATAATTCAATTTGAAACAGTGACTGAACTTAAATTCCTGAAGATACTTCTCTTCCTGTTGACCAGCAGTCATGTTATTACAGATGAAGGGACCAGTCTAGTCTTTTATTTTGAAATGTGTTTTCTTCTTGGCTAATAGAAAGGTAACTTCATCAGAGTTAAGAATCTGCCTGATATGCTCAAGTGCAAATAACCTTATTGTTGGGTTTAGCATAGTCTATAAGTGGGTCGAGACTTAATAATATGCAAGGTTATAATAAGTGGGCCCAGAAATATATATAGGCAGGGTGATAACACTATATATTAAATTAATAATAAGGGGTTGGGAAACTCATATAAAGGGGAATTAATATAATACGGGATAAATGTATATACAGGAGTTAATAAAATAAAATTAAACAAAGGATTTAATATAAATGGGGGGGTTAAATGAATATGGTGCGGGTTTATAAAATACACTGAGTCTTAATGTGAAAATTGATATCGCGAAGGAATTTTTCATAGTGGGACCCGACATATCACTTTAAAAAAATACTTAGGATAAAGGGGTTTTGGGGGTATTTTGAATGAAAATGGAAGTTAATAAAGGGATTTTAGTTTTATAAAGGGAAAATGTATTTTTAACTATGGAAAAGGGGTCTTTGTAAGAAAAAATGAATGTAGCAAGGGAAAAGGTTAATATGAAGGGGAATGGGTACTTTTACAAGGGGAATGAATTTAGAAGGAAATTAGTAATATGAAAATGACCATTTTCTACTATCCATGCCTTGTGAAAACTGCTTCTGCCTACCCATCATCTACCCTAACATTTTTTCTTTATTTATTCCGGTGCATTTGAGCTTGCAGACCCTTTAATTTTTCTTTGATAATAAAACTATCTAATTATAACCTTATGACTTCCAGTGGCTCAGATTAAACTGTTGAACTCATTATTATTCTCTACCTAACTATTGATCTGCCAAGATTAAAAATTTTGGCTAGATCTTTATTCTCTATCTATCAACAGGGAATTGAAAGCATGAAAGATCAATATTAAGCATATTTACCTTCATCGATTGTGGCATTTTTGACAAGTTGCACACAATCTTATTTTGAAAAGTAAAGTAAAATAGTGGCATTTGAATTTTCATCACTTTCAGTATTTACTTTTATCTCTTTTTTGTTGGGGTTAATTTTTTATATTCTTTTTTTATTGTTTTCTTTCAATCCTTTGATTTTATTTTAGGACTTACCCTCTTTAGATTTTTTAATATGGGAAAACAATTTGCATAAAGCAGAGTATGTACATATTACAAGACTAATCACATTCAATTTGTAGAAATTTATATAACTGATATGTTATACATCCGAGATTCTCCTGATCACACACTATTTGACTTCATGCACAATACAAAATCTCTTCTACCATTGATCATTAATTGCGGAAATAAAATCAATCGCATGCACACATTAAAACCATAAACATTCACACATATGAACACAGTATTTTATGGGAAAGCTTAAATCTAAAAACCCCCAACTATCTGTATATTATATGTCATCGATATCATGTAGCAATCATCATACAAAGCTCCTCACAAGCTCTCAATACAATCTCCAATTGCTACACACTAATCAGGTCCGATCTAGCAAATCTCATGCTCCAATCTCTGCCACCTGCTAGCCTACCTTTGCTGCGCAATCACTGCTGAAGAATGGCTCTGAATGAACTCGAATTGGTCCAACCTTTTTCGTGCAATCCTCATTGGCATCTCCAACCACTGCGTGTTGAAAATCATGCAACACTATAGTCACAACTGATAGTCACACTGCTCTTTCACCTACCTCTTCACTGGTCTCCACTGAAACTGTCCATGCATTGTAGTTAACTGATGTATTCCTTAGTTGATTAATGAGTTATTAGTTAGTGAATTAATTAATAATTAATTCACACCACTATCACTAGTGTATCAATCAGTTAGGCTAGATACAACTAGCTCAACTATGTTTAACTCAGTTAAACTGAACACAACTCCACCAAACTCTGTCACATGAGTTCTAATTGAAGTCTCCATGCAATAGATCCACTTAACCCTCAGGAATAGTGTAATTCCTTCTGTCAGCTCATGTGCCACATCTGTGCACTTAAATGAAGTGCTCCAAGAGAATAAGATAATGTTTATAGTCTAAATATTATTAAGAGCTAATAATATTCGACATATCCATTTTTAGACTGGCAATCTAAAAATAGATTCCGCCCAATATGTCTAAAAATAGAAGTCCATCTATTTTTCCAACTTGACCAACCATCCACAAATAGCATCCTGCAACTCGTAGAATATGATCGACATGTCTAAAAATAGACTTGCACCAAAAATAGCCTGCGGGCCCACTTAGTGAAGGCGACTCTTTTCACTAAGCTCATCATATTGTTGCAATCTCAACACTCCCTCTCAAAAATATAGGGATTATCTGCCACCCCGATACTGCCCCTGTGGTATTCGAATTTTCTCCTGGTGAGCACCTTCGTCAATATATCAACATCATGATCCTCCGTGGGAATGTATGAAAGTAACATGATCTTCCGCTGCACACAAACTCTGATATGATGATACTGGATGTCAATGTGTTTAGATCTATCATGAAATACTAGATTAACTAAGATTTTGATGCAACTCTGATTATTGCAATATATCACAGTAGGATCTAAGTGTGAACCGAACAACCTAACCACGATATTCCTCATCCAGATAGCCTCACGTGCAGCCAAAATCGCTTCCATATACTCGGCCTCTGCTGAACTGAGTGCCATGGATCTCTGCTTCTTGCTGTACCAAGAAACTGTTGTCGACCCGATACTGTAAATCCCTCTAGATGTGATCTTTATGTTCGTTGGGCTCCATGCCCAATCTACATCCATGAAGCCACACAGCTTCACCTCATCGGAATGTCTGTACCATAATCCATATCCCGATGTTCCTCTGAGATATTTGAATACATGCTTGCCTGCCTTCCAAAAGAGCTTGGTAGGCTTAACCATAGCTTGTGAAAGCTGGTTAACAACGTAGCTTATGTCAGGTCGTGTATTGACTAGATACATAAGTGACCCCACCAACTGTCGGTAAACAGTGGCATCCACTACCTTTGCCGATGTAGCATCCTTTTTCCTCCATCCACCAGGAAGAAGAGTGTCGATAGGCTTGCAGCCATGCATGTTAAACTTCTCTAGTATCTCTCGGGCATACATGCCTTGAGACATAAACAAACCATCACTGCACTGCCAAATTTCCAATCCCAGGAAATAATGAAGGAGGCCCAATTCCTTCATCTCAAACTTCTTTGCAAGATCAACCTTGCATGAGTGTATCAACAGTTCATCACCCGTCAAAATCAAATCATCTACATAAAGTACAATGATCAGCAACTTAACCTCCACCACAATCTAGTATAGGTTCGGATCCACCTCACTCTTGGAGAATCAAAGTCTGGTGAAATAACTGTCTATCCATGTGTACCAAGCATGAGGTGCTTGTTTCAACCCATACAACGCTCTTTTGAGCCCGCACACATGCGAATCGCTGCTGAAGATCTCAAAACCTTTGGGCTACTCTATTTACACCTCCTCCTCAATCACTCTATTGAGGAACGTAGTATTCACATCCATCTGATGAATGTGCCACCCCATCTGCGCTGAGAGAGCAAGAATCGTCCGTATGGAAGAATACCTTGCGACAGGTGCAAAGGTTTCCTCATAATCAATTCCCTCAATCTGTGAGAAGCCTCGGGCAACAAATCTTGCCATGTACTTCTCCACACTCCCGTCAGTTGCTTGCTTCACTTCGTAGATCCATCTCGAACCTACCACTAATTTCCCTTCTGGCCTTGGGAAAATGTCCCATGCACTGTTTCTGACAATTGAATCATACTCTTCCACCATGGCATCTACCCATGCGGGGTCCTCCACAGCTTCCTCGAAAGAGGATGGCTCTATCATGATACTCTTGCTCATAAGAGCCATGTATCCAGTATACTGGTCAGGTGACCGTCTCTGTCTGCGATGTGATGTAGGTGCTCCTACAATCTTCTCTGCATCCTAATTCAGTCACTTAGCTTCTGTAGTGCGCTTCCGTCCTCTAATGGTTGGCGTTGCATGAGTGGTCTCTTCCACTCCATGAACCTCCTCTTGTGGCTAATCCACATCCTGAGGCTCATCCTTAGGAACTAATAGCTCCTCATCTGCATGCAAGTGTGGCTCCCTCTCAAGCGAACACTTCATGGCTTTCTCCTCATGAAATTTGATATCCCATCGCACAACAGTCTTGCGACTATCTAGAAAATACACACGATAGTTGTGAGGTGTATCAGTGTACCCCACAAATATCCCAACCTCTGCAGTCGGCTCCAACTTCTTCCTGGCATCCTTTGTAACATGAATGTAAACAAGTGAACCAAAAATCCTCAAATGAGAAATATCAGGCCTCTTACTACAAAATGCCTCCTTGGGTGTATTCATGCCAATTATCCTATGAGGACAATGGTTTTGCACATAAACCGCAATATTGCATGCCTCAGCCCACAAGTGTATGGGAAGGCCCTGATCATGCAACATCACCCGTGCAGCACCCACGATCGTTCTGTTCTTTTTCTCCGCAACCCCATTCTGATGTGGGTTATGAGGCGCTATGAGCTCTCTTCGAATTCTTTTTGTGCTACAAAAGTCTTTGAATTCGCCAGAGATGAATTCACCACCATTGTCGCTCCTAAGAGCCTTCACCTGCTTCCCCGATTCTTTCTCAACCAGTGCCTTGAACTCACAGAACTTTGAGTATGTATCGCTCTTCTTCTGCATGAAGAAGATCCAGCACTTACGAGAAAAATCATCAACAAAGATCACATAATACCAAGCTACTGATCGCTAATGAGAAAGGTCCACACACGCTAGTTAAATTTCTCAAGGACTGCCACTGTACATCATCCTTCGTGAGCAAAGACTATAAATTTTCCAAAGTACATCCCTTGCACCGATCCCTATATGCAAGTACCTTTGGGAAGTCTGTGAGAAATTCATCGCAAAATTTTCAAAGACTATCTGAAGATGGTTCAACTTCCTCGTGCCATAGCTCGCCCATCTCGTTCCCATCACTCCTTCGGGCCTGGCTCGCCATTGCTACGAGCCATCTACCGGGTAATCGATAAAGGTTCTTAACTCAAACCCCTATCCTCCGGGTCTCACCAGTTGCCTTACTGCGCAGGAAAGCCTTTCCCTCGCTAAAGACAACATCATATCCCTTGTCTTCTAACATCGCCACAGAGATCAGATTCTTCTTCAATCCTGAAACATGCATCACTTCCTTCAATACGAAGGGTTTACCAGACTCCCTCTCAAAGGAAATGGTACCGATACTGGTCGCACTGTATCTACCATCATCGCCCATCTCGATATGCACTCCAAGATCTTTCTCATCCAGATCAGTAAACAAATCTCGATCTCCTGTCATGTGAAAAGAAGCACCACTGTCAAGAAACCACATTCAGTCCCATAACACTTGAGACCAAGCATGTGACTGAAAATCCAAATAAATCGGCTGCAGGCTAAGGCCTCTCCAAATGCTGCAGGATCCGCAGTCTTCGGCGCAGTTTTTCTTTCTTCTCGGGATGACTAGGTGTGCATAATGTCCGTGTTGGTGACAGTTAAAGCACTTCACCTTGGACATGTCCTGCTTCTTGCCTTTCGCACCGGATTGAGAAGCTTTCTTGCTCTTCCCCTTCTTTGCTTTGGTAGCCAAAGCGCAATTCTCTTCATCAGAGTTCTTTGATGAAGATCCGTCCCTGGTACTCCGCCTTATCTCCTCTTGCACAAGATCCGACTAAAGTCGCTCCCATCCTGGCAATTTCTCCCGACCATTGACAGAGTCCTGATAGGAGTGCCAACTCTTCGGAAGCCCTAGGAGAGCCAAGCTCACCAATTCCTCATCATCAACAGTCACCCCCACACTTCCCAAAACCATCTCAAATGGGAAAAAGTTCATGAGGTACTTGGGTATACTATCGCCTTTCTCCATTTTTATGTTCCTGATTTTATCCTTGAGCACCAATTTCCTCTGGCCGCTCTTGCTTTGGAATAAATCTGTCAAAGCTTTCCACATCAAGAATGGAGAATCTTTGCCATGAAGGCTAGACACTATGTGATCCTTCACACTTTCCAACAGAATCCTTCGACACTTTGCTATCTTCTTTTTCCATGCGTCAAGTGCGGCAGCATCGCTAGAAGCAGGTTTTGGAATTTCTGCATCTATGAACTCCTTCAACCCATTTTCATCCAACACCGCCTCCATCCTGTCCTTCCATGAAATATAATTCGAGCTACCCTCAAGGGCATACTCCAATCGCAATCCATTTAAAGACATCTCAACTTCGACACCAAGAAAACACTGCTGCAAATTCGAATTCCACCAGCACAAAACTCAACCGCTTCAATGTTTTGCAATTGCTCCAATGATCAATCTCGCTCTGATACCATGTAGAAATTTATATAACTGATATGTTATACATCCTAGATTCTCCTGATCACACACTATTTGACTTCATGCACAATACAAAATCTCTTCTACCATTAATCATTAATTGCGGAAATAAAATCAATCGCATGCACACATTAAAAGCATAAACATTCACACATATGAACACAATATTTTATGGGAAAGATTAAAGATGAAAACCCCCAACTATCTATATATTATATTTCATAAAGATCATGTAACAATCATCATAAAAAGCTCCTCACAAGCTCTCAGTACAATCTCCAATTGCTACACACTAATCAGGTTTGATCTAGCAAATCTCATGCTCCAATCTCTGCCACCTACTAGCCTGCCTCTGCTGCGCAATCACTGCTGAAGAATGGCTCTGAATGAACTCGAATTGGTCCAGCCTTGCTCATGCAATCCTCATTGGCATCTCCAACCAATGTGTGTTGCAAATCATGCAACACTATAGTCACAACTGATAGTCACACTGCTCTTTCACCTACCTCTTCACTGGTCTCCACTGAAACTGTCCATGCACTGTAGTTAACTGATGTATTCTTTAGTTGATTAATGAGTTAATAATTAGTGAATTAATTAATAATTAATTCACACCACTCTCACTAGTGTATCAATCAGTTAGACTAGATGCAACTAGCTCAACTATGTTTAACTCAGTTAAACTGAACACAACTCCACCAACTACCTCAATAACTCCACCAGACTCATCCCATGATTTCCTATTGAAATCTCAGCCAGCTCCATAACCCTCGGGGAATGGCATACATTCATACAGCAAATCTAGGTGCCACATCTTTGCACTTACCTAAAGTGCTCCAAGATAATAAGATAATGTTTATAGTCCAAATATTGTTAAGAGCTAATAATAATCGACATGCATCTATTTTTAGATTAGCGATCTATAAATAGACTTCGCCCAATATTCTAAAAATAGAATTCATCTATTTTTCCAACTTGACCAACCATCCACAAATAGCATCCTGCAACTTCTGAAATATGATCATCATGTCTAAAAATAGACATAGTCTAAAAATGGACTTGCGCCAAAAATAGCCTGCGGGCCCACTTAGTGAAGGCGACTCTTTTCACTAAGCTCATCATCTTGTTGCAATCTCAACACAATTCAAAATTATGAACCCTACTATTATAGGACCCTAACAACGAGGACCCATTCTTTTCATTTTGTCTTTATTTCCTCCCTAAGTTTCACTTATAGGGAGGGGGGTTAGAGTTCCCGTAAAAAATCCTTGTGAAGACCCATTGTTTGCTTTTTGTCTTTATTTCCTCCCTAAGTTTCACTTATGGGGAGGGGGTTTTTAGAGTTCCAATAAAAAAAATACTTGGAAATTCTAAACTTACATAGCATTAGCATCCTTATTTGTTCTATTGTAAGTCTTATCTTCTAGCCATTCCTAGAAGCTTCCATTTCTCCAATAAATTAAATTGAGATCAAGTTTATTTTCATGAAAAAATAAACTATTATTTTTCTTCAAATTATTTAATCTCTTTGTAAAAATATTTTTACACTCTAATCCATAGATGTAATGTTAAGTATTATAATTTAGTACTCGTCCAAATTTCCAATTAAAGAAAGCCACCCTAAAAAAATCACAAAAAATATTAGACCTTGTTTGAAGTCGTACGAGGATTGTCAAATCTGGGCACTGCGTCTTTCAGCAAAGTGAGAAAGCAGAGTCTCTATTAATAAAAATAATAATATTTTCACAACATCATTCTCAAATTGTGCGACCTTGACCAAAAAAAATGCATTGTATTTTGTTTAATAAAATATTTTAAATAAATTTAAAATTTTCTAATTAACTAATAATTATTTAATCTTTTTAAGGGCTAATTAAATAGTTAACTCAATAATGGCTAGTTTTTAATAGCTACTGCATCTTTACTATTTATTCATTTATTTATGATGATCGATTTAAATTTTTACTTTATCATGAGGATGAACCAAATCATAAGAATGTGATTAATCCGAAAGACTACTATCTACATTAAATATTATTAAAAATAAGAAAATTCATATTGTAATATTAAACTGAGTCTAGTGTCAACTCAATTGGTAATCCTAGATTTGTGAAATTGTTGAAATTACAGAGAGCCATGTTCAAATTCCCTTGAGTTAAACTTAAAAGTTTATTAGCAGTTATCTGTCAGAATGGCTAACGATTACCTGCCAGGCTGGCTAATGGTTCCTCCAAGTCACAAAAGAAATTGTAATATTATACTATGGAGAATGGTGTAAATGTTTTTTTGGTTAAAACATATTATTAATGGTCACCGAAACTAAAAACTGTTCTTTATTCACTGGCTACTGCATGTATAATAATTCAGATTGGGAATTTTTGTAAGTCCCTGCATTGATCCTTGAACACAGTATCCAATACAGAATTTTTAATTGTTTTATTAATACATGAACCGAATCGAACTGCAAAATATTCTGAAGTTTTCGGTTAATTCGACTGAATTACAGAACTTCGAATTGGCGTTGGCATATTAATTCCAGAACTGAATTGAACCGCCGAATATTCAAATTTTTTTGGTCAATTCGACCGACTAGTAACTATGTTTAGTTCTACTTCTCTCCTTACAATTACTAATAAGAATAGTCTACCTAAGCATGGGATTCCAATTGTTGAAAATATTAAAGTCACCTGTCATGCCTTGGGCAGGAAGAAAAAAGAACAAGCTACAGCAGTAGCAGCGTAGCAAAGATTGAGTGCACAGCACCGTATAATAAAGAGGAATGGAGGAGAATTAAATTTTGATGGGCTGCAGCCAAGTATGACAGCAGAGGAATTAATTTTGTTATGGGCGAGAAGTTACTTCACCAGAAGAAATGAAGATTTTGTCTACGGAGGAGCAGATTCATTTAAAAATAGTCAAGTCGGGCGTAAAAGCCCTCAACAGCCAAATTGAAGAAAAATTGATTAAAACAGGTGGAAGTCACTTATGAAGCGGAAGGACAAGTGGTCCCTACCACTTGAGCGCAAAAGCGCAAGATCGCAAGATCGCAAGTTCAGAAGTGTTAAATGTCTTATGGATATGGAAATCTGTGATGTGCGATGTGTGATCATCGCAACATCGCAGCATCGCAATATCGCAATGTCGTAAATCGCCCTCCACCCATTCCATTGTATTGATCGCAAATATTGAAATTTGCGATAAGTGATATGCGCCGTCGCAATATCTCATATCGCATATTTCAAAGTTGTTATCGCCCTCCGCCATCGCAAGTTTGTTTATCGCGATGTGCGATCGTTGCGCCATCACAAGATCTCACAATCGCATGTCATATATATATGTTCTGCCATATGTATCATCGCAAACATTGAAAGTTGCGATGTGCGATCATCGCGCCATCGCATGATCGCAAAATCGCATTTCCATTGTTCGTTCCGCCAAAATGTTATCGCAGGTCTGAAAGTTGCGATATGCGCCATCGCAAATCGCAATTTGGCTGACTGCGATGTGGACCCCACTCGTACGTCGCGCCATGTTCAAAGTTTTATGTTTTGCAAGGTTTTCCTTTGTAATTTGTTTTTATTTGTTTGTTTTGGGTTTTGTTCTGCCGCGCCATATATAAAAAGGGAAAAAGGCCTGTGAGGCAATAAAAGGAATGTATTGTTATTGTAACCGCTGTGTGTGAGCCCACAGGCGAAGAAAAACACAGTAAGAAGAACTGAGCACTGCTTGTGCGTTCTTAAGAGACAGAGAGAGAAGATTTGTTTTGTGGAGCACTGCGTCTGTAGCAGTCCCAGTCTTACTTTGGTGAATCCCTCTGTTGAGGAAGAAATCTGTAATAGTTTTTTTTGTTTGTTTAATGAAAGAAGAAAGCATTTTCATGCCATCTCTGTCTCTGATTAAAATTTATGTTTTAAACTTCTCTGTGTTGTAGAGGAGAGTTTGTTCTCTCCACTGTTTGCTTGGAATTCCTCAAAAATTCCAACATGGTATCAGAGCTAGTTCAGGCTCTTTGAAGGTTTCAAAGAAGCTGAAGAAGAAGAAGACCTGTTGCAGCGTTTTCTCCAGCAGCGTGAAAAGCTCAAAAGAAGTCACAGTCAGGTATTTCTCAAAGATAATAGTGTTGTTGTCTTTTGTTCAAAAGAGTTTGTTCTTTCAGAGAAAGGAAAGACAGTTTGTTTAAAGTCAGAGTTCAGTTTTAGAGCAATGGCTGGACCAAGCACTGGTATGAGTCTTGGAAATGTTCAACTTCCACAGTTTAATGGAAAGAACTATGATTATTGGGCCATTACCATGAGAGCCCTGTTTGTATCACAAGACTTATGGGAATTAGTAGAAGATGGTTTTACAGAACCAGCTGATGAGCAGGCTTTTAATGCCTTAACTTAAGCAGAGAAGGATGTGTTGAAGAATAATAGGAAGAAAGATGCTAAAGCTCTCTTATTATTGTATCGGGCTGTGAATGAGAGTGTGTTTCCAAGGATAGTAGCAACTAAGAAATCCAAGGAGGTATGGGAAATTCTGAAAGTAGTCTATCAAGGTATGGAGAAAGTTAAGACAACAAAGCTTCAGTTGCTGAGAAGAGATTTTGAAACTCTTTGCATGAAAGAGTCAGACAGTGTAAACACATTTTTTACACATGTGATTGGGATTGTAAATCAGATAAGATCCCATGGAGAAACTCTTGAAGAGAGAAGGATAGTGGAGAAACTTTTGAGATGCTTACCCTCAAAGTTTGATGTTATTGTTACCACCATAGAAGAGACCAAAGATCTCTCACATTTCACAGTGGATGAACTTCATGCGTCGCTGATAACTCATGAACAGAGATTGAGCAGAGATGAACACTCATCTCTTGAGCACGCCTTCAAGACCCAAATTCCTTCAGGAAGAGGAAGAGGTCAAGGAAAAGGAAGAGGAAGAGGCAAAAGCAAGAATACAGGTGGAAGGAACAGCCCTTCACATTCACATGGAAGGAGCAACAGTCAAAGTCAGAGCCACGTCCAATGCAACAACCAGCAAAGTGGACATCAACACTAACATTCTCATGGATAGAGGTATGACAAATCCAATGTCCAGTGTCATTATTGAAAAAACTATGGGCACTATGCCAATGAATGTAGAAAGAAGCAAAATGACATGAAAAATAAGCAAAATGCTAATGTAGCAAAAGAAGAAAAGAACCCAAGTAATGTGTTGTTAACTTGTAATGTAGCACAAGATAAAGATGATGATGTTTGGTTCTTAGATTCTGGATGTAGTAATCATATGACTCGCAACAAAGCAATGTTTGCCAATCTAGATGAAGAAATAAAATCTGAAGTGACCACAGGGACTGATACTAAGATCTCTATCAAGGGAAAAGGCAGAGTTAGTATTCGAGCAAGGAATGGGGAGCAGAAATTTTTTCCTGATGTGTATTATGTTCTAGGTCTGAAATGTAATCTTTTGAGCATTGGGCAGCTCATAAACAAAGGTTACAATGTAATTTTTAAAGATGATGTGTGCACAATAAAAGATATTCCTCCAAGCAAGAAAATCATTGTTGAAATCCAAATGACCAGCAATAGAATGTTTTCACTCAAGCTCAACATTGACTTGAAAGGAAAAGAAAAGAGTATAGCATCCGTAACACAAGAAGCCTTTCAGAAGGAAGCAAAGGATGAAAATTGGTTATGGCATTTGAGATTTGGACATCTCAATTTCGGAGGATTAAATTTGTTGCACAGAAAGGGAATGGTAATAGGTTTACCATTGATAGAGAAGCCTGATAGCCTATGTGAAGGCTGCATCTTGGGAAAGCAACACAGAGAAAATTTTCCTTCAGGGAAAATCATAAGGGCGAAAGCACCTTTGGAGATAATCCACTCAGATTTATGTGGGCCGATGCAGACAACATCAGTTCCGGACAGCAATTACATGTTGACTTTCATAGATGATTTCACAAGAAAAGTGTGGGTTTATTTTCTGAAATATAAGAGTGAAGTCTTTCAGAAATTTTGTCATTTTAAAGCTCTTGTAGAGAAACAGAGCGAACTGCACATTAAAGTCCTCAGAACCGACAGAGGAGGAGAATACATATCAAAGGAATTTCTGCGTTTTTGCAGAGAGAATGGCATACCCAAGCAGTTTACCACAAGGTACACACTGCAACAAAATGGAGTTGTTGAAAGGAAGAATTTAACCATAATGGAGATGGTGAGAAGCATGTTGAAGGCAAAGCATTTTCCAAATGAGTATTGGGCAGAAGAAGCAAACTGTGCTGTGTATATTTTGAATAGATGCCCCACAAAAGCGATGATGAACAAAGTTCCAGAAGAAGCGTGGAGTGGCAGAAAACAAGGAGTCACCCACATGAGAGTTTTTGGATGTGTGGCATATGCACACATTCCAGACAAATTGAGAAAGAAGTTGGATAGTAAGGGGGAGAAGTGAATTTTCCTTGGATATTGTGAAGATTCCAAAGGATACAGATTGTATAACCCATCCACAAAGAAGTTTGTGATAAGCAGAGATGTGCAATTCATTGAAGAGGAAGCATGGGATGGAAGCATTGAGAAAACAATTAATGTTAAAAGATGTTTATCTCATGATGAAGAAGAAGGAGACGTGGTTGAAATCAACAACCCATCCATTGCACAACCTCCAGTAGCGCAAGGACAGCAAGGGACGCCTCAAGCGGAACTGAGAACACCCTTGAGAAGAAGCGACAGTGGTTCACCGAGCACACCACACGGAGCAGAATTGAGTGCTTCATCAAGCACGTCTACACCAAGTGAACGAGGAACAAGGTTCAGAAGCCTTAGAGAAATTTATGAGCAAGGAGAAGAAAACGAAGGTATGAACTCCTTATTTGCATTGTATTGTCAGGTTTATGATCCTATTCATTTTGAAGATGCTATTAAAGATAAAAAATGGATAGAAACTATGGATGATGAAATTAAAGCCATAGAGAAGAACAAAACATGGGAGTTGGTTGATCTCCCAGAAGGAAAGGAAGTCATTGGAGTTAAATGGGTCTATAAGACCAAAAGCAATGCTGAAGGAAAAATAGAAAGACACAAGGCCAGACTTGTTGTCAAATGATACAAGCAGAAGCAAGGGATTGATTATGAAGAAACTTGTGCACCAGTTGCAAGAATGGAGACAGTAAGAGTTGTGTTGTCCATAGCAGCACAAAATAAATGGAAAGTATATCAGATGGATGTAAAATATGCATTTTTAAATGGAGTTTTAATGGAGGAGGTATATTTGGAACAACCTCTCGGATATGAGAAGAAAGGCCAAGAGCATAAGGTCTACAAATTGAAGAAAGCTCTTTATGGGTTGAAGCAAGCACCAAGAGCATGGTACAGCAGAATAGACTCCTATCTAATGGAGAATGGATTTGAAAAATGTGAGGGATAACCCACCCTCTACATCAAAGAAAAGGATGGTAAGATGTTGATTGTTGTTTTATATGTTGATGATTTAATTTTTACAGGTAATGACGATTACCTTGTTGAGAATTTTAAAACAGTCATGAAAGATGAATTTGAAATGACTGACATGGGTTTGTTGAGATACTTCTTGGGAATAGAAGTAGAGCAAGGTGAGAAAGGAATTTTTATTTCTCAAGTAAAGTATGTGAATCAAGTTTTAGAAAGATTTAACATGCAGGAGTGCAAAGCTGCAATTACTCCCACAGTAATGGGATTGAAGCTGAGTAAGGATGACAGCAGCAAGGATGTTGATCCAAGTTTGTATAAAAGCATAGTTGGCAGCCTCATGTATTTGACTGCAACTAGGCCAGATATTATGCATGTTGTTAGTCTAATTTCTAGATTTATGGAGAAGCCAAAAGAAGCACATTGGCAAGCAGCAAAGAGAATTCTGAGGTATGTGAAAGGAACAAAAAGATTTGGTATTTTATATACTACTTTAGAAAATTCAGAGTTAGTTGGATACACTGACAGTGATTGGGCTGGAAGTGTAGATGATCAGAAGAGAACTTCCGGTTATGTTTTTCATATGGGTTCAGGAGCCATTTCATGGGCTTCTAAGAAACAGCCGATTGTAGCATTATCTACAACAGAGGAAGAATATGTGGCAGCTACAGCAGCAGCGTGTCAAGCAGTTTGGATGAGAAGAATGTTGAGAAGTTTGTGCCAAGAATAGGTAAAGGGAACTGTGATTTATTGTGACAATAGCTCAGCTATTGCATTGTCAAATAATTCTATGTTTCACAAAAGAACGAAGCACATAGATACAAAGTTTCACTATATCAGAGAATTGGTGAACAATGGAGAAATTGTTTTACAACATTGTAAAACAGAGGAGCAATATGCAGATATTCTAACTAAACCATTGGGACAGAAGACCTTTGAATTTCTAAGAAAATGCCTGGGTATGATGGATAACCCAGCAGCTGACTTTAAGGGGAAGTGTTGAAAATATTAAAGTCACCTGCCGTGCCTTGGGCAGGAAGAACAAAGAACAAGGTACAGCAGCAGCAGCGCAGCAAAGATTGAGTGCACAACACCGTATAATAAAGAGGAATGGAGGAGAATTAAATTTTGATGGGCCGCAGCCAAGTATGACAGCAGAGGAATTAATTTTGTTATGGGCGAGAAGTTACTTCACCAGAAGAAATGAAGATTTTGTCTATGGAGGAGCAGATTCATTTAAAAACAGTCAAGTCGGGCGTAAAAGCCCTCAACAGCCAAATTGAAGAAAAATTGATTAAAACAGGCGGAAGTCACTTATGAAGCTGAAGGACAAGTGGTCCCTACCACTTGAGCGCAAAAGCGCAAGATCGCAAGATCGCAAGTTTAGAAGTGTTAAATGTCTTGTGGATATGGAAATCTGCGATGTGCGATGTGCGATCATCGCAACATCGCAACATCGCAATATCGCAATGTCGCAAATCGCCCTCCGCCCATTCCACTGTATTGATCGCAAATATTGAAATTTACGATATGCGATATGCGCCATCGCAATATCGCATATCGCATATTTCAAAGTTGTTATCGCCCTCCGCCATCGCAATTTTGTTTATCGCGATGTGCGATCGTTGCGCCATCGCAAGATCGTACAATCGCATGTCATATATATATATATATATATATGTTCCGCCATATGTATCATCGCAAACATTGAAAGTTGCGATGTGCGATCATCGCGCCATCGCATGATCGCAAAATCGCATTTCCATTGTTCGTTCCGCCAAAATGTTATTGCAGGTCTGAAAGTTGCGATATGCGCCATCGCAAATCGTAATTTGGCCGACTGCGATGTGGACCCCACTCGTACGTCGCGCCATGTTCAAATTTTTATGTTTTGCAAGGTTTTACTTTGTAATTTGTTTTTATTTGTTTGTTTTGGGTTTTGTTCCGCCGCACTATATATAAAAAGGGAAAAAGGCTGGTGAGGCAATAGAATGAATGTATTGTTATTGTAACCGCTGTGTGTGAGCCCGCAGGCAAAGAAAAGCACAGTAAGAAGAACTGAGCACTGCTTGTGCATTCTTAAGAGAGAGAGAGAGAAGATTTGTTTTGTGGAGCACTGCGTCTCTAGCAGTCCCAGTCTTACTTTGGTGAATCCCTCTGTTGAGGAAGAAATTTGTAATAGTTTTTTTTTTTTGTTTAATGAAAGAAGAAAGCATTTCATGCCATCTCTTTCTGCGATTAAAATTTCTGTTTTAAACTTCTCTGTGTTGTAGAGGAGAGTTTGTTCTCTCCACTGTTTTCTTGGAATTCCTCAAAAATTCCAACACCAATCACAACAACTTCCGAGCTAGTTTTGTGGCAGTTGCCATTCAATCCTGGGATCCACTCGCTTTTGAATAGATGCTTGACTCTAATTTCGACAAAGCAGGCTCTGATTTCTTGCCAGAATGGGAGACCTGCTTTTATGAGATTTACACATGCTTTATAAAGGTATTCCAGTCAACACCATGCCACAAATATGTTAGCTAAATACTTAAAAAAATGAATTGTTGAGATGAGGAGAAACATGATCAGAGGGACCGACCTTCTCCTGCAGCGATATTGACATACAAATCGACGATGTTTGGGAAATTTCTACAGCACTTAGAGGAACAAAACTTGGTACTAAATTATGGTTTGTGTAGAGAATCAGTTTCCATTCCCACAACCATCCATTCAAAGCCGCAAGTATTTATGCACTCCTCGCTTTCGATCCATCCCACCATTTTCTTCCCCATCACAACCCATGACTAATGATGTGCAATTATTGTTAGTCTCTCTCAACATTATGATTATCACCAATATAAACATATCTATTAATTACAATTCTAGTTTTGTAATGTGAGGCTTTAATGATTGAAGAGGTTAATAATAAAAAGATATCTGACATTGAAATTGCAAGGTGTCATCATTCGTTACATCCTTCTCAAGCATACATCTATTACCAGACGATGAGATAGAGAAGGTGCAAAGTTCCACGGGGACCTCTTTGCACCTGATAATGGTGCTTGAACACATCACCCCCAACATATTAAGTAAGTAACACATGCATGAATTTTATGATTAATCCAATGACTATTTCAAACAACGAGGAAATGGTATAAAAAAGAGTAATGGATCAAGAACAAAACATATTAATCGATGAAATTAGAACGAACTCTCTACACCATGCACGGAAATGCCCATTAATATGATGAGGAGGGAAATTATGGAGAAGGGTGAGCATGCAAAATGAATAGGCTTGGTGGCGGCCATCTCTACTCAGAAACAATACAATGGTTCTGCATTGTGTTGAGAAAAACCAGCCCAATCAGCTGAGCTCCAGCCACTTGGAATTTGAGTGCACGAACAACACCGAAAAATATGAAGCACTCATATTAGGCTTACAAAGGTTCATTGACCTCAATGTTGGAATTATCAAAGTCATACATGACTCAAAAATTGTTGTACGTTAGGTACGTGATACTATACACTGTGTGTCATCTCATCCTAAAGGTTATCAACAAGAGGTATGGCATTTGATTTCTCATTTCCAAGATTTCAATAGTATTTTTGTTCCTATAATGTGTAACGCATTTGCAGATGCATTAGAAAATGTTGTTGCTAGGTTATCACCGCTTAGGGACAATTTTTCTGCAGAAAATATTTTTATACCATCTGTCTCTGAAAAAATTAATAACTTACGTGTTTTTAATGATGACCAGTAGATACTACATTTTATGGAGAATATTGATGTATTAAAGGATGTATCTATCGACAAAGATGAGCACGAGAATGTGTTGCATGATGCAGATTGTGAAAACAAAGAGAACCACATGCCAAAGGGCATGGTATCACTAGAAAAATTGTATGGCTTGCAAAATCACTTCAGAGGGCTAGTTAATGAAAAACCCCATAGTTCAATGTCTTCGTAGGAGA